>OZ020264.1:1590510-2204491 GCA_963971285.1 Astropecten irregularis | reverse complement strand
GTCATATAGTCGTTATTAGTGTCATCATTGTCATATAGCACGCGACACCCAGGACACAATGACACAGCACACAGGATACAATGACACACGACACACCACAAGACACACGACACAGCGCACAATGACACATGACACAGCGCACAGCTTTCGGAGAAAAAACCCTATGCCTTCTGTTTTAAAAACAGCCATAATTGTCTAAACAAAAATTGTACTCTTGATGATGCCAACTTCCTAATACTCCTTGTACAATACGAAATGTTCACTTACTCTTTTCTTCTGCAGAAAGGCCAGCGAAATGTGATGCAGTCCAACTAAAGGCCACACCTTCAAATGAACAATATTCCCTTCTCATTGCGCAATTTATGAAGGGGGATTTTATTCCCTGGTAAAGGGGCGAGCTATTCGGTTAACTAGCGCGCGAGGCTTAGTACCAGGCAATCGGTTGCTTGGCAGTGGGGAAAAACCCAGATGAGAAATCACTGAAATTGTCATTCCGATAAGGGGCCGTCCATAACGTACATGTACGTACGCACGAAATGCCGACTTTTGACCCCCCCTCCCCGTCTGTACGCAAGGCGTACGCAATGGTCCCCCCCCCCACGCATACGCATTTCACATTAGGTTTTTCACTTCTCGTGGTAGGCCTATCTTGCTTTAGCATCATTAATATGTCACAATAATCCGGGCCGGTACCGTTATTGGGACGTCACTTTCAGGTTTTTCAGGCTTATTGGGTCGTACCAGGTTTTTCAATACATTTAGGCCTACAGATGTATTTTACTATTTTTTTATTATGTTGAATAAGAAAAAAAAGGAGAAAACAAATCAATCCTGGTGCTTTTTCTCGTTTCCCCCCTCTCTTTTCGCACGAAATGATTATGCACATTGGCCTGAACCCTCCCCCCCCTCCCATGTACGCATGGCGTACGCATCTGTAACACCCCCCCCCCCCCCCCCCCCCCTCCGTGCGTACTTGAACTTTAATCAGTCATTTCAGACTCGCCATACCTACCCCTTGAACAAACCAACACACATTCATGATTTGCATACTGTCTGGTGACAAGGCATTGTCGTTTCTATTTTCCCTGTACGTTCATATTAAAACGGAAAATGTATATAGAGACTAGAGAGTCATGGGTAGTTTTATAATTGTATGAACGAACTGTGTACGAGCACATTGTGCATGCATAACAATATGCGTTTAAGGGATGGTACAGAAGTGGTAAGACAAAATACACGTCATGATCACAGATTCACATAAAACTTACACAGTATAATGGTGATGATAGGAGAAAACATCCCATGAAATGTTTTTGTCTGAAATGCCATATTCGTTGAGAAATAAATGAAACTATTTTCCGATTGGAATAAATCTCTTCGAAGCGTTTTATTCATTCGTTGAAATGTGTACAGTTTTCTGTACACGGGTTTTCACCATTTTCTCGTGACCCAGATGGCTGAGTGACCTCAAACTTCTACAGGTTTGTCAGTTAAGGTATATGATGGATAACTTAATGTGCTTTCACTGTCAGCAACGGTTTTGTCTCAAAAACCAGTTGTACCATCCCTTTAACAAGATCATAGCTTTAGTACACAATTTATTTTATTCTTTTGTTGTTGTTTTTTGCCGGCGAGTGTGCATGGGCCGGGAAAGACCATAGACCTGGAGGAAAACCGATACTTCTATAGTGGCCGGTGTACTTCACTGTCAATGAAAACGGTCGGTTGAAACAATTAGTAAACAACAATTGTTTGCATTTCCTAATGTGTATTATTGTTTTGGTACTCAGTTATAATAGACCATACTTTAGGATGATCGCTGAAAACGTTCACAAACGTGATATCCACCTCAGCACCACATAATCTTGACATTCAAGGGACAAAAAATTAATATATTATCACTAAAACACGATGTTGCTATTGAAAATACCATCATGATTTCCTCATAAACAAATCAAATTCGACGATATTTTTGCCACTCTATATTGGCATGACGCCATCGGTTTCACCCGTTTACACCAATGAAAACATTGGATGTTCATCCTCTTTCACATAAATTATGTAGTGGTGGTCTGGGGTTTTCCCCGGTCGTGAATACTCAATTATAATTTTGACCTATAACCTTCCAGTACATGATTGTGAACAGTGCGTGGATATGTATGGTGTGTTGTGCACTGAGTGTTCTGGGTCACGCGCTCTTGCGGCCGGAAGGGGCTGACTTGATACATTTTGACGGGTAACACTCAGGTGTTTTTTGGCAATATTCCCACGCTTTGGCGGGATATTGCAGCTTGTGACGTGGGAGAGTAAGGACGTGAGATAATGGCGTCTGTGGGAATCACGTAATATATCCCTGTTCATTTGATCATAAAGAGTCAACGGTGTTGTCCCACTGGTCCTTCCTTTTTCTGCCTGTGCAGTAATACTAATTACCAGCTTGAACTTAATATCAAATGGTTTATTTCTCAAGCAAGAATCACCATTACAGCCTGCCTGTTTTCATGCTGTTTAAAAATGTAAAAGGTAAATACAGGCATTGGCAGTTTGCTCTATAATAACCGCGTACAGGCTGTATTACGTCCGCATAAAATGCAAATGAGGTTCAAGTTTATTCGACGTCACTGAGGAACATACGTACGCGTTTTACACGCTGCCCATGCCCAGGGCATGTGTTGACGGTGATGCAAAAAAAGAATACGCAAGTATCATAATGCACTGAATGTAACCCATTATGTAACTGGTCAGCGTATTGATTCGTATAACAAACAGACAAAAACTTGTTTGCTTTTCCTATTGCGCTGTCTGATTTGCCTTATCATGCTCGAACACACAGTATGCATGCACCATTCTTGTTCCTGACTGGTAGGTATTAGAACTACCGTACATACACCCACTATAGGCCTTTGCTATAGTGTTGAAAATGGCGTTCATGAAAACTGCGATCTTGGTGTGTGTGACGGCCGTACTGACGGTGTATCTACCGAGTCTATGGACCGAAACCCCGCCGATCATCACTGCGGGGACGGTGGAGCCAGGATTCGAACCGGTGGCCAAGCTATTCAGGTACAGGCGCCCTTTTAATGTTATACCCTAAAGTGACAATTTATACCTGTGAGAGATCAGTGTCCCTATAGCAGGTTGCGTAAGCGAGTACCACTCACACGTTTCCAGCCAAACGACATGCACTCACCCATAGTGAGATGCACGCTTTGAATTTTTACGAAGCAAATCGTCATAATGCCCTTTTATTTTACAAGCATTTTTAAAACTTTACAGGGACAATTTTGAGAATGGAGTGGAATACCCCGTCGGTGGCTCTGCCTACTCGGTGTACTACAAAGGGTCAAAGGTCGTTGACATCTGGGGTGGCTATGCAGACAGCGAAGCCTTCAGACCATGGAAGGAAGACACCATCTCGATATTCTTCTCAACAACAAAAGGTGGGCATGACTTTCGTGGTATAGCTTTCCCGTTCTGTTGAGTTATAACTTGAGACCTCGTCGGATAACTAGTAACTGTGGATCATTATTTATCATCTTGTTTTGTGAAGGGATTGCTGCAATGTGCATGGCAACGCTTGTGGACAGAGGTCTCCTTGACTACGAGAAAACCGTGGCTTCCTATTGGCCAGAGTTTGCCCAGAATGGAAAAGAGAATGTGACAGTGCGCACGCTCCTTAACCATCAGGTATGAATCCATGCTTAACGCTGGAGGTGTAAAAATTGAATACGGTATACGAGTATACGGTGTTCTTGAAGCGCCATGCTCGGACAAATCCTAGATCTGACAGCTTACAGTCAGCTTATGCTGGTCAGAACAATTCAATGTCTTCTTGCAGCTTCCTTGAAGCAATAGACTGTATATCTCCGGCTAGCCTCAAGTTGTCTTTAACTACTTTTAAAAATTGTACCTTTTGTAACCAGGCCGGCTTATCGTACACCACTGACGTCATCAACCTCGCCCTTTTAGCTGACCAGGATGCACTGGGGCAGGTCTTGGCCCGGTCTCACCCTGCATGGGAACCCGGCACAGCTCACGGATACCATGCTATGACCTTTGGCCTGTATCTGAGCCAGCTCCTCAGACGAATCGATCCAAAACACAGGACGCTGGGCCAGTACTTCAAAGAGGAAATCGCCCAGCCCTTTGGTAAAGTTGTTTAGCGATAAAAAAAAATTCAAAACTCCTGCAAACTTGTCTTCGCCCATTGAAGGTCATACCGATCAACAGTCGTAAATACCAAATACATTTTCGTAATATTTCACAAATAATCTAAGACAATCTAAAGATGAATCTA
This sequence comes from Astropecten irregularis, assembly GCA_963971285.1. Lineage (NCBI taxonomy): Eukaryota > Metazoa > Echinodermata > Asteroidea > Paxillosida > Astropectinidae > Astropecten > Astropecten irregularis. The sequence goes on along the minus strand of OZ020264.1, from coordinate 2,200,194 downwards.
AGAGGTGAAGAAAATGTTCTTATATTCAGTAATGTGTGATATAGAGCTGCTCGTTATTTTGGCAGTGGCGTTCCTTATTGAGAGTCTCACATGATTCGTTTGCGAGAGGACAGTTTGCTCATATATTTGGACAGCCGCAGCCCACTAGCACCCTCCCCTTACTGCCTCATCTGTACTCAAGAGCTCACTTCCTGTCCGAATCATCTTCCAATTAAGAACTCTCCGACTGGTAGAGTAAGTTGATGAGAGCTTTCTGCAGCAGAGCTCCACAATTATTGTACCAACAGCACTACCCAGCGGTGTTGCATGCACGCGGCCACTAGTCTCTCACCACTAAGTACCTTGAATCTAATACTCAACCTTTTTAAAACAATTTCTCCCATTCAGGGGTGGACTTCCACATCGGCCTGCCATTGGAATCCTTCCATCGGGTAGCAAGGTTTCAGGGGAGCTTGGAGAACGTCCTGGTTAGTTTACTCAAGGGTTTGAAAAGTCCGCTCAACCGCCAAATGCTCTGGGCCATGGTAACAGGGAAGACCGACATGGATAAGGTTTTGGAGATGAGCTCCGACACCGCATCGGTAATTATTCAGTTTCTGTTTGATTATAACATACCTAACGCGAGATTCGTAACACGAGATGCGAGATTTGTAACGCGAGATGATTCGTAACACGAGATGCGAGATTCGCAATGCGAGATGCAAGATGGCAGTTTTGGAACACCATTACATACCAACAGAACCAAGACAATTAACATTCGTTGAATTCCATAGCAGTAGCAGTATTAGCCTGAAGACTGTATAGGCCTATGCATATTAATTGCAGTATTGATGTTAAGACTAAGAGTGGGAAACTTGATCATAATTATTTCTCTTCTCTGTTTTTTTCCTTCTCCAAGTCCGGAGTTTTCATGCGTCCTGAATCGCTGGTTTTGGAACAGCCGTCGGCGTACGGCATGGGGACAGCACGTGCCGTCGCCAAGGTGTACGGAATATTGGCCAATGGAGGAGAAGATAGCGAGGGTCAAAGGTTACTGTCCAATGACCTCATCAAGAAGTTCATCGGCGAGGCCAAGGCTGAGGGGGCTGTCGATAGGACCTGTGGCGTTCAAACAGTCATTAATTTGGGGTTTTTCATCAATGATTATAAGGTAATTTTATAAATGTGTCGTAAAATTTTGTAACAAAACGTCAAGAGTACTGTTGTATAAGCCTGTAAATAGATCCGTAATACGATCGTTTGCAGGCTCTTGAACTTAGTGGTAAAAACAAAACAGTTTGTAAAAAAATACAGATTTGGCACTGAATCTAGCCTTCAGAAATTGTGCCAAATGTGGCGATTTTATCAGTACAATATATTTCTGAAACAAATTATTTGCATTGTTTTAAAGCATAAAATACCCGGGATAGTGTCATCCGATAATCTGATTGCATTGTTTAATTCTTTCCAATTCTTCGCATACAGGGATCGCCACAGTTTGGCCATCCGGGAGCAGGCGGTATGCAGGGACGGGCTGATCCTCAGCGTAAGCTGGGCATGTCCTACGTCTCCAGCTGCGGCTCTCAGTACGGTCTAGGAGACGACCCGAGGTTCATGACGTTGCAGGAGGCTACGTACAAGTGCATTGACGATCTGGAGGCAAGGGACTAGGGACCGAGAGAAAGTGGTTGCTGTTCTCCATCAGTGCTAAAGTGGTGTCGATGAACGACTGTGTCGATAGTGCGGAGTCGACTCCAATGGCCGGTTCAGTCTTCAACTCATCTGCGCAGATACTGAATTAGATTAGTTGCTACTTCATTATGTCACTGACAGGTGTCGTGGGACAGAAAAGTTGGAATGACAGGGTTGGCGATTTCTTAATTTATAGCCTATCCGAAATCAATGCATTTTGTTTTGTAATTTTGGATTTTGAAGTGATTCAAGTCAGTGGTTTTAACAGGGGAAAAAACGGTCTCCAAATTATTCAGAAAAATAGCAAATAAAAAGTGTTTTGTGATATGGAATAAATTGCAACATAAATGAAGAAGATATGTTTACTGATGATAGCAGTCCCTTTTTAAATCTTTATGTATTAACGATAATGGTAAGAATTAGAGATTATGTGATTTCATATGTCGTTACCCGACGTACACAGTTTGCGTTGAAGGATAGAATACGCGTTGGTGATTGGTTGAAATAGGCCAGACGTCATAGAATGCGCGTTGATGATTGGTTGAGATAGGCAAGACATCATAGAATGCGCGTTGGTGATTGGTTGAGATAGGCCTGACGTCATGGTATGCACGTTGGTGATTGGTTGAGATAGGCAGACGTCATAGAATGCGCGTTGGTGATTGGTTGAGATAGGCCTGACGTCATAGAATACGCGTTGGTGATTGGCCTTATTGATCTGGTTAAATTCAGCCAGGCATAATGGAAATGGTGCTTAATTAAGCCAAACCAAAATCTTTCACCGATTTGTAACAGTCAATCATTTTACTTCTTTGATTTTGCCTTTAAATTACCTTAATATTATTTAATCTAGCATTTCCCTTGGTGATTTTATTTGATTACATGTAGGCCCTATTTCATATTGTTTCTCACGAAACAGCCGTCTGTATTTATTGATCAGCCGTAGCTGCGTCTGTTCAATAGTCAATTATTGCCCTCTCGGTAAGGTCACCCCACACACGCACTGAATGTAACTGGTTGGAGTACTGATACGAGTCTATGTCTGCTACTTCCAGGTCAATGATAACACAGTCTGCTTGATCATGGTTCATAGTTCGCAGTAGGCATATGCATGCAGCAACCTTGTGCTTCCGTGGTAGGTATTAGAAGGACTGTATAGCTAAACGTGTTGAAAATGGCGTTCATGAAAACTGCGATCTTGGTGTGTGTGACGGCCGTATTGACGGTGTATCTACCGAGTCTATGGACCGAAACACCGCCGATCATCACTGCAGGGACGGTCAAGCCAGGATTCGAACCGGTGGCCAAACTCTTCAGGTACATGTGTCTGTAATATAATGTTATACCCTAGTTTACCTGTGAGAGATCGGTGTCCCTATAGCAGGTTGCGTAAGCGAGTACCACTCACTCATGCACCGGCACCACAATCGGTTTCCAGCCGAAACGACATGCACTCACCCATAGTGAGATGCACGCTTTGAATTTTATAATACCAACCAAATCGTCATAATGGCCTTTTATTTTACAAGCATTTCTTTTTTAAACTTTTCAGGGAAAATTTTGAGAATGGGGTGGAGTACCCCGTCGGTGGCTCTGCCTACTCGGTGTACTACAAAGGGTCAAAGGTCGTTGACATCTGGGGTGGCTATGCAGACAGCGAAGCCTTCCGTCCATGGAAGAAAGATACGATCTCGATATTCTTCTCAGCAACAAAAGGTGGGTATAACTTTCCCGTTCTGTTGAGTTATAACTTGAGACCTCATCGGATAACTAGTAACTGTGGATCATTATTTGTCATCTTGTTTTGTGAAGGGATTGCTGCAATGTGCATGGCAACGCTTGTGCACAGAGGTCTCCTTGACTACGACAAAACCGTGGCTTCCTATTGGCCAGAGTTTGCCCAGAATGGGAAAGAGAATGTGACAGTGCGCATGCTCCTTAATCACCAGGTAATAACGCGGGACGTGTCCAATTTGAATACGGTATGTGGGTACGGTGTTCTTGAAGCGCCATGCTCGAAAAGATCCTTTATCTGATGGCTTATAGTCAGCTTATGTTAGTCAGAACAATTCAATGTCTTCTTGCAGCTTCCTTGAAGCAATAGACTGTATATCTCCGACTAGCCTCAAGTTGTCTTTAACTACTTTTAACAATTGTACCTTTTGCAACCAGGCCGGCTTATCGTACACCACTGACGTCATCAACCTCGCCCTTTTAGCTGACCAGGATGCACTGGGGCAGGTCTTGGCCCGGTCTCCTCCTATATGGGAACCTGGCACAGCTCACGGATACCATGCTATGACCTTTGGCCTGTATCTGAGCCAGCTCCTGAGACGAGTCGATCCAAAACACAGGACGCTGGGCCAGTACTTCAAAGAGGAAATCGCCCAGCCGTTTGGTAAAGCTGTTAAGCGATCACATTTTTTCTCCAAACTCCTGCAAACTTGTCTTCGCTCATGGAAGGTCATATCCGATCAACAGTCTTTAAGAGCAAATACATGTTCGTAATATTTCAATAATATAAGACAATCTAAAGATGAATCTAGAGTTGAAGAAAATGTTCTTATATATTTAATAATGTGTGATATAGAGTTGCTCGTTATGATGGCAGTGACGTTCCTTATTGAGAGTCTCACACGATTCGTTTGCGAGAGGACATTTTGCTCACTCTTTATTGCGAAAACCTCTTGTTTTCGAATATTAGTACATTGTATTTGGACAGTCGCAGCCCACTAGCACCCTCCCCTTACTGCCTCATCTGTACTCAAGAGCTCACTTCCAGTCAGAATCAGCTTCCAATTACGAACTCTCCGACTGGTAGAGTAAGTTGAAAAGACTGTTCTGCAGAGCTCAACAACTGTACCTAGCGTTGTTGCATGCACGCGGCCAGCTAAAGTCTCTCACCACTAAGAACCTTGAATCTAATACTCAACCCCTTTTTAAACCATTCTTTCTCCCATTCAGGGGTGGACTTTCACATCGGCCTGCCATTGGAATCCTTCCATCGGGTAGCAAGGTTCCAGGGGAGCTTGGAGAACGTCCTGGTTAGTTTACTGAAGGGTTTGAAAAGTCCGCTCAACCGCCAAATGCTCTGGACCATGGTAACAGGGAAGACCGACATGGATAAGGTTTTGGAGATGAGCTCCGACATCGCATCGGTAATTATTCAGTTTCCGTTTGATTATAACATACCTAACGCGAGATTCGTAACGCGAGATACGAGATTCGTAACGCGAGATGCGAGATTCGTAACGCGAGATGGGAGATTCGTCACGCGAGATGCGAGATTCGTAACGCGAGATGCGAGATTCGTAACGCGAGATGCGAGACTCGTAACGCGAGATGCGAGATTCGTAACACGAGATGCGAGATTCGTAACGCGAGATGCGAGATTCGTAACGCGAGATGCAAGATTCGTAACATATAGATGCGAGATTCGTTAAACGAGATGCGAGATTCGTATTGCGAGATGCGAGATGGCAGTTTTGGAACACCATAACATACAAACTGAACCAAGCAAATTAACATTCGTTGAATTCCATAGCAGTAGCAGTATTAGCCTGAAGACTGTATAGGCCTGTGCATATTTATTGCAGTATTGATGTTAAGACTAAGAGTGGGAGACTTGATCATAATTATTTCTCTTCTCTGTTTTTTTCCTTCTCCAAGTCCGGAGCTTTCATGCGTCCAGAATCGCTGGTTTTGGAACAGCCGTCGGCGTACGGCATGGGGACAGCACGTGCCGTCGCCAAGGTGTACGGAATATTGGCCAATGGAGGAGAGGACAGCGAGGGTCAAAGGTTACTGTCCAATGACGTCATCAAGAAGTTCATTAGCGAGGCTAAGGCTGAGGGGGCTGTCGATAGGACCCTTGGCGTTGAAACAGTCATTAATTTGGGATTTTTCATCAACGAATATAAGGTAATTTTATAAAAATGTTAATATAGTTGATTTTGTAACAAAACGTCCAGAGTTGTAAGCCTTTAAATAGATCCATAATACGATCGTTTTCAGGCTCTGAAACAATTAGTGGTAAAAAAAAAGAACAGTTAGGAATGTAAAAGATTTATCTATATAGCTTTCACAAATTGTGCCAAATCTGTTGATTTTATTTATTGTCATGAAAGAAACACTTAAAACTGTTTTATAGCATATAACACCCGTATAATAGTGTTTTCTGGGGTTTGACTGTCAATCGTAGGACGTATGATGCATTGAAGCCCTATATACAGAGGATACGATGGGTTATCCTTCGTAACTCGAGTTACGATCCATCGTAGGGCTTCGTGAAATCATGCCCGTTATTTCATTATTGACCATTCTTCTCGTACAGGGATCTCCACAATTTGGTCATCCGGGAGCAGGCGGTAGGCAGGGACGGGCTGATCCTCAGCGTAAGCTGGGCATGTCCTACGTCTCCAGCCACCGTTCCCACTATGATCTAGGAGACGACCCGAGGTTCATGACGCTGCAGGAGGTAACGTACAAGTGCATCGACGATCTGGAGGCAAGGGACTAGGGACCAAGATAAAATGGTTGCTGTTCTCCATCAGTGCTAAAGTGGTGTCGATGAACGACTGTGTCGATCGTGCGGAGACCACTCCAACGGCCGGTTCAGTCTTCAACTCATCTGCGCAGATACTGAATTAGATTTGTGAGACAAAAAAATTGAATGACAGGGATACATACAGGTGGTATGCAGGGACGGGCTGATCCTCAGCGTAAGCTGGGCATGTCCTACGTCTCCAGCTACGGCTCCCAGTACGGTCTTGGAGACGACCCGAGGTTCATGACGCTGCAGGAGGTAACGTACAAGTGCATCGACGATCTGGAGGCAAGGGGCTAGGGACCGAGATAAAATGGTTGCCGTTCTCCATCAGTGCTAAAGTGGTGTCGATGAACGACTGTGTCGATCGTGCGAAGTCGACTTCAGTCTTGAACTCATCTGCGCAGATACTGAATAAGATTAGTTGCTACTTCATTATGTCACTGACAGGTGTCGTGGAACAGAAAAGTTGGAATGACAGGGTTGGCGATTTCTTAATTTATAGCCTATCCGAAATCAATGCATTTTGTTTTGTAATTTTGGATTTTGAAGTGATTCAAGTCAGTCGTTTTAACAGGGAGAAAAAACGGTCTCCAAATTATTCAGAAAAATAGCAAATAAAAAGTGTTTTGTGATATGGAATAAATTGCAACATAAATGAAGAAGATATGTTTACTGATGATAGCAGTCCCTTTTTAAATCTTTATGTATTAACGATAATGGTAAGAATTAGAGATTATGTGATTTCATATGTCGTTGCCCGACGTACACAGTTTTCGTTGAAGGATAGAATGAGCGTTGGTGATTGGTTGAAATAGGCCAGACGTCATAGAATGCGCGTTGATGATTGGTTGAGATAGGCAAGACATCATAGAATGCGCGTTGGTGATTGGTTGAGATAGGCCTGACGTCATGGTATGCACGTTGGTGATTGGTTGAGATAGGCAGACGTCATAGAATGCGCGTTGGTGATTGGTTGAGATAGGCCTGACGTCATAGAATACACGTTGGTGATTGGCCTTATTGATCTGGTTAAATTCAGCCAGGCATAATGGAAATGGTGCTTAATTAAGCCAAACCAAAATCTTTCACCGATTTGTAACAGTCAATCATTTTACTTCTTTGATTTTGCCTAAATGACCTTAATATTATTTAATCTAGCATTTCCCTTGGTGATTTTATTTGATTACATGTAGGCCCTATTTCATGTTGTTTTTCACGAAACAGCCGTCTGTATTTATTGATCAGCCGTAGCTGCGTCTGTTCAATAGTCAATTATTGCCCTCTCGGTAAGGTCACCCCACACACGCACTGAATGTAACTGGTTGGAGTACTGATAGGAGTCTATGTGTGGTACTTCCAGGTCAATGAAAACACAGTCGGCTGAATAAAATGAAAAGCAAAACTTGCTTGATCATGGTTCATAGTTCGCAGTAGGCATATGGCATGCAGCAACATTGTGCTTCGGAGGTAGGTATTAGAAGGACTGTATAGCTAAACGTGTTGGAAATGGCGTTCATGAAAACTGCGATCTTGGTGTGTGTGACAGCCGTATTGACGGTGTATCTACCGAGTCTATGGACCGAAACACCGCCGATCATCACTGCGGGGACGGTGGAGCCCGGATTCGAACCGGTGGCCAAACTCTTCAGGTATGCATCAACCGTTTTGCGGTTAGGTCTGAGTGAGCGAAGTAATGCATATTGAAAAATCAATATGGAACAGTTCGCATTAAAAAAAAAATGAACAAATAATATTAATACAGAAGATGTGTACAAAATACCATAGGCTGGCTCTACGCGGAAAGGTCTATGGTGAGTGCACAGGCCTTTAGCATTGAAGGTCTCATCCTTCCTCCTTGACTATAAGGACTGGCCTGGGACTATAGAGTAATCCCCTCTAAATTCAAAAGAGTGAAAAATACCACTCTTGTTGAAGCGAGTTGTCCTTTACATGGCTCTTTAAAAAAAGTGGTGGTTATTTCTTATGGTGTGGTTTTCACTCTGGGCCAGAGTTAGAGATCACTCAAAACGACGCAAACTTCACTCTAAAGAGTGGAAGACAACTCTTTTGGAGTTGTCCCCCATATGGCTCTTCAAAGAGTGGCTTTTCACTCTTTTGCATTTAGTACTTTTTAGAAGGAAAAAATGCTAAATTTTAGGATCTGCAAAGGAAGTTTAACCGGAAAACAAACGTGGGCGTCATTTGTATCAGAATTTAGTGCTTACATCAGGATATCATTAAGCTTTTTAGCCATGATGGCAATCGAAAAAAAAACACATGACCTCCTTTACAACTAGAGACTCTAGATGGAGGGTACTAGTCGGATGTCGTGCTGTATGGTTCGTTCAGGTACTTTGGGCCTTCACGTTTGACGGTAAACTAACGAAGGCGAGGTATAGACCACAGAACCTCTTAAGCATGGAGGTATAGTATAGGAACCTCCTTGAAGGCTAGCTTTTAGATGTCTTGCAGTAACTAACTAAGGTGATATAGGTAGTCTACAGAGCTTCCTATTCCATGGAGGTAGGGACCTTCATGTCCCAAGCTTGCTCTATGGGTAGGCGCCTTGAAGGCTAGCTTTTAGATGTCTTGCAGTAACTAACTAAGGTGCTATAGGTAGACTACAGAGCGTCCTAAGCATAGAGGTAGGGACCTTCATGTCCCAAGCTTGCTCTACGGGTAGACTCATTGAAGGCTAGCTTTTAGAAGTCTTGCAGTAACTTTCTATAAGGTGCTTTAGTACAGAGCCTCAAAGCATGGAGCCTCTATGTCCTAAGCTTGCTCTATGGGTTGGCGCCTCAAGTTGAAGGCTAGCCTTTAGGTGTCTTGCAGTACTTGCTTAAAACCACGTCAGGCTGTCTCTGGTTTCAGGATCAAGCCTCTATAACTCTCCAAGTATTGCAGGTTATAGGAACTCTCTCATCCATACGCTTTCTTGATCTGTAGCATCTGTATTGTTTTGACAGGGAAAACTTTGAGAATGGAGTGGAGTTCCCCGTCGGTGGCTCTGCCTACTCGGTGTACTACAAAGGTTCAAAGGTCGTTGACATCTGGGGTGGCTATGCAGACAGCGAAGCCTTCCGCCCATGGAAGAAAGATACGATCTCGATATTCTTCTCAACAACAAAAGGTGGGCATCATTTTCCTCTACATGAATAAACTTTTCCTTCCAATGAATTGTAACTTAAGAGCTCATTGGAGAACTTCAGTAACTCTAGAGCATTTTGTCTTCTTGTTTTGTGAAGGGATTGCCGCAATGTGCATGGCAACGCTTGTGGACAGAGGTCTCCTTGACTACGACAAAACCGTGGCTTCCTATTGGCCAGAGTTTGCCCAGAATGGGAAGGAGAATGTGACAGTGCGCATGCTCCTTAACCATCAGGTATTTATGGCAAAGACCCAAGCTTAACGTAGGCCCTTTACGAACGATGGATTAGGCTTGGTCTTGGGCTTGGGCTTATAGATTCCGTCATCTAAAAGCTTATAACACAGGTTGTGGATTTTCCCTGAGGTTGAAGTTCCGTTTCCTTGTTCGGAAGAGAGTAATTATGTACTTCGAAGTTCGAAAACGTACTCCAAAACCTCTATTTTTATACCCGTTACTTTAAAATGGATGTACGAAATGAAGCCTGAGCCTGAGCCTGAGCCTGAGCCTGAGCCTGAGCCTAAGCCTCCGTTTCGGGCGCCCGTAGTCCGAGTATTACCCGTTTTGTCTCCGAAGGGCCATGCTCGGAAAGGTTCTTGATCCGATGGCTTACAGTCGGCTTATGTTGGTCAGAACAATTCAATGTCTTCTTGCAGCTTTCTTGAAGCAATAGACTGTATATCTTCCAATACACAAGCCTCAATTTGTCTTTAACCATGCTTTAACTACTATTAAACATGTTACCTTTTGCAATCAGGCCGGCTTATCGTACACCACTGACGTCATCAACCTCGCCCTTTTAGCTGACCAGGATGCACTGGGGCAGGTCTTGGCCCGGTCTCACCCTGCATGGGAACCTGGCACAGCTCACGGATACCATGCTATGACCTTTGGCCTGTATCTGAGCCAGCTCCTGAGACGAATCGATCCAAAACACAGGACGCTGGGCCAGTACTTCAAAGAGGAAATCGCCCAGCCCTTTGGTACAGTCTGTTTTTTAGCAATCAAATAATATTAAATGTTCACACTCCTTGGGTCGATTTCACCAAACTCATCGTAACTTACTATCAATCGTAGGACTCATGGTGCATTGCAGTTCCACATAGGCTATTCCCCCTACGATGGGTTATCCTTCATAACTCGAGTTACGATCGATCGTAGGGCTTCGTGAAATCGACCCAACCTTTAAGGGCGTCTTCACTCCTAGATGGTCATATCTATCATTCATCTTGAAGAGCAAAACTCTCTTCGTGATAATCAAAGACATGCTTCAATATTTTTTTCAAATAGTCAGACCCGTCGTAAAACAACTTTAAGGCTAACATTTTGCAAAACTTCTCTGGCTCGTAATGCTGAACAGATTGTTCTCTGGCGTCGTTCGGGTGCAGAGCAGGCGACTACAAGCTTTCTCCAAGCACTACGATCTAGAGCTTATTTAGTAATAGCATCTGCCTGTAACAAGTTGCTGTTGTCTCCCAGTAAATTTTGGATGTAGGCTAGGTAGGATGTCTTTTGCCGCCCTGGTCTTCTCTTGCCATGCAGTTGCTCTCTGTAGAGCCCCACTACTGTCGGAGGAAATTTCTATACATTGGTGTTACATGAATGCAGCTAGCTATTATAATACTCCCTCCCAGTCCATCACCTTGAATCAAATACTAAATAGGAATTTCCATGTCTCACATTCAGGGTTGGACTTCCACATCGGCCTGCCATTGGAATCCTTCCATCGGGTAGCAAGGCTTCAGGGAAGCTTGGACAATATCATGATTACTTTACTCAAGGGTTTGAAAAGTCCACTCAACCGCCAGATGCTCTGGGCTATGGTAACAGGGAATACCGACATTCATAAGATCGTGGAGATGAGCTCTGATACCACAACGGTAACAATGATTCAGATTCCTTTCGGTTTTATTAAGAACAAAATTATCATTCGTACGATTCCCTTTACTTCATTCCAAGTGGTGGAATCTCTAGGTCATACTCGGAGAAAGGAAGAATTAGGAGACATTGCAGTGACAGGAAAAGAGACTCACTTTCATCTCAAGTCTCAGCCGCTGGATGAAGATCAGTGAAATTGAAATAATAAGAACAGCAAATGATGGATTATGGAGATACATGGCCGCCAACGTTCTAGAAGAACAAGGCACTTAAAGGCAGCGTACAGGATTTGCAAGGCCTCCAAAAACAATTATTGAGCTCCATTTCAAGAAGAAGAAATGGTGCATGCTTTGAAACATTGGAAAACTTGCACAGAAGTCTACAAGTTAGTGTGACTTAACTGCCAACTTTCTTTAAAGTCTATACGAGTGCTGATGGACATTTTGCGTTTCTTATCAGTAATAGCCTGACTACAGTATGCTTACTAATTCCAGTAGTGATATTAAGATTAGTATATTAAGGATAATACATTTTCTTTTTTTTCCTTCTCCAAGTCCGGAGTTTTCATGCGTCCGGAATCGCTGGTTTTGGAACAGCCGTCGGCATATGGCATGGGGACAGCACGTGCCGTCGCCAAGGTGTACGGAATATTGGCCAATGGTGGAGAAGATAGCGAAGGTCAAAGGTTACTGTCCAATGACGTCATCAAGAAGTTCATCGGCGAGGCTAAGGCTGAGGGTGCTGTTGATAGGACCCTTGGCCATCAAACGATCATCAATTTGGGGTTTTTCATCAGCGAATATAAGGTAATTGTATACAAATGTGTTGCTTATAATAATATTATGCCTATTTGTTGTGGTTTTTTTTAATTAAACTTCCAGAGTTGTAAGCCTGTAAATGGATCTGTTATACGATTATTTGCAGGCTCTGGAACTTAGTTGGTAAAAACAATTTGGAAAGGTAAAGATTTGGCGCTAAATCTAGCTTTCACAGTTTGTGCCAAAACTGTTGATTTTATCAATAAAGAATCGTGAAGGAAAGGTCTATAAACATTACATTATACATAGACATTGAATCTAGCTTCCAAAATACAACATGGTACCAAATGTGCTGTTTATGCATGGGCGGAAATCCCGGGGGGGACAGGGGGGACACGTCCCCCCCATGATTTTGGAAGTGGGGGACATAATGTCGATTGTCCCCTCCATGTTTTAACCCTCTACCATGAGCAATTGTTTTTGTCGTCTGCGCACTGACCGCTTGCTCATTCCCAATGGGCAAATTTTGTGAACTGTCATGTTTGCCATGCGACTCAAATCGACGACGTGCAGTTGAGATGCCCCTGCATGGCCGGCCTGCATGCATACACGTAACGTTTACTGCACTGCAATCGACTTTAACCGCATACAGTCTGCATACGTATACATTCTTGTGTATACAAATCTGGTTACGCGTCTCCCGTTCGACTCATCCATTTAAAACCGTTTTTTTTCCATAGAGCACCATGCTCGAATCCAATGATTTTGCACTGACTCATGACGGATTTAAAAAAAAGTTCGTCGTCGGAGTTTCGCGAAACTTCTTACTGCGTTTTGAATGAGGTTGCTTTAATCAAACTATATTTCCGAAGAATTCTCGTACATCCATAAAAAAAACATAAGGTGCCATATTTGAAAATATTAAGGTACATTTATATTTATTATTTGTCATCTGTCATTACGTTTGTAATGAAAGTAAAGCTCTCATGATTTTTCTGTGGAATTGCAGAATTTGAGTACAATAGAGCAAAACATTTGCATTTTCTTCATTCAAAATATGTTTATCATTTTGAGGTTTACATTATTTGCTTCACCATATAGGCATAATTATTTCTAAATACAACACAGGATCTTTTTAAGATCAAAAATATTTTCTGTTGTTGTTTTACTAATTTCTTGATAAAGTACACCATTTCAGGCAGAACAATTGTGATGGTATCTGCCAGCACCATCTTTATACCCTGTAAGTAATAGCCTGGTAAATATGTGAACATTTCTGTTTTGGTTTTCCCTACTAAAGTATGATACAACTCCTTTAATACCTTTGAAACCCCCAACTTGCGTGTTTTCTTAAACCACCCACTCACCCAGATCAATAACTGAAAAATAGAAGTTTGGAAAATTAGGAATTATAGGAGTACGTAGTGGTACTAATCTTTATTTATAATCTTTTATTTTAAGTTCTGTTTAGTAATTATGTGCTAAATAAATGGAAGTCTGATTAAAATTACTGGCATACTGGCCGGAACATCCCGTTATCATGCTCTTTTCAGACCAAATAACGTACTCACACAAGAGTGTCACATGATGTTACCAAAAAGCCTATTATGTTCTTCGATACCATGCAAGTCTGATTAAAATCTTTTAAACTTTCCCAAAAAAAAAAGTCTGAGGAAAGTGGCCAGGAATTGCCTTAGAATGCACTACAGAGCATCTAGAATCAAAATTTTGCCGGGCCCTTAAGCGGGCCCGGACCCCACGCCGTAACTTCATTTCTTAAAAAAAGTGATAGGATTTTGCAGACCAACCCCATACTACACAAGAGTGTCACATGGTGTTACAAAAAAACCTGTACTTCTACCATGCATAGCCTCATATAGTTTTATTTTTCAAAGTTGGAGAACACTGACTCGTGATCGGCACACCTACCATACATTACGATACGGTACACAAACATGCGTATGCTAGGCCACAGGCATGGCACTGTATACTGAAAGTTACTCTCTTATGAAGTGTAAATTGATGTCCCCCCCATGATCGGGTAGGGATTTCCGCCCATGTGTTTATGAAATGATTATGAAAGAGATACTTACAATTTTATATTTTTTTTATGATACACACCCAGTTGTTTGTTCTGATTCAATTGTTTCATTCTTTCCCATTCTTCTCTGTTTTGTTTTTATTTGGTGCAGGGATCGCCACAGTTTGGTCATCCAGGATCAGGTGGGATGCAGGGACTGGCTGATCCTCAGCGTAAGCTTGGCATGTCCTACGTCTCCAGCTACGGCACTCAGTATGGTCTGGGAGACGACCCGAGGTTCATGACGCTGCAGGAGGTAACGTACAAGTGCATCGATGATCTGGAGGCACGGGGATAGGGAGCGAGCGAAGGCCGACTGTCTCGGCCGAGCTGAGGCGACAGGCTTCGGCGGTGATGGACGTGATCGACCCGGGGTCGATTTCACCAAACTCTTCGTAACTTACTATCAATCGTAGGACTTTTGATGCATTGAACCCCTACGTGGGATGGCCCCCCTACGATGGGTTAATATCCTTCGTAACTCGAGTTACGATCGATCGCAGGGCTTCGTGAAATCGACACCAAGTCCATCCATTTTCTGATGTGGAATTTACCCGTCGGTTCCGTCATCCGATTCTGCTCAGATTTTTGTATTTTATTAAAAATTCCCACACGGCTGAAATGCTTTTTAAGAGAAATATCGAAAATCGACAGGCAATCAAGTTTGACTAATTGATTACCTCAGAAAAGAAATTTTGTGTACTTAAAAAGAAAATGGTTTTATGCAATGTTGCTGCTTTTGTTGTTGTTTTTTTGCCAATGAATCATGATCTATCTTGCGCTGTATATCGTGGGTGATTATAAGCCAACTTTGAAGAGAGTGGAATGGTCTAACAATCAGTGGTTGGTCATAACTGCACCAGTTGTCTACGGGCGGATCGCTGTCTGGTTTAGGTGGAAAAAGTTGCTGTAGGCTATCTGAGAATATCAGAATAATAGTATACTTTGCCAGCTTTGTAGATTGTCCTCATTTTTATGTTAGGCACAGCCAGTTAACCGTCTTGAACCAGTCCTTGTGGTCTGCGATAAGTTTTAACTTTTTTTCTTATGAGAAATAATTAATGTGACCAAAGATCTTTTAAGTTTTACTGATTAATAAAAGTTCTTATTTTGTATATATTAAGGATGGTAAATAGATTTGTTTTCACTTTTTCTTTTTAGTCGACCAACTTCAGTAGTGATTCTTATCATCTTTAATAGCCAGTAGGAAATTTTTGTTTAGAGCTGAATTATGAGGGAGAGTCAGTACTAATAAATAGAGACTTGTTAAAGGTTCTTTTAAAGGTAATATCATACTTTGGTTATTATCAAAGAAATGTAGATTCATGGGCAAAAATATAAAGACAGATACAGTAACAGTCATCTGTGAAAATTGCAGTCCCATACGGTGCCCACTTTTTGAGAAAACGGTGAAAAACAGCCACAGTATTTCTTAAGTCTTTTCTCTTTTATTTTTGATCTTTTAAAAGATCAAACAGATTTCCGGTGGTTGTTTTACTAATTTCTGGATAAATACAGCATTTCAGGCGGAACAATTTTAACGGTAGGTTTCTACCAGCACCATCTTCATACCCTCTAAGTTATACGTAAATTTGTGAACATTTCTGTGTTGGTTTCTTACCAAAGTATGATACTACCTTTAATAATAAGAATGGTAAATACTTTTGTTTTCACATTTTCTTTTTTGTAGACTAATCAGAAGTGATTCTTTAATAGCTAGGAGATTTTTGTTTAGAGCTGAATATAAATTTCGGTAATAATAACATGTAGAGACATGACAACGGTTCTTTTTATATAATTTGTTTAAATAATGATGTAGGCCAAAAGATAGTGTCTTATTTAATAAAGGCGGTTTCTAAATTGCGCGCCACAAAGAGTTTGCAACGTACAACGCGTTGGCCAATCACAGTGCTCGGAATTGGTGCATTGTGATTGGCCAACACACAAGTTGCAAACTCTTGGCGGTGCACAAAACGCCAGGGGCCAATTTCATAAAACTGTTAAGCACAACAATTTGCTAACAATGACATTTCTGTCTTAATAAAAACAGGGTTAACAACCAAATTTCCACGTGTTGTGTATCACTTGTGATTGTTATTTGGCTGTTGTTCGCTGACCATAATTATCAAAAGGAATTTTCAATGGGGGTTTGTTTTATTGGGCGAGAAATTTTTGTGCTAAGCAAACTTTTGTGCTTAACAGTTTTATGAAATTGGCCCCTGAACTATAACCGAGAACAAGACTTATAATTTCCTTTCTAGTCTTGGGGAAAATAATTTTTCAAAAATCTAATTGTGCTTGGAATTGATTTGTGGTCTTTGGATATTAACTTCATCGGGGAAAATGTGCAGCAGATAATTAGATTTGTCACATTTTGTCACCTACACGAAACATGCAAGTTTTGACTTTCCCGTTTGAATCGCGAGAGGGCAGCATCACTTCAGATTTGATAGAAAGCTGGATCAAAATGGCTGCGCCCATGTTAGAGGAGGGCGCGAACAAATCCGATGATTATTATGCGATTTTGAACACAAGGAAAGAGGTGAGTCATTATTATTCTTTTGAGATATTCCTGAAGTGCATTTACGTAACATTTCAACTACTGTTTGCATGTAGAAATGGTCTTACACGTTATTGAAATGTAACGTTAGTGCATTTATAACAAGTTGGCCTATTATTATTGTCACGTATTTTTCTCGTGAGTCCTTGACCGTGTCGTGACCGTGTGTCCTACTTCCATGTCCATGGTTTATGAGGGAGTATTTATTGTCACGTGTTCATTTCCCAGTTCTGTATTTAAAGAGCTGTATTGAAGTATTAATAGTTGCAATCATGGAACCATTGTACAATGTATATGCAATTGGTTCACAAGAGAACTCTGCTCCTGTAACTTAAGAATAAGACTAAGAGAGAGAAGAACATTACACGTCAATTCAGCAAATTAAAGGTAGTACAGTCAAACCTGCCTTAGCGACCACCTGTGTATAACGGCCACCTGCCCATAACGACCACTTAAAAACGCCCCCGTGAAAAAACCTGTAGTTTGTATACTGTGTATAGCGACCAACTGTCTAACGCGACCAGCGACCACCCATTTCTGCACCCGTGCGGTCGCTGAAGCCTGTATAGAACGACCGCAACAACTTGAGTCATGCAAAAAACAATTAACGACCATTGAAAATGTGTTACAAAACTTGTGTTCTTTCTCAAAGCCCACAAAAGCATTTAAGAGATTAGTAAATCAACGACCAAGATATCCTAAATCTGCGGTTGGATTAAACATGACGCTATTGTTCGTGTTCGCATTCACTACTCACTAGACTCGACTTCTTCATAACTTCTGAATGCAGTGCGGTAGCTAGCGCGATGCGTGCACGTGTATACAACGAACACGCAAACCATTTCGACAGGTCTGCATTATGCATGAACTTTGGCCTTCAGTAGCCTCGTTCATAATTGTAATCATTTGATAAATGAAATAAATCAAGTTTAAAAAAAATCATAACACGTTGTAATTTATAAAACTTATTTATAAACTAGTCATTTTTTGTTAAAATAGATTTTGTCCAATTGAATTTAAAAATTGCAAACAAAAGTCTTCCATTTTAGAACACTGTGATAAACTGTCAGATGTCTGGCTACTGCGCGTGCGCATACTATCGAGTCCGGAAGTGCATGCATGCTGTGTCATGTGCATGCTGGTTTTATACACATCGTTACGTTACAATGGAAGTTTACGTACTCGCATTCCTCGTAATCCCTTTGCCGATTCTTAAGCGATTTTGTTCCATCACCACAGTCGGAAAAGAAGAAAGAACATGGCTAAGGATGTTTATTCTTTACACCTTCCGCGGGACCGGAAAATGGAGGTGGTTAAAAATTTAAAATGTACGACCGTACGACGAGAAAAGGATGAGATGTGGCGTCGTGCGATCGCCGAGAACCTGCATGGGATCGGGAATGCGATGTCACCGCTGGGAAGACCAGACGTGCGCTATGCATGACTTGTGCTGGTAATGCGCTGCGGCAGCGTAGCCGATTCTCATGGACAATTCCAAAACTCATTCCCAGGTTAAAATAAATAATAAACTACATGGCCCCACAATTATTTTTGGTCACTGTGCTTCACATTGGTACATGATCATGTACAGTACAGTACTTGTATGCAGTATACATAGTAGGCTGCAGTCTTCTTCTTAAAAAAATATTTAAATTCCTAAATAATGAAACAGGCCTAGGGCCTATTCAAGTTTTACAAATTTACAAAACAAACTATATTTAAAGCAATAAACAAAAATCTTAAGCAATTTAATCACTTCATTGGTGACATAACACAGTGGTCGCTATATCACGGTACAGTATAGGTTTATTCGACTCAATATACACATCGGGTGGTCAAATATTGCCAACCTGTCTATAAAGACCACCTGTCTATAAAGACCACTTTTCTCGTTTCCCTTGAGCGGTCTTTATAGACAGGTTTGACTGTATCATACTTTGGTTTTTATCAAAGAAATACACATTCATGGGCAAAAATATCAAGACGGATACAGTAGTGCTGTGCTTTTTATTCGGATATAGAGTAACCCACACGGATTAAACGTTTCCGTTTACTAATTTGCCAAAAGGATTAACCGAAACCAACACCAAAAAAATATGGACTCACCGTGGCTCACGATTGGCTCACGCAAAAAAAATTTACAGTCAGTTATTTTGTCCATTTCGCCAAGTAGAAACACACTTTTCATATATTTTAATCTAAAAAACATCGTAAAATTACTATAAAAATAAACCTTCCGAGTGCGATTGGTATAATACGTACAACTACAACTTACAAGCATGGATTTTCATTTAGCAAGGCACCCTTCCGCCTACGGAAAAACATCATACACAATGAATTGCAAAATACCCCTGTGTCAGGATACCAAACCCCATCGGTTTACGCTACAAACTGCACTACGTGTACTGGGTGGTTTGCGCTTTCTGTCTACACTTTCCTTCGCTTCATAACATGGGATGAAGCGATTTCTCGACTCATATATGGTTATTAATATTAGAGTAGAAGAAAAACCTTGCTACAAGTTTCCCCAAAAGGCACAAGTTTTCAACAACTTCGTTCGTGAAGGCCTATAAACTCCCATGCCGTACGTGTAAACAGAGTGAAAACTTCACGCACGTGAACTCAATGGACCTGCAGAAATACAGACCAAGTGGGTTTCTATCTGTCACATGTATTGAGAATTTCGTTAAAATCCCATTGCATATGCAGCGTACCGCGTGTGCCGAGTGCTTTTTATGGTCAAATTCTCCTTACGTCTAATTCTTGACACTGCCGTTGTTAGGCCGCGTCTAACATACTTGGCTGTGGCTTGATATTACACACAAGTCTATGGTGGTAGCGGCTACAGCCACTTCTCATGATTTGCATGCGACTTTGATCGGAGCTGAATGACCGAAGTTTTACCGTGCGTAAAGAACTATGGGGCGATTTCATGTACATCGTACGCGTATAACTTCACTGGCCAGTGAACCAATGGCGTATTAATGGCGTAATTAACGTAATTCTATCACGAAACTAATAATAAATTGGAAGTCATAAGCATATTGTTTTTATATTTTAAGGGCTTTTATTCATAATTATGTTGTTCGGACAATTTGTCCGTGCATATTTGATTTTGTTCGGACAAACAGGCACAAAAATTAGGCCCGTCTATTTTCTTCACAAACACGCACGTAGATTGACCAGAAACTAATGTACATTTACAGTGGAATTTATAGCGGCACCGCAACGATCGTTATACCATGCTGTACAGGACTCCCACATGGCATATTATGGATACGCTCATCATGCACGTGGCACCATGTGCGTTCATTCTTCATACAATGCTCACAAGTCACAACATCGCGCGTAAAAAGAAATTTTCTGATAGGCAGACAGATTCCCATTGTGGTCACGTCAATACTGTCTGTCAACACAGCGCTTTTATTCAGGCACTATTCTTCAACACTGACCACAAACAACCGCCCGCTAGCACTATTTATTTAAAAGGCGATTAAATCGTATAACACGGATCCGAATTTTTTTTTGCTTCCGGAAACGAATAACAAATTACCCGATTTTGCACAGCACTAGGATACAGTAACAGTCATCTGTGAAAATTTCAGTCCCATACGCTGCCCACTTTTTCATTTTTGAGAAAACAGTGAGAAACGGCCACAGTATTTCTTAAGCTTTTTTTTTTTTTTTTTTTTTTTGGTCGTTGTTTTACTAATTTCTGCATAAATACACCGTAAATCTGTGAACATTTCTGTTTTGGTGTCTTACCAAAGTATGATACTACCTTTAATATTTTTTACATTTCAGGCTACCAGTGATGAACTCAAGACGGCCTATCGTCGGATGTGTGTCTTGTACCATCCGGACAAGCACACCGATGAGGGCGACAAACGAGCTGCCGAGACCATCTTCAATAAAGTTCAGAAGGCTTATCAAGGTACCACAGCCAAGCTTGCCAGGAGTCGTATTAAACCTGTTTGTTCAAGGAAGACTTTTTTATGCTTTAAAAGCAATTTTTTGTGCTTTTAAAACCAGCTCGATGAAATTGTCCCTGTACAGTTAAGGGCTATTAACCCACCTTCTGCATAACCACCACACAAGATAATAGCTACTAACCACACATTACCACAGTCTCCATAAGGGAACAGAATAATAAACCAAACATTTACCACACAAAACACACTGTGGTGTATTGTGGTATTCAGATTCACACTTACCATAGGAAACTGTGGTATACAGGTGGGTTACGGTTAATGGGGATCTAATACAGTTCTGGGCATCATCAGTCCATGGATATGCCATCGGATTCTCATAATCTGGTTTTCTTCCCACAGTTCTTAACGATCCCAGCACAAGGGCCATCTATGATGTGTACGGTGAGAAAGGTCTGGTGGCCGAGTGGGACATCGTCCCAAGAACTAGGACACCGGAGGAGATTCGAGAGGAATACGAGAGATTGGCCAAAGAGAGGGAAGAACGGAGGCTGCAAATGAGCACCAACCCAAGGGTAGGTTCGCCCAGTCCCCATAACCTGTACCCAGGGTATCCCAGCTGATGTGCACTGTTCTTATGTGCTGTACCCAGGACATCCCAGGTGGAGTACCATGCTCATATATCCTGTACCCAGAAAAGCCCAGAGGATGTACTGTTCTCTTGTGTATTGTACCCATGTTATCACAGCTGCACCACCACACCCGCGTTCTCTGTACCCAGGGTATCCCAGCTGATGCGCACTGTTCTTATGTGCTGTACCCAGGGTATCCCAGCAGGATTAACATGTTAATAAACCCTGTACCCAGAAAAGCCCGGAGGAAGTACTGTCCTCTTGTGTATTGTACCCATGTTATCCCAGCTGCACCACCATACCCATGTACCCTGTACCCAGGGTAACCCAGCTGATGTGCACTGTTCCTATGTGCTGTACCCAGCATATCCCAGGTGGAGTATCATGTCCTAATATCACCTGGTCTCAGGATGCTCCAGATAAGTTACTCTTATATCATTGCGATTTGTTTTTCTCTCTTTCAGGGAGCAATAACTGTTGGAATCGACGCAACAGACCTGTTTGATATCTACGACGATTACGACATGGAATTCAGGTACTTGTATAATGCACATCAACCCTTATACCAGGTCACTGAAGCTGAACTTGTAATATGATTTAAGAACAGTCAGAAAGCCTTGTACACTGTTGCGTTCCCTTGCTGTGTAGCACGTTGGGTGCATTACATCGAGTCATTTGATGGTAGCATCTGATACAGAGTCTATGGAGTGCCCTCTTGGACTGTAAATTTTGTTGTGAATATACAACATATGTACGGGCTGGTAAAAATCTAAACGGGCTAGTAAAATCTGAAGTTAGCTAGCCTGGTGGGCTAGCCAGGAAAATCAAGCCTGCTTTATGCCTCAATCGACATACTTCCCACTTTTCCAGTGTTGTCTGACTTATGCCAGGCTCCTTGAGAAAGTATCTTAGGGTTAGGCTTGAGGATGTTCTCTGCTGCACACTAATCTCTGACCTTGCCGCAAAGGTTTTTTCCCAATGATCTGATCTTTTGGACCAGGCCATCTGACAGATCATTCAAACAATGGGTCAAGCAAAGGTCGACGGGCACAGAATTAAAATCTGCCATTGAATCTTGTTTACAAATTTGTCTTCCTCCCAAAGCGGTGTTCCGTCCATTGAAGTCAAGAGCATGGCCATCACACAATCCATCGACGCTCCCCTCACTTCCTCCGACACGGCAGTGCTGTCCGGTAGTCTCTCCACCCACAATGGCAACGGGAGCGGTAACTTCAACGTCGCCTACCGGCGGATATTCTCCTACCAGTCTTGGGGCGAGGTACAGTAAGCAGTCCAATCCTACGGTGCTGATAGACTTGCTCATCATGAGGTTACCTTCTAAGTGGCAGGGCAGTTATTGAGCAAGCAGTCTGACCCTACAATACCTTACAGACTCCCTGCTGCATAAGGTAACCTCGTAGTGGCTGGGCAGTTATTGAGCAAGCAATCTGACCCAATAATACCTTACAGACTCCCTGCTGCATAAGGTAACCCTCCTAGTGGCAGGGCAGTTATTGAGCAAGCAACCCTGCAATACCTTACAGACTCCCTGCTGAGTAAGGTAACCCTCCTAGTGGCAGGGCAGTTATTGAGCAAGCAGTCTAACCCTCCAATACTTTACAGACTCCATGCTACATAAGGTAACCCTCCTAGTGGCAGGGCAGTTATTGAGCAAGCAGTCTGACCCTACAATACCTTACAGACTCCCTGTTTCGTAAGGTTTATCATCTGATTTGAAATGGGGATGTAATGCTGATTCAATTGTTAAGAAAGGTCAGCAAAGATTATTTTTCTTGAGACGGCTGAGAAGCTTCCATGTCAGTCAGCCACTTCTGTTGAAGTTCTACCGAGCGGTGATTGAGAGTGTCTTGACACAATCAATGATCGTTTGGTGGGGCAATGCAACAGCCGATGACCGGAAGCGTATCAGCCGGATCGTTCGCACCGCTAGTAAAATCATAGGTTGCCAACTTCCATCACTTGATGAACTGTATCTCTCTCGAGTTAAAAATCGAGCCCTCTCTATAGTAGATGACCAGTTTCACCCAGCACATTCCCTCTTTCAGCCCATGCGGTCTAAGAATCGTTTCCGTTCAATTAAATCTGGATCCAACCGTACTCTGCAGAGTTTTTATCCCACAGCTGTTCGTGTTCTAAATGACAGGTTTTAATCATGAATGTCTATTTCTGATTTTAATTCTATCGTACTATTTTTATCTTTCGTATTTCGCTTGTATACTGTAATACTTTTCAGAAATGTTTATATTCAATTCCATGTATTTTTGTATGGTAAATTTTTAGTGTAATTTGTATATAACATAATATTTTTAGACACGCAAAACCAAAACGAATTTCACTGTACTAATATTTGTTTTTTTACAAGTGACAATAAAACATTATTCTATTCTATTCTAAGGTAACCCTCCTAGTACCAGTTGGTTAGCTCAGTTGGTAGAGTACCAGTAGTGTATACCAGAGGTTACAGGTTCGAATCTACACTTCACTGTAATAGTTCCCCTTCATTGTGTTTTTTGTAACAGTTCCAGGCCTCTGCAGGGGGTGGACCATCTCTAGCCCTGAAGATTTTCAGAAACCTCAACAAGAGAAGGTAAAACCTAAATTACATTTTTCTCAGCTGACTCCACAGAAAAGAACTGACATCAGTTAACCAAAACTGATGATTTAAGAGATAGCTTCAGCAACTTTGAATTGAATTATTTTCCCTTTTTCTGTTTCCCTTCAAGTTTTGTATCCTGCACCGGGACGTGTCGAATCATGTCTGGAGGAATCATTGCTCCAGGAATAGCTGCAGGTGAGGTGGCCTTTTCAAGGATGAGATTTCTCAGATTTTTATCAGATTTTTATCTGATTTTTCAGAGTTCAGATTTTGTATGCCTTCGGTCAAGCTCATCTTTGCATTTTTATTTTTTATTTTATTCCCATTTTTTAGGGGGTGGGAGGGAGTGGATGTGATATGACACATTTTTAAATTCTCATTATATTCTTGACCTGTGACATTAGTTTTTGGGTAGATGTCGAGTGTAAATCGCCTCATTTTTCACAGAGGGTGGTGTACGCACTGCTTAAAATGAATGTCTCTGGTGGCCTATCAATTCCTCGAAGCCTAATTTATATCTCGCAAATTCCAAAGCGGATCTGAAGTCTGACATCACCTTTTTTGTATCCTATGTGCATCGCTCAATCTTGCTTGTACATCAATGTCAGGGTCTACGTCTAGGTACCAAACACCAACTCTGGTGCCCACAAGCACAACTTAAATAAGACTTGAAGCTATGCATGGTGGAAGCACTAAAAGGAGGTTGGTTTGCAGTGACACCATGTAATCTCTTCTGTGAGAGTGTGTGGTCCTGAGAATAAACCATTGGTACAATCTTGACGTTCCGAACAGTGTGCTCTGTTCGTCCTCAGTCACTCAGTCACTCTCCTGAGGACGAACAGAGCACACTGTTCGGAATCGTCAAGATAATACCACCGGTTCTTCTCAGAACCACACACTCTCACAGAAGAGATGAAATGGTGTCACCGTAAACCTACCTTCTTTGAGCACAACTTAAATTGGGCAAATTAGTGCTGCCTGGAATTTCTAGAGGGTCATTGCCAAAACCGTCTGGACGTTCATTTTGAGCCAGATGTAGTCGAACGGGTCCCAGTCCCCTTTATTTTTGTCTTAGATTAATAAAAGGGATGTTGCCGGTGTAGACTATTCTCCTTACAACTCGAGAAGTAACTCTTTCTTTTAATACTCTTCATGGCAGTGACGGGAAGACAGTTGGATAAGCACACCATGGGATACCTGACGTGGAAGTGGGGGATGGCATCCTCCATGACAACCATGATCGTCAGGGATACGCAGTCGACCCATGCCATGTGTCAGATGCAGGTAGGCTGGGGGAATGCTGGGAGGAGGGGGTGGGGCAATGTGAGTGGTGGTGGGTGGACCGGTCTGCTGTTCAAAATCACTTTTCTTTTGTTTTTGGCAAAGAGACCCCGAAACCTGCCATGCCATAGTGCAGTTATTGGAAATTGCCCAGACTCTCTGCTGTTTGAGGTAACCCTTCTAGTAGCAGGACAGTTACTGAGCAAGCAGTTTGACCCTACAATACCTTACAGACTCCCTGCTGTATAACGTAACCCTCCTAGTGGCAGGGCAGTTATTGAGCAAGCAGTCTGACCCTACAATACCTTACAGACTCCCTGCTGCATAAGGTAACCCTCCTAGTGGCAGGGCAGTTATTGAGCAAGCAGTTTGACCCTACAATACCTTACAGACTCCCTGCTGCATAAGATAACCCTCCTAGTGGCAGGGCAGTTATTGAGCAAGCAGTCTGACCCTACAATACCTTACAGACTCCCTGCTGCATAAGGTAGCCCTCCTAGTGGCAGGGCAGTTAATGAGCAAACAGTCTGACCCTACAATACCTTACAGACTCCATGCTGCATAAGATAACCCTCCTAGTGGCAGGGCAGTTACTGAGCAAGCAGTCTGACCCAATAGTACCTTACAAATTTCATGCCAAGCCCCAAAAATTAAATTTGTTTTGCATTCTGTGTTTTTATCTTTAGCTCGGGATCCCCAATTCTTTCGTTAGCCTCAGCTTGACAAAGAAATTTTCAGACCACGAAGGGAAGTGCACAATCTCTGCCAAGTAAGTGACTTTATTTGATCTGCATCTTAGCGGCATAAACAACCTGTTTGGGAAGTCTCCAAGGAGATACTAGGCCCGTTCACACACACCAAAAATGCGCGACTATTTGGGTCGCGATTCAAATCTCGACCCCAAATAGTCGCTTTTATTTGTGTGAAGACACAAATAATCACGATTTGGAGCGCAATTGATCGCACTTTACTAGTACGTCTTTTTGCAAATAGTCGCGATTATTTGCTGTGTGAACGGTGCACCAAAAAAATTTTTTTTTTTTATATCCCATCATGCAAGGCGGGCACGCAAGTTTAGCACAGGATGCATGCCAACTTCACGCTAAACATTTAGAATCGTGTATATGCGCAGTTTGATAGAAATCATATCGGTGTGATTTGGGTCACGCTTTTTTGCCTGCGTGGACACACCAAAAAGCGCAACTATTTGGGTCGCGTTTCAAATCGCAATCCAAATAGTCACGCTTTTTGGTGTGTGTGAACGCACCTACTATGGCTTTCAAATAGTGAACAAGTCAAGAAGTTTACTCAACATTTGAACTAGCGTATTGCAGTTTGACAAATTGAAGAGGATCTGCACAGAGTCTTGGTGATTCTCACACAGAACCAGAGGTCTACTCAAATTTGGCACTGTGTAGTCTGAAATCGTACTGATTGACTTGATGAAGAGCTATTGTTTTTTCCCTCTTGCCTTGACTTGTTCCAGGGCTGGCCTTCTGGGATGCATCCTGGAGTATGGATGCGACAAGAAGATCTCCAGACACAGTAGGGTCGCTGCCAAGGTCAGCATAGGAATCCCAGCTGGCGTCACGCTCCGGCTACGGTAGGTCACGAGAATGGCTAAACAGGATCTCACTTTATAACCTCTACCAAACATGAAATGAGTTAGGAGGGCCTGATGTTTCAATCCGAGAAAGATCTTTCTCAAAGGCTGATCCTAGCAGGATCATCTTTCAGAAAGGTCCTGGTGGATTTAAAATGTCAGGGCCTCCTTCTCTTTGGTTGATGAGCATTTTGCTGCAGTTTTTTTTAAATTAAAACATTTAATACAAAATGATTATAAAATGTCCTGGGGTCGATTTCACCAAACTCATCGTAACTTACTATCAATCGTAGGACTTATGATGCATTGCAGTCCTACGTAGGATAGGCACCCTACGATGGGTAATCCTTCGTAACTGGAGCTACGATCGATCGTAGGGCTTTGTGAAATCGACCCTCGGTTTGTTTGACAACCAGCTGTATCGTTCAGTCTACGTTTTACAGCTACCTTTTATTTTCCCTCATCAGAAGTGTAATCAAGTGCCTGGTCTTTTTGCTTAGAACCAGAATCAGACCAGAATCGGACTAACATCACCTTAAATCTGAATTTCCTCATATATAACTTTGACACGTTTTGTTTGTGTCATCTCCAGGTTGGGCAGGGGAAGCCAGACGTTCCTTTTCCCCATACACCTGTCTCATGACATCTCCCCACAGGCCATATTCTACGGAACCGTGGGACCCCTCCTGGCCTACTGGCTCGTCAAAGTCCTGGTGGTCGATCCTTTCCTCAGCAAACAAAAAACAGAGTGAGTTTCAATTTGTTTTTTGTACACCTGATTTTGTCTTTGTTCACCTGTCAATGATTTAAATTTCATCCAGTGAGTTTCACTTGTAGTTGTTGTTTGATGGTTACCTGATAGCAAGCCTGGAATTTAATGGAGGCCATGGCCTTTGTTGCCCTGGTTCTTGGCCTTCGGGCCCCCTTCAAATGTTTCCATAGACATTATGATTTTCCAATGGAAGTGCCCCTTGCAATGGAAAAGTGGCCTTTCCCCTTTCAGAACCAAATTTAAGGCCTGTGATATTTTTTGTGCTTTTTGTATGCTTGAGATTGGTTGCATCTGATTTTTTTTGTACCACTGAGATTTTGTACACTCAGGATTTTGTACAGTCAGGATTTTGTACACTCGGGATTTTGTACACTTCATATTTTTGTACACTTGGGATTTTGTGCACTTGAGATTTTTTTTCACCTCAGAATTATACTCTTTTCCTTAATACTACACAATACCAGCGAGTTGGACATTTTTTGTACACCTGAGATTTTGTAAAAAATTTATAACCTTTGCTCGGTAAACAAAGACAGTAAGTTGGATTTTTTGTGTACAGTGGAATGCCAATATAACAAACACGCCGAGATGCACAGAAATTGTTTGTTATAGTGGTCGTTCGTTATAGTGAACAATGTTCTGCATGCCTATACCAGTACATAAAAATTGGGAGCCAAGGATGATGCTCGTGTATAGCGGTGTTCATTATTGTGGCATTCCACTGTACACTTCAAATGTTATATATGGATTTCTTTTACCTTAGTTCAGTAGAAAAATTTTTTTTATAAGCCAGAGATGTTGTACACTTGTCACTTGGCAGACGATATGACGTTTTGGAACAAGACCTAAGCCTTGCTGATTTAACCAGCGGCAGAGGGGAACATGTGTGGGACCTTGGGTCTAGCCAGCATTGCTTATTCATGTTTAATATGGACTTTCTTTTGTTGATCCACAGTGAATTATTAAAGGAGCGTGATGCCAAACAAGAAATGATGGAACGGAAGAAACAGGAGGCCATGGCAGAGGTCAGTAGGCACGGAAAAAAACCCAGGGGTCGATTTCACGAAGCCCTGCGAGCAATCGTAACTCCGGTTACAAAGGTTAACCCATCGTATCCTATGTAGGGCTGCAATGCATCATAGGCCTAATAAGTCCTACGATTGGCAGTAAATTACGATGAATTTGGTGGAATCGACCCCAGATCCCAAAGGCAGTGTCCGATACAACTTGGGATAACTCTGTTTTTGTTTTTTTGTTTTTTTTTTGGGGGGGGGGGGGTTTGGGGGGGGCAGGGCATGGCAGGTTTGGGATTTTCGTTGTTTGATCGACGCTCCAGTGAACAAATAAAACATCATCATACCTTTATCCAGTCACAGTTTAATAAACTGCATGTTTAGAAATTGACATTTGTTTCAAGGATAACATTGATAACTGACTGCAGTAAGATTCGAGCCTGCATTAAAGTCAAGCTCAATTTTCATCATATTTCATTTCCAAAGTAAGATTCGACTATGCTTGTAGTGTCCCCAATTGTCAATTTATACCATATCTTGGTGTTTTCAGACTTTTTGTGTGTGCGGCCACTCACATTCCCGAAGATATCAAATTAGACTGTGAAGTTGATGTGGTACTTCCAGCTTTTGCAGAATCGTAAAATTGTTATCAATTCTTACCCCTGTCTGTTTGTCTGTCCAGTTGCATCTCATGGAAGAGATGGTTGAGCGCATCATCGCAGCAGAGCGCAGCCGAGAGGGCTTGATCATCACAAAGGCCTGGTACGGTAAACTGGTCGTCGGGGAGGCGGAGGAGCCAAGTGTGGGCGGGGCTGTAGACGGTGGAATCGCAGAGGTTATTGATGTGACGATACCGCTGCAGTGCCAAGTCAAGGAATCTAAGCTTATACTAACAGACGCATCTAAGGTATGGAATTGTGGATGAAAATCTGACTTGAAGGTAGTATCATACTTTGGTTTTTGTCCAAGAAATGCTGATTCATGGGCAAAAATATCAAGGAAGATACAGTAGGGCCTAACAGTCATCTGTGAAAATTTTAGTCCCATACAGTGCCCACTTTTTGAGAAAACAGTGAAAAATGCACACAGTTTTTTAAAAACATTTTCACCATTATTTTTTTTCTTTAAAATATCAAAATTGGTTTTGGTCATTAGTTTATTCTTTTTCTGGACAAATACAGCATTTACCTATATAAGCTATAAATCTGTGAAGATTTCTGTTTCGGTATGTTACCTAAGTTTGATAGTACCTTTCAGAAAGAAATATAGTTTTTTTCGTTATAATTAATGATTTTTCGTCGGGTTGACGGAATAATTCAAATTAGGCTTACCCTTCACTGACATTATTATTAATTTATATCAGCGCTACAAGCTCATAGCTGGCCCAAGGTGGGATTCGAACTTATGGCGTCCTCCTTACCGTTGTCAATGTTTCAATGTCAATTTTCAGGCCAGTCTACCGGGCTTCTACGATCCTTGCCTCGGAGAAGACAAGTATCTCAGGATCCAGTACGAGTTTCACGGTGAACCGCACGAATGTACAACGGCAGATAGCGAAGCCCTCCGGATACCCAAAAAATGTAAGTAATACAAAGTACAACATCATTTTTTTTTATATTTGTAAACTTGGTGATTTCAGTCTCTGGACTGTCACTTTGTGTCCATTTTAATGTTTTAACAAATAAGACGAAATCAATTCAAGTCAATTAATTCTTTCGGCTTACTGAGGGAATTCTACCCGAATCCACCTTCAGTGTTTCAGGAATAGGGCTCCACGCTCGAGCTATTTATAGAATACGCCCTTTATATAGACAGCTATAGTTACCCGGATGTTCGGACAAATTTCAAACATTTACGTGTAAGTTAATTGGGTGACGTACGACTTGTTAGTCCGAACGTCTGAATGTGACGTCACGTGCGCGGAGCCCTATTGGGGAGAATTGAGATTTGAGATTATGCGCTATAAATTTGACAAATCTATTTGATAAACTTGAATTTTTTTTCTGTGTAGCTCATCATATTGACCCAAGTTGAGTGGACGCCATGCCTAGGTGATGCATAGTCTTCTCTCCAGCCGCCTTTTCAACGCATGCCACGTCGGCTGGATGTATGCCGACCCACAATGCATCATGATCAGCACATTGCAGTGTGGGAATAACGAACAGGCCAGTGTTTGTTGCAGAAAATCTTATCTAGGCTGTTGAGAATGGGAAAGCTCTGGCGAGACTATGTATCCCTATATTTTTATGAACCGTCTTTTTATTTTGATTTTATTTTTAGAAGTCCCATCTCCATATTGAAAATTGATAACATCCCTAATCGTCATCCCAGAATTAATGTTGCCATGCCAATAAAAATCCCTCCTACGAAAACCCTACAGAAAATGACAATGTATCATTACATAACATTTGAACTTGCTTTTTTTTTCAAATGACCATTTGATCCTCTCCAGTGTGCCATGAAAAATATAGAATAATAATTAATACACTGTGATTTTTTTTTTTCTATTTATTCTGACACAACCTGGTATTGAATGATCAACAGCTACATTAGTGTATTAATAATCTGTCATTTATTTGCCCTATTCTGCCCAATACATGTAATGTGCACACGAGTATAAAGCTAATCAAAGTCAATCACAGAACAGTTACCTAAAGCCCACCGCACACTATACAATCCAACATTTCGACTAGGACCCGACTGGTTTTTGGAAGGATCGCAAAGCATTCTGGGAGTCTTAACTGTGACTGTTCTCAGTCGCAGACCGACTCTGATGGCCAGTCGGCAAGATTCGACTGTCGAATCATGGTTAAGACTCCCAGAATGCTTTGCGATCCTTCCAAAAACCAGCCGGGTCGTAGTCGGAGCATATAGTGTGCGGTGGCCTTTAGTTCCTTGAGTCCATACAGTTTTATGTGTACAGATGTGATTCCTAGGAACATAGAAAATTGACAATTTGGGACACCACCAACATCGGGCTGGATAGCTCAGTTGGTAGAGCACTGATACTGTATTCCAGGGGTTGTAAGTTCAAATCCCGCTCAGGTAAATTTTTCTTTAGTCACTTTTCAATGAGTTGTGCTTCATCTCAGAAAATAGTTATGTATTCGTGAAATAACTACAAGGGAAACTGACTGAGTTTTTTTTTTTAAGTCATTGAAAAGTGAACAAAGAAAAATTGACTGGAGCAGGATTCGAACCAGCGACCTCCTGAATACCGTACAGTTATGTCTCAGAGTCCAGGACAGAAGTTCTATTGGCTTTCATTTTGGACTTTTTGTTTGATGACAATTGTGCCATAAACGTATTTCCTTTTATTAAGATTGACTTGTTGAAAACTTGTTGAAACTTCGTCAGTGGAGAATGGTACACCTCAAAAGACTCATTGGCTTCTTGTATTCTTACAGGGGTGTGATTATTCAGGAAAAATCTTGATTTCAGGTTTTTTGGCTTCATTTTTACCTGTACAAAAGTATAGGAAATGTATGATTTTCAGTTTTGGGCCTATTTTTTCAGCTTTGTTATGCAAGCACAATCACAACCCTGATTCTTAAGACAGAGCTACAGTGTAGTCTACCTTAAGTAGAAATTTTAATTGTGAAATCCTTTTAAGGATTCTTTCTCCGTCCTGGATGGGCTTTGAAAATTTAGTTAAACCAATAATTACGCTGTTACAATTCAGGCTAGCTCTATGATATGATGGAACCTGTCTGAATAACTTTTATTGGATAATAATTATTGAATATAATAGCCTAGCCTTTCAGAAAGATCCTGCTAGGATCGAAACGTCAGGCCCTTCTAACTCTTAAGAATTTGTTATTGAATACACGTATCTTTGCTCGGGGAGCAATGATGATTGATTCTTTCGTTGTAGGAAGTGAAATGATTTTATAATTCAGTTTTTTGTGCCAGTGTTATACAACCTTGATTCATCGTATTCGTTAATTTCTTTTGAAACTGCATTTATTGGGAAAAATGCCAAACAGGTGGATATCATGCGACATTATATGTTGTGTGGCTCGAAACCCGTCTTTTCCCATTTTGAGGACCACATTTCCAGCAAAGTTGGCAGATATTCAAAGACTTGCAATCTGATTTTTGAAGTCGTTGTCTAAACCCAAATAATTACTGCCTCCACAGACAAATTTATAGATAACAAATGTGTACACAAGTGTGAAGAATGATTCTGATTGAATGAACAAAATGACTGTATTGATTCATTGTACATATGACGCATGTGAGTTATGTTTTATTGAAACATATGCAAATAAAGCAATCCTGTTAATATTCAGCCAACCCAAAAGGAATCTCATTTTGAATTTGAGCCAAAGAGAACTATGTGTGAACTTGATGATACTGTGACATCATGGCCTGGTACTCTGTACCCACAAGCATATAAACCCATAGATGAACGATTCCCGTTGAAACATAGGCAGGATATAGTAGTCAAAAACAACAACCGACTGTCTGAACAATTTTTATGTGGATGGATGCTGCATTGCATATTTAGGTAATAGGTATCACTGGCTGGTACCAGCCTTTAGGCTTTTAGCCCTTAAATTACCGGTAGCCACTTTTTGTTACAGTTGTACTGATATGCACAGGTTGGGTACCGTCAGTCCATGGGTTAATGTGTCTGTGGGTATCCCGAACTGTTCTCCTTTAAGAAATGAATAACGGAAGGACCACTGGTAAACAGTACAAATTTAATAACTGTAGTGTAAACCATGCTTTGATTATTTTAAATTCTCGGCACTCCACCATAGACCTGGTAATTTTGTGGTGTCTTGAAGGGTAGACAATTGCAGAGCTCAGGCACATAGACTTTATTACGGGGCCTGATGAACCAGAATGTTCCAGGACCAAGCAATGTGTCATACATGTTAGGGTACTGTCACAGAGTTGAGAGTTTGAATCCTCGGGGATTTGTATTCAAGCTGCCTGATGATGAATGATGTTTATCAGGTGATTGAGACACCTGGTAAGGCCCATGCATGACATCTGGGTCAAAGTTTAAGCTAAACTTCACCCAGTCCCGAGTTCCATCACCGCATCACATCCGCTCTCTGTAGTTGGGAGCTATCTTATCCCGATAATACCACTTTCCTTTATTCTTGTTCAACTTGTTGTACAAGTATTTGATCTGTTTGAGCATGGCGTAGCGCTTTACAGGCCCCATGTCCGCGCCAACGACTTTGTTCTTTCGGATCAGGGTCTGTAGTTCATTCCCCTTCCATCCTCGCAACCACTTGGGGCCGACTCTGACGTTGTATTTCAACTGGTAGCTCCCGTCTCCCAAGATGTCCTTGTAGTCGTTCTCTCCGAACAGGGCCCGCTTCTCAGTCCAGCGATCCTTGGCCGGTTTCTTCGGGATGGGTAGTTTCTGCCACTGGATCAACGACTCAGTTGAAGGTCGAGGCGACTTGCTGCTGCAGACAACCGCTCCTTGAATGAGATACAATCAAAGAGGAAGGTTAAAGAAACTAAAATTTACACCAGTGTTTTTTTGGAAAAATATATACGTGCATGAATACGTGCATGGAGGAAAGAATCCATGGTAAGTATAACACGATCCACAGGTTTTTAAATTTAACAAATTACAGTCAGTACTTTTCAAGCCGTCATGGCTGCCGTAGCCGGCGTAGGCTTATCAAAAGAATGAAATCCGGATCTAGTCACGCTAGTGTAAATAATGCAATGCCAAAATTCAGTCTCTTATTCTTAACACAGGCCTACTCAATCATGCAGTATTTGCTTAGAATTTTAGAGTTTGAAAATTATAAACCAAATTATTTTAGCATTTTGACTAAGTGCTCATGACATGAGTGTAAAAATTAAATGAGTTTAAAAGCTCAAAGTCAAATAAGGGCCGGCAGCATGCGCCTACCTTGAGAAATATTTCGCACGATTCCAGCAGAAAATACTGCTCTTGCTAAGACCAAGATGGATGACGTAACAAGAGACATGTTTTCTAGGATTCCTAACTAATTTTCGCTGAATATCATGACGATCCACTAAGAGAATAGACGATTTTATTTGATTCAAAGAGTTCTGCTCATTCAGTCAACGTCAAGTCAGCGCATGGACGCCGCCATTAAAATTTCTGAAACAATGTTAAAACTTATCAAACCCAGAAATATTCAAAATATGAAGTTATAATAATTTTCCTATATAAATAAAACAGTTAAAGTTATAGATATAAAATAAATATTCAA
The DNA here is from genome assembly GCA_963971285.1 of Astropecten irregularis. Lineage (NCBI taxonomy): Eukaryota > Metazoa > Echinodermata > Asteroidea > Paxillosida > Astropectinidae > Astropecten > Astropecten irregularis. The sequence continues at coordinate 2,165,491 of OZ020264.1, read as the reverse complement.
ATATATTTAACAGGAAAGAAAAAAACTCAATTTTATAATGACCAAAATTTCACAAACTTTGAAAGAGACTGGAAATCCTTCCCATCATCCTTAGCGAAGCGCCAATTTTAAAGATGGCGGAACATCCGGTGGGCAAAACTTTCTTCACTTGCCTCAGAAAAAATCGAAGTTTACCCTCATTATTGTAAGGAATATTTGTCAACGTACTCCTTCATCGCATCCTGGGAAAATGAACTTTTCAGAACCGTTCAAGCAAAGCAGCCATATTTGCAAATTCTCTCCAAATGGAAAGTATTTGGTAAGTAAAATTATCGTCGTTGTCCGGTTGTTGACAAATCATTCATGATGACCAGTAATAACAGTAGGCCTAGGCCTAGCTGCAGTAACTGTAGCCCAATATTACTCCTGACGTCGTTGTCCTATATACGACAACAACGTCAGGAGTAATATTGGGCTACAGTTACTGCAGCTAGATGACCAGATGACACATGTGACATGGATGAACAAATTAGCCAGTCCCTACATATTATTTTTAATAACAATAATAAAGCATGGCGCACTTGATCTGTCATGTCTGTAAACCATTTAAATAAAAGCGCCGGTCATAAGGTGGACTTGTACTTGTACTTGAACTCAATTTAAATTTTGTGTGCACGAAATCCATGATGAAAAAGCCATTGACTATTGTAGGCCTATTGAGAAAAGGTATGTTTTGAGATGCTGTTGAAAATGTTTGATTTAAATTGATGGTAAAAAATGGCGAATGGAAAGTTTGGGACCCCCTGTGTATTTACCACACACGGGGACGCGTACAACCGTGAATACATGTAGGCACGTTCTGTTGCGCATGCTGTGCAGTGTGCATAGGCCTAATCGATAATGGGGGGGTTGGGGGGAGATCCCAAACATTACAATCGCCAAAAAAACTATTAGGCCTATAACGAGGAATTTTACTTGCTCCTTCAACAGGCAAACATCCTGCAGTACAGACTGATTGTCCGAGATGTCCAATCTCTGCAGATTCTTCAGCTTTACACTTGCCTGGACTCTGTCCAGCAAATGGAGGTATGTACTACGTCATACCTGTTACCACCATCGTCTACATGTACAAGCCACTGAACATGGTCATGTCGATGGAGGCAACTGTCTTTGCTTTAGTCCCCCTTTGAAATCTGGGGCCACTTTCATAGAGCTGCTTAGCACAATAAATTGCTTAGCACAAAAATGGCTTGTCTAATAAAACAAATCAAAAATCAATTTGCGGATGCAAAATGGATATTGTCACAATATCATCACTCATGATGTTGTCATGAAACATTGAAACAATAGTACACTATTGTTTCCATTTGCCTGTTTCCTCTAACCTGTATCCTTGAATGACTTATTAACCTACCACTGTATGTTGTAGTGGTGGACCCTCTCTCAATTGATTCTGCCTCTCTTCCTCCTACTCCATCTAGTGGTCCTCGGACTCTGCCTTCATTCTCTGTGGTATGTTCAAGAGAGGCATTGTCCAGGTGTGGTCACTGGAGCAGCCAGAGTGGACGTGCAAGATTGACGAGGGGTCGGCAGGCCTGATCGCCGTGCGCTGGAGTCCGGACGGCCGACACATACTGACCACCGCCGAGTTCCACCTCAGGATCACCGTCTGGTCACTAGTGACCAAGTCCGTGTCGTATATCAAGTATCCCAAGGAAGCCAAACAACGTAAGTCTTGAATCACAAGTTACCAAAGCTGTCTCTGAGGTCTGGGGTATGTCACACCAGGCAATTTACAGGCAGGTAGTTCCAGGCAGAAGGAAATAACTTTTCATTTTTCCATGAAGACACTTTAAAAAAATAAATGTCTGCTGTTCCACTGAAGTTTTCCTTCAATTGCATGTAGTGTAGGTCTTCCTGGTTGCCTCTACGTTGCCTGTAAAGTTGCCCTGTGCATTAACATGGCCCCAAGATTCATTTTATAGGTTCTGGGGTCGATTTCACAAAGTCCTACGATCGATCATAATTCGAGTTACGAAGTATAACCCATTGTATTCCATTTAGGGCTGCAATGCATCATAAGTCCTTCAATTGATAGTAAGTTATAATGAATTTGGTAAAATCGATCCCTGGTCATATATGTTCTTCCATTTAACTCAAGCCTCAAATTATTTTCTCTTACTCACTTAGCACTCCTAAAATTCTTCTTGCTCATTTTTCAACTCACTGGACAGAACAGAAGTTCAGTACTTAAATCAATTGCAAAGAGTCAGTAAACACACTTGATAAATTCAGAATGTTCTTGGCTGAGTCAAGTTTTTGTCTGAAGAAGAAGATCAATTTTAATAGGCAGAATTTCTACAAGCATGTGAAGCAGATAGTACTGCTGGTACGACTTTCTCCAAGACGTCTTGATCACTAACATACAGCCAATTATGGTTCCTTTCTTAATTACTCCCACATCCTGGGCAATACTTCTCCTTACGATTGTTTCAACGGTCCTTCCAAACAGCCATGCACTTCAGCCACGACGGGAAGTACCTGGCCCTCGCTGAACGGCGTGACTGCAAGGATTTCATCAGCGTCTTTGCTTGCAACACGTGGCAGTTGGTCAAGGTAAGCATTGGAGAACTTTGTGTTCACTGACAGATCAGGATCGCTGTGAAATGGGCGGGATTACTCAGTTGGTAAAGGCATGCAACTTTTCCTCATCACACTCCTGCCATTGAAAATGGAAAAACACTGCACAAAGCCTTGTAAAGATTGGAACTTCCTCGTTTTTTTTGGTTTAATATGTCTGAGTCGCTTGCCTGTTGGTAGAGCATCTTCATGGTATTCTGATGGTTGAAGGTTCGAATCCTTATTTCATATTTTGTGCATTTTCCTTTGCAGCATTTTGAGACTGAGACCAGAGACATGGCAGGACTGGAATGGTCCCCCGATGGTAGAGTGCTCTGCGTCTGGGATAGCTTACTGGAGGTAAGACTTTGATCCTCTCACACAATATGACCTCTCTAGCTTGTTTTTTTATTTTGTTAGACGTCAGCTTAGGGAGAGAAACTTAAATACTGGTTAGGTCCTGCCACTGGAAAGCCATGCCAAGCCAGGGCTTTGCCTGGGGTCTTGGGCTGACCCGCTCCTATAAACCCTAGCATTAAATTTTCAACTTCAAGCCCCTGGTTATGTCATGGATCATAGTTTGCACTAACCTGATTTGAGTTCAGTTTCAACAATAGAAGAATTTTTGACCTGAAGGCCTGGGCCTGGCCAGGTTTTTTTTAAGTTTCTCTCTCTTATATGCTTTGAAACCAGTTTCATTGACTTGCCAAAAAAAATGGATGATCAGCCACGTAGAAAACGAAGAAGCCAACCAACATGTTGACTGGAGTAGGATTTGGACCCACATCATGGTGAGGGTCACAGGGTGCGTACTAAACATTGTGCCAACCACACTGATATTTGTTCTCCCGTTGCAGTATAAAGTGCTGCTGTACTCCGTGGACGGTCGGTGTCTAGCCTCCTTCAAGGCGTACGAGTACGCGCTGGGAATCAAGTCCATCGCTTGGTCCCCTACCAGCCAGTTTCTCGCCATCGGGAGCTTTGATCAGAAGGTGAGTGCTCGCTTCTCAGACCTAGACCCTAGCTGCTTCTCATCAGACTTTCATGGCAAGCTATCACGAGTCTACTCATGGACAAAGATAGTTGGGCATAACAGGAGATGTGTTGTACTGGGTACTAGGATGATCTGTTTTGGAAATAGACCTCAAGGTCTCAAACGATATCCCTTCTCATTTTCAGGTTCGTGTGTTGAATCACGTGACCTGGAAGACTGTTGTCGAGCATCCTCATCCGCCCAACGTAGACAGTACTTCGGTGGTAAGTCAGATCCAGTCCAATACTGGCCACAAGCAAGTGTCAATCTATGCTATCTCAATCCTATTGTCCTAATTCCCTCATCCATACATTTGTGTTTCTATTCACTTGCATGTTCTTGTCCTTCCATCAGTTTGCCTTTGAGAAAGATCCTGTTAGGATCGAAACACGTCAGGCCCTCCCAATTCTAAGCATTTGATATATTTCAGGTCATTTTGGCTGATGAGCAGTTTGCAGCAGTTTATTACTTGTATCTATCTCAATCAAGTTTCCTTTACAAGCTAACATCAGCCACAGTCCTTTTTGATCTTTGTTCACAAAGTCTTCTGAAAAAGGGAGAGCTTTCACAGGCAGGTTACACCTTAAATTGTCTCCTTTCTTTCGAACAACGCAAAATGCTTGCCAGCAAACTTTCTGCTGTCACAGGACTTCCATTGTAGTCCTCATTTCCCTCTCTGCAAGCTCTGTGCCTTATTTACTCTTAAACATACCTACTGTAGTGTTTTATGCGGCCAGATGGAGTATAGCGCCCTCTACAGACTGTGCAATACACTGATAAGAAGAATATGACTGATATTATAAGGTATTCACTCTCTTGATCAGGTGCTTTACAAAGAGGTTGAGAAAAGACCGCAGCTGGTCCGAGAAAGTGGCCGAGCGTCTGGAAGTCAGATGCACTGGAGGCCCGACGCTACCATGTTCAGTGTCCAGAGTAAATGTAAGTTGAGGCAAGAGATCTTATCAAGACTTATAGCTTCTAAGGGAGAGAAACTTTGATACTGGTTGGGCCCTGCCACTGAAAAGCCTGACCAGGCTTGGGCACGGTATAATTGTAAGTGGCCTTGAACTACATGTAGCAACCTAAAGCCCCTGCTGTGTCCCTGCTGTGGAAAGCTCAGTGGACATAAATCTGATTGACATATTGAGTCCACACTGATAATGGACAGTATCTAGACGCCAGGCTTGACTGATTTTAAGCAGCAAGCGTAGTGAAGTCCAGTTTCAGAGGAGAGTTTCAGGCCTGAAGGCCTGACCCTGGAAACAGGATTTTCAATGGCTGGGGCAAACCAGTATAAAAGTTTCTCTCCCTGTTATGTAAGATGGTGTTTGAAAATTATGGATCTTTTTTGATGACCCCCTCGATTTCTTAAAATACAGATGAGGTTCTGATGGAGGGTTCCATTCACATCCCGGTCGTCAAGCCAGACCCGGACAAGGCCAACCCTAAAGTTGGGATCAGCCAGCTCTCCTTCAGTCCGGACAACAGGTACATGGCGTCCAAAAATGGTAAGTGACTGGAAGCTATGGCTAAGAGGATTGTGCAGTAAAGGATGAAAGGAATTCGGGCTTGTCACAAAGTTTTCTCTCGTGACTTACGGCCTGTTTGTTTAACACAAAGGAGCCCAGATTTAGGGATCCAATCCGCAGGATTCATGATCCTGTGCATTAAACAAACAGCCCTTTGGGTGATAAGATGACTTAGAGTTAGGAGGGCCTGACGTTTCTGTCCTGGCAGGATCTTTTTTAAAGGCTAAAAACCTTCTATTTTTTCTTTTAGCCTTTGAGAAAGATCCTGCAAGAATCGAAACGTCAGGTCCCTCCTAACTCTGAGCATTTTATATATTTCAGGTCATTATTTTGGTTGATGACCGGTTTGCAGCAGTTTATTTGCATAGATATAAAGGACTTGTGCTTTTCCTACTAGTAGAATACTCATAATTTACAGCGGTACCCGCCGCGATATTGGATTCGATTCACCCCGCTGACCCCAGCCAGCTCGGTGGCCTAACGGTATGGCATCTGCACTAGTAAGCAGATAGTTGTGGGTTCGAATCCCACCTGAACCAGCATATGGTTCACAAGCACTGAGTATGCAGTGCTCATCCACGTCGGTGAAGGGCAAGCCTAATTTGCATAGTAGAGTACTGTAAATTCAAAGAAGATTTGGACAATTTTGGTGCTTACTTGTGGCCATCTTTGTCATTTATTTTAGCATGTGGGATGCTTTATCAAGGTTGAAGGACTAGTATCTACTTTCTAAAGATACTTAATTGATTTGAATTGTTCAACACAAGTAATAAACTGCTGCAAACTGCTCATCAGTCAAAATTACCTGAAATATATCAAATGCTTGGAGTTGGAAGGGCCTGAGGCGTTTCGATCCTAGCTGGATCTTTCTCAAAGGCTAAATTGATTTGAATTGTTCTTCTTTCCTAAACCTTCTATTTCTTCTTCTTCTTCTTTTTTCCTCCTAGATAATATGCCTAATGCCTTGTGGATTTGGGACGTGCAGAAGCTCAGCCAAGCGGTACTATTGCTGCAAGTCAGCACCATCAGATGTAAGTATGAGGCTTGAGTTTGTAGGTGTCTGAGATGGAAGAGAATAAACATGATGTATGATGCATCTTGATTCCCCAGCAGTTTTGAGATTTCTTGCATTGTGTTACCACAAATTAATCTGACGCTCACAGAACAGAGCATCAAGTCACAGGGGGTTAACAAAACAGAGGCTCAGGCTCAGGCTCAGGCTCAGGCTCAGGCTCAGGCTCAGGCTCAGGCTCGGGCTCTAGCTCTGACATCCATATGCTGAAAGTATAGGTTGTGGTGTTTCATTGAAGCTGAAGCTCTGTGTTCCTTTTCAAACCAGAGAATCTACTTCAGAACCGCAGCCAAAAGCCTCTATTTTGATACCTGTTATTTCAGAATGGATTCACGAAATGGAGACGGAGCCTGAGACGGAGCCTGAGCATCTGTTTCATAAACGCCCTTAAATTGACTTTCTAAGAGCAAGCAGCAATCCTTGAACCCTTTTCATACTGTTTGCAAGCTCATTATATCAATTGGTGTTCTTTCGTTTCAGGTATTCAGTGGGATCCATTCAAGTCCAGGCTGGCCCTATGTACGGGCAACAATAAACTCTATATGTGGTCACCAGCCGGTTGTGTGTCAGTCGAGGTACCAGCGGAAGGTATGTATCGTACCAACAATGCCATCAGACCTGGGGGCGATTTCACTGATGCTCTGCAATCATCGCTAAAGCCCAAATCTGTAAACGAAAAATCGATCGCTACTTTGCGCAGCAATTGTCCGTTTAGCGATGGATTTTGGCTTTAGCGATGATCGCAAAGCGTTAGTGAAATCGGCCCCTGGGCCCAATTTTATAGAGTCTGTTACCGTTGGCAAAAAATCTTCGCATATGATAGCAGACTTTTTTTGCATACGGTTAGCGTATTTCACGGGAGAGTTTCCTTTTTTGCTATGCTTCGCAAGAACTTTCTGCAGAATGCATGGCAGTGCATTAGCAGAACAAATCAAGGTTAGCCTAGAAATGTTTTACTAACTGTAAGTCTTGCTTACGGATCTATTTCACATGTAGCAGTGCACAAAAATAGGCCGAAAACAGATTCCATGAAATTGGCCCCAAGTCTCTTGTACATACAGGGCTCGAATTTCGTTAAAAAAAGCACTGGACAGCAGGTCTAGTAATTGAGGCATTTTACTAGACTTTTACTGTCATTTTCCTGTCTCTAGATGTGTGGCATTCATGTACATACATGTAGGAAAACCGTAATTGTATGCAATATTGTGTCAAAAATCAATTTAGGCACCATTTTAATTGTGCAAGAAAAACAAAATCACTAGACAGCCGGACTACTGCAGTAACACACTTTACTACACCGACACTCAAATCATTAGACTCGGTCAAAGGTCTAGTGGATATTTCGAGCCCTGACATACCATACATGAATTGCATGATGTTCAAATGGTCGTAGTTTTCATGAGTTCTCTTCTCTGTATCTCTCACAGCGAGCTTCCAGGTGAACTGGTTACAGTGGCATCCTGATGGCAACGCCATCCTGCTGATGAGCAAAGATCAGATGTGCGTGTGTTTCCTAACAGAGGATGAAGATTCGTAGTGAACAACCAGCTTGTCGTTTGAGGGAGGGATATCATCTGCGAAACAGGAGTACGTGAGTACCGATCACGTCCTCACCATGATTCCAGACACTGCCATACATTGATATTAGAGAAGAGTTAAGCAATGGAGACTCCTTGTGGTCAGTGAAAGTGAGAGAGGTCTTGAGCTTCATTCTGGATGGGGCAGGACTGTCTTCCCCGTAACATCTTACTTTCAGTAACATCTACTGAAAGATTTCAAAGGGCACCCAGGAGATGACCAGAAATTGCACTGGCGCTAAGGTAGTGACCAGGCTCAACAGGGTAATGACCAGGAGGGCACCGTGGAAATAGGCCGATCCATTAAGCCTCGTTTCTGTTTCTGACCAATCACAGCCGTGGATTTTGCCTGACATATGTTCACCAAGGTCCGACATGCGTACGTTTACATACGAAACCTGTGACTGGAACTTGCAGTATGTTTTTGGAGAGGAACATGCATTCGGCGGATCAGTTTCTGTTGCCTTCATGAAGCTCAAGCCTTGAAGGGCTAGGCATTGACCAGGAGTTCCGCTGACTCTATGTGAGGTTCAAGTAACCAGCACCAAGCAGATAACCAGCGAACACCCAGACATTAACCTCTGCTGCCTCTCTAAGGTTCAGTCTATGCCATTGTGCTTGTTTTATGTGGAATTAAACCATGGATCGGTTTGCCAGGAGTTCCGTAGACAAATGTCACTTTGTTTTTTTTTCTACACGGACGACACAATCACACCGTCAGGGATTGCTACACCAATTCACCATATTACATTCCATCGCACCTGTTCTCATGTTGTTTAACCATTTACAGTCCAGCACCTGTCTACGATTGTTAATCAATTATGTGATTATTGCCTTAGCTTTGCCATTATCCCATATACACCAAAGCCACATAGTGCCGTGTGTGTCAACTTTCGCAGTAGTTGCAAGCAATTTGCAAGTCAAAGATTTAACACAGCTTGTCATTTGAGCTGTGTCTGGATAGGGCAAATAGGAATAAGAAGGCATCATTGAAGTGTAAGATTTGATCAGCCTTTGTACGCTGGAATAGAGGCCGATATACAGTAATTCAAGCACACGGTTTAGAATGGCGCCCTCTTTTGATTAGAATAAGAAATTGTGGTGGTGTTTATCGATCTAAATGCACTAAAACTCCGGCTCGGTACGTGATGCACGATTTATTCCTGAAAGGGACAAGGAGTTAGAAGAATATTGGGCATGGACAACATGTACCGGATTTCCCCACCGGTCTTTTGCTCATGATTAGCCTTCCAGCTTCCCAGATTTCAATCAAAGATGATTGGCGGTGTACAAAATAATATACTGACACCACCGCAGTTTTTCTTTTTAATCAAAAGAGGGCGCCCTTCAAAAACTTGTGTTCGGATTACTGTATAGGATGGGGCTGTTTACTCACCAGGGAGTTTCCGAGATGGCTTCAGGACTGAAAACTTGGCCGATTATGTCCATGGTTTGGACAAAGATACTGTTTTGGGGAAAGAAAACGCACTACAGCAGTCCAGTGTAACAAAATAACTTTTATTTTGTAGTTTTTGGAAAGTGGACAAAGCTGAACTCTCTGCCAAACCGAGGTTTTTGTAGAAGGCCAATATTCATTGAAAAACACCATGACATTTTTTATGTTATGAACTTAGCATCAGAACAAAGCAATAAATTACCATTATAATTTATAGTCATTCGGACCATTTGGAACTTTCGGTTTTTCGTTTAATTATCAAAACAAATAGAACAATTTATTTATTAGTAAAATTTATAAATATTAAGGAACTTTTAATTGATAATGTTAAATTAATTTAGTTTTTGGCTGCAAGTTCAAATTGTTTTAATAATATGCCATGAATTGAATTCAAATGAATTAAAACACTGAAGATATGTAGATATTTAACCGAATCGAACAAAACTATGGAACTTTCTCAACTATTTGAAGACTTTGCCACTGTTTCAATGAATTATGAGCCACTGTAAGCATGGGTATAAACAAACGCAGCAAATATAAGTGACAACATTTATATTTGTAACTACAATGTAATTAGTAACAGATTTTGTGTTTTGCAAAGTATTTTGAGTTTTGCCATGTAACTATTAATTGTAAAAGTCTATACAGAATGTGTACATGTGAATCTATTGTACACTTTAACCTCAATATGATTAAAATTATGGACGAACCAATATTCTTTTTTTGACGACTATCAACATTACTGTATGTGGAAGAGGAAGTGAGTGGTTAAAATGTACAAGGTTTTAGCCGGGGGTGTCTAAGACCAAAGCAATGAAGGCTTTGGCTTCCAAGGAATTTGACACTTGATCCTTTGGACACCCTCTGCTGTTTTGAATGCCCTCTTTCAAGCCTTGAATTTAACGGAGGCCACGAAGGCCATGGCCTTCGTTGCTCTGTTTCTTGGCCTTCGTGCCCCTTCAAATGTTTCCATCTAGACATTATGATTTTCCAATGGAAGTGCAATGGAAAAGTGGCCTTGCCCATTTCAGAACCAAATTCAAGGCCTGCTCTTTGCTGTTTGGAAATTGGAACACTGAGCTTCAGTGCATTTTTTTCAGAAATTAAGGGTACTGTAAACATCTGGACACTTTGATGTTTTGGGGCAAAGGAGTTAGGGATATGTTATTCTTATCGAGATTTTGACTTAATCTGTGCCAAAACATTGATGGTGGTAACATTCTGATGAAGATTGTTTCATGCCAGATTATGGCATCAGCAAATGACTCCCTTTGGAGAAGACCTCGACAGCTCACGGCTGCCTGAGCTTGTGTACTCACTGGACTTTGAAAGACATCCTTGAGATCCTCAGAACAGACTGAAGCCGCCCTGCCCAGAATTGCTGTCGTTGGGAGAGGCCGCGCCCCCGGAGAAGTTGAAGCTGAATCCACCTGCCGGGGAGCCTGCCTCATCATCCCTCATGTCCTCCTCTGCACCTGGACCTCCGCCGAACAGCGACATTATGCCTCCCTGGGTCTTTGATTGGCCGACATCCATCGGGCTATCTGGTCTCCCAAAGATTGCTGTGAAGGAAAAAACGACCAAGTCACAGGGCTAGATTTTGTTCCGAGAAGGACAAGCCACTCTGGCATCGCCAGGACCACTTTCATTAGAAAATGTAATGTGGAAATGTTAAGAGACCACTAAGGCCAACACCATTAAACGAAGGCGAAGTGAACTTGAGTGGCCTTAACCGCCCTGTTTCTGGCCACACATTCCAGCCCTGACATCACACAAAGACATGAAGCATGTTGAATGGAAAACAGACATAATGATTATTAAGCTAATCACAATTTTAAGCTCAAAACATTGGAAAAAAAAAACTAGTTTAAAATCCTGTTGCAGGATTTGTTTCGGTGCCATTGCCTGTGGGTCTATTGTGAAATTGGCCTCTTAGCCTAAAGAAGTTTGAAAACACTTGCTCCAGCTAAGACAATTTCAAAAAGATGCTAAGCTCGCAATTGTTTTTCCAAGCAAAAGATAACGGTAACCAGCCAAGAATTCATGTGGTGTACTGGTGTAGCTTGCGACTGGTTCTCAGGGGTGGTTTGCTTAGCACAAAAACTCACTAAGCAATATTTCTTGCGTGGTGATGTGTGCATCTCTGTGGCTCCCAATGGGTTCCACAAGAAGAAAATGATTAAACTTACATGCACCAGTAGGGCGTGGTGACTCCTTGTCTTTGGTACTGGAACCAAATAGCTGAATAGGTGGGTGGGAGGATGGCTGGCTGACTCCGCCCATCTGAGTACAGACAAGGAAGTGTAAAATTACATACAGGTGCATCGATTAGATCGAATCATGGATTTTATTCCATTCAAATTAGTTATGTTCTTTCTGGTAGCTTCAATTTCACTTGGTGTTCAGAACTTAGTACCTAAGCTAATAATTACGTATTGTCTGAACATTTTCTGTATAGGGCAAGATCAATCTGATTGTGTTTACTCTTCAATATCAAGCCCTTTTGTAGAGCCTTTGGATGTAAAGTAGACTTTTCCTGCCAAATTGTAGCCATGTTAATAAGGAGGGCATACAAACTAAATTTACTTTGATATTGGTTGTAGCCGCTTCCCATAGGCTCGTGTGTAATTTCGAGCCATAGCCATGTAATTTGGACACAGTGTTAGGGGCTATTCTCAAACCTATTTGAAATCCCCTTACCCCGGTGAAGAATGTGTTCATGAATGGCGTCTCAAAGGTTTCCGAGGAGGAGGAAGGAGCAGGCTGAGGTCCGTCTCTCTGGATCTTGTCTGGTGCTTCATCCTACAAGCAAATAATACAGATGCAAATGAACCAAAGCCTGTGATTTCCTTGTTTGTACTCCTGTGCCCTCTGAAATTTTCCCCCCATGGCGGCAAGTTCCGCTTCCAAGTGCTCTCTACTAATGCCTAATCTGTCTTCGGCCTATTTGGAAGGCGAAACTCAAAGACTGGAAGCATGTCTAGAATGCTGCAAATAACTTGAATAAGTCTTGAGTCCTGGGCTCGAATATGCTTGTGTTAAATCACCAACAAATTGTGCTCATTCTTCTGTTTCTTAAGGTTTTTTCAGGTTAATATTTTCTTCCAACGTGTCCAAGTATCTTTTAAGTGCTCTATTGCAATTTTTGGCGGATAAGAAACAGTTGAAATTTTGCAACTTCTAATTTGTTGAATTTCTTTTTTCTTAAAACCTAATTTGAATTTTAAGGTCTCTAATGCATTGATGTTCTGTCACGTTGTCACCTTTAGTTCTAAAGATTATTTCAAGATTAGCAAGTTAGCATTGATCTCTTTCCTAGAGTCGATTTCACCAAACTCAATGTAACTTCCTACTATCAATTGTAGGACTTATGATACATTGCAGCCCTATGTGGGATATACCCCCTAACCTATGATGGGTTATCCTTCTTAACTCGAGTTACGATCGATCTTAGGGCTTTGTGAAATGGACCCCAGGACGCTTACACTGATCTCGTCCTGTCCGCCGTACATCGGCCGGCAGGAGAAGGTGAATCCAGGAGACTTGGCCATCTCGTTCAAGCTCTGTAGATGGGCTTCCAGGTCAAAGGGGCTCCGAGGGGGTAGGGATATCACGGACCCTGGGGTACCTGGCTCCTGAAGGCCTGTTGCCTCGAAGGAGAGTGTCTTTGGAAGCTCATTAGTTGCTGGGTCTGAGGAAAGATGTAGATGTTAAGGAATTCCTACGGCTAGTCAACTCCATGAGGATTATCTTGGAAATCCTTTTTGCTTTATTTGTCCATCTGAAGACCATTCAAAAAGTCTAATACAATGAACTAGAGGACCCTCTTCTAGTCTATGATTAAGCTGTATTTTACTATTTTCACCCTGAATATTTGACAAATGTGCACTCTTTTGCAGTAGTAAGTTAGAAAAAGAGGCTTCGTTCAAGATATCAGGGCCCTTTTCCAAACCTCGGCTCCAGCTCTGGCTCCATTTTGTGAATCCATTCTGAAATAAAGGGTATCAAAATAGAGGCTTTTGGCTGAGGTTCGGAGGTAGGTTCTCTGGTTTGAAAAGGAAAAACAGCTTCAGCTTCAATGAAAAGCCACAACCTATATTTTCAGCATATATGGATGACAGAGCTGGAGCCTGAGCCGGAGCGGAGGTTTGGAAAAGGCCCAGATCTTGTGAGTCTTAATTTCTCTTTGTTTCGCATTGCATAGACATTTTGTGTATCAATTGGTAAAGATATCGTTATGTTCCATTGGTGGTCAGTACAAGAGGTGTTGGTACCTGGGTCAGTTTGGTGTGTCTCTCCAACCAATACCTGACCATCAACCTGACGGTCAGTCTCTTGAGTCTGGGCAGCTCCCTGGCCTCCCATGATTGGCTCATCTGGTCTGGGAATGGTCCTCTGACTGGCCGTGGAAAGTCTGGATCCCTCCGCCCCCTGGCAAGGCGGGGCTTGTGGTTCTTGACGAGCGGGAGCGTCAGTTGCCTGCTGCACTGTTGATTGGAGCAGTGGCGATGGTGCCGGATGCTGCTGATGCTGCTCGTAAAGAAAATTGTTAATGGTCACTGCTATCACAAAGAAAAAACAAATGCTGCTCTGCCAGATCTTGAAACATTAACCTTGCTGTACTGTCTGTATTCCATACTAGAATCGTCTCTGATTTCAACAGACAAGAATATAGCATCCCAAGTGTGACATAATAATCAGTAGGGTCTTCTTCCAGCTGTTTTCAGTGTTCTTTTTTCATCTTTTCTTGACTTCACACAACTTTCCTTTCAAATTCAGATGACAATCCACAAATTCTGAATTGAGAAACTAACCAAAAACTGCACCAAAGAAAAAATGGTAAGCAAAAAATATATTTTGACACCAGAGAAGGAAGCAACGTGATTGAGATGTGTTTATGCCGATGGTCCCCGCTTGTACCTTTAACCTTTGCAGCTCTAATTATAATTGAACTTGGCATCACGCATATCCATTGCCTGCTCTGAATGCCAAGTTAACTAACTTGAACTCGGATTCATGCCACTGGATCAGAACTGTGAAGTGTCAAATGTTTGTCAGACGAGGACTAAAACCTTCTCTTTTAATTAAGATCGACCGATGCTCACATTTTTTACGAACTTGGCATAAAAATGTTGAACCCTTCGAGTGATTCTGGACTCTTGATACATTCCATGCGGTGTCGGGTGTGGATTTGAACCTCGTGGTGCAAATGTCAAGGAATTATGAATGAAAAACACCAATTAATTCCAACATTACCATAGGCAGGAGCCTCAACTTCACCTTTTAATTGTCAGAGCTGTTCAGAATCAACTAACCTGGATTGGTTTGGGGCTCTCAATAGGCCTGCTGATCGTGAATTTCTGTGCTAGGCTGTTGGATGACTGATTGCTGTTTGCTGGTGCAGCAGCGGAAACTGCAGTGCGTCGAGGGGATGCCATGATCGGCATCTGCAGCAGAGGAGGTCGCCACTGCTGCTGTGCAGGACTCGCTGCTGCAGGAGTTGGCCGAGTCGCTGCAGTGCCTATCAGGGGACTCCTGAAGTACTGCGACTGCAACTGATGGGTCCTCCTGACCGGCTGCTGCAGCGGGGACTGTGGGATCTGGTGTGGAGATGCCGCTGCTGGTAGTAGTAACCGAGACTGCTGTTGTCTCAGTTCTTGTTGCTTAAGCTGCTGCTGCTGTTGCTGTTGTGCCTTTATCTGCTGTTGTTGGTACAGTCGCTGCTGTTTTTGTCTACCATCACCAAAAAAAACCCCATAAAATCATCTTCATCTTCAATCGTCTTCAACTAAACAACATTCAAACCATAAAGCAATTTGAATTGCAAGACTTGAGGCCGAGTCCAAATTATCTGGCTCCGGCTTGAAATAACACAGTAGTCTATGGGAAGAGGCTGCAGCGGCTGCCACAGACACGTGTGTAAATATAAGTCATAGCCAAACATTTCAGGCTTACTTTGTTTAAATGGCTTTTTGCATTATACATACAGGTTCTGTTTGTAGTATTTTTAGTTTGTTTGTTTGAGGGAGTGGCTCGGCTGTCATTGTTACCTCTCTATCTCTTCCTGACGTTGCCGTTCCTCAGCCTCTTTCAATTTCTTCTTTCGTTCGAGCTCTTCTTGTTCCTGGCAAGAGTCGGAAATTGACAATTTAACCTCACGTCCCGATATAGCATATAACTTCAGTGCAGCTTAGGGTATGATGTCTCAATTCTAGGGGGGTTATATTGGGAGCAAATTTGCTTTTATAGAATATCATTTTGTATTTTGTTATGTCGATGTAGTACAAGATATATCTGCATACTTCTTGATTCACTTTAATTTCAATGCTTTTTGATAAAACTAAATTAAATTATAATAATATTAAATAGTGCACTTATCCGGAAAACCGATCAAGGCGCCTACACACACACAAAATTAGCATGCACAAGTAATAATGAAATGACTAGTGGTTGAGAAGTATGTGAGATTTCAGTTGTCTCTTGAATCTGTCCAAGGATGTTATTCGACGGATTGTAGCAGGGAGTTTATTCCAAATGGCAGGTGCTGCCTTGGCAAACTTAGACACGCTAACCATAATTCTATTTGCTGTATGTTTTATAGGTTTGTATTCTGTTGTTGAACTCAAAGCAAGAGTTCAATCTACAGTCAAATCACTGCCAAGTTAGATGGCTTATTAACTTACCTGCTCGCTCTCTCTCTCTAGAACTAGGGCAAACTTGCCAATAACCATTTCCTGTGAACAACCCTTAAAGAGGTATATCCCAATTGAAGGATGTTTCGCATCTCCCATGGGAGGAAATCATCAAGCAATGCAATCCATTCATTAGGTAACCTAATGGACTGGATAATGTTGATTCTCTGGAACCTGATATTTCCGACTTTGTAATGTTGTTTTCTGAGGCGAAAAGTTCTAAACTGAACCCAGGAACGAAGACAAGTTCGGTCAGTTTTGAAAGATGATGAATGTGCTCCGATCGGGATAATTACCTTTTGCTGCTGAAGTTCCTTATCTCGCTTGTCTTGTAGTTTTCTCTTGACATCGTCTATTGAATGCTGCACGGCTTCTTTCTCTTTTCTTAGAGCTCTTGTTTTGGCCCACACTTCAGCTCTGATTTACATTCTCAGTTAACGGAAGAAAAATTTTTTCCCTCCTTTTTCCTCTTATTTTTTTACTAATATAATGTTTTTTTGACAAGCAGTACCTAGAATTTTCATTCTTTGAAGGTCAAGGACGTTTTACCTCTGTAATAGGGAGCTTGGGTTTGACTAGAGAGTGGCGGAGAGTATCTGAATGGGGCTGAATGGCCAAGATGATGGCAACCAAATACCTTTGTGTTTGGTCTAGAGAGGGCGCTGTTTAAGACGCCATCTTTGTGTACAAGTCTGAAAAAGCATCCCATGAATATACATGAACATTTGGAGAAAATTTAAATCAATTCATATGTATTCAACTTTAAGAAAGTAATTAATGCATTGTTCTGATGTTTTGACATTTTAGGGCAACATTTTTTGCTGTTTATTCCCCGCAAAGATGGCCTCAGCGAAGCGGCTTCAACGAAGCGCCTTCATCAGGTGAAAACTTGATAGATCAATCTTCATACTAGAGCGAGGTCTAGGTCTTCGCTCCATTTGAAATACGCGGAGAAACCAAGACAATAGACCTAGCCATAGCTCTGGAGCCCGTTTTGGACACAGCCTAAGTTGTACCATTGACATTCCTATGATCTTCTGAACAGAAAATCCCATCACAGATTATCTCGAAAAGACTCATACTGGAAACTTCAAGACAAACCAACAAATGAATCTCCCCTTTAAAATGCCATTGCGGATTCTAGGCCATGCTGATGCACTTTGAGGCAACCCGTGATGGCTCTGGAAGATGGTGGTCTGAAATGTGTCAGGTTGTCCGAGCGGGCAAATGTGGACATTATTTTTTCCTCCCATTAATGTGTTCAGCATTGAAAGTGACAAATGTGTATATCCTGTTTTCAAAAACACTTCCAAATTTACGGCTATCTGTTTTTCTTCTTCTTTTAATCAAAATCTATGACAGCATGAATAAGCTTCCAGGAGATAACTATAGAGAATGCATAAGTGTACTGCTTGTGACATGAGAGATCAGTATTTTATTAGCAGTATGTTGTGCAACTATAAAGGATACAGTTGTATGACCCAGCTATTCAGGCTCTTGAACGGTTTGAGAGCTGTGAATACAACAAAGGAGAAAAGAAATACAAGTAATAAACTGCGCATCAACCAAAATAATGACCTGAAATATATAAAATGCTTAGAGTTGGCAGGCATGCAACTTTTCCTTGGATCAGTTGATTTCTTCTTTTGTTCACTCATCTCTTTATATGCCTAGTAAAAACACTGTACAAAGTATGGCAAAGATTTGAATTTCCTTGTTTCCAAGTTGCATGCCTAAGTTAGGGTGGCCTTTGAGAATGATCCTAGGGTGGAGACCTCAGGCACTCTTAACTCCAAAGGAGAAATGAGTTTGATTGTCAAACTTGTTAGTTTCAGAGGGTTTATTGTAAGTTTCAGTAGCTTAGTATCGAATGGGCTGTAATTGATGAAAAGCTGGAAGTTACTCAAAATCAAACTCATTAATGCTACTTTAAAAGGAAGAGTTAAGGATCGAGGAAGAACTGTTGTCACTTGGGATGGAACTAGTGGCAACTTTAGTAGAAAAAGTAAATGCAGTTAAGGGTATTTTACAACTCAGAAAAAAATAAAGTAGCACACTTGGATGTTTGCTATGGACTGGTTATGTTATGATACTCTTTTGCTAGCAGTTAGCATCAGAGAGTTGGCATGGATTCTTCCAGATCGATGTGACAACATTTATTGCTCAGTCAGCACACCAGCACTGTGAAAATCCCCCCCAACACCCTTGACATTATAGGGGTTGGAGATGGAGTGGGATGGGATTGGGGGGCGGGAGGAGGAGTCCTACCGTTCTTTTTCTTGTCCTGATGCTCTTGTATGGCCGTCTTGAGCATTTTGACTCTTAGCTGGGATTCGCCGAGCCTCTCTAGTGTCTGATCGGACTGCTGCTGCCACTGTCTCAGCTCGACGGCTAGCTCACGCTCCTCATACTTAGCCTTGTAGCTTCCCCACACAGACTCATAGTGCTGCAGGAGTCTCTCATGCTCAGCTCTGCGTGGCAAAGTTACGATTTAGTGACACTGTTGCTCAACCAATTATGAAGATTGATAGGACTTTGTTTCAGAGGACCCTGGTTCAAGTCCAGGGGTCAATTTCACAAAACACTAAGATTGATCTTAATAGTCAATAGTGATTTGTATTGTGACATCACACTTAATTGCTTAGCAATTGAGATTGATCCACATTTAAGATTGATCTTAGTGCTTTGTGAATTTGACCCCTGGACTTGAAACAAACTTCAACCAACCTTCATAATTCTATGTCTTTTGCAGTCAACTTGAAGTACTGTCACAATTTATGGCCAAACATAAACAAAACAAATGTTTACAGACAAAGTTCACTTAGCACTTAGGATTATAGTCGATTTGCTAGGAAATTTCAACCTAAAAAATCTCAAAATTAAGATTTTTTTTCTGGATTATTTTAAACTTAATGCTTTCAGAGTTTCAGACAAATGGGAAACACTGTTGTTACGAGGGTTTGTAGCATGCGACAAATTCCCCCTGCCTTCCAATAAAAAAGCAAAAAATTGGGATAGTTTTTCAAAAGGTAAACAATAGTTCAGTGATCAACCTTTACTTTGTCAATTTGTAAAACAATAGACATATTTATATACTCACTGTTTGATTTGCCACTTGTCTTGAAGCTCATGTAAATCCTTCTGTGCCGATTCCTGATTCTGCACCAGAGCAAAGTAATGGTTCTTCAGACTGTTCAAAGTGAAGAAAAAGATTCATAAGAATTCCAGTGAACAAACTGTCTGATCCAATTCCTTGCTTACCTTTTTCACAAAATTACTACATCATGCCAAGTCCTGAAAAGAAACTGGATGGATTTAATGCTTGATAAACTTGGATAGATTTGGTGCAACAGAAAACATTTTTTTAATGCTACTTTATTTGATCGGCTGGCAAGATTGAGGAAAGGAGTTCAGGTCACTGGAAAAGTGCCCATCTGACCAAATTTGCATAATTTTGTTTTTTTATTACTTACTTATGTCACTGTCCTTCATTTTTTTTCAACCTGCCATGCCATTTTTATTGTTTGTGGCCATAATCAGTCATGAAAAATATTGTTTACTTAACCTCAAAATCAAAACAAGAGGGCATTTTCTTTGTTTTTAATTAATTTTCATGACAAAAGGCAAATGGAGTCAAAGATGTAGAATGGGTTTCCCAGAAAAATAAATCCTTTCATTCTAACCTGTCATATGTTTCTTTATTACAGCGGAATTGTTGGTGAACATTCTTAGTCTCCTCATCCAGCCTGGTTATTTCGTCCTTTAGTGTCTTCATACTCTCCTCTTTCTCTGCAATGGCTGCTTCGAAGGCTAGCAGAGCAAACCAGAAAAAAGTTGGTTACAAATTTAAATCCTGCTGAAATTGTTTATCTGGCTCCAAATGAGTTATACTGTCAAGATTTCATAATTGACCATCTGCCTGATGCAATATGCATTATTCATGAGGAAAGTTTTTGTACAAGGAGTGTATTAGCATGTATGAATATGCATTAGGTCTATGCACGCACCTTTGCATACATGTATATTTACCAGGATTATAATGGTTTTATTTTCTCATCAGTTTT
Source organism: Astropecten irregularis (assembly GCA_963971285.1). NCBI lineage: Eukaryota > Metazoa > Echinodermata > Asteroidea > Paxillosida > Astropectinidae > Astropecten > Astropecten irregularis. The sequence goes on along the minus strand of OZ020264.1, from coordinate 2,145,470 downwards.
AAATTTGATATCACTTTTCTTTGAACTTGTAACTTTGAAACCCAAAACCTGAATCTGTATAAAAAAGCTTTAATTTTGAGGTCAAATTGGTTTAATTTGGGCCTATAGAAGCAATTTCATAATGATTCAGCTCAAATTAAAAAAAAAAATATTCAAGATTGAAACAAACCTGCTGTCTGTTGCTGCTCCTTCTGTATCTCATTTTGCTGATATTTGTTTTCAATCTCTGCCAAAGTGAAGAAAAACAATATGCAAGATTTATTTCAAAGACTGATGTAGGCCTAGATATTAAAGATTGTAATTTCTTGCTCTTTTCTAGGCAGCTCTTTGAGGGTTTATTCGAATTTTGTTGAAAATTATTATTTACAGTCATGCTATTCTCAAAACAATTCCATTATTTTGTGCAAAAAGGCTTTGGATCAACAGTTTGATAAAAATTAGTGAATTTTATGGTCTTCTTTTTTAATAGGTGACCACGATACCCTTGCCAAGGTGCATTTACTATTTATACTGTACCTAAGCTCTGGAGAAGCTTGTCGAGGTCAGCAAGGCCCGACTCCACAAATGCCATACTCCCTGTTGCCATATGGCAAACTTGCCTAAAAATTATGAACAAAATGCAGAGAATTATTTCCTACGGCGATGGCTGCTCAGTCCAAAATTCTGCCATGACACTTCTCTGAATGGGTGACTTTTGGAGAGTCGGTCTTGAGACATTGTGAGCATGCGCGCGTCGTATTGCGCGTGCACTGTTGACTCAAGACCGACTCTCCAAAAGTCTCCCATTGCTATGACAAGCTGAGAATAAAGTAGCCTATGCCTAATTGCAACATCCGTTGAACAAGTCTGGTCATGCATGACAGAACTTAGAAGTTAGGTCTAGGCTATATAGACTAAAATAGGACTAGCATGCCTAACACAGTTAGGCTAGGCGAGGCCTAGCCGCCTAGGCCTATGACAATGAATGATACGGTACTACGGTAATCCTAACTCTTGAAGTTGAACTTTGAAGTTGAACACTTTGCACACTGACACAGCTCTTAAACTTAAAGTTAATGTCAGCTAAACCAGCCCTTGTCTTGATTTTAATGTTAAGAAGGCTTGGCTCTGCCCTTGTTTAACCTAAGGCCAAGGTTAGGCTGCTTCTAGATATCTAAAGGTTGACATATCCAGGGCCTGGGTAATGCCAATGCCATCGGCATCGTGATGTCAAAAAACCACCATGACTTACGTCAACGATAGGCCTAGCCGCGCCCATAAAGTTAACGTAGGCCTAGCCCCGTACACAAACAAAACATCATTAGTTCATCACCGGCCGAAACCAAAAGTTCGAACATAAATTTAGTTTATTTTAGACCAAGTAATACCTTATTCTTTGAACTACCAAAGCGGTTGTATCTTCCTTGATCAGCTTTTGCGTCTTTGACGGAACCAACTGGTCGAAAAGAATGTAAAATTGTAAGAAATATCCAGTTTAATAAAACTCAAAGAATGTTATCGTTTGATGTCTAAACGACCAAGCGTGCCGGAAACGACGACTGTTTCCTGTCAAAAGCTTTATCGCTGTACCATAAGTGCATTGATGCATTGTGATGATTTTATCCGATTCATGAAATAGTTACGATGTTTTGCCTTATTAATTTGGCGCACAATATTTTTGTCACATTTCATTCAATTCAGTGGTCGTCAAGTCTCGTCTGTCGAATTATGTAAGCATGGTAAGTTACATCAGTGGTGTTTCTGTGCCATTTTGTCCACCGTTTTCTTTCAATTGGTTATGTTTTAGCGCAGTGTTACTTTAAATACGGGCAGCAAGAAGGGGGAATTTAGAAGCTTTTGTGACTCGGAGCTGAGAAGAAATAAATATTCGGTTGACTGACACGGCAACAAAATAGAGTGGAGAATTTGAACCGTGCGTGGACGGTGCAGGGTGATATTATCAGTGAGTGATAGGCCAACTGCGGAAGTGAAAACATGGATGAAGATAGATGTTCGGCAGATGATGTGGACCTTGACTGTGAACTCGAAGTCCAAGAAACACGACAACAACCAAAACCTCCACAGGTAACTTGGTGATCATGGTCAGATGGTGATACTTTTGAATGATAGTGAGTGAACAGTCATGCCAGTGTACGGTAACGTTAGATTTTAGAGCACTGGTGTTGATTTCTGTTCATGATTGGGGGGATGATTGGTGATTTGGTGTCCCTATGCGAGGGAGCGAAGTGACCGAGCCGGTGGACATGGAGGCTGTGAGAGGTACGGATACCCCCTCCCAAACCAGGGACTTTTTAATAAAAACAGAGTCGAAAGGTCGAATTTTAGAGCATAAAAGTCGCATTTTAGAGCATTTAAAAACGATATTCAGAAGAATTAAACAGTAGGACTGCCTATAGGCCTAAATTCACTTCGAAGACTAACAAAACAACAAGGATCAGGTAATATTTCTATAGGCCTAACTGTTAGTCCTACAATAAAATTGAATGACATTCATTCAACCTCAAAATATTGGGGGGGGGATGATATTACGCCATCCCCTCCACCTCAAATATTGGGGGGGATATTTCCCCCCCATCCCCCCGGGATCGACACCCATGTTTTAGAGCCTAACATTACAAGTTAAGTTAGCCGTCTTGTTAGGGCTAACCGTTAGGCCTACTGCGGCCCATGATCAGCATGACCGGCATGGACTGCCATGGTTAGGCATTGCCATTGTCGCAACAATATTTATGTTGTTAGGCCTATAGCTAGTGTATGTAAAGTGTTACCGTTAGTGTTAGGCACTAGTCCCAGTGCTTTGGTCTTAGTATGAGTAGGCCTAGGCCTATATTGCAGTAACCCTGCCTGACACCACCAGCTGTTTGTTTGGGCCTAATTTTTGTATTTGCTAGAAATGGATGAAAAAATTGAAAGTGCTAAACTTAGGCCTAACATCAGGCCCTAACGTTAGGTCTAAACATGGTCACGGAGGAGAGACCTTCTTCTGCCACAAACCCACAAACGATTCAAACGAACAAAGGAGTTGTGTGTTTGAGTCCACAACAAGACCCCTTGCCCCATAATTTCCCTCAAAAGTCAAAGCCCCTCTTTTGGTTGGCTATATCATGCCTTCATGGAAATCACAACTGGTCAACATATTTAGGTGAGTTAGTTTACTGTAGAACTAGAAGCCATGTCTAGAAATAATCCTTGAGGACTCACACTAACCCCCTAACAACATTAAACTAGGCCTATCCCGTATAAACTTACTGTGGCTCCCTTTCTTTTGCACTTTCAAATTCAAGGCTGATGATGATGTTGAAGCACCCCACCTTCCTGAGGACACATCAACAGAGTCTGATAAGGAATATGATGACTTGTGTGATATTATCCAGAGAAGAGATGCAGAAGACAGTGAGTACATGTACAAAAAAAGTTTGTTCTTTCAATACTAGATTGTCCATTTCATAGCCTAGGCATGGATATAGGCCTATAGCATTCTTCACTCGTTTTATTTTTTAGACTAGTTTTAGCAAATTGACAGAATGTAATGTTATTTGGATCTAGTATTTAAACAGTGTCAGTGTGGCGTTTTTGCTTGTTTGCTTGTTGATTGCCTAAATATTTCTTTCATGTAGAATAATCTTTGTAAGTTCATCATGGCATCATGGCAAACATTATTCATTAAAAAACAAAACTTTGGAAATGAAGACTATGGAGCCAAAGAATTAGAGCCCTATTTGACTCTTCATAAACAAATTTGATATGATCAGTAAATATAGGACTTATCATTTCAAAATCATTAATATCTGGTGTTTTATTTAAGTGTCTTTTCATTTTGTTTGTTTGTTTTTTTATTGATTTTTGTATAAATTTTTGAGAATTTGAAAAATAGTAGAGCAATGACCAACATTCTCCCTGATCCTTTCCCTCGTCATACTTGACGTTAATACAGGGCAAACTCCTGATATTGAGGACGAAGCAGAGATTGATGATGAAGAGGAGCTGTGCAATACAGACATGTGAGTCCATCCAATAAAATAAGCAACCACAACCAAATTAACGGCTATGGCTGTCATGATGATGCACATATGGGCCAGCCTATATGTTTCATTGAAGACAGCCTCTCTGTTGCCCTTAGAAACAGTCATAGCCGAGCCAACTTAGGCTCGATCAGAATTACTAATTAATGGCTCGGCAATGAACTACATCACTAAGGGGAGCAGTAGGTTAGTTTTCACTGAAGAATTGGCCAGTCCAAGGAAATGCGCCTTCTTTCAATGCAGTTAACTGAGAAACATCTTTCTAATTCTGCCTCGTTATCCTTCACCTCAATGTTTAGCCATGCTGACCTTGTAACCCCGGAGCTCAGTGCCGAAGAGATGGAAGATCTTCCGCCACCTCCAAAGATTCAGTACAAGAAGTCCCACAAGAAGAGAAGTCCAAAGGCAGATCGGCAAAGGAAGAGTGGTAGAAAGCTGGAGTACAAGACTAAGAGTCCTGACCGGGCCGGTATGTGATCCGTTGTAAATGTGAAATCTTTGTTCTTAGACTGATAAAAAAGTGACAAGTTGCAAACAAGATTAGAAAACTTTGAGCATTGAGGGTCATATTCACAGAGTACAGGCACAGCCCTCTGCACACACTCCCCCCCCCCTGCCCTCCTCAAAAAAAGACTTCTTGAAGAAGCACAGCTACTTAAAGATTACAAAGAGGACCACTTCCATCAGAAAATCAAAAGTTTTGTGAAGGGGTTACCAAGGTCAAAGACTCTAAATTGACGAGTCTAAATTGGACTCAATTATCAATTATTTATGTGTTGTGTCGGGTATAAATTTACCTGGTGTTTGTGTCTACATGTACATTGATCATCATTTTCTTCATCTCAACTGTCTCCCAGTACCCCTTCCGAAACCCACCAAGAGAAAACTCCACCGGAACCCTGACCAACGCAAATCCAAGAAGAAACTGAAGCGCATGAATAAGAAGAAGCAGCTGCAGCAGCGTACCATCCAGCAGGACGGCACCTGGGTGCAGTGCATGCACAGCGAGTGTCTGAAATGGCGCTACCTCCAAGACGTCAATGATCCATCGCTCATACCAGAGTACTGGGTCTGTGAACATAATACGGGTGAGTCACTCTGAAAACCTCTAAATATATTCACAAATTGGGTCTTCTGTAGCTCTTCCGAACAGAAATTTGACTAAAAATTGCCTGTCTTAAAAAAAATCAAGATAATCGTTGCTGAATTTGTGTACATGAATATGAGTAAGAATCCAACTGAATGTGATTTTCTTAGGGCCTGTTTGTTTAACGCATGGGATCCCAGATTTGCGGATCCACGTCCTATGCAGGGTATTCTGAAATGGAATCCGGATCAGTAGAATTCCTGATCCTGTGCGTTAAACAAACAGGCCCTTAGTTCTGCACAGGCCGGACCATCAAAATAATGTTCTTCTTATCCTGATTCTGAAGATGAAGCTTATAAAATTATCTGTACGATACATACTTCTCAATAAATCTCTGTCTTTCCAAAAAGGGAAATAGTTTGAGAAGCACGGAACAAGGAATATTTGAGTTAACCAGGAATTGAATCTGAGACCCCCGGTTTACCATACCAGCAGTCTAGTAGCTGAGCTGTCCATCCTTATATGATGGGAACTTACTATTTTCAAACATCGGCCAGAGTCTTTTTTATTGTGAGTTTTTATATTTGTGCAAATTGTCTGTTCATCAGATCCGGAACGTAATTCCTGCGAGTGTCTTGAAGAGGATTATCACTCGCTAGAGTTCGTCTTCACCAAGTATTCAGAGGGGTCCATTGTGTGGGCCAAGATGCAAGGATTTCCATGGTAATCATTTGCCTCTTTCTTGGTGCCATATTGAATTGCTATTGTGGATGTTGCTCTAGCATGAGCTTCTGAGATGTTTGCAGAAGATATGTTTCTGTGGACCAATATACTTAGACCAACTTTCAGGCATTATTGGGGCCATTTAGCACCTACCCAGAGGGCACATCCTAGGAACAGATCACAATCTTAATAGTAGGCCTAAGCCTAATAATATTATAAATGGTTTTTGCAGATTGGGAGTGAGACGCTTGTCATGGGTATGGGGGCTGCCAGCCTCCGGTACCCCTTTAGTGACAGACTAGTTCGGGAAGAAGGCTCAATCTCTAATTTCACAGAGCCACTTAGCAGAAAAAGTATCGCTTAGGCATTTTTCAGGCCAGACAAAGAAAAATGAGCTGAAAACAGGTCACATGCAGGGTGCATCCCTTGACAGTTTGTCTGGTTGCCTGTAAATTTTTCGGCAAAACTCCTGAACTAAAACAGCATTATAAAATTGTCCCCCTGGGACTACCTTCACCCAATTTCTTGAACCATGCTGGCCTGACCCCATTAATTTTGTGATGGTGTTTTTGACAGGTGGCCAGCCATGATTGAGGAAGATCCAGATACTGGAACATACCAAGAGCAAGAAGATACAGACTCCTATCCAGTGAGTTGATCTTATATATGCCTAATAGACTTAGGGCCTTTCTCAAAGCTCGGCCCAGGCTCCGGCTCCATTTTGTGAATCCTTTCTAAGATTACAGATATCAAAATAGAGGCTTTTGGCTACGTTTCGGAAGAAGACTCTCTGGTTTGAGCAAGAATACAGACCTACAGCTTCATTGAAAAACCACAACCTGTATTTTCAGCATATACAGATAGAGACAAAGCCGGAGCCTGAGCCTCAGCCGAGCTTTGAGAAAGGCCTCCAGGTTGTTATGTCCAGGATTTGAAAATGGTGTTTTCGGATTTGGCTTGTACGAGAAGAAAAAAAATTAAAAGCATGTAGCATGTTGCAGTCAAACATTTGGAAATCACTCTCTCTGGCCTCTTGGTAAAACCATGTTGTGAACCAATATGACCCCCCACGCCAGAAATTACGTTTGTCAGAACCTTTCAAAATCAGAGTAAAATTAAAAGGGAAAAGCTAGGAAAGAACTGTATTTTAGTGAAGCACGGCATGATTTTCTTCCTTTTCATGACGAAGCATTGTATTTCTTGTAAGCGGGAAAAGGATTCCATATTTTAGTGTAATGTGTAGTATTTTGTGCAAAACTAAAACAAAGCTTGAATCACAACGTTAATTTATTGGAACATACATTTTTTTACGGTAATTTGACGGCTTCTGTTAAATTACAATACACATTAAATATTGCATTATCATGATAAATTGATGTCTTTCTTGGTATAGCAAAACTTTGAAGAAAATTACAAATAATAATCAAACTGCTGTCATTTTCTGCCAATAGACCCAGTACCATGTTGTTTTCCTTGACAAAAACGTCTCCAGAACTTGGCTGAAGAGCACGTCCATCCGAAAATTTGACAGCGAAGAAGAAATACAGGTAAGATCGCCCGTTCTCCATTTTTGTTCTTCATTCATCCCCTCCTAATGTGAAGAGGAAGTATTTGGGTGTGAAATCTTGTCAGAGTTCCACCTGGCCACATGCCCAGAGGCACTCCTTAAACTAATTCAGGACGGAGGTGTTTTTGAGGAGAAACTGGGTTAAGTACACTGACAAAGACGGTCATTAGACACTGACAAAGAAAATCTAGAGATTCAACACACAGATTTATGTGATTTAAGTAAAAAATTAAAATGTGATATTGGGCTCGGAATGGATGGTTAAAGGTTGTATCATACTTTGGTTTCAGACCGAAAAATAAATATTCAGAGATTTACCTGTAACTTACTGGGTAAACATGATGATGGTAGAAACATACTTTTTCTGCCTGAAATGTTGTATTTATCCAGAAAAGAGTAAAACCAGTGACCAAAAACAAAAATAACAGTGAAAAGATTTGAAAAATAACCTTTTTCACTGTTTTCTCAAAAAGTGGACACTGTATGGAACTGAACATTTTACAGATGACTGTTACTGTATCTTCCTTGATGTTTTTGCCCATGAATCTGCATTTCTTTGACAAAAAACAAAGTATGATATTACCTTAAGTTGTTGTTGTTATCTTTTCTGGAAGTGGACAAGCAATTATTTAACCTTTGTTAGAGTGGTCAGGCAGTGCTTGTAATTTTTAATTGGGAGTGGATTGTCACAAGTGGAAGTGAACAAAAACTCAGTGTCTGTAGCCTTTGCTGTGAGAGGACAGTTGATCCCTGACAGTGTTCTATTACCTTTGTATTTTTTGCTGGGAGCAGACAATTTGCAGTGATCAATCGGACTGAAAAGACAGATGTTTCCTCCCAGGTGTAACCCTAAATCTTAAAGCAGTAGGATGATAAATCTTGCCGGGACACAAAGTTTTATTGCTGCAATCGTCCTGTTTGCTGTCTGTGTAATACATCCTAAGCAAGTTCATCCTCGCTGCAAAGAAACAGTCTATTAGAAACAGTACTCCCTCCTCCGTCAGTTCCTATTATGTGCCTGATCTTGATTGTCTGACTTCCAACCGATTCCCCCTATGGGCATTGTTCGACTCTTGAGGGATTTTTGACGGTAATTTGTTTTGCAGACTCAAGGAAAGAGCAGGGACTTCAAGCAGCAGATCAGCCAAGCCATAGCCAGAGCCAAGAAAGCCCTATCCATGAGCGTACAGGTAATAAGACAGTTAAACACTCAAATTCAGACTTGCACTTCAGATCTGGTGGTTTTCTTTTGGAGGATGTTTTGTGACATGAAATTATAAAACTAGTAGAAAGTCACCAGGTGACATTTATAAGCCTCTTAGCTACATGTAGCCCTATCTATGAGTGTACAGGTAATAAGGCAATTCAACACTCAAATTCAAACTTACACTTCAGATCTCAGTGGTGGTTTTCTTTTGGAGGATGTTTTGTGACATGAAATTATAAAACTAGTAGAAAGTCACCAGGTGTCATAAGCCTCTTTAGCTAGGCCTATTCAGAGGCCTCTACAGAATTGTGTCAGATTTCAGTGGTTGGATGAAGATAAACACACAAAGTGTTATATCCCTTTGGAAAGCTCTCTTCCCAAAAAAGTCACATTGCAATTCTAAAATGGTACAGAGTTAGGAGGGCTGGACGTTTTAATCTTAGCAGGATCATTCTCAAAGGCATATAATGACAAGAGGATAAGAACAATGCAAGCAAAGATGCACATAAATGATATTATTTACGTGTATCTTCACTTGCGTGTTCTTGTCCTCTTCATTTAGCCTTTGAGAAAGATCCTGCTAGGATAGAAATGTCAGGCCCCCCCTAACCCCAAGCATTTTATATATTTCAGGTAATTATTTTGGTTGATGACCAATTCGCAGTAGTTTATTACTTCTATTCAAAATATGGGTTTGTGCAAGCTACTTTTTTTTGAAGTTTTGTCTAACATGTTATCAGCCCCCTTTCTTGTTCTTTTAATTCTTATCTCTTTTTTCCTTCTCTCTCTCTTGGCAGGAGCGCATACAGACATTTGGCTTTAGTCACACTTTCAAAGGCAAAATCGTTGATGACTCCTCATTGTCTGCTGAAGGTAAGTACTATTTACATGAAAGTTGAAGCCATTTATTACAGTATACTGTATGTGACATACATTGCGTAGTCTCTTCTTCTTGAGCAGCTAATAGCCCTCTAAAATATCAAGTCAGTGGGGATTGACATCATTCTCTTTTTTCATATTGTAAGAATAGAAGCTGATTCATTTGAAAAATAAAATTATGAAAAGCCTGATTGAGAATTGAGTAGGCCTAACTGTGGGAGCTTTGTAGCTAGATTCTTCATGGTACTTGGGTTTGCAACCTAACTGAATAAAATAAAATTATTGAAAAAAAAACTGTAAAAGAAGTGCTCACCCATGAATTGCTCACTAAAAAGGGGAAAATGCCATTGTCTAGAAAAAATGCTCTGTCCTTTCAAGAGCACCAAGTCATGCTGAAGTCAGGACCTAGGTCTCTCCACTGGCTCTCATCAGCTTAGCTTAAACAAACATTCCTCTCTCACGTCATGTCTAAGTTGATGAGAGTGACGACCCCGATTCCGACCACGACAATGACGAGGAAGACGTAGACGTAGACGTGGAGGCCACTGATCTTGATCTGGAGGCATTAGGCCTGGACGTGGAGGAGATCCTTGAGCAGGCGGAGTCCCTTCTCAGTGAGGCTGGAGAGACGATGCAGTCCCTAGTGAAAGATACCTCACCAACTCAAGGTAGGATTACATCCTCCATAAAATAACTGAAACAACTAGAAAATATGATAGGTACTCATTTATTTTTGTAATTATACACTGATCCTATGGCGGAACCATGGAGGTAGGAAACTCCCGCCATTACTGCAGTGTCCCTGCCCGTATTTTGTCCGGCAACAAAAGACAGCATATCGTGCCATTGGATCGGTCTATGCTTTGTAACTGGTTCTATTCTCTAAGGAAAGGAAAAGGTAATGAGACCCCAAAATTCTTAGTGTACACAGCATAGGTAGTTTTGTTTGAAATTGTTTCTAAACTTCTTCAGTCTTGTGCAGCGGCTTCTTTAAAATTGATGATGGCTAGATTATCCAAGGGCTGACAATCAGAGAATGTGTACAGCCCAAAAGCATATTAAAAAGGCATTGATTTTTTAAGAGTAGGCAAGGGTCATTTAAAACGCTCTTTGAATTTTGAAAACGGTAATTCAATTTTAAATTTCTCTTCCCTCTGCCCTGTTCATTACTTCAAATCATTAGTGTAATTTTTCTTTTCAGTAAACAATTCATTCCTTTATAATTCTATTTTTCTGAAATTATATATAATTGAAACTTTGTGCATTTTTGTTGAAATAAATTGTTTATGAAATTTCCTTTATCTAACTGTCTTTGATAACTTCTGTTTACTTTTGTAGACCTTCCAAAGAAATCTAAGCGAGGAAGAAAGCCTGGAAAGACAGCAACTGCAGAGAGATCGTGTGAGGACAAGAAAGACCACACATCCAAAACAAAGAGAAAACGGCACCACGAATCTCCTGAAGATACTAGCAAGAAGAGTGGAGATAAAACTAAGGAAAAGAAGCACAAATCCAGTCATCATCATCGCCATCACCACCATCACTCCAAGAAAGAGAGCACTGACGAGAAGGATGGTAGCACAGTTGAATCAAAGTCTGAAATGGTTCCCAATGAGAACTGTGGCAAGGAGAACACTGTGGAACCATCAGCTTCACAGGAGGCAAAACTGGAGAGCAGCAAGGAGCCTGCGATGCTTCAAGAGGATAACTCGGCAGATTCTAAAGAGCCATCTGTGGAAAAGGAAGCACAGTTTGTTCCAGCCAACGACGGTGCATCAGATTTGGGTGAGACCGGCAAAGAATCGGCACCAAAGACCAAGAAAGCAAGATCTAAGAGCAGCGGGGATAAGGTCGTTGATGGCTCAGCCAAAAAGACTAAGAGACCATACCACAAGAAAGCTCCAAACCTCAATGGGAGTGATGTCCAAAATCCCAAAGATGACAACACTAATGCAGAGACTAATACTGATGCCAAGCCCAAGAAGATCAGAAAGCCGAGGGTGAAGAAACCAGATGATGGCAGTGAACCAAAAGCAAAGAAACCCAGAGCAAAGAAAGCACCGACTCCAAAACTGAACACCAAGTCTCCAGTCAACGCTACCGCAGATAACTCTGAGATGTCTAATGGTGATGCCAGTGGCATTTCACCGAATCCCAAAAAGGTCAAGAAACAAGTCAAGAAACAAAGCAAAGATGAAACTGTCCCAAAGAAGAAACCTTCCTTTAAGCCGCCATCCAAAAATATGGAAGGTACGTCAGCCAAAGTAAAACAGGCATCTTCTGACACTGATTTTACCGAGAAGAGTGATCTGCCCTCTCAAGCACAGAAGAAAGAGTCAACCACCTCGGATACTATTACGGATGACCTTACAAGCCAGTCGGGGGCTGTTGTTTCTACCAAGCCAGAGGAAGACAAAAGTGTCAAGCAAGAGAAAGTTATTGACGACAGAAGCCCCGCCCAAAAGAAACAGAAGCCACGCAAACCTAAAACTGCTACCGCTAGCAAAATAGGCAAAGGTGATGAGAGGAAAGGAAAACCCAAATTCAGTGTCAAAAAGACCAATCCTTCGTTGTCATCAAGCCCTACTCTGCCATCTTCCAAGGAAATACTGGTAAGCAAGATGGATGGAGACTCAAGTACAAGAGCTGATTTGATCAAAACTGCAGATCCTTCTGTCAACAGTGAGAAACCACAGAAGCTTCTCAAGGAAGTCAAGAAAGCAGCCCCAAAGAAATTCAGCATCAAGCACAAAACCCCAACCTCAGCCGATGCCTCGGATGCTTCTAACAAGTCCTCATCACCCTCAGGAAATACTGAAACGCCTTGCACTAAAGAGCCAAAGGAATCTTCCTCAAAATCAGCACCAAAGAAGTTCAGCATCAAGCATAAACCATCAGTTTCTCCTGAGAACGGACCCTCCTTGAATGCCAAGGAACACGAAGATACCTCCCACTCTCAACCAAAGAAGACAACATCCTCTCAGCAAACGAAGACGCAGACACCAAGCCCGACTGTTGACAATGATGACATACTTCTCCTAGATCTGGATGTCGCTCCCCTCATCGATGATGTAACCATGGAGACCGAGGAAACAGGAAGAGGAAGAATCGATGATGGTGAGGATAGCGATGACTTCAGCATGGAGGATCTTGAGGACTGGCCGAGGGATCTGGCAGAGGAACCAGCCGTCGGAGGTCCAAACAAGCTGGATGAATTAGAAGCTTCCAATGATTCACAACCTTTCAAGATAGAAGAGGAATAAACATCATTGCCATCTTCACTTGAAATAAGCCTGTGAAGTTAAAGAGTAATTTCTGTATTCTGTTTGGTTGCCTCTATGCTGGTTTCTGTCAAAAATGCTATGCGTTCAAGATTGCTTAAACTGGACAAGGTTTTTAGCAGCCTCAACAGTTTCAAGAAGCCTCCATGCATGTTCGTAAATGGATGATAATTTGAATTTCAGTCTGACAGCCGACAGCCAGTTTATAAAGTTCTCAGCTTTTGATTTCCAGAAAGATCCCAGTCTTCAGCAATCTGCTTTTCTGCTTCTGTGCTAAAAAGATAATGACAATAGTCCCTGATGTAGAATGAGATTATTTTACTGGCAAGCTATTTATCAGAACACAACATAAATGAACCTTGAAATTCTTACTTCAAATTGATTTGTTATTTTTCATGAATCGGTTTTTAATATTCAGCTCGACATTGTTGTTTGCTTTGTTTATTGTTGGCATTTTAACATGTCAAAACCTTAGTTTAATTTTACCAATTGCCACTATTTTGCCATTGTTCATACAATACTCAGATAAATTTTATTGTTTATTTCAAATAAAAATTGCCATGATTTTCCGATGAAGTATTATAAGGTCTATTCAAAATTTCTAAACTATTGAATCTCCTCATTTTAAAAATGCATTCCAGTGTTAGTTGACACATGTTGTAGTTTTACTGTTTGATGAAAATAATTAATATATTGTTGAAATTTTATTATAATATAACTTAAAAACTGAAATATTTAAGCAGTTTTCCATTCATTAATTATATTAATATATAATTAAGCAATATGGTTTTAAAGTGTTAATAAATTATTGAAATTCTAATTCAGACATTTTTGCTTAGTCTTGAAATGTAGATTTGTGCAGTTTAAGCCCAAATTTCATATTCATTAATTGGTAGTTTTAATATCAACTCCAACAAACCTCGCACCCCTCCGCCCACTTAAAATAGTAGGTCTAGCCCCGCCCATTGTTTGGCTGATTGCAACATTCAACATAGTACTTACGGATGTCCCACTCCCCAATGCACATTGCCTTACAACATTTTGCAAAAGATTTTGATTTTATTGTTAGCCAAACATCACCACTGATATGCATAAACCCCTTTAACACTCCCCATTAATGTAATTGCCTGTTCTAATCCTACATCGCGTGCTGTACCCAGCGGCCAACACTGATGTAATCAAATTGTACCCACACCAAACCTATCACCAAATATTTTGCTACCTGTTAATAGACCGTAAAGTAAATTTATTCGGTCTTAAGGAACAAAAAAGCCGAGAAAAAAAGTATAGTGTAAACTCCTCCCCCACGTTTAATCTGCAGAAAATGTTGCCGATGATGCCACGGTTGTTTTAGCTTCCTGAGAAAAGCAAACGCGAATCGGTAACAGTTGTCATAACATGGTTTGATAAGAAGGATTACTTTGGTAATTATCTAATCTTGAGAGGAGATAAAGCAATTAGGGCTATGTAGCATGCTGGCCTATATACACCATCGAGATTGTATACCGTTGGTCAGCACTCGGCAGTGTATACATACACTTTTTAGTATTAAAGGTAGTATCATACTTTGGTTTTTGTCAAAGAAATACAGATTCGTGGGCAAAAATATCAAGGAAGATACAGTAATAGTCATCTGTGAAAATTTCAGTCCCATACGGTGCCCACTTTTTGAAAAAAAACAGTGAAAAACGGCCACAGTATTTCTTAATTCTTTTCTCTTTTATTTTTGATCTTTTAAAAGATCTAAAAGATTTGAGGTCGCTGTTTTACTAATTTCTGGATAAATACACCATTTCAGGCGGAAAAATTGTAACAGCATGTTTCTACCAGCACCATCTTCATACCCTGTAAGTTATACGTTAATCTGTGAACATTTCTGTTTTGGTCTCTTACCAAAGAATGATACAACCTTTAAAGCATCTGCATGCACACAAGCGATTCAGTGATCGATTTCTCCCATCAACTTTCAGACCATCACTTCTCACATTATTATCCAATCGCATTCCTGACGTACATAAAGGCGTTTCGATAACTCTTTGCATCTTCTCTTAGCCTAAACAAGTTTGGAACTCGATTAATTGAATAGACTTTACCATCATCCCATAATAAAACATCTGAATGAGCGCAAAAACACATTTTGCACAATTATTGGAAATTCCTCGCTTCTTGCCTTAAAAAGTACATAGCGCCCTCTATCGTATTGTTTGGAAACAACCACGCATACACTCGGGGCTGTAGTTTTGCCGTTTATGATTGGTCTCTTCCTTTTCATTCTCGTAGAAAAAAAAAGAAGAAGCAGAAAAAAGATCACCATTTCCCGTTCAGTGGCATGGGCTATAATTAATTTGCAGTTTCAGGCACGGAGTTTGATAGTAGGCCTACATTGCAGAACTGAAATAGCTGCAATTGACACAGTTCGGTATTCAACCCAGAAGTAGGTCAGCGCTTGATCCAGTTCATGGAAGCTCACATAGCGAGAGAAAAAAAAATATTACTTGAACATTAAGTCGGATAAAATGCCAACTGCGAATACATAATTTATGGAGTTTTGGACGGTAACTCGTGTTTTCTGAGAAAAACTTGTTCGGTGCCCCCTTAGATAGATAGATAGATAGATATTTATTCAGCCAACAGTATCATAAAAATACAGTGGAAATTAAACGATATGAGCTCAAAAAGACGAACAATCGGCCCTGCCTTCACTAAAACGCCACTGAACAGCAGTATGTGCACTTGATAAGATACCTATGAATATACGATAAAGAAATAGAGCCGACCGGCCGAGGCCCAAAAGGCTAGGCTTTGAAAAAGAGCCGTTCAGATCTGGGCTCAATTTCATGGAATCCGTTACCGTGAGCAAAAGTTCTTCGCAGATTTTGTTTGGTTACGGTAAGCGTATTTCACGGAAGAGTTTTCTTTTTAGAGTTTTCGTTAAGCAGAAAATAATCACGGTTACCCTAGAAATTCTTCGCTAATCGGAAGTCTTGCTTACGGATTACATGAAGTAGATTTCACGTAAGTGCCCGCGTTAGCAAAAAAATAGGCCGTAACGGACTCCATGAAAATTATTTGGCTCATGAGCACCAAGGGGAATAGTTATGAATGAATCTTCCCACGCCCCCAGGCCTAGCGCTCAACATAGAGACACCCATACATGCCGTGACATTACTCGTGTGTCCAGTCTCGTGCCATTATGAACTACACCACGCCTGTTGACACTGCAAACAAGTTCACCAAAACGGCTCACTCACTACCCGTTCAATATTGACCAAGATTCCAACAATCCACGTCATTCGTCAAATGTTTGCCAAGTGATGGTCCAGTTTTTGGTTCACAACTTTTGGTGTAAGGCATCAGTTGCATTTTGTCCGTACTTATAGAGCATTACCCAATGGCGTGTCATAAGTAGTTGATAAGCTTTGAAGGATGACCTTATTTCATCTTAAAAATAATATCATACTTTTTGTCAAAGAAATACAGATCCATGGGCAAAATAATTATCAAGGAGGATACAGTAACGGTCATCTGTGAAAAATTCAGTCCCATTACTTTTTGAGAAAACAGTTAAAATGGCCACAATATTTCTTAAGTCTTTTCTCTTTTATTTTGTATCTTTCAAAGATCAAACATAATTTTGGTCACTGGTTTTACTCTTTTCCCGCAGAAAAAATGTATAACGGTTTGTTTCTAAAGCACCAGCTTTATACCTTGTAGGCCTACGTTATATGTAAATCTGTGGAGATATCTGTTTCGGTATGCTACCAAAGTATGATACTACTATAACTGGAAGGACAAGCGGACAGGATGTTACCATTATAACGATTCGGAATAATAAACAAACACATAAAGAAAGAAAGAAACAAACAAACAAACAAAAACGACATTTAAATCCGAAACACTAACATTATTTTCTTTTATTTGTTATTTATTTATCTATTCAATTGATTTATTATTATCATTTTTAACATTGAACGTCATGTTTTACCAATTATAAAACATCCGAAGGATAAAATATTGAGCCTGTGTTTATTTGATCTCCGTGGTTGCGTGGTTGTATATAAAACTGGCTCAAGGTTGACGGTTCCTGGCTTGCGCAATTCGGACATCCGACATGTCTGCATCTACATCCAGACTCGAATCCCACTTACCCACACCATAGAGCTTCAAATCTGTTTGTACTGAGCTCTATGCCCACGCAGAGACAACAGATTCACACGACCTTATCAGCCCATGTGCATATGCAACAATGCTGGCAAATCTTGAACCTGTCGCATAGAGGTATGTTTGCTAACTCCGTCCCTGTCTGCAAAATTCATTAGTGGCTAATTAGCCGTCGCGGCAGCTAATATTTTCAACTCACGCACCGTTTCAATTGAATGAAAACAGCTATTGGTTTAAAGCGCAGAAAAGGCAACGCCACTTAAAGGTATAATGGATGATTGGTAAAGGTAACAGAACAGCACTCACTAATTTGGTTGTCTGATCCAGCATGTAGGGCCTACATGAAAAATACACCTGTGAAATTTTGAGCTCATGATCGGACATTAGATTCTGAGTCACGAGAAAATACAGAAACTATCTACATTTTTCTTATAAAACATAAAGAATGGTTCGGATCTTCTTACCCCGAAATAAAACTGTTTTCTTTGGTACTAATTTCTGGATAAATACACCATTTCAGGCGGAAATATTTTAACGGTATGTTTCTATACCAGCACCATCTTCATACCCTGAAAGTTATACGTAAATGTGAACATTTTGTTAGTGTTTGGAAAGTATACTAATCCTGAATGTACTATACCTTTAATGTGCTTATCGCAGCAAAGGCATGCAACTCCACTTAATTTATTCATAAAAAATTAAAGTCTGTGCCGTTTTTGGTTGTTGTAAACTATATAAACCCCGGCCCATTGACTGATTAAATTGGCTGGATGCTTCAGTTGTCAAAACAAAACATTCATTCAAATTCATTGCGTGTCGCGGAATTCAATTGCGTGACAATGAGACATCCTGGGTTTTACCGTAGCTTTAATATAGGGAAGGCTCTCTTGCGGTTTTATACATCAGTTTTCGATCTAAAGTAATCGGGGGAAAAAAACGTTAATGAGACATTGTTAAAAAAATCTATGGGCCGTGTACACAATATTCCGCACCTTGCACATTCCAAATTGGTCAAGTATTAACTAGGTCAATTTTTGCCCATTGATTTGGACAAAATATAACCCGGAAATGCATTTTATAAAATAAATGTGGACTGCGTGGTTAATAACCGATTTAGGGCAACCAATTCTTGTTCAGAAATGAGTAAGACTTGCGGAGACCCCATAACACTCTTTTTGGAAGATGTGTGGTCCTGAAAAGGACCGATGAGATTATTTTCTCGACGTTTCGACTAGTGTGCTCTGGTCGTCCTCAGGAGAGAGAGGACGACTAGAGCACACTAAACTAGTCGAAAGTTTCGAATCGTCGAGAATCCACTCTCATCGGTCCTTTTCAGGACCGCACATCTTCCAAGAAGATGTTATACATGGTGTTTCCGCAACTCTTACTCATTCTAGTCCCTCCACCATGCAAAACATCAAATCCTATGTTCAGGCAGTTTTTTTCAATAATGGGCAAAAATGTCAAACTTGTTTCTTAGAAATTATAGGTATATCCTTTCTCGTGACATAAGCAGAAATTTATCAGCGGACGAAAATACCCCATGTTGTTTATATCTTCACATGCACCGTGCATAAACCTCATAGCATGTTCCAGACCGTGACCGAAACTTCTCTGACAAGTTGATTTCAATCTGACCTTTTCCCAAGGAAAAAAAGGTAACGGAATTGTTGGCTGGTGACATGAGCAAAACAGACAAAACATCATACACACGGATCCGTGATTGCGAACACATGTTGTACGGATGGCTTCCGTTTTGCTGGGGACCCTGTGATACGGCTCGCACGCTCGGTGTATTGTCTATCATGCTCTAGGTCACGTATAATAAAACTGTTCCAGAATGTGGTCGATGGCTAGTTACCACAAAAAAGTAAATAAACAAAGTTTCGATTTCATGTTGAAAGCTCGCGAAAAGCATTCACCCATTTTGAACTCCGTACAGTTTCTTATAAAACATGCTCTATGTCACGTATAAAAACTGTTCCAGAATTTGCCGACCGCTAGTTATTACACGAAAAAGGTAAATAAACAAAGTTTCGATTTCATGTTGAAATGTTGAAAGCTCGCGAAAAGAATCACTACAGCTGCCACTCGCATTCACCCATTTTGAACTCGTACAGTTTTTTAAAAACATGCTCTAGGTCACGTATAAAAACTGCTCCAGAATTTGGCCGATCGCTATTTACCACAAAAAAAGTAAATAAACAAAGTTTCGATTTCATGTTGAAAGTTCGCGAAACTGAGAATCACGCCATATCGCATTCTCCCATTTTGAAGTCCGCACAGTTTCCTGTTGCTTTTTAGTTATGTGGTTTCGCCTTTTCACACTGCAAGCTTTCAACCCGGGGCGAACTCAACCCGGGGCGAACTCCATTCCCGCCCTGGGTTGAAATTTGATTTTTCAACCCCACGTTCAACCCAGCGTCGTTTCACACTTGCCTCTCGCGAACCCACCATCAACCCGGGGCGAACTCAACCCGATTCAATTCACACTGCCTTCTTCAATCGGGGCGTAAGTTTCAAACCGGGGCGACAAATCTCAACTCTGGCCCGGAGCAGGGTTGACTTCAACCCGGGTTGAAGTCAATCTCAGGGTTGGCGCGGGGTTGAAACATTTCCAGTGTGAATCGCCGCCGATTTCAACCCCGCGTCAATCCCGAGATTTGTCCAGTGTGAAAAGGCTATTCGTTCGCACTTCTCGTAGTATCGACTAGCTTGCTCTAGTCCTCATCAGGAGACGTGGCTTGTAATTTCCCCGTGATAAGGGGGTAGTCCTTCGCCGTGTCAGCGGCAGGAAGGATCCGGTCCAAGTTGTATGATGGTCAGACCGCAACATCCCACGTAATCTGTCGACATTCCCACCCGGTACCTCCCTCAATTTTGTGGGCGGCGTTGACAAGGGAGGACAGTCTTATAATTTTAAGGCTACATGATGTGTAGGCCTTCATTATCGTGGAGCATTGCCAATTGTATCGGAAATAGTGGTAAAACTGTCACTGATTTTGGTTTTTGTTTTACCAATCTTGTCAGCCGCTTCAATTATTCAGTATAATTATAATTTCAAGCTTTTGGTTTAAGTTGTAACTTGATATTATCAAGTGTCTTTAATTTAATTGTATATCAATGGGAGACTTTTGAAAACCGGTCTTCAAGTCAACAGCGCACGCGCACACGCACAACAGCGCAGGCGCAAAACAACGCGCGCATGCTCACAATTGCGTGCGCGTGCGCTGTTGACTTGAAGACCGGTTCTCAAGTCTCCCATTGTTTTAGCCTTTGAGATAGATCCTGCTAAGATCGAAACGCGTCAGGCCCCCCTTACTCTAAGCATTTGATATAATATTTCAGGTCATTTTGGCTGACGAGCAGTTGCAGCAGTTTATTACTTGTTGTATCAATTTAGATGTTCACAAGTTCAATTTACTGAGTATAGGCTTTGAAAAATTTTGTAATTGAATTCACATGCAACATGAACCCGACTCTGCGTGCACAACAGTTACCAACATTGCTTATTATTCCGAATTAGCCAAAGATTTACTCACTTGTTTTTCCAAATGCGCACAAATGCCTTAGGATTAATAGAAGGCCCTATCTTTGACTAACCACCTGTTCACATGTTGTTACCTTTCCCATAATGTTCTCGCACGTTTTCTCAGATAGACAGACGAAACCTTCTCCTCAATAGTCCAAAATTAGACCAAACATGAAATAGTGCTTCTCATTATCACCGAAGGTGATCAACTTCTTGGAAAAATCAAACTCGATTTAGTCATGGGTGTATATAATTACAACGGGGACAATCTTTTGCACTTTAAAAAATACGTACGCAAAGATTCCGTATACGGCTGACAGAGAGGATATGGCTTATTTAATACCGAAGGCTGTGATCACAAAATGTCAAGGAAAAACAATCACGAACGCCGGAACATCCTCGTCATTATTCCTGAAGCTTGGACAAGCAACTACAGCTGCTGATGATTTGTAATAAAAGAATGCCATGCAGGACATACAGTTTAAACTTACAAGTTAAAGGTAGTATCATACTTTGGTAGCATGCCGAAATTTAAATCTTCACAGAAACTTACAGGGTATAAAGATGGTGATGGTAGAAACATTTACCGTTAAAATTGTTCTGCCTGAAATGCTGTATTCACCCAGAAACGAGTAAAACCAGTTACCAAAATTATTTTTGATCTTTTAAAGATCAAAAGAGAAAAGACTACGAAATACTGTGGCTGTTTTTATCTGTTTTCTCAAATTGTGGGCACAGTATGGGACTGAAATTTTCACAGATGACTGTTACTGTATCATCCTTGATATTTTTGCAATGAATCTGTATTTCCTTGACAAAAACCAAATTATGATATTACCTTTAAAGTTATATGGTCAAAGTACAAACTTAATACCTGTGTCTGTAATTTTGCTTTAAAATTTGGGTCAGTTGCACCTGAAATGCGATTAAACTTTAGGTGCTGACAGACTGACAAAGCATCAAGTTGATAAAAAATGAACGATCAATTATTGTCTCGGCTGATGTTGACCAAAATTCAATTGTATATCTGCCCTCAAAACGCACTTTGTAGACTGTATTATTTTGTTGGTGTTGAAATATTGTTATAATAATTATTGTGAATGGTAGGGTTTATTATAAAGGGCGCCCTCAAATTTGAGAAGAAAGTGTGACACCGCAAACTTGCCATTTTGTATACTTAAATTTTGTACTATAAAAATAGCCACCAATTTTATTGAGTTTCGAGTGTACCGCAGTAAAATAAGCTGTCAAATAAAATGAAGTGGGGAATATTAATGTCAACATCCCTTCTGACTTCATTCCTCATAAAGACACTATGCAACTCACGCAACTTGGTTTACGGCGCTATCTATAGGAATGACGTGCAACTCTGTTTTC
The DNA here is from genome assembly GCA_963971285.1 of Astropecten irregularis. NCBI lineage: Eukaryota > Metazoa > Echinodermata > Asteroidea > Paxillosida > Astropectinidae > Astropecten > Astropecten irregularis. The sequence goes on along the minus strand of OZ020264.1, from coordinate 2,123,634 downwards.
TCCGAACATTGCACGTCAGCATGTTTGCGATGTTCTTTCTTTGGCTCGGTTACGGTGCGTTTCAAGCTTTCATCGGTGGAAATTCGGGTTCAGTTTTAACTGCACGTGTGCTCTATACGGGGGAAGCAGCAGCCTTGCGAAGCATAAGCGAATCGCTAAACATGAACGTTCTCCTCTGCCTGCTGACGTATAGGCCTGCATTATTATTAAATTATTATCGCACGCACAAAGTGGACCGGTTCAACTTGCCATTGATAATTATACAAATTATGTTATCCTGCTCATAAATAGGAGCGAACGAGGGGGAAAAAACCTTGGGATGGCCGCGACTCCAAACCGAAAGCTGGGTTGCAAAATTTTGGCCGGGGATGTCCCGAAAAAATTTTTCAGTGATTTTTTGTTTTAGTCATGGTGACCACCATGATTGTGTCAGACGCGAAGCCCTATGTGTGGTTTTACGGCTTCCGGTGGGTACCAGGACACAGTCTGCAGGTTGACTATCAACCCACACTTTCACTTTCGGGGATGAATAATAATTGTTCCATCGGGACAGAAGGGTTGTCATCACGGAACTCCAGAGGTCGTGGGTTCGAATCCTGTTCCTGTCGTTTCCTTTGTATATTTTAAATGAATCCGTGTTCTTGTGGCTTGTTCGATGACAATATACAGCAAGATTAAATAGTGAAATTTGATGTTGGAGTGACAATTAAAAAAACCCAGATTTACCACCGAAAGCACATCCTCTTTATCCTCTTTGAAAATGATAGGAATCTATGCTGCGTGTATCGATGAATGATCCCTGGTATATGGCGGTGTGTGCGTGGTTTCATGGCTTCTGACTGCCAAACGAACAAAGACGATTGACTATTTTGGACACCACCAACGTAGGGCTGGATAGCTTAGTTGGTAGAGCACCTGTACGGTATTCATAAGGTCACCGGTTCGAATCCCACTCCAGTAAACTTGTCTTTGTTCACTTTTCAATGACTTAAATTTCAGTCGGTTTCCCTTGTGGTAATTTGATGATTATATGAATTTATTTACTTGAAATACCCGTGGACACTGGGCACTAGACTTGCATGCAAAGCATTACCAAGCATAGTTCACCATGGGCATAAATGATTAGTTGAAACGTCCAATCACCTCACGCGTGGATATCAAGACCCAACAGTCCATTCCTTGCATCCTGCCGATTCTTGAAACACGGCGCGGGCACTGACTTTTAAAAAAGAGTCTGACGAGGGTCAGAGGTCACAAACTGTGCCATGAGTCCCGTGAGGTGAGGTTCCACTTTCATCAGAAGTCTGGCGAGTCTGCGTGTTAAGCTGGGGAGAAACGGGTACGCCTATTTTCGTACCCTCGCGTGTGAACATTGTCAACATCGGTATTACTATAGTCGAGCGTGGAATTTTGTTAAAGAGGAATAGTCCTTTCTTATGCAGACATTTTGGTGAAAATTTAAAATCAGCGGGTGGTTAAGCCTATACACAGATTATAATTAAGAAGATAAATTGTGGAATGAGTTTTTGTTCACCCACCCAATAAAACTCCACCTCATTAGGCTACACACAGTGACTCCCTGAATTATATGTATATATCGTAATAAAAATGAGCGAAAATCAAAACTGTAAAGCCATTTTGTATGACTTAGTTAAAGGGACCATGGGGCCTATAGAATTTGCAAAGATGTGGGTTTTGGCTGAATTCGGTACTTAAACAGAAGTGAAGGTCTTAAACTTCCTTACAGACGTTGTTCCATGTACCTTTTTACGCTTTGTTCATCTGGATAAAGCAGAAATACGGCCGAAATAATATCCCCCCAATCCTTCATGGTTACATCACGCTTTCGAAATGCTACTTAATCGTTCGGACGAACGATCTTTTTAACAGACACTAAATCTTATAATTTCCTTGGGAAAACCCTGCATCTGATGAACCAAGATTTCCCATGGTGACTGTTTGCACTGTTTACGAACTGTTGAGTCCATTTTCTGTCTCAAACTCAATAAATGTTTTGGAGGCCTTGCAATTAATAATGTATGCTGCCTTTAAACCCTGATTTTTTTTTCTCATGGGACCTGTCAAACTCTAAGTTCCCTATATCTAGTAAGAAGAAAAACACATTTCTAAAATGAAATGCTTTCCTACAATTCACGAAATATAATTGATTTACCCTGAACTAGCGAAGTGACAACAGGGCAATAAAACGGATAAAACTGAGTCGAATAAATAAAACTTCAGCTTAACGCGATGAGCAATTTAACACGCTTGCAATACTTTCACTTATCTCTCAGCTTTTTTTTTACAACGATCGTAAAATATTTTATGTCATTATGCTGACGCCTCGCGCGCCGAGCACTTAGTATACTAAACTTTTGACCTATCAGTGAATGAAATCAGACTGGTTTGGCCACGCCCCGTTCGGGTGTTGATTGGCCGGCAGATAACCGTGACGCCACGCTGCTGGGACACTGCGATGACTGATCTTGCCTGTTGACCAATAGGATTTGAGATGAATATGCATGATATGGTAATTCGCCATCACACACGTACAGAATACACGTGTGTACGATGAATGGTGATAAGTCCTATACTGTTGATATCGTAGGCGAACATACAGAACAAGTGCAAAAGGGATCATTTAGTAGACTGAACGTGAAGGATTCGTCACGGGGTTGTCTTAACCAAACCAGCTCTCGCGAAATTATTTATCAAGTTAATTATTTGAAGTATTATCAAGTAGATAACCAGCTATTTCAGATCCTAAATCCTTTCCGATCGCGTTGATTACGACCGAGCCAAATAAGACCCGTTTGCAGTTGGCATAAACCAGTTGTGTCGTGGAGCCTGACCTCAGATAACACGTACATATCGGCGCTATTCAGGGGATGAAATATTGAATACCACCGCATCATATTGAAAGTTTACCGAGTTGAAAACACCCACGGGAGTTGAAGAGTTCATCAGGTGTTCGTCGTTAACCGACGACAACAAAAACTGTGTTTGAAATTCACGTGGATATCTAGCTAGACCAGCATCTGAAGGATTCTCAGAGCTTAGCACAGGAGAGGATTTAGAGTCCAGTGTCGGATTGGATTCACCATGGGCGAAAACATGATGATCTTCCTAACCGTTGTGATGATGGGATTACTAAGCGAGCTGTCCTTCGTAGGCACCCAGTATATTTCACCACAAAGAGGGATGAATTATATGGATCAACAGCAGGGTTATCAACGGGGTTACCAATACCAACAGCAGCAGCAGCAGCAGCAGCAGCAGCAGCAACAGCAGTACGGGAACGCAGCCCAGGGACAAGGACTTATGGACCCCATACCTGTTCGGACATCAGGCATTCCAATGTCATCGTCTGGCAATGAGTTGGGAGCAGGAATGTAAGTCCATTACTTGTCGGATTAACAGTATTAACTCCATTAAAGATGTATTATTTATGGTAGGGTGGTCGGGGATTGCATATTCTGATCATGGAGCTCTCTTCCTAGCTCCATGTTCTGAGCAGGGAATTATAAGGAAGTAGCACAAGAGGAATGTTTTTGCCTCGTGTGACGTGACTTAAGCTTCACCAACTTGACACAACTACTTCAGTGGGACCGTGGAGCTGTACCCTCCCTTCCCTCCCAGTCTCAGACTAGTTGCGATGATCGTTGCGATGATCGTAACCCTAGGTCTGACATTGGGATTGGGACCTCCCATGTCAGACCTAGGGTTACTTATGATCATCGCAACTAGTGTCAGACATGATCGAAAAACTTTCACCTCAAAAACCTTTTCCCAGGGGGACGGGTCAACCGACAACCGATACTAATTATTTAGACCCACCTTGTTAAACACTTTCTATTTTGTGCAAGTCATGAAAAAGCGTAATTATAATTTATTGTAACAGAACACCTGCATACCAAAATTGCATTGAAGCTGCAGTGTACACAAAAAAGCAATTATTGTGGAACTGATGTTAATCAAACCAACGATCTATGGTGAGCCGTCGTTAGACCTTGGCTAAAAAATGTCGAAGTTTGGGTATTCAAAAGCTTGAGGTTACTTGTGGCTACTGTAAAAAATTTAAGAGCAGCAGTAGCACAACTTGAAAGAAGGATAAACACAAGAATATAGTTCACTTATATAAAAATGGCGCGTAGTTTGTGCTGTACCTGTATATTAATAGGCCTGTACTCTACGAGTTGTTTACAGCAATTATAATACGTGTGTACTCCTTAAGCTGTTATCCTTTCCCATCTTTTCCCCTGGATCCTTTGTTAAGAAGGGGACACCCTTTTGTGCTATGTTGCTGGCTGATCCATAAGCCAAAGTGTCATTGAAATGAGGGGCTTTGATTGTGCCCTGTCACGCAAAGGCATTACAGGAATCCCTTCGTTTGCACAGGGAGATTACGTACGTTTTGAGATCGCGTGCGTGGTTAACCTTGTGGAGGGCCATCACAGGACGTAACAGGCTATTTTCGCGCGGTATGTACAGCCATGGAGGCCTCCATGGTACACCCATATCCGATCCAAGTGAATTAATAAAGCAGTAACTTCGAGCATGGAGGCCTTCCTCCTAGTTGCGATGATCATAAGACCTAGGGTTACGATCATCGCAACTGCCTTCCTCCTAGTTGCGATGATCGTAACCCTAGGTCTGACATGGGGACAGGGACCTTAGCTCCCTGTCCCCATGTCAGACCTAGGGTTACGATCATCGCCCCTGTCCCCATGTCAGACCTAGGGTTACGATCATCGCAACTACCTTCCTCCATGCTTCGAGTTGTAACATGACCAAAGAAACAGCGATCGTCCTTTGCCAACAACTTTGATCGAGACAGGAATTCAATAAGCGCACACAACAAGAATGGAGGGGTAACTAAAAATGAAAGAGGTGTTGTTGTGGAAGTACGTAACACAGGCTATTTTCGCGCGGTATTTACAGCCATGGATCGGAGGCCTCCATGGTACAACCATATATCCGATCCAAGTGAATAAAGCAGTAACTTCGAGTTTGTAACATGACCTAAGAAACAGCGATCGTCCTTTGCCAACAACTTTGATCGAGACTGGAATTCAATTAGCACACACAACAAGAATGGAGGGGGTAAAAAATGAAAGAGGTGTTGTTGTTGATGAAGTCGATATCGATGTCACAATTATCTGAGAGATCGTTGAACTCTCTCTAACCCTCCCCGCCGAAAAAAGGTGAACATGTTTATCGATTCACTCTGCAATTTATCTTTTGAAAGGTACCTTAGTTGTTGTTTTTTTATTCCTCTCATACCTGTTCTGCTTTGTATGACCCCTGCTTTTGTCATGTCGAGCTGTCAACATGGATAGTGTGTAAATTCAGTTCATGGATGTTGAAAATGTACAGTGCTTGAATTTTTCAGTTGGGTTTTATAGCCTACATGTACAGTATTTGTTCTTAATCAAAGGATCTGGGACAACAACAGATCTGGGGTTAGTGTGCTTGAGTCCACAAGGATTATTTTCAGACATGGCTTCTACAGTATACTAACTCACCTAAATATGTTGACCAGTTGTGATACCCTCTTCAATATTAGCAAGGTTAAATTTTTGGAAAGAGGGCAGGGCTTTTATTTTTTTTTAGGGAAATTATGGGGGTCTGAAAATACCTTGTGGACTCAAGCACACTAACCCCAAATGGCAGATCTGTAGGCCTACATCTTTTGCGCTAGGGTTTGAAAGTGATAATTGACGAACGTGACTTTATAGGCAAGACCAAAAACCCTAGATGATGAGGTACACTTCACCAGAAAATGAAATAATTAAGTCAGTGCAAATGTTTTGAAGTGGCTTAAAGACCAAAACAAGGTCATGTTCTATATCAAGTATAGGCCTAATGATCTCCTAAAAATAAAATTCCAGGCATGACCGCAATACAAGGACTGCCTAAAATATGTCAAGACTCTCATGAGTTTTGAGTTCCTTTTCATCGTAAATCGTTTGTATTAGGCCTCAGAGACATTTTGTAACTCCAAAAACACCTGAAAATGTCTATCAACAGGCAATAGCACAGACACTGGGGCAATTTTGGACTTAAGGTCGGGTGACAATGGACGCAGAAATTGGCTGTAAATGATATTTGATTGTGCGTTGATGGATTTTATTTGGATGCATTATTGGCTTATCTTTGGGATCTATTTTGTATTAACCCTATAATCTCGCCCTAAGAATAGAGAAATTCAAATAGGTTCGGACATTGCAATTATGTTAAGTACCTCAAATCAAATTCAATTTCGTCTCGTTCCGAGTTGATTTGCTGTTTCAATTGTATTTATTGATTTGTTTATTTATTAATTTGTTGATTTGTTTATTTACGCTCCCCCAGGCCTCATGTCTGTCCATACCAGGAACCATCTATGATTGGTCATCGGAGACCGTGCGTGAAGGCGTACACGAGAATGGTCAAGGTGTGGAGGCCAAACTGTGGCTACTCCGGCCAATGGTGTGTCGGCTACGAGCGCAGGTAAGACCGTTGGGAATTTCTTTTACACTTATGGAGAAAAAATTGAAAAGTGAACAAGGATATATTAACTGAAGTGAGATTTGAACCAGCGACCTCTGGAATACCGTACTGGCACTCTTACCAACTGAGCGATCCTATTCGATGATTGACTACCAACATAGGGCTGGATTATATTAGCTCAGTTGGTAAAAGCGCCAGTACTGCATTCCGGAGGTCGCTGGTTCGAACCCGCTCCAGTCAATTCTTAATAAGTCATCGAAAAGTGCACAAAGAAAAAAATTACTGGAACGGGTTTCGAACCAGCGACCTCCTGAATACCTTTGTAGGTTCCCTACCAAATGAGCTATCTAGCCCTACGTTGTCAATTTTTCTTTGTTCATTCGACTTAAAATTAATCCAGAGTTATCCAGACAGTTTCCCTTGTGGTTATTTGATGAAAAATAAATGCCGTGCAATGTTCCTTAGAAATAAGCTTTTATTTTGTCTGTCAAACACAATTTTAGGGAAGTACAACAACAGAGGAAGGCCTAACTCATATTAAAGCTTGGTGTGCGTTTGTGTGGACCACTTCAAACTTTTTTGCAGACCGAGACAATTCAGCAAGAATATTTCACACTCTCAGTTGAATTGTTCAAAAGTATAGGAATATCAGTGACAATTTGTTGTCAAAGTTGTTACAACTTGTAGGCCCTAATTAGTAATTACATGTAGGCCTATAGTCTATGTCAAAGTCCGCCATTAAACTAAGTCACTTCTCTGCCTGATGCGCCTGGCTAAGATCATATTATGTAAAGTCATGTTGTTGTGGGAATGTCGTAAATGAGCAAACATGACTTCACTTGTAAACAGAGTAAGAACAATGCTGCTCGGATAATTTAGGCAAATTTGCACGCCCCTAAGGCAGAGTAATTGGGTTAAGGCTAAAGGCCTTGGGATAATCACACCTCTGGAACATGCGGCTGAAATTATTAAATTTGATACAGGCACACGGGAGATTAGCAATAATGATAAGTAATCAGGCGTGTAGACAGGGTTATTATTGAAGGGATTGTCAAAGAATTTGATCGGAGAAACACGCTCCAAGTTTAGAATTACCCGCCGGTTGTTTTTCAACCTCCCTGAGTTCGTGGGCTAAATTACTGGTAGTCAGACCTAGGCGGCAGTGGCCCACAATAAGAGGGTTGTGTCGGAAATGTCAAATTTGGGGGGTAATTTATCAAATAGGTGCCAATGCTCTTTACAATAAATGTCTGGTGTAAGTTCGGCACAACAGTGAACCATGAACCAACCCCCTATGTAGTTTCGGTCCGGCTACGGTTTGAAAAGAATTTATAAAAAAAGGGTGGCTGTATTCTATATTGGTAAAGAAACTTAACACTTGTATGCTTTCTGTACATGTATTCAATATGACACATGGGAATTGAGAGGGATTTAAGTTGCGTTTGATTTGTTCCCACCGGATCCGTTTCGGAAAATACCGCCTGTTCCCTCGTTTTTCTTCCTGTCTGAAGGGGGGGGGGAGGTGGAATCAGATATTTTAAAAAGTACAAACTCTTCAACTTGCACAAAAGTTGCAGGTGCACTTAAACTGTGTCAACCAAGGGTAATAAGTTCATGCTCGAGTTTCATGCAAAAATTAGTATTTTTATTTCAGTCTTCAGATCATAGTTCTGCACAATTTCATGTTATTTTGGGAATTTTACTTTTTGTTGTTTAAAGGGGATTGGACAACTAGATCAAATGCACTACAACAAGAATTTGTAATGATTGCGTTGGTAGAATCACAACTGGAGCTTCCCTTTAAAATCACACAACAACAAACCGGAAGTAGCGTAGGCCGGTTTGGAATGTGATGTCTGCTATGGGTGGCTGGCCACAATTTCATAAAGTTAATTTTTATTTACAGAAACGCTTCATTACCAAATAGTGTGATGGAAAGCAGACAAACAAATCCTTGACCTTTAAATGCTCTTAACAACCCACTCTTTCAGCTGTTCCAAACTGTGTAGGTGATGTTTGATAGACATAATTGTGGCTTTGAGTTTTGATTTTGAAATCTGTGGATGATTACAGAATACTGACTTACTTTAACAGTTATTTGTTAACAAAATCTTTTTGGGGAAGAAGTTTTACATGTACGTACAACATTATCCCAAAAAGTGTGTACTTCTCAGTGTGATTGTGGAATGCATAAACTAGTATGGTAATGAATTAAGAAATCATCAAATAACCACAAGGGAAACTGGCGGAATTTAAAGTCATTGAAAAGTGAACCAAGAACAATTTAATAGAGCGGGATTCGAACCGACAACCTCCTGAATTAACAAATCGGTTGACTACATGATTTGAATGCAAGGAATATTGAAAGGAATGAATTTGTCCTGTGAGGTCTGTGGGCTGTTTGTTTACAAAAAGAAATAAGATAAACAATATTTCAACATATTATTAAACATGTTTACTAATTCTGCATTTAAATTATCTGTGTTGAAAGAATCATCATTTTATTTGGGAAGAGTGAACTCTTATTGGGAACTGAAGTGTCGTTCTTCATTTCTTCAGTTGCTTGATGAGGGCTAGCAGTTCCAGAAGCCAAAACGTCGCCTTTATTCCTTGTTTGAAAACCACCGCAAAAAACCCTTTCCTTTCTAGTATTGATTCTGCATAAATTTCTGTTTATAAAAAGAATCAATATTTTATTTGGAATGAGTGAATTTTTGTTAGGAACCGAAGTGTTGTGCAGGTGACGTCCAAATAGTTTTTCGTAATGTGGAGACCAATTGTAGAAGTCTTTTTTCTCTTCCACTTAATTGCATCTTAGTAACAATACATTATGTAAGAAAATAGCAAAGTACAGAAATTATTTCTGAGTATTTTCTTTCTTATGTGCAGGACTGCTTACTACACATCGTACCGTCTCGTTTACGAGAACTCGTACGTTACTCGCTACAAGTGTTGCCATGGATGGTCTCGTTTCAATGGAGAGGCTGGATGCATGTATCGTAAGTACCTCACTTTTGCTTGTTTGTATCCATGGTAATGCTGTTTGTATCCATGGTAACGCTCCATGGTAACAATATTTTTTTATAAAAAATGTGAGAAGTTGAACTTTGTGTGATGACTGTCATTGATGGTTAATACTTCAACTTTTCAAGTTCTTTGAGCATTGAATTTGTCAAACGGAGCATAGAAAAGAAAGTTGAATGCTACTTTTTCTTTATTGCGTGGCTAGTCTGATCCCTTACTCAGTGTTGTGTAATAATTAATACAAATTGTCATTTCTAACCAGACTTGTACAGTTGAAAGTGATTCGGCTTGGAATTACACACAAGTCTATGGGAAGTGGCTATAGCCACTACCATAGACAAGTGTGTAATATAAGCCGTAGCCAAACAGTTCAGTCACAGCCTCAGCCTGTGTCCAAAAAAGTTTGCTAGTTGTAGGAATATTTCCTGTGTAGCCATAAAGTGAAGCCACAAGCAATATGTAGATAATGGCTGCCTCTAGTCTGGTTCCCTGTCACATACACATTGTTTGAAACACTGTGTGAAGTGCAAGAACTAGACCAGCAGCACCCATACATACCGGTACCTTAGTTTCAGTTCGGAAATAAAAGTATATCGGGGAGAATGTTTACTTTAACTTTTTAGGCACACATCCATACATACCCACTACCGTACTGGACCCTGTTGAAGTCGGGGCCCGAATTCCATACTGAGTATGCTGTTACTAATAGTCCTGCAAATACGTACGATGTCTAGTTCTTATGCAAAATGTCTGAACATGTGCAGTTTGTATCAAATACAGACCGGATCCTACGGCCCCCTAATTTTTGGGGGTTTCCTTTTGAGCACTCTCTGCGGACTCGTCCGTTTTTAGAAATTAACAGGAAACGTGCTGTTACTAACGGGTGATCTCTGATTTAGCTCCCCCCTTTTTTTTACCTCCTGTGATGGAGGCGATGGGGGCGATTATGTATGCGACTGACTCTTATGAATCACAAACGGTATGACCTTTCGGGATTTGCAGTTCATCTTTCTGTCTACGTTGAGAAGACCGCAGGGATGTGCTTGGACCCAGCTGCAATTAAGCATAACATAGGTCCTGTTGAAATAAAAAAGGTTTTATGTGCCGGAAATTCATGTGATTTGGCGGAATTAAATGGCTTGAGATTGGTTTAAGGTGTACCGTGTGTTGTATCACTGTGTTGGATTATGGTTGGATTATGGGTAGATTCAGGATGGTTCCTTGCGAAATTTGCCAAGGGGCTTAGGCCTAGGGGTTAGCCTTTCATAATGTGAAGTTTCATGTTGACCGGACTGGGCTTTGATGCGGTGAATTCGCAACGTGATAGGGTAAGGAACAATTCCTCTATCCGGTCCTCATTAACCAGTATCCAGAACTGAACGGAGAGATATTGGAGCCCTACATCTGGTGCTTACGTAATCTAGCCGACAAGGTGGATGACCAATTTCCTTACGAGTCTTTCTATGATAATTAGCAAGGAAGAACCTAGTCAAATCCTGCATGGGCACTTTATCTCATTCAACCTCTGCTGCTGGCTGTCTATCAAAAGGACTGGATGGATTATTTGGATTATTTGGATTAGAAATAAACAGGACCAGAGAGAGTGGTCGTTCTTCAACTTGTCATTCATAAAAAGGGTTGTCGTAGGGGTCATTGCTTTCAGAGAGTGGCACCTGCAGTTCTACGTTAAAGAAATTTTCCCCAAAAAACTAAGTGCATGGGGTTAATACAGTGCATGTGTACCGTAAAGCAGGAAGAGATTGGTCGATAAAAGTGGGCCTTCCGCGGCCTTAAGCCGATCGGGGAAAAGCAGTAAGCCAAAGCTTCCACATAACCGCATCCCGACCCTGTCCAGGGGCCGCTTTCACTAACGCTTTGCGATCATCGTAAAGCCCAAATCCATCGCTAAACAGACAATCGATCGCTACTTTGCATAGCAATTTTCCGTTTAGCGATGGATTTGGGCTTTACGATGATCGCAAAGTGTTAGTGAAATCGGCCCCAGGACTCGATCGACAGTCTCAAGTTCATTCCTTAAACTTGCAGTCATCTGGGAAGAAAAATTCCTGCTTGATGTGATTGGGGGATTCTGAGATTTAGAGCTTTGCATCGTGGAGACACACTGATACAGTGAGGTTTAGAAGGCTCCATGCCAAATTGCGAATGACCCCTTTGGGAAATGAGATGGGTCTCAATGAATCACATTCCCCAAGCATTATAAAGATTCAAAAATGACTTGATCGTTTTGTAAAAGAATGTAGTTTATGTGAAGAATGCTGTGAAATCGGGCACTTTATACTTCAATACTTCAGCTCCATTTCAAGAAACATGTTCAACTGAAAAGAAGGATAAATATTCATTTTTGACCCGAAACGGAAACACCTGATCCCCATCTTCTCAAGATCCTGGCGACCATCAAATGGACGTTGGCAGATTGACGTTGCTTTTGTCTGGATGCAACTCAATTTGGGAGGATTTCTGACAAACTCCAGCCCGTTGAATCAATGCTGAATGAATTTAGCAAGCTGGTTTCAACACACTATTGTTACCCAACACCTGACGTTAAGGGAGAGTTGTGCACCTCAAACCTATACCTGTTACTTCTTATACCACAAGGGGACAGTATTTCTAAATGTAGGCCAACTCAGTGCCATTGTGACGTTTATATGTATTTATTATTGACTTTCCGTCTTTTATTTATTGATTTCCGACAAATTCCAGACATTGTTGACAGCACAAGTTACCAGCCTTGAATAGTAGTCACAGATTTTGGCCGTCAAAAATTTGACTGTATTCGGTCTTTTCTATCCAGTCCACACAATTAGACTCGGATTATACCTTTAGGCTGTAACTTGTAAGGGGGATGAATATCCAGTGCCTAAAGTGGTTTCATTTGTCATTTTTGTGTCCCTGGAAGTGATGCATGTTTGCCTCCCGCGGTGGTGAAGCTTTAGCTTTTGTGGCAGTGACACGACACCCAACAAAAGTCAGACAGAGGTGCCCACTCATAACTCATCGTGTGACACAAGTTCAGCCATGTTGTCATTGTAACTATATATTTTTTTGGAAGAAGAAGAAGTCGCCCCGTGCTTGAACCGTTTGTTGCCCCGGCCACGACGGCTTTCACATGAATGGCGCGTTATTTTCCGGCATTCTTCCCAAAATTGTGACCACACAGGGAGTTGGATAACTAACTAGCATTATATGAATCTATAGACTTCTCAGGTTTGTTTATTTGTTTGTTTTTTATTCAGATCCGTATGTTTTGACAAAGACCTAAGAATGAGACTTTGTTAGTTTGTCCACGTCGTGTTGTCCGGGACAACACTGGTGAAAGTTGTACTCTATCTTTTGTTATCCTTATTTTCCCTGGACACAATGCAAACTTGTAATAATATGAAGCGACCTCAGCTCTGTCCCCTCAAAGGATAACACCAGTCGCCAGTCGGTTGTTACACTACTCTAGTCCCCTCCTAGTCTGCTGTCGTGACCCAGAGCTTGCAAATTCCGCCCTGGCCGATGTATAAGTTGGGTGATCTGTCCGATACCTGATTCTGTGGGGTTTCCTTGGGATATTTATAGGGCGTTTCCGTCTGTCTCCAAAAACGGTTTCCTTGTCTTTGCTTCACTGGTTTTGACCCAATTTTATTCCCTTCCTTGTTCCCCCGATGATCTGTAGAAACCGAGGCAAAACGTTAGTCAGACTCAGAATCACTACTCTTGGTTCGTCTATGACATAGATCAGACAGGGTGTGGTCTAGTGTATGCAGGCTTCTCAGAGCAACCTCCAGGAACTACAAAGAATTGTGTCTGAGCTAAAGACTGCAAGGAAAGAGAATTGAGGATTAGGGTGGCTTTGAAGTCTAGCATATAAATGTCAAATTTAACAGGTAAAATTCACTTAATGGTACTATCATACTTTGGTAGCATGATACCAAAACAGAAATCTTCACAGATTTACCAATAACTTGCAGGGTATAAATATGGTGATAGTAGAAACATACCTTAATTGTTCTGCCTGAAATGCGGTATTTATCCAGAAAAGAGTAAAACCAATTGACTAAAAGCAATTTTGATCCTCAAAACATAACAAAACTTGTGCAAAGATTTTTAAAATACGTGGCCATTTTTCACTGTTCTCTCAAAAAGTGGGCACCGTATGGGACTGAGAATTTCACAGATGAATTTTACTGTATCTGTCTTGATATTTTTACCCCTGAATCTGCATTTTCTTTGACAATAACCAAAGTATGAAATTACCTTTAAATATAGATGCTCTATTGTTCAAATGTCGACATACTGGATTTGTCAGAATTTAAAATCCAGAAATCTTGTAGAAAGTTGGACAGCTATACATGTAGGTGTTTTTTTTTCAGTGGCACATTTTTGAGAATGCAGGGCATCATACCTGTTAAGTTGTGTGTGTACGTGACTCTTTGATTTTTATTTGTAGGTCCCGACCCTCAGGTCGTGCTTTTCTTGTTGACAAGTCACCCCTGTCCTTCCCCCAAGAAAGTCGTGATGGAATTTGGCTTTGATCGTCTTCTCAGAATGTTGGCAAATGCACAATGTAGGTCGTGGATTAGAAAGGATATTAGAAAGTTTTGTATGCCTACATTGTGTGTAAATATTTACCAACAATTCATTACACGTGCGTAAACATGGATCATGTGACCTCTCTCAACTGCCCTTGAACAAGTTTCTTGTAACTCATGAGAAATTGAATGCTAGCCATTGCACGGATGACCTCATTAATGCAGACAGTGTACAGGCATGCAACTTTTTCTCAGATCAGCTGATTTCCTCTTTTTTATTTCACCCTTTTGCCATTGAAAAGTGAAAAACACTGTACAAAGTCTGGTAAAGATTGGAATTTGCTCGTTTTTTTTTCTAAAGTCCAAGTTGCATGGCTGAGTGTAGAAATGGTTTCCACAATCCACATTACCCAGCCCAGTACTGTTCATGTACATATTCTTAAATCTTTTATATGGCCAGTCTTATTCACAAATTATGAACCATTGAAAGTTTTCTTCACGCGATAAATTTGTTCACATCAAGACATGTTTCTTTTCAGTAAAAGTTTTCATATTATGTCAGTTATTCTGGTTGCTGCCTATTAATTCCAACGTGCATTTAAAATAAACACTATTTTATTTGCTTTTACAAATACAAACTCAAACATGGGGCCGATTTCACTAACGCTTTACGATCATCACTTAAGCCCAAATCCATCACTAGACAGAAAATCGATCAATACCTTGTGTAGCAATTCTCCGTATAGCGATGGGTTTGGGCTTAGCGATGATCATAAAATGTTAGTGAGATCGGTCCCGGTAACCTTCTTTTATTTATTGCTCAATAATCCACATTTCCAATGTCCAATCCTCCTCTAGGGGAATATAAGTTCCATTTTAAAAGCCAACATGGGTAGAAACGGGAGTGTCTGTTTGGCGTCCATTGACTTTTCACTCCTATTGTCAATAAATTCACTTCCCTCAACAGCAGGGAATATAAATTCCACAATATAAGCCTCGGCTTCAGACGAGCATGATGCAAAGAAGGTCTTCGCAAGTGCCCACGGCACTAAATAATATTACCAACCTTCTGAGTTGGAAAGAAGGATGCCGGAGCAATTTTCTTTTGCCGGCCGGTCAGTTGATCCGTGGAGGAAGGAAGGAATAAATGGTTGAATCATCCAAGCTATTAGTAGTCACTAATCCGTCCGACCTTCGTGGACTGAGAGGTCCTGGGCAGCTAGATTCAATCCCCCATACCCGAACCAACCTTCTTCTTTTTGGACATCACTGCCTCTCTATGGTCAGTGTTCCTTACTCTATGGTGTTTCTGAGCGATTACACCTTAATTCATTTTTGGAGGAGAAGCCTTGGTAGGTGCTCCAAAAGTCTTTCATTGCGAATCTTCTGCCTCCCTTAATCTACGTCAGAGGGGTACAAAGACTAATGTTCGATCATGATGTTACTAGTGATGTTTTGACTTTCCCTTAAAGGGAGCATAGGATTTGCAAGGCCCCCCAAAAAAAATTATTGGGTTTGAGACAGAAAATGGACTCAACAGTTCGTAAACAGTGCAAACAGTCACCATGGGAAATCTTGATTCATCAGATGCTGGGTTTTTCAAGCAAATCAAGATTTAGTGTCTTTTCCAAAGATCGTTCGTCCGAACGATTTTTGGAAGAAACATAAAGTAAACTATTCTTCATGTTTTATAAGAAAAATCCAGTCGGGTTTTCGCTAGTTTCTCTTGACTCAGATGTTCGATTGAGCTCAAATTTTCACAGGTTTATTGTTTCATGTACATCTTTGATCAGACAAAGTATGAGTGCAGTCCTGTGACCTTTAACAATCATGTATTGTACCTTTTTAATACCCCAACCCTCTGTACCTACCGCACAACACAATCTGAGTTGCTTACCACACACTCTATTGTTCTGTTTTGGGAACCATTCGCTTCTAAAAATAAGACATTCACCTTGTAACCACTTTGTTATCATTGTCTGCAATGATAATGGGGCACACTAAATGATTTTAGATAATAAGTCAAAATTGTTATGTTTTTGTTGGGAGACATGTTTACTCAATGCCCACTGTGCCGTACCTACGTAAGCAGATGCAAGCATGCAGATGTAAAGCAGAGGGCGTTAGGGCAGCCAAGCGTTTGGACGCGCTTGAACGCATGTATGATTTCTTTGCATGTTCAGTCCCTCCCCGGTATGGCACAAACAAAAGTGCCGGCGGCAGAACGACCGATTCGGACCATTTTGTTGGTCTGCCCTGTTCCACAAGGCAATTCAGGCCCTGTCAATATATTCCAGCTTCAATGACCACAATACCAGTTCCACGCATACCTCAACTTTACAGCGCTGTGAGCGCACGGTACAAAGCAAATTTGGAAGTGATACCCCAAAGGTAACAGGGGAAAGAGTTTTTGTGGACCTTGCCAGGAACTAACCGTTCAATGTGTGAATTCACATGCAAAAGAACTAATTGTGGGCTAATCGCTAATTGCAGAGGCTCTTGTATGATCATGGCTCGCTGTGCATGAGATAGCAGTTTAACAGATTCCCAAGGTTTTTTGGCCTCTCCCTTCCCTGGCCTTCAGCTCTTGGCGTAAACAAGTTTTGTCCCCATTGTGATCCCAGTTCAGGCTTCAGAAACAGGCATGCCATATAGATACTAACTGTAGGCCTAAACTGTTTACCATACAAGATGACTGTAACAGAGATATGAATGCTAAAAATTAACAAGGTTATCAATTTTTATTTAAAATCTTATTCCATATTCCCAGGCACCAATGTTAAAACAAGGAATAATCATACTAAGCCACAAGTTTTATTCTGCTAAGGCTCATCAGTGTTTGACATTAAGCTGTAGCCTTATGGACTAAATCACATCATGGAGTAAGGGACACATCCACAGCCGTTAAACTAATTGACACATCCATAATCTAGGCACGCTTAAAGTTATAGGCTCTGAAAATTACGAGAAAAATAGGAGATTTCATGGGACAGAAACTTGGAAGCGGTGAAAAATGTTGTGAGTGACTGGATAGGCCCAGATGTTTTTATTCATTCATATAAATTTACAAAAAGTTGAGCTTTCAAATTGAACTGAAGATTTATCGAACACTTATTTTGAGAAAGATTTGAGGCTTTGCATGGTGACAATTGGTAATTCGGATCGGTTTGCAGAAACATCATTATCGACTTTCCAGTAACGCTCTTCAATTCAACTAGATTTAGTGGTTTGGGCCCTGTATCAGACTTAGTAGGCTACTCCTCGAGTCCTCGTTAAGGATTTGGGCATTAACTGGCAGTGTCAAAATAAAGGGCTTCATCAGTCACGCGATCTACTCTTCAAACTTATCACGGATAGATTGTGGTCCACGGTTTCCTCACTTGGCACCCGTTGCCGCCAATTCTTCCAAAGCTTCAACTTGTAAGATCTGTCCAATCTGTTTTTTAACCACTCAAGCAGCAAGCAGTGCTGCCATACTTGTAGTGTATCGTGACTCTAATCGATTGTTAACTCATCCGATGCATACCTGGAATTCAGATTAAGCACGAGGAGGATCCTTCTTTTCAGAAGAACTGGTTGACCTTCGGGATGACACAAGAAGGATCATACGCCGCAGGGCATATTAAGGCTCTACAGGTACAATACTGGAACAATCGGTGGCTCTTCGAGATGCTTTCCAAGAGGCAAAATGTTGCTAGGGAAAGGATACAAATAGTTATAAATAAATAAGAGCAGGATCTTGGACAGGAGATCTTATAAATTATCGTTGTTGCATGATGTTTGCTTGGACATTTGCTCATAACATAGCAACAGAAGACCTAGGGCCTATTTCAGAAGATGATGAACCAATTTTTGCTGTGAAGTACAGGGCTTGAATTTTGTGAAAAAAAGCACAGAACAGCAGGTCTATGACTAAAGCATTTTACTTGACCTGAACTTTTTTCACTAGACCTGCGGCATTCATGTACATAGAAAACCGTAATTGTATGCAATATTGTGTCAAAATCATCAATTTAGGCACCATTACAATTTTGCAAGGAAAACAAAATAACTAGCCAGCCGGAACAGTGCAGTACACACTTTTATTAGACCGACACTGAAATCACTAGACTCTGTCCACGGTTTAGTGGATATTTCGAGCCCTGGAAGTAAATTTTAGCATTAACCCTAACCCTCCTGCATGCATACCCCAGTTTAAACACACATGTGTTTCCTGTGGTAAGCGTGATATCCTGAATACCACAATACACTCCACTCTATTTTGCTTGGTAATGCATGTTTTTGTGATCCAGGTCCCCTTGTGGAGACTGTGGTAATGTGTGGTAAGCAGCTCTTGTCTTGTGTTGTAGGTGCAGAGGGTTAGGGTTCATATGGTAATGTGTGGTTTATGATCCAGTCCCCCTGTGGAGATTGTGGTAATGTGTGGTAAGCAGCTCTTGTCTTGTGTGGGAGGTGCAGAGGGTTGGGGTTAGAAATAAAAATGTTTATATGTTTTCAATCCAAATTCCATGTTAATGCACATCATGTTGTGACTCGTACCAGCTCAGGAATCTTAATATGCCAAACAGTCATCAACAACTACGTCATCTGAATAATTTCAGACCTCCCAACTTGTCTCATATTTAGGCTGTTTTCCATCCATGCATTGCTCTGTGCTATGCACGTGATTCACATTTAATAAGGCCCCGCTCATGACGAGAGTTTATCATTGCATGATATGATAATATGGTCCTCCCACTCGCAATTTGGGAATTTTTTTGTCATCATTTTTCAATCTCAGGCTCTCTGCCGGGATCAACTCCAGGAGAGTCCGGGGGATTCTCAAGAAGCAGATGGTGACATGAATGGATTTTTATTTATGAATCATGCCATCGATTACCGATGATGCTGCAAATTTGTCCAGACGCGTTTTTACTATCTCTCTCTTGGTCATGATGCAAAATTGCAGAACCGAGTATTCATTCTTTAGAATATTTTTGAACAGTCATTTGAAATTGTGTTGTTCAGGGATCGTGCTAGGGTCGAAATGCGCCAAGCCCTCCTAACTCCAAACATTTTATACATTTCAGGTCATTATTTTGGCTGATGAGCAGTTTGCAGCAGTTTAGGGCCTATTACTATTAAAATCATTTTTAGTGTAATCTATATTTTGAGTCAAAGAAAAAATGCCTCTGACTGCCAAACGAACAAAGATGATTGACTATTGGGGTCACCTCCAGCGTAGGGCTGGATGGCTCTGTTGGTAAGAGCACCTGTAGGGTATTCAGGAGGTCGCCGGTTCGAATCCCGCTCCAGTCAATTTTTCTTTGTTCACTTTTCAATGACTTTAAACTCGGTCAGTTTCCCTTGTGGTTATTTGATGATGATATTATTATTGTTATTATAATTGCTTAGAACTGAGAAAGCAATTTCTATTTAAAGAAAACTGGTTGAAGTCGTAATTCTTCGGTAAAGGTTAACTAGAATGAGTTCCAGCCGATTTTTATTAACAGAATATCTTTTGGGATTTGAATGTTGGAATTTAACAACTGAGACTATTTCAAGGACATTTCACAGAGCTGACCGATCAAGCGACAGCCAGACAAGCACATGTTACTTCCAACCGATTCCTTGGTAAAAAGGAAAATAAAACCTAACTTTTTAAATCCGAACACCAGTATTCATGTTTCCTTCTAATTACCGAGACTAGTGCTAGCAGTTATCCAATAAATCCAGCAGCATATTCTGGAACTTCATTTGTCCGTTGGGAGCCGCATGATGTAGTCCCCTTTTCCTCTCTGTGACAACTGACATAAACTGTCAACCTGTCTACAATTTAGAAAAAAAGAAAAGGACAAAACGAAAAATGAAGTGAGTAGGCCTAAATCTTTCATCGAGTCTGATTGAAACAGGTTTTTTTTGTCTTAAATTCTTTTTATAGGAAGGTTTGGTACTTCCTTTATTCCCCTTGTGTCCACTGTCGGGTGTACGTTTTCCTCTACTGGTGTTCCTCTACGCTTCCTCCCCGGCTTTGAAAGTACGGATCCTCTGTTCAAATAAATTTCCGTCGTTGGCAGACACGAAGCAGCTTTTTTCATATATTCCCGCATCCTTCAGTTGAGATCAACGTTCCCTGTCGTGTCTTGGAACTCAATCAAATTCTTAACTGGATCCTCATCTGTCTTCGTTCGGCCGACGGACGGGGGAGAGTAGTTCCAGAAATGTTTTGTTTGCGTGACTTTCCGTGATTCCTGCAGATAGAAATATCATCCTTCTTGCTCTTTAAAATGTTAAAGTCTACTAAGTACGCCCTGTTGTTTTTCTTTCTGCGGTCGTGGACAAATATCTTTTTAATGGAAGGGATCCGCGTATGTTTTAGAATAGGTGTGAAACTAAATACTGAATGAGTGCATGTAGATGTCTGGTGATGTCTGATAAGAGCCAGTGGGTTTTATCTTGAGTTGTGGCCCAGTATGTGAGGATCGTGTTATCTCAGGTCGTGGATTCTTGATCTTGAAGGAGCAAGGGAGGTTTCATGTGGCTAGGAGCTCTTGGAGAGAAACTGTGAAGTTTAGCATGAAAAGGGGGCAAGAATAGTCTCCATCGTTCCCCTCTTAGAAGTTGAAGTTGCTGTGTTGTTTGTGTATCTGTAAGGCCTACATGTATGGCACATGAGACAATTTACAGGCAACCAGTTCCAGGCAATCTCCAAGAAGAAATAACATTCATCCAGGAAAATGACCTTAGTGCTACTGATACTTTCCTTTTGTATGTAGTGTAGTTGGTTGCCTCCAAGTTGCTTGTACAAATTGCCCTATGTGACATAGGCTTAAGACTCTGAGTTGTGACATAGTCTACACAGTAACTGACCAATTCTGTCCAAGTTTGTGGGTGTCTGAAGCTCGATGGACACTGTGTTCGGCATCCGAAGCTGCCTGCTTGCATGACCATCTTGTAGGAGCCAAAGCAAGGCAATACCGGAGGAGGAGGAGGCATCTCACCTTCATGGACCAGCTCAAGAGAGATACAGGCCTCACCAGTGCCGAAGAGCTGCGCTCCTGCATGCTGGATCGGGATGTCTGGAAGGCAATGATTCGAGGTTTGTCTTGTGATGTCGCTCCGGCGGTCCCGACATAGTAGAGTAAAGCCAGTCAGGTCCTTGGTATCAACTTGACCTCCCAGAAAAGTAGAAAAAACTTCATGATTTTCCCAAAAAAGTTCTAGACAAAGAAGCTGTCTGTGAATTTTCCAGGAAGTCCCTGGAGTCTCAGACAGAGGCCAGGTGTGTGCTCTCTCTAACCAACCAGCCGGCCATCCTGAAAAGACAAACCTTCTCTTGATTAACCTGAAGGATTGCTGGATAAATCCAAACTCAAATTCAATTTTCGGATTTCATCATGTCTCAGAGTGGGTCCCAGTTATGTGTGACATTCAGCAGAGATTGTTTCAGTCACATGTTGTGATTACTGGAGGTCATTGTCGGGTCAAGATGTGACGCTGGTTTGATCTGAGTAAATAGTGAGTGAAATTAAATTGGAAAGAGTTCTTTCTGATATGGGAACACAGAATGTTGTTACTGTTGCTATAAAAGGGATATCTGGCCTTTTTTATAGCCACCCTGTTCACTGTTTTAGGAACCGGTACCTTTTTTCATCTGCAGAGCCAAAAAGGCCTCCATTACAAATCAAACATTTCAGCTTCTAGTTTTTCGGCAGAAGTCAAATTTTGAACAACTCATTTTCAGATCCTTGATAAAACTGTTCATGCCCTGCATTGAAGAGAAGTTACATGTATGTCTCTTTAATAAAGGGTGGTCGCAATGGTGTTTTTGCTAAATATATTGATGGAATAAAGTCTTTAAAACGCAGAACTTTGTGTGGCTGTCATAGTTTTAGCCTCCCTTGTGTTGGTGTTAAGATAATTTTATTATAAACTGGGAGGGGAATGCCCCGCTCACAAATGGCTATCCCGTTGTGACGTCATCTCGGGAACCCGGTAGCTGGTTCACAAGCCATCGAGTAATGCTTAGCTGGTTCCCGCGTTACTGACGGCAATCAAAATCCTGTATGAGGGGGTGGGGGTGTGGACACAAAATACTTATGGGGTGCGGTTTATTTCAAGGAAAAGAAATACCTGATGCGGGGGAAATCAAAAAACAAACTTTAATCAAATGAAATATATTTTTTAAAGGTTAATTTTATTATTTTGGTGGATTTTATTAAATATCATTGCAGCCACTCTTAAAATCATTCCAGTTCTAGGAATGCACAGTTATCTTTAAGACAACTTCTGGGAGTTTGTCGGATTGACCTGTTACTGTTAGGGATGAATCGTGACTGTGGTAATCTAGTCATGACAGAGTGGACCAATGTAGGTTGCAGTGACTGGCATTATATACCAGTGTTTGTCACCACACGCAGCTAGTGGGCAAAAACTTGGCCTCTCAGGAGCAGGGTTTTGGGTTTCACAGAATTAAAGTTGCTTCCACGCCTCAAGGTAGGCAGCGAGCCTCTTCAGCATTTAGAATTGTTCAGTAAAACTTGTGCAGCTCAAAAGATATTGCGGTGTACCCCAAAATGCAAAAGACTGGAACTGTAAGGAGGTGGAAAGCTATAGCCAACCAGCTTCAGAGAGTCCAAAAGAAAAAGTAAAAGTTGTTAAAATTAAACTAAGGCCGTGTCCGAAACGGGCTTCCAGAGCTATGGCTAGGTCTATTGACTTGGTATCTGCACGTATTTTCAATGGAGCGAAGACCTAAACCTAGATCTAGACAACAGATTCGGATGCATCCTAAAAATGGCTGTTTCACTACATGCAATGTCTAATTTTAGGTGGGTTACAAAGTTAGTAAACTTTCAGTGGGAATGAGAATTTTTGTCAGAGAAGTTTGAAGTGCAGGCGGGATGTGCACAAATAGATGAAGGGATTGTTTAATAAGCTAGCTGTTAACAGTACAGATGTCAAAGTAAGCTTGACGCATAATGAAAGCTCTGGTATTCTGGTAAGGTTGTGCAACTTGTAGCCTAGGGCCTAGACCAGGGGCCAATTTCATAGAGCTGCTTAGCACAAAAAAATGCTTAGCACAAAAATGGCTTGCCCAATAAAACAAAACAACCATTGAAAATTTGATTTGATATTCATGGTCAACAAACAACAACCAAAGAACAATTGCAAGTGATACACAACACATGGACATTTGGTTGTTAATCTTGTTTTTATTAAGGTAGAAGTTTTTTGTGCTAAGCAGCTCTATGAAATTGGCCCTGACTAGTACCAGGGAAATGTTTGGATTCCGAGGGTGGTGCATGTGATTCCCTGTTCCACTTGTGAAAATTAAAACATAATGGAGATTTAACACCCTTTATTTCAAAGGCAGGTAGATTGGTAGATTTAGGCAACACATTGCGAAATTGTTCCTAAAATCTCAGGCGCTGAACTTTAATTAAATTGTAAATCCATCATTTCCTCCTTGCTGATGTGAACTTCAAGTCGTTGAGCAGAATGAGTATTACATACCTCATTCCACCTTAACCCGTGCTCCAACTGTAAACATAATTCCAATTCTTGGCTCGACTAGAAGCTAGGTTTCACATTGCACCAGATCCGGGGCACACGGTAGTTACACGCATGACCCAGAACAGATTGAAAACCTGCCTGTATTATTAAAATAAAAAAATGGTTGCAAAAAACAAGCCTGTCTTGCTTGACTGCACGACGAGGTGCAATTGAGGTGAGGTCACAGTTGGCTCAACCTCTTCAAGATTAAACTGTATCAGCTGAACCTCAAAGCCATTTATTACGCCACGGATGAGTGATAACATAGTAACATACTGTACATGCCTATTGTAATTGACTTGGAAAAGTTTATGAACACACACACGCAAAAAATTTCAGGAACTCTAATTGAAGCAGAGTTTTGAAATTGGAATTGAACATCTAAAATTAAATGCAGCGTACAGGATTTGCAAGGCCTCCAAAAGAATTCATTGAATTTGAGACAGAAAATGGACTCAACAGTTCGTAAACAGTGCAAACAGTCAACGTGGGAAATCTTGGTTCACCAGAGGCTGGGTAGTGTCTTTTAAAAAGGTCGTTCATCCGAACGAATTAGTAGCATTTCGAAAACGTGGTGTCCGTGTAGGATTTGAAATTTTGAAACCGGATGGCTAGATTTTAAGCGGGAGCAGAGAAATCCGTTTTTAATGCACAGCACTAGTACCGGCTCATACAAAGCAGATCATGGCGAAAAATCCAGTTTGGAACCAGGTTGAGATTTTCAACCCTGGTCCTTACCAGCGTTGATTTCAATCCGGTTAGGCCGTCGTACACGGGTTGGCTCGGCGTTGAAAAGTGTGAGAATAGATTGGATTGTGTGAAAAGCTCTCAATTATAACAACCTGAATTTAACAGTTGGGACCAGTAAAAACCAGGAACTTTGTTCTTTTTTATTTTCCTTAACCCTAAACTTAAATAGTGATTGCCACAATACACCACAGTGTGATTTCGTGGTAGTGTGTGGTTTATGATCCAGTCCCCCTGTAGCTGTGGAGACTGTGGTAGTGTGTGGTAAGCAGCTCTTGTCTTGTGTGGTAGGTACAGAGGTTTAGGGTTAAGTAAACATGAATACATATAATTTGTGTGTAGTTAAATGGCAACTAGATAAATGGCAATGCTTCCTTGTAGGTCCCATACATGCCCTTGGAAATTTCCCCACAGGGTCTTGTCTTGGCCCCGAAATGAGACACTACCCACAACATCCTGCACTGGGTTGTCCTGAACCCACAGCCTTGCCAAGTCCCACACATTACAGCATCCATCCATCAGCTCCCCTATCATGATCTAAACATGCCCTCAGTCCACTCCCATCCCCAACCCCTTGTCCGAACTAAAAACCCAGGAGATGACTCATCGGATCATCAGACTGGATGTAGATGCTAGACCTAGAAGGGGTTACAGTAGGCCTACAGTCTTGCTGGTGGTAGGGTACTACTTGGTTAAAAGATGGGCAGAGGTATAATTATATTAATTGAAAGGTGAACAAAGAAATGTTGACTGGAGCGGAATTCAAACCTGCGACCTCCTGAATACCGTACAGGCACTCTACCAACTGAGCCATCCAGCCCTACGTTGGTGGAGCGCCTGTGCGGTATTCAGGAGGTTGCCAGTTCGAATCCCACTCCAGTCAACTTTTCTTTGTTCACCCTTCAATTATTTAACAATTCAGTCAGTTTCCCTTGTGGTTATTTGATGATTAGAACTACCGTATATTCACACAGACACTCGTAAGCTCTCTAAGTGTGAACAAATTCAATAACTATATGGATAGAATCATCCGATTCAATTTCCGGGGGCCCCACAGGAGATAAGCAATTAATGAATGTCCTTTTTTGATGTTTCCATGGCGATGTGTTGGCAGGGGTCAGACCTTTTGATCAAATCCTCCATTTTGCTCTGTGGCCGAATCTGTGGTTAAAATGAGGTGCGTGGATTTCATTTAATGTGATGACAGGAGATCTAAGACGAAGAAGAAATATTTGCAAAGGAAACTGCTGTCGCATCATTGTAGCCAAACAGTGTGGCAGCTTGTTTTAAAAATGTTCTGTCTCTGCATTCCTGGGGACACTTTCATATAGCTGCTTAAAGCACAAAAGTTGCTTAGCCCTAAGCATGAAAAGTCTTCCTCGATCAAACAGGATTACCAACCAAACTTTCATGTGATGTTTCCTGCTTTTGACTAATTGTATTCAACCATTGTTTGCTGAGCATTCACAGGGTGTTTCGGCTGGCATACTGATTTGGTTTACCAATATTTTGGTGCTGAAGCAAATTGTAGTGGCTCCTGTTGGAAATGGAAGACTTTGTGCATGAATTCTGAAAGTAAGGGCCTATATCTACAATGAAAAGGACACTATGTGAGCAAAATTGAAAGGGTGATTTAAATTTCATTCTGGAATTTCTAGTCCCTCAACTTATAGTGTAGAACTAGAAGGAGTAGCCTAGAAATCTCTATCTGCCTCCACGCTGGACCTACTATACTCATCAAGAGTCTTGGCAGGCTGGTTGCATCTTTAAATCACTTCAGTAGGTCATCATTTGTCCAGCGGTAAGAGTGTGAGGCAATTTGCACTTTGTACCTGCCACCTCTTGTTTATTTATTTGACAACTCCTGGCCTCCCACTAACATCAGTGCTGTTCCCCTCCAAGCCATGTACTTTGCAGTGTAAAGTTTGTTTCTTCAAGATACTGGGTTTCTCTGCAGCAAGTAATCTGGTCGTCTGTGCTCGGACTCTTCTAAACGGTTTGCTGTGGAGTGCTAGATGGTCACAGAGGAGGACAGACTACTCGTACCAGGACTCCCAGCTTGTCTTGAACTCACACCATTTTGCTTAGACCCCTCTGGGTGTTTTTGCTGATGGTATGGGGGAAATCCTTGAAGCAACAATGGATAGAAGATAAGAGGACTCTGTCAAGGAATCCACCGTGCTCATATGCCATTAACATCTGCATTTCTAGATTGTAGGCTGCGTGGCTGAACCATTAATATTGGAAGCAGCTTGGCCTATCTCCTGCTCTGAATCAGTGAGATGATTCATCACGTCAGCTTTTAAAACATCCATTTAAGTTGTCTAAGACATTTTCTTCGTCATGAACCAAGGACTTCATTAACCCTTGCCTTATAGCTCCAAAGTTTCCAACATACATGCTGCCGAATGCAATTGTTCCACCGAGTGGATTCGCTTTCAATAACTATTTGAAACTTTGGTTTCTGATTTGCCAACTTTTTAAACTGTTTCTTGTCCAAAGACATTGCTCTCAAATGTCGAAACAAAAATGGTCCCTAATGTAGCATACAGCATCTTCTAACATATTTTGCATCTAGACACTGTTAAGCTTAAGACCCTGAACACACATACACACATGTACAAATTCCTCGATCATTTGATGATAAGCGAGTCCCATTTTGTTTTCATCCGATCCCCTCTCGTTCCTTTACAAGTAAATTCCTCTCGGTATGTAAGTAAGCTCCTTTTCATACTTCAGGCTCTTTATACGACCATACAGCACTTTCTTTCAGACACACAGGGGAAACACTTGAAGGCCAGACCTGGTCTTGCAGCCTCGTGATCCCCATAAACTAAAGTCCTTGGGTTTTGCTCTGGGTTTGCGTGTGAGTATAGAATCTCGCAATAGAAAGAAAGACGATTGTCCTTTTCGCTCCCCCTCCCCCACTCTTGGAATGCGCTGTCAAAGCTTCAGGGGAAAAACTGGTGGCCATTTTTGCTAGTTTTGTTTATTGGGCAAATCTTGTCCTTCAATGTACAGTATGCTATGCATGGAAGCAGCTAGACTCAGGCTAGAGTGACCATCCATGTTTCAATACTGTTAAATGAAAATCAACTTGGAAAAGAAGGAGCAGTTACAATTCTCCCCTAAATGGAGTATCGTCATCTGCTGGAAAAGGGTATTAATTTGCAGCAAAGGAATCGTTATTGAGTTCAGTATCGTTGTGAATCCCTATGTTTGTCCAAGCATTTTATATAACTGCTGTGAGTATGGAAGTCTCTCAATCGCATTTTACATGCAGAAAAAGAACTCCGCATTTCAAAAAGTTGTTAAAGCAGGTCTTTTACAGGCCGACTTTATTCTGAATTTCCAAGATACATGTACATACAATTTGTATAAATTCATCTTGGAAAAAGTGGATGGTAACTTTTAACTCTGTTGCCATCTGTCTTGTTAAGTGTCCTTGCTCATAAAAATATTTGTGGCAAGATATAGTCCTACTGTACATGTAGGCCTAGGCCTAAACTGTAAGAAATTCTAAGCTCTGCTGCATTTTGAGATGGGTAGGCCTATACAGTGCCCTTTTGTTCTTTATTAAACCTGCAGGGGAAAATGGAACAAACAATACACGGGTTTACACTTCTTAAAATGCGCATGCGTGATAGTGCCTCGTTTCGAAGTCGCGATCAAAACTGCCGAAGTGTAAACCCGTGTATTGTCTTCGACAATGGACGGGTTTACACTTCGAAAAGTGCGCATGCGTGGAAGTGCCTCGTTTCGAAGTTGTGATCAAAATCTAAGATAGCCGCCAAGGTGTAAACCCGTGTATTGTCTTCGATTTTGTTTTTCTGCCATGTCAATATTTCCCGCCTTTTTGGGTTAGGTTTTCAAGGACTCCGGATTACCTATTGGTTTGGTTTTGTATCTGTCATGTTTGCCACAAGATCGCTATATGTACACATAAAGTAAAACGTCTTTATCTGAAATCTAGGCCTACAACTGTCCTGTTTTTCAGTTTTTGAATGCAAACTTTCAAGGGAAAACGTCCGAAGGGGGCTGTCTTTCTCTCTCTCAAAAAAAGGACATCTGAGATAAGACGAAACAACAGGAGATAGGCATTCTCTTTGTTGAGGCTCGTCTATTTGCTGTGAATCCCGAAACTGGGCAAACTATCATTGTTCTGGGTATGAATACCACCATTATAGGTAACACCACGCGGACAATTGTGCCATTGTTTGCCTGGACTGAAAAGCCTGTCAATCTAGACACCAAGATTTCATGGGAATGCCCATTGTGATGAGAAGGCCCGGGTTCTTCTTTGGCGAAGCTATTACCAGCATCAATGAATAGGATGACGTGCCTTTCCAGACTTCTAACCGAGGTGCGAAAAAGTGACAGTACTCATGAAAAAGTCGGAGCTTTCTGAAGCCAGCGTTTGCCCTCCTCGCCTGTCCGTTGTTCCCCGGGGAGCGGGGAACAATGTAGAGGTGGCAGAAGTGCCACATTTTTGGCATCGCCGAGAACAAACCATGTTGATTCTGGCTTTCAGCAAATTGTTCTTGGGGATTTTGAAAGACAGTCTGTCAAAGACAGACACGCTATAGAAGAAAGAAAGAGAGAGATATAGAGAAAGCGGACTGGTTTGTGTTTGGTCTTGGAACTCACCAACCCATGAACAGATCCACTGGGCTGAAGCTTAGGCCTATAGCCTTCTCCCATGGCTGTCTTCTAAAAATAACATTCTTTATAAACCCTTCTCTCTCCCCTTCCCAATTGAGAATAATGATGAATCATAGGGGACGCTGGGTGTGGATAGGAAAAGGAGGTGCATTTCAGAGGGAAAGTACGTAATAGAAGAACGGTGTGAGGCTAAGGATTGCTGTTTGGATGTGAGGTGATCATGTAGGCCTACACGAAGAAAGAGACGGCTTACGTGACTTACGTTCAGATCTCATGTCTGTACCCTTTCCAAATCCTGAAAATGATAAGTCATTTAACTTTATACAACTACAAGTATTAAACTGCTGCAAACTGCTCATCGGCCAAAACAATAACCTGAAATGTATAAAATTCTTGGAGTTAGGAGGGCCTAACCCGTTTTGAGCCTAGCAGGCTCTTTAACTTACGTTATCACTGGACTTTCTTCACAGGACAGATGAAAATATCTAAATTGGTAAAAATTGAAAGATGAAACTTGCAAAAAACTTAAAAGACTGTTTTTAATGTATGAATATAATTGAAATTTTGATGAGATTCAAATGAT
This sequence comes from Astropecten irregularis, assembly GCA_963971285.1. Taxonomy (NCBI): domain Eukaryota; kingdom Metazoa; phylum Echinodermata; class Asteroidea; order Paxillosida; family Astropectinidae; genus Astropecten; species Astropecten irregularis. The sequence continues at coordinate 2,094,057 of OZ020264.1, read as the reverse complement.
CTTATGAAAAAGGCCAGTTTGAAGGGCAGCATATAATCTTCATGGAAGAAATGAAATTTGATGTGTCTATCAGTCCACTGGGTACATCCTTGTAATTCCTTGTCCCCTCAAGCTCGCTCGTGCCCCAGCATCTAAAGCCCTGTCCGCACTGGACTTTTTTTTCCGGGGATTTAACCGAGCCGATGGGTAAATGAAAAATGGGCAAATATTACCGGTGTCCGCACTTGGACTTTTGACTCGGGTAACTTAACCGTGCACGCACGGAAGAATTACCGAGCTGACAATACAAGCCCTATGCGGATACCCGACTCACACTGTCCGCACTGGACTTTTCGTCTCGGGTAAAGTGTCTCGGGTATTCTACCCGGGCAGAAGTTGGCCGGTAGAAATACTCGCGCGGCTCGGGCAAAGTAACTGAGAGGTAGACTTCCTGAGACGTCCGCACTGGACTTAAAATGGGTAAAGTACCCAGCGTCTTATGGGCGGCCAAAAGGGCCAAAATCAAACAATTGTTTAGAAGGACAAAAAAATCATACAAAGATCAATTTTATTCAAACAAAGGACAAATCAACAAAAAAACAAATTCACGAGAAGACAAAATGTAAATCAAAGGACAAAACTAGAAGAAGACAACAAATTTACAAGAAGACAAAACCAAAATCAAACAAAGGACAAATTTACAAACAGACAAAACCAAAATCAAACAAAGGACAAAATGACAAGAGGACAAATTTACAAAAAGACAAAACCAAAATCAAACAAAGGACAAATTTACAAACAGACAAAACCAAAATCAAACAAAGGACAAAATGACAAGAGGACAAATTTACAAACAGACAAAACCAAAATCAAACAAAGGACAAATTTACAAACAGACAAAACCAAAATCAAACAAAGGACAAAATGACAAGAGGACAAATTTACAAACAGACAAATCCAAAATCAAACAAAGGACAAAATGACAAGAGGACAAATTTACAAACAGACAAATCCAAAATCAAACAAAGGACAAAATGACAAGAGGACAAATTTACAAACAGACAAAATCAAACGAAGAAAAATCTATTAAACAAGAGGACCGTCGATTTAAAGAAAGCAGTAAAAAAACAATTCACGGGCAAAACCACAAGAGGACGAATGCACACAATTAAGGACGAAGTGAAAATCAGACGACCGCTAATACACACACGTTGGAAAACTGAAAAGGTCACTCACACACAGGACGAACATTTTCACAAACGGACAAAGGTCGTTGCGAAGAGAACTGACCAGCACCGAACGATGGGGGCGGCCCACATTGACCCCCCATTAGAGTCCCTTTAATCTCTATCTCTGTCTCCATGGATCGTTTTCGAAACGAGTGGACTGGGCTTATATCTAATTCCCATTCACTCCAGTCCGAGCTTGAATATGTACCTATAATTTGCATTCTGATAAATACCACAAAGCTAGGATGCGGTCTTATAGTATAAGTTAGCCCGTATAGGATGAGTTAGTATGTTGTCTGTCTCCAGCAGAAGGCGCTGGTTATTTCATCATGGAGGAAGGAAAGGTTTTCCTTTTTTCTTTATCTTTTTGTTTGTTTGTTTGGGGGGGGGGGGTGCCAATTAACCATTTCATGAAGAAAATCTCGTTGATATGTGTATTTTTTTGGGGGTGGGGTGAGGCCTTTGATATAGTTATACCATGGAGCTATAAAAAGGATAACTTATCCAATGGAAGGACGATTTTTTTTTTAAATTGGTTTAGGGCCTATACATGTTGTTTTGTTTCAATAATTAATTGTGTGGAGGTATACGAAAAAAAGAAAGACTCCAAATCAAACAGTGCAATGTGTTCCAATATTTAAATCACCATGGTGTTGTATATTGCTCCCGATCACAATGTATAGGCCTATGCGCCCTCATGAAAGGTTATATTCCTTCTAACGGCTATAAACGATTTCAAATTGTATGCTTGAAGTTTATGCTTGTAGACTGTAGCTGTAAAGTTGAAAATCCACAATATCAAGCTATAGCTGTCAAGCAAAATAATTTTTTTTTTTAGCAATGATGGCATATTGCTCACGAGTGAATGTTTCTTGAGCAATATTTGCATGAACAATGAAGAATTTGATAGTGCAAAAACAAAATTGTCTTTAACACTACAAATTTCTTAACCTCGAGATTTGCTGCCCCGGGTTAAACTTTGCTTTTTGTGAAAAAAGCAAAAGCATCAATTTTAGTTTCCTAGCCGGTTATTGCAAAGCACACAAAATTGAATTATGATTCACCAAAGTTGTATTGGGTGAAAAAAAATTCAAAATCGGCAGGGACAGCCTATATATACTACTAGCAGACGTCTTTTGCTCCTCATGTGCCTTCAATCCCTTCATTAGTAGTAGAATAAGACTGTTAAAAACTTTGTTTTCAATTGCAGGGCCATGCAAAAATCAAGAGTTTACCGAAAGTTGTTTGCAGTTGTCACACTAAGCCAAGAGAAAGTACCCTAAATGCGTGCTTGTACTACATGTACAGTAAATGCAGTAGGCCTACATAATAAACACACAGTGGCTGTACTCCAGTTTGTTTTAGCTAGGGTATTACGTAACAGATGTTATACAGCAGGGAACCAGATCTATGCCCTGAGGCAAATAGTACTCCTGGGAATTCACTCCAGCAGGTCTTCCACTAAAATTGTAAGGGGACCTCCAAAAACAATTGAAACAGAGATATAGATTATATAAGTCAATGGGGGCCGCCCCCATCGTTCGGTGCTGGTCAGTTCTCTTCGCAACGACCTTTGTCCGTTTGTGAAAATGTTCGTCTTGTGTGAGTGAGTGACCTTCTGTGCGGTCGTCTGATTTTCACTGTGCATTCGTCCTCTTGTGGTTTTGCGCGTGATTTGTTTTTTTACTGCTTTCTTTAAATCGGTCCTCTTGTTATTTTTTTCTTCGTTTGATTTTGGTTTTGTCTGTTTGTAAATTTGTCCTTTTGCCGTTTTGTCCTTTGTTTGATTTTGGTTTTGTCTGTTTGTAAATTTGTCCTCTTGTCATTTTGTCCTTTGTTTGATTTTGGTTTTGTCTGTTTGTAAATTTGTCCTCTTGTCATTTTGTCCTTTGTTTGATTTTGGATTTGTCTGTTTGTAAATTTGTCCTCTTGTCATTTTGTCCTTTGTTTGATTTTGGTTTTGTCTGTTTGTAAATTTGTCCTTTTGCCGTTTTGTCCTTTGTTTGATTTTGGATTTGTCTGTTTGTAAATTTGTCCTCTTGTCATTTTGTCCTTTGTTTGATTTTGGTTTTGTCTGTTTGTAAATTTGTTCTTTGTTTGATTTTGGTTTTGTCTGTTTGTAAATTTGTCCTCTTGTCATTTTGTCCTTTGTTTGATTTTGGATTTGTCTGTTTGTAAATTTGTCTTTCTTGTGAAGTTGTCTTCTTCTATTTTTTGTCCTTTGATTTATATTTTGTCTCCTCGTGAATTTGTTCTTTTGTTGATTTGTCCTTTGTTTGAATTAAATTGATCTTTGGATGATTTGTTTGTCCTTCTAAACATTTGTTTGATTTTGGCCCTTTTGGCCGCCCGGTTACTTTGCCCAAAAAAAGTCCAGTGCGGACAGGGCTTAAGAAAACCTTCACTAAAATAATTTTTCACTGGGGCGCATATTTCAGTTCAATGCATGTATGACAAGGTTTTGGAGAAGTCTATGGGTTTCTGACAATAACCGGCTGCTGGTGACTGTGTAGGCTTAGAACAATGTGGTCTGGTTATCCTCATTGTCAAAAAGACAAAAACAGGTCACCTTGTTCCAACTGTATAAAATACCTGGGATCCATTCAGAGGGGGTCACTTTGTTTTGTCTGGGTGCAGTTTATAATAGTCAAAGATGGCCTCCATTCCTTTAACAGGTCATGGTAATAGGCCCTAGAGTATACTGGGGAGCTGCTTAGCACACAAAATTGCTAAGCATGACATTTCTGTCTTAACAAAAACAGGGTTAACAACCAAATTTCCATGTGTTGTGTTTTTATATCGTTGTGATTGTTCGTCAGCTGTTGTTCCCTGACCGCAAACATCAAATGGAATTTTTAATGGTGGTTTGTTTTATTGGGCAAGACATTTTGTGCTAAGCAAATTTGTTGTGCTTAGCAGTGCCATGAAATTGGCCCCTGATCACTGGTACCCCGCAAATTATCCAAAGGAAAGAGGAAGTGCTGACTGTCTAGTCCCAATGATAACATTCCCTGGTGACACTGCAATAAACTTCAGTCCCTCCAGCGTATTCCTTGATGTGAGTTGTCCAGCCAGAGTCTACAGTCAGACCCTTGGCCTTTATATGACATCGTCCCCCCTCTAGGCTCTAAAAAGAAACAAAATTCTGAAGGCTAACCCCTATTGATTTGCTTGTCTAATTAAATTACTACCCACCCTAATAAAAAGTTTGGGTCAAGTTTTTTCGCCATATTTCTTTTTTTCTTTCTGGGGTCAGAACTACACACTATATTTTGTCACATAAATTTTCAAGATTGGGCGCCGTAATCTTTGCAGGACATTTTGCTGAGGAAATGCTATAAATAGCCAGATTTGGCAGGGTACCAGTCAAAAGTAATCTAGGCCTATTCATTACACTGGATTTTGGCTGGTAACCAGAATTTGCTGAGAAATTTAGCTGAGAACCGGTTGCAAAGTAATTCTCATTGCAGAAGGTTAGCTGGTGCCCTGTCTTTGTTAACTTTGTTTTAAGGAAATACATAATTGGCTTGATATCCGATTATGGAAATACTAACAAATTAGCAAATTCCACATTGGTGAAATTTGACCAAGATTGACAACGTTTTTTGTATAAGCCCAGTTTTACTATGTAAGGTGCAGGCAAATTACATTTGTTACTGTTATACTATAAGACGTGTATCTGTAATGTATACTTCCTAAACTCAAAGACTGTGTCCAAAAATAGAAAGTTATATAGGACGTTTTTGAATTAAAACAACTTGTGAGCAGTAACACACTGCCTTGTGTCTGAGAAGAACCTTGAACTGTGTACCTCATGTGATAAGCAGTCAGTAATTAACTAGGAAACAGCCCAGCAGGTGACTTAATTGCTTCATGTCTGGATATGATCAGGGAAACCGTTAAGGAAGCGCACAGTGGGTTTTTTTTTTTCTCGAGACATGAGGTTGGAGCGGTCATGGCTTGATAGTATAGAACAAAGACCATTAAATGTACTTGGAAACAGAAATCTCCACAGATTTACCTATAACTTACAGGGTATAAAGATGGTGATGGTAGAAACATACGGTAAAAATTTTTCCTGCATGAAATGCTGTATTTATCCAGAAAAGAGTAAAACCAATTGACCAAAAACAATTTTGATCTTTTAAAGATGAAAAATAACACTATAAAGATTGAGAAAATTCTGTGGGAGTTTTCACTGTTTTCTTAAAAAGTCGGCACCATATGGGACTGGGAATTTCGTAGATGACTGTTAATGTATCTTTCTTGATATTTTGCCCATGAATCTGCATTTCTTCGACAAAAATCAAAGTATGACATAACCTTTTAAAGAAAATGCAGAATAGTCAAGAAAAATACCCCTAGCTAGTCCGGAGGCCATCTCTATAGTGCCCCAGACCAACGGCCGGAAACTCCTATGGTTAAGAAAAAAATGCAGAATTTATATCATGACTCATGTATAGACTGGTTTTCTTTTAATAGACCCAAGGCAAAAATGTTGGAACATACTTGGAGTGTCGGGCTTTAAATAAACAGAATACTCAGAAGCAGTTGCGTGCTGAATATCGTTGCCGAATCATAGCTCACAGATGGAAATTGAAAAGCTGGAAGATATTTACGCGCACCGGTAGCATTTCGGTAGGAAAATATTGGGACAGGTGGCTGGGCTTGTTTTGGTTTGGGGTCGAGCTCAGATCTTGGCCTATAGACTAGTCTGTCATTGGATGTGATCCTTGATGTGACAGCGAATACGGCCGACACCCCCACCCAATCCCAAAGGTATCATACTTTTGGTTGTCTTTAGGGCTTTTCACACTATCCAAAATCTCGGGGTTCAAAGAACTGGATCGAACCCCGAGATTTTTTCAACCCTTTTCACACTTGAACATTTTCAACCCCGAGCCAACCCGGGTAGGATGGCCTAGCCGGGTTGAAATCAACCCTGGTAGGGAGCAGGGTTGAAAATCTCAACCCGTTTCCAAAATGCATTTTTTGCCGTGATCTGTGTTGTATGAACCGGTTCACCATAAACGTAGTGTGAATGTTGCGTCTCTTCGATTTGGTTCAAAAACTTGCCAGGCTGAACCGGGATGGATCCGGGTTGGTTTCAACACAGATCGAACATGTCGAAAAGGAGATAGTGTGAAAAGGCCTTTTGAACAGGTTTGGTTGGGGGAAGGGGGTAAGGGTAAGGGGTAATGTAAGTGTATGTTAATGTACAGCACCCTGGGCATGTCTTGAGGTGAAAATGTCAAAAGTGATGAAGTTCCTGCGGAGTTCATCACGTACTGCAGGATGCCTCAGTTGCACTTCTTGTCGCACAATTTACCCTAAATTCTTAGTCATGTTTAACAGAAACTTTTCCGGCGGCTGCCCAAATTTTTTGGACTTGGACCAAGTTAGGTTACCAATAAAGTTCTTTTAGCTACGTTGTACCTATATTCATTTTAAATCAGTTTTCTGGTTACCAGTTTATTTCCATACTATGATGAAGTTGTACATTGGGTAAAAATTTAATCATCAAATAACCACAAGGGAAACTGACTGAATTTAAATTCATTGAAAAGTGAACAAAGAAAAGTTGACTGGAGTGGGATTTGAACCGGCTACCTCCTGAATACTGTACAGGCGCTCTACCAAATAAGCCATCCAGCCCTACGTTGATGGTGTCCCAAATAGTCAATTATCTTTGTTCGTTTGGCAGTCAGAAGCCATGAAACCACTCACACACGGCCATATCCCAAGGATAATTTCATGGGTAAAAATATGACGGAACTTGAATTTGAAATAATAGTATGAGGAGGTCAGACAAGAAGCTGAAGCTTTTACAACGTTTACCCCCTTTACAAGGATTACTGTATTTATTGCATTACTACAAACAGATTTGGGAATCTTGGGATGAAAACATTATTTTCTTGTTTTTGTGTTCAGTACAACAAAATAAGTGAGTTGACGAACAAATCCCCTGAAATATCATCTCTACGATATGAGCTGCTATTGCTAACGAGCTTGCTAATGGTATTTGACACTTGGGCTGCTATCTCGAATATCTTCGCCCTGTCCATCAAAATTAGAGACAATGCAGAAACTGTCAACATCACAAGCTAGCAAAAAAAGTCTCAGCCATTCGACAGGCAGCCCTCATAACATCCTGCGACATTCTGCCGTGTTCTGCGAGGTCCCAGCCAAGATTATTGCTCATGACACTTCAGGTGCTATTTCCGTAGAACCTCTTGAAGACCACCTCTGTCTGAGAGATGGTAATTGGGAAAGGAAAGTCAACAAAATGTGGTCTTAGATGGGGGATGTCTGCTGTACCTGTTTTTGGCTGTTTTTGTAGAAACAGAGCCACCTTTTACCATGCTTTTACCTTAGTCTGTAATGACCTTGTACTCATACAAATATTTTCTCATACTTGTGTTTTGCACACTGTTAAAGGTTGTATGTTGAACCAGTAAAGATCAGAACCATCATTAGGCCTTTTCACACTACATGTATCTCCTTTTTCGATCCTTGTTCAAACCAACCCGGATTCGCCCCGGTTCAGCCCGGCAAGTTTTTGAACCGGATCGAAGAGATGCAACATTCACACTACTGTACATTTATGGTGAACCGGCTCATACAACACAGATCACGCCGTGCAAAATGCAGTTTGGAACCGGGTTGAGATTTTCAACCCTGCTCCCTACCAAGGTTGATTTCGATCCGGCTAGGCCGTCCTACCTGGGTTGGCTCAGGGTTAAAAATGTTCAAGTGTGAAAAGGGTTGGAAAAAATCTTGGGGTTTGATCCGGTTCAAACACTGAGATTTTGGATAGTGTGAAAAGCCCTATTGTTTTAAGTTGCAGATTGAATGCTTTAATTTCTAAGCGTATTTGACAAAACTGCATTTGACAACTTTTGCTTGCTGGTTTCTGTTCAAAATTTAGCAGAACTGGAGCAGACATAAATTCACAGATCAAATAGAATCCGGTCGGCCTATTAATTGATTTCATGAAAATATGTCCACTGATTTTGATGATTTTTTCACAAATTTGTTTAATGGTAGGCCAATATGCATTTTTGCAATTTACATAAAAAACAAACAATCAAACGAACACCCCAACAAACAAGCTACATGACAAATTGTGTATTCCGCCTTTAAATGTTGTGTTGCTATTAGTTGCAGGAAATGAGGACCTAGACTAGGGTTGTCTCAGGGGGGCATGAGCGGGTGGGCAGGGGTGAGGGGGCACTTGTCACTGGGGCCTTATAACATCCCCATCATCTTGAATTTGAGGGGCAACATGATGATGCTCCCTGGCGCCCCGGAATGCTGGGGACTACTTCATCGTGCAACAGCTTCCCTGAGTGTCTGTTTGATCCAGGGGTACGTACCCAGCCCCAGGGTGACCCGTACTTCTCCTGAGCATGAAAATGTCAGACTGGTTTTCACGATCGATCGGATGTTGCGAATCATTTCGTATCATGAAGCTTCTTCTGGTTGTCGTACACATACATGAACTGTATGTCTTCATCTAGCATGCAGAATCTTCAGCCTCCAAATTGTGCTGTAACCGATGAGAACTGACGGCCACCAATTTCTGTTTCCGTCCTTTTTTTGTTCTACATCTTGGTGCATTGATAGAAATCAGCAGATGTCTGTCTATAGGCCTTTTCACACTGTAAGCTTTCAACCCGGGGCGAACTCCATTCCCGCCCTGGGATTTTTCAACCCCGCGTTCATCCCAGCGTCGTTTCACACTTGCCTCTCGCGAACCCACCTTCAACCTGGGGCGAAAGTTTCAACCCGGGGCGAAAAATCTCAACCCTGGTCTGGAGCAGGGTTGACTTCAACCCGGGTTGAATTCAATCTCGGGGTTGACGCAGGGTTGACGCAGGGTTGGCGTGGGGTTGAAAAATTTCCAGTGTGAATTGCCGCCGATTTCAACCCCGCGTCAACCCCGAGATTTGTCCAGTGTGAAAAGGCTTTATGTTCTTGGATCTTGTTGGACTATAAGTCTGAAGAGGTAGAAGGTCTAAGCACCGGCGCACCCAGGATTTTGTCTTGGGGGGGGCTCAAAGAAAAATTTTCTCCCACAAAACATTTTGTGACTCCCCCCCCCCTTCCTCCTCTCCCTTTCCCTCTCCCCCCCCCTTTTTTTCTTCTTTTTTTTTTTCTTTTTTTTTTTTCAGGGACCCTCTTGGGGGGGGCTCAAGCCCCCCGAGCCCCCCCCCCCTGGGTGCGCCACTGGGTCTAAGATCATGTGGGAATCGATCGATGGCAGGGGGTCAGCCTGTCAGGTCACTCAGGTCATGGCGCAAGGAATTGTACCTTGCTCTTTGCTATGCTCAGGTTTACCTGTTGGAAATTTTCAGTCCACTTCAGAACCACATTTGACTCGTGGACATATTGCCTACATGTAATTCCGTCTGAGTCAACAGTTTGGCAAAAGAAATTCGGACTGGCTAATGGAAGAACACATCCCTCGTGGCTCCGGATACGCGGAGGATGGTTGCACATCCGTTGTGATGCTCCTTGGTTCAACCTGGTTCAACCCAGTTCACCCTCAGCCTGGAGTCTCCTCGAATCTCTTGAACTGGACATGGCACACTACACTGTCACATCCCGTTAGCCATCAAAAGGGACGTGTATTCAAACGGAAAAAGGCAGCGGTCAACCCCTGGGGTGTTAAGGTAATATGAAATGACAGGAAACCGGTCCTAACCACTGGCATCGACCTGTCATCCCAGAAATCACCCCAGACAACCCTCAGCATCCTTGTACGGTGAACTTCTTAAAAATAAACAACACCAAGTCCTTGCCCTCCAAAAAACCAATACAACAAGAAATTAAGAAATTGTTTTGGTACTGAAGGTTGATCCCTGTCAATATTTTTCATGGTGCCCTCAATCATTTTTAGAAAAATAGACTTTAGGCTGGTTGTTTGGTGGAGTTTTTTGATGGGCAGGTCCAATCTTGAAGAAAAAGAGCTCCATATGGGACTTGGAAGAATTATGGAGGTAGCTACCTCTGTGGAGGAATCTTCTTGGACCTTAACGTGAGATGTAATGACTGGGGGCCATCACGTAGACACGCATGCCACGTGCATTCCTTGGTCTCAAATAATGTGATCGGAGCTCGACGCAGGTTAAGATCTTGCAGTCCATTTGTATGAAATGGATGCAGTATGTTGAGTGTTGGGGGAGGGGGGGGGGGGGAAATGCACCCCTGGTCATGGGGGGGCGGATGGCGGGTTGGGGAAGGGGGAAGGGGTGGCCCCCAGTTGCCTTGGTTAGAATTTTCTAGGGTAGTTCCGGATCCCACATCCCACATCCCACATTGAGAAACACCACCACAACAGTAGATGATGTAGTCACACTGAATCACAAGAAAACCCCCCGGGCCAAATTTCATGGCTCTGCTTATTGTAAGCGTAGACTCTGCATTGACCTTAGCAGAATCTTCAGTGCTTACAACATCCTCTTTCAAGAATTAGTGAGGAATTTTCCATCCTGTGCTTGCATAGGTCGCTTACCCATCAAGTATAGAAATTTGGCACTGTCTCTATTTTCAAGCCAAGAATGAAGACATAACTGCAGTATTGTGCTGCCAACAGAAATATGAAATCTAGCATAACTTGTATCTAGCTTGTACAGTCGTTCAGACTTGAACTCAGAACCAAACTTTAGCCCTCCCAATTCCATCTCTCAACTGGAAAATTACCTCACCCCGACATAAATTCAGCCTTTTGGGGCCTACATTCAATATTCTTTTAGACACTATTTTCACGTTGACAGTAATTGGACAAGAAATATACCCCCACTGAATTTCAAAACCCGCAATTTTTCTGCTGTCCGAATTCTGGATGAGGAAATTTTGTTCCCTTGACAGCTTGGCAGCAGAATCCCCACTGGTTGTTCGTTACTCGGACAGCAATTAGTACTTCACAGGAGTGACGTGGGAGTATTTTTAGTTTTCAGAGGGAAGGGAGGGGGGTGAGATGCTGGTAGGGGAGAGAAGAGGGGTACTTGTAGGTGGTTGCTTCTCAAATAGATCCTAGTCATTATTTTTATCCGATGCCGGCACCTGTGAGAAGGAGATACTTATAATATTTGTCATCGGACTTCAGCTACCTTGATGAGAGTTCAATTTTCCGGGCCAGCTTGAACCTTTTTGGATGCAGATGTATCTGTTTTTTTTCTCCTTGGCCCTGCCTTCTCAAAATTGTATGCCTTCCTGATTTCATTTGAGTCTATTTGTGGACTGTTTTCTTCTTTTTTTTATCTCTCGTTTAAATGTGAATACCTTTGGTACTGTGCTAAAAAAAGAAAAGAAAAAGGAAACAATTACACTTTTAGAATAGTTAGGGGCGAAATTAAAAAGAACTGAACATATTATTTTAAATCCCTGAGGCATTTTAACGAGGAACCTTCCTGAATCCACCCTTATCCTTCACTGGGTTGTATCCCTAAGGCACGTTCTTTGGACTTGGACCAAGTTGGGCCATCAAGTCCCAATCTAGACTTTCCCGAATCCATAAAAATGTCCTCGATTGCCGGCGGTAGTGTATAATTACAGGTGCGGGATTTTGAGTTTGACTTTAACATTTGACGTCTTGGGCTGTCCTTGAGGTAGTTTGATGATGTTGGAAGGAACGGACAAGGTGATCATCTGGTTGGATCAGTATCATAAGGTGGGCCCGCTAATTGGTTGCATGATTCAGAGCATCCTGACACAAACCACCGGATCAATCCATGTTCTCGACCTGCTTGCCGCCCCGATAACTCAGAGCGGCGGAAGGAAGAACCGTATGTTCTTGCTTGGCAATTTGGCAAGGAAACATCGAGAGGTTTTTAAAATTAAGCAAAAAGAGGAGGAAAATGTCAGAGGTTAATAGGGAATGTGTGCTTGTGCGGGGATTAAGAACAGAAGCACTTTGGGCAGTTTCCACCTTTTTGGTGGCTGATAATTCCCCCGATGTATGGGTTTAATGTTCGCCATCCCGAATCTGCCAAAGCCTATTTGTTGCAGTTCCAGCATTTTGAAGGAAACCATGCTAGAAGGCAGAGCTCAGGTATCATGGGGGTTAGTGTTACCAGGAGACATGCTGTCTCTACTTATGGTCTTATTCATACATGATGTTGGAGGTGACTCTTAAAACACTGACCAGTCAAACCCCATTCTTGCTAAACTTGTGCTCTTCATGTTTAACCACACTGCTTATAAACACAGTGTCTGGATGGTTTGATCCTTGCACAAGAACAATTTGCCTTTTGCTAAAATGGCAAGTTTAATGCAATATTATCCATTACATATGTTCTGCCATCAACACAGGGGCCAGGGCCTTAACAAAAATTCGGCTTGGGCTCCGGCTCCGGCTCCGGCTTCGGCTACATTTCCGTTTTAAAGTAACTGGTAGCAAAATAGAGGTTTTGGGGTCCGGTTTCGATGTAGATACTCTGTTTCGAACAAGAAAACAGAGCTTCAACCTCAGGGAAAAACTACAATCTGTATTTTCAGCTTTTAGATAACGGAGCCTAAGCCTTAGCCCAAGCCGAAGCCGTTGTTTCGTATAGGGCCATAGTTTCTATAAATCGTATTTGTGTCAAAGACTGAAGATTGTTCCAGAGGGATATCGTATGCTGTTGAATTGTCAATTTTGTTTTGTCATGAATTTTAAAAGGTTCCCGAACAAAACTAATTCTCTATGGTTAAGAATACTGTAAAGAATGTTCCACAGGGTACGACAGATTACAGAATGTTTATAGTCATAGTGTTTGGGGAAGACCTTACATGTACATGTTCATCTTTAAAATAATGGCTAGGGGTTTGGAGTTTGCAATTCTGCACGTTTTATTTTTCAAGTCGTGATATTTACCAGGTAACTTCAAATAGGATTTCCTAATTTTTTAATCCTCCTGGACCAAATGAGAAAGCATTAATTTATGGTGCTGTCGGATGCTGCTTAAACCCAATTTCCCTATTTTTTCCCTCAAAACATCAATTATCAAAATTAGCATCTTGTAGGCCTATAGGCTACACGTAATAAGAGGTACATGTATTAAAGTTAGAACCTGCAATTATGGATTGTACATATGCACTTGCCGGTTGTAAATGGTTTTAGCCTTTGATAAAGGTCCTGCTAGGATCGAAACGTCAGGCCCTCCTAACTCCAAACATCCCATATATTTCAGGTTAATATTTTGGCTGATGAACAATTTGCAGCAATTTATATACTTGGAAACTGTATTAGGTAACTTAATGCCTGCTGGGTGTACATGTTTGCAACATGTAATATATCCCGAGACCACCTTGGCCAGAGTTTGACCATGAAGGCCAGTCAGTGTTTGTGCCCCAGCACAACCACAGTGCTTTCTCACCCAAGCTTGACCATGGACAGAAACTGGTCCTGGTCCCAATGCCACCCCACGTGTTTGAGAATGCTGTCTGCCAGTACAGTCTGGGATAAAATGAATTAGATTACCACAGGGAGATCCAATGGTAAAAGATTTAACTGTTGAAAGCGACCAGCTGGTAACTTTTAGCCTCCAGTCCAAGGAAAAAGCAACAACACACCTATGTGTGTGTACAGATAGAGTTTAATATGCTAACATAAATGGCATAGGTAGGTTTGTATCCTCAGAATTGGCCACAAATTATTGATCTTATTTGTAAAATGAATAGTTTTTATACATTCTTGGAGTTAGGAGGTCATGACACATTTTTATCCGAGCAGAGGTCGATTTCACGAAGCCCTATGATCGATCATAACTAAAGTTACGAAGGATAACCCATCGTAGGGGGCCTATCCCACGTACGGCTTCAATGCACCAAAACTACGATTGATAGTAAGTTACGAAGAGTTTGGTGAAATGAAACCGAGGATCTTTATCGAAGGCTAAATGACAAGTGGACAAGAACATGCAAGTAGGAGATACACATAAATGGAGAGGATATTCAGGGCAAAAAAAGGGGAAGTGTTTTTATATGTATGTTTATTATTGGATGTTGTCTTGGCATTGCATTGGGTGTAAGTGAGCATTAGGAGTCCTCCAACTTAGCACAGAACTGAAGAAGGCTGTACCATATTATGAGCATGGAGAGTTATTAAAACTCAATGATGAGTGACCTGGACTACTGGTACTTTTCATTCAACCTTTTGTTGAAATCTGAGCCCATTTATTGCCCCTGGTCTTCCTGGTTATAGACAGACAGACCCCACATGTAATAGTAGGGTGTAGGTGCTGTAGTATAATGAATTAATGATGCATTTACACTGATGGAGTGTAATTTGACATGGGGCCTGCTGGCATTACATCACATGGTGTGGTCTCAGCCCTTTCGCCATAAAATGGCTGTCATCAGATGAACTCCACAGAGGTACTATACTTGCTACCCTCTTCGATGAAGCAGAGTACAGCCAGCCTGTGCCCCATGGCCACATCAGGGTGCACCCAAGTAAATAGTCCCAAAATCCATCCACTGAGCTAATTAATAAAAGTTAAGCACTCAATATATTATAAATGAGAGAGTTCTGAGAGCTATGAAACTGAGGGATTGAAGAAATATGGCACTGGACCTCCTGCCTGGACTCTGGACTTCCATTTGTGACCATTTTGTGATGCAATAGCGCTCCGCACTAATGACGTCACAAAATCCCCGGATGTCAGACAAACATTGACTTACACACGTAGTGTACACCCACGCGCACACCAACGCACGTGTGCATTGTTGCAATGTTTGTCTGAGGTGCGGTGCTATTTTTAGCGCAAGTGCGGAGCGCTATTGGGTGAGAAAGTGGGTCTATTTCAGCCGCTTTGCAGAGGGATGTTTTTTTTAATGGCTTCTTTGACTGGAGTGATCGATACCTTGTTTTAGGGGTGGTCAGCTGAGAATGAGTCAAAAATTCAATGGTCAACCCACCATAAAATGAAAAGAAAATGAAATTTGACATGTTCATTATCATTTTTCTGTGCAATCTGAACACCTGTGAGAGTTCTGTATATTATAAAATGATTTTTGAAGTATAAGGATTTATCACTGTTGTCTATGGGAGTTTATTTACAATGTACTTGGGTGCAACCATCAACCCTCCCCACCTCCACATAAGCCAAATAGTCCATTTTAGACACATGTCTCTTCCTCCATGATTTTATACCCCTTTTCAGGAGCAAGACAGAAAACACATGGAGGTGTGCTCACTGGGCTGGTCCTCTTGTGCCATAACCTGGTCAGGCCATGGCATAACCATTTGTTTCTAATTACCAAGGCTGGGAACTTACTTTATATTGCTGGCTGAACTGGACCCCAGACAACCATGCTTCAGTCTGCCCTTGAATTTTCTTGATAGACTTGTTGTATGGTGGAGGCTATTCATTTTTGCCTTGCTCATAGAGCATGGAGCGAAGTCATGGAGCGAAGCTGCAATGGGAGACTTTTGAGAACCGGTCTTCAAGTCAACAGCGCACGCGCACGCAATTGTGAGCATGCTCGCGTTGTTTTGCGTGTGCGTACTCTTGCGTGCGCGTGTGCTGTTGACTTGAAGACCGGTTCTCCAAAGTCTCCCATTTAACTTTTGGGGGATGGAGTGAGAAGGGACTTGTTCTTCAATACTGTGCTTTATAAATCGAGGTTACAATCCATCATCCTATGCAGCTATAATACAGTCTATCATCGTGGGTCCTAAATTGTTAGCCTTTAGCATTTGGCATCCCACATTTATCACGATTTTTCACCATTCACATGTTCATGATGCATTATCCATATCCAGATCTAAGTAAAACTTGCTATGATGCTTTGTTGGGACTTGGCTGGTTGTTGGTTCATTGATGAGAACCTTTTTACCATAAGGAACCTTCAAATTGAACTCAAAAACACCTGCGTGTCCTACCCTAGCAAACCTTATCGCAGTGACTCATTCCTTCTAACACTAGTGACAGCTAACGATTTCATGCCTATACAACATTGGAACCAATTGACAAGGCTAACAAAAAAATGCATTATAGGCCTTTTTTCATGCAGGTCATTTTAAAGTAAATGTCTGTATGTAGGGGGTCTACCCCAATAGCTTTCCCCGAGGCCGCAGGCAGAACATGCAAACATTTTTTTTTCTGGGTTTGGCTCATTTGACAATATAGGCCTAACCTATGGATTCACTTTTTAGTAAGAACGAAAGATCTTTTAAAAAGGCATTGTGTCACCATTCTGTAGAGATGTATGGTAAAGTAGGGCCTTTTTTCTTACCCATTTAATGGAGTCTAGGTTCTGAACTCCCTTAGGGAGAAGGCTCAACAGGCTGTGAATTCAAAATTCTTTGATTGGGGCCAAACCTTATTGAACAACCTTGTTGCACAACAGTTTTGTATAGGCCTATATAATGTGGATGAATTATATTCGAAACTGGGTAGGGTTTCTATAATTTATGATGACAAACCTTTTAAGCAACAGTGTTTAGCATAATCATCCATCATCACCTTTGTATGCTGCATCCATGATTGATTTTATTAAGAGTGAAAAATGAAATGGAATTGATTGATTGCTTACATTATTAGGCCCTACCTATTGTTACCTTTGATTTCTGAAGACAAAACCCAGAATGGTCCTGCAGTTGGAACAGTATTACAATAAAATTGAAAAAGAAAAAAATAGCCATTGAGAAACATCGTGCTGTGATTGAAACGCCAGGCCCTTTTAACTCTAAGCAATAAAATATCTTACTTATGTTCTTGTCCTCATGTCATTTAGCTTTTGAGAAAGATCCTGCTAGGATTGAAACACCAGGCCCTGCTAACTCCAAGCATGTTATTACTATTTTTAGGTATTTCAGGTCATTACTTTGGTTGATGAGCAGTTTCAAGCAGTTAATAATCGTATATAAAAAAAACTTCATACAAATGAATACAAAATAAATAATGTAAATTTGAAATAATTCAATTCACTGGACATTCCCATCTACTTTGGGATTTGGAATGAAGTTTTTCTTAGAGAGATCCTCCAGGCTCAAGTCCTTGTTCCTTTGAGCCATACTTGGAATTCATTAACAGAATGTTTGAGAGAAAGTGGACCCAGCCATTCTCTGGCTGTGACTGCAAATAACACATGTCTATGGAAATGGCTGCAGCCACTGGCTAGTGGCTGCCATAGGTACATGCGTAATTTGCAGCCGCAGCCAGAGAATTGGGACATGGCCTAATGTAGCTTGAGTAGGTGTCAACCACAGGTTTGAAAGAGGAGCCTTTGTTAGCACTCCATAGTCTTGGATTTGTACTCAGTCATGGAGCTGGGATTCAATCCTGTGAGATGAAAGAGCTGTGTTAATCCTATTAGCCTTAAATGTGGTGCCTCTCCTCTTGGAAGTTTCTTGGTACAAGCCTGTGATATCAATGACAGAGAGGGCGAGGCTTGAAGAAGTTACACCTCACTTAAAACCATTCTTCAGTGTTGCCCAACACCACCAAACTTCTTCATTGTTCTCTGGGAGCCTTTAGGACCCAGCTTGTTGAAGAGAAAGGAGGTTTTCAGAGCCAGCCAGACTCTTCTTGGGAAGACATTGTTGGCCTGCATGTCCTGAATGTGAAAGAGCTGCAGGAGCTCCAAGCACAGGATGTTTGTGATAGGACCCTTGTGGTTTGCAGATCTTTGGAGGAACATGAATGTCAACTGTGGTTCACTGCACCTTTGTAGATTGAAGCTGCTTTGTGTTCCTTTCCCCTGAATGCGGGTCTCACAAACAGGAAGACTTTAAAGATAAGACTCACATTGTGCTGCGGTCATGAGGGTGGTTTGAAATAAATGGAAACAGGGAGAGAGAGTCAATGAATACTTCACTCTGAAGAAAAACTTATTCCTTTTTCTTGGTTTTGTATTCCAAAATGAAATTTTGAAACCGGATGTGGTGCTATAGTTTGGATGTTGTTGACTGTGTTAAAAAGAATAAGAATGTAGGCCTATTTATTGTTGGTAAACATTTTCCGTCAGGGATGAAACCGGATGTGGTGCACAAGTTAGGATGTTGTCAACTGTGTTAAAAAGAAAAAGAATGTAGGCCTATTTATTGTTGGTAACAATTTTCCGTCAGGGAGATAGAATATACAAATCTGGCTTGCCTTTCAAAAATGTATTTACCCGGTAGGCCTATATCTTCAGCCTGCATGCCTCAGTCACCCAGTATCTTCCTAGTCCCTTTTGAAAACCTCCGCTTTGGTTTATCCTCACCCTTGTTTTGCACATTCATCTTATAAAGTAACAGGTATCAATTTAGCCTTTGAGAAAGATCTTGCTAGGATCGAAACGCGTCAGACCCTCCTAATTCCAAGCATTTGATATACCGTATTTCAGGTCATTTTGGCTGATGAGCAGTTTGCAGCAGTTTATAGCAGTATATGTATCAATAATCAATTTAGATATTTTTGTGCTGTGGTTTTCAAAGTAGATGCTCTGTTTTAAATAAGAAACCTGGAGTGATAATGCCAGCAGTACAAAACCACAACTACTTTCTTAGCCTTAGACTAAAGTCACTCACAGAGAAGAAGCCTGAAAGAAAGTTTGAGGTTTTGAGAAGGGCCACCGAAACCCCTGCAGATCACCCTCAAGTCAAATGGCATTAAACCTAGATCCTCATTGTCCACTTTTTACAAAAAGTAGGTCTTTGGCAGCAGCCATAGTTCAGGTTTTCTTTTTAGGCTTTGTTTATTCATAAGGTAAAAAATTAGGACACTGTTGGAATTTTAGAGAAGAGAAAAAACTGTGCCCTTGTTGTGGTCACACACAAAAGTGGTCTGGTATTTTTATTGCAGTTTTGTTAGTCTGTCTTGTGATAGAAGGGTCATTGGTCATGCATGGATTGCACCAAATTGTCTGGGAGCGTCTTTAGGAAACGTTGCCCCAGAATGGTGCCAGCTTGTTGGAGTGGGCACAATGGGGGCTATTTAGATGCCCGGAAGAAACTGCTTGTCTGGTGGGATGAATCATAACGAGACTATAAGAGAGAGTGTGTGTGGGAAAGCTCTCTTTTTTGACCAGGCGGATTGAATCAGAATTTGGTGTCAAAGTTTTGCACAATGGCTGATGATCACTCAGATCTTGGTCTCGAATTCAGTTTCGGCAATTATTGTTCTGTCTTCGGTTTTCTTTCATCGTAGTAAGTAAGGGTATCTAGTACTACCTCTATGCCTACATGTAAGCTTTCTTATAATGTAGACCTACCCACCTGTCAACCTGAGTGTCTCGTTTTTACCGCAAACGGTTTTCCTTTTTGCAGGTGCAGGTCTGGGGGCCCCCTACCAGGTCTAGTCAAGGTGGATTTGAATTGGTCTAAATGGGATTGGTTGGATTGCTGTAAAGGGTGATACCGACCACCACCCACACTCCGGCTTCCCGATCTAATTTGATTTTGATCGCCATGTTTTCATTTGGCCACCAAGAAAGGCCGCAGACCGATTTATTTCAACCGCCTGCCTCTTCACCGTCTTTCGCCCCACAACAAATTGGACATATTCCTCTGAATTATCGCTTTAATCAAGTTTAAGTTGTGTTTCTGTTTGGCTTGGTTTCTTTTTTTCTAACTGTGAAAATGTTTAAGTGCTGCAATTTGCTCGCTGACGACACTGAGGGCTCAGTTGATTAATTAATGCTTACATTCAGGAGGAAGCCTCACTCAATCTTAACAAATTATGAAAGTAAATGGTTTATAAATATATGTTATGATAGTAATTTGACATTTTGAAGAAAGCTCAAAATTCATCAAATGTGTCCATTTCCCTTTTTCCCTACACTGTTGACAAAGTTAAAGGGATGGTACAGAACTGGTTTTTGCGACAAAACTGTTGCTGACAGTGAAAGCACATTATGTAATCCATCATATACCTTAACTGACAAACCTGTAGAAGTTTGAGGTCAATCAGCCATCTGGGTCTCAAGAAATTAGTGAAAACCTGTGTACAGAGAACTGTACACATTTCAACGAATGATTAAAACGCTTCGAAGCAATTTATTCCAATCGGAAAATTGAGTTTCATTTATTTCTCAACGAATATGGCATTTCAAACAAAAACATTTCATGGGATGTTTTCTCCTATCATCACCATTATACTGTGTAAGTTTTATGTGAATTCAGATCTTGAAGTGTATTTTGTCTTACCAATTTTGTACCATCCCTTTTAAAAGCCACAGTTAAGCCATTACTGAAAGCTGTTGTGAAAGTCATGTGATGCAAATGAACGATGATTCATAATTATACACAAGTTCCTGGTCACATATTGTCCGTCTCTATTTGTAAGATTGCAAATCACTTTATTATTATCAGGACCCTTCCTGCCTGTTGGTCATCAGCAAATCCTGCGGTTTCCCCGACACAATGCAAGTTGACAAAAGAGAGATAGTATGAGAAAAGGGGTCGGTCAGGCTGAATAAATCCTGCTTTATGAAATGTGCAATGCGTTACACCTTTGTGATTCCAAGCCATTGTGATATTGCATGCCACTGTGGAAGCGTTTGCATCTTTTATGCCGTAGAATTTCCTGTCCAGAAATAACAACGGAGGTCAGTCATGATGATAATGTTCAGCCGTTGGAACGTATAGGATTCTGATTCTTTCTCTCTGGGGTCGTCCGGCTTCCCATCCTCAATCAGTCATGGGTCTACACTTCAATTGTTTCCCCTCTACTTCCCTGTTTTGCCAAAAAAACAAACTTTGGAATTGTTTTGTGGGCACGGTCTTGTTAGTGTGATATCACTATCTCTGTAGCTCTATGGTATAAGTGTACATGGAGGTAGAAATGCATGCAGTGGTAAATCCTCCGCTTCGAATTGCGATGGTAAACTCTTTGCTCTAGCAATGCCCAAGGCACATATGTTTAATAATTTAAGTTCATTTCTTCTTTAAAAGAGCTTCAGTTATCAATATTGTTTCCCCAGATCTTTGGCTTTTCCCCTGAGTCTTCTTTTTATAGCTTTGTTAGTGGTCATTCGGCCTTCAAATTGTACATTTTTTAATACTTTTCCTGATGTGTGCGTGACTGTAAGGGGAAAGGCTTGTGAGAAATGTGTGTATACACTTTAGTTCCAAGCACAGCCCTTGCCAAACAGTGTTGATTTTCATTGATTTAGAATGATTTGCCAGTTCTTGGACCATATTCTTTCCGTCAAATTGGGCTGAAATGCTCCTCTTGAAACATAACATTCACAAGATGTTTTGGCTGACATACTGATTTTATTACAGGTTTTTGGTGCTTAAACAAATTTTGGTGCTTAAGCAGCTCTATGAAATTGGCTCCAGGATAGCACAGGCTACAACTTGTACACCTATGTCCTTGATGAAACAAATCCTGTTTAATAATTGGAATTAAGTCTAATAGTCTTACTTTCTTTCTTTTGCTTCTTCAATAAAAACCAGGATATCCCTTTAGAAAAGAGAAACCAAGCCCACCTGAGATGGGTGGCAGGACGTAGATCCATCTTAATCTTTTGTCATTCTGTAATCTGAAATGCTGATTTCCTGTCCGATAACAAATCCATTCAGAATTAAGAATCATTCCCATGAAATACGCAACAGAGAGATTGTTGGTCACTACCGGACGGTGTGATTAGAGAGATACTAAAAAAAACCTGTCAAGTTTTATAAGAGAGAAGTGTTAGTCTGCCTTATTTCCCTCAGCAGGAAACGGAAAAGAAAAAAGTCCATAGCGGTCGTCCGGCCTTCTCATACCCCGTCCGTTTCGGGCACAGGAAGTCCAAATGCATCCTGGGCACTTTCATGCTTCAAGTAAACTACCGGTAATGTTCTAGTATAAAGTAAAGAAGGTTGTGGGTTGAAGCATGGGGGGGTTGCTTTCATTTATAGCTGGTGGAGTCGTGGTTCAGGAGTGGGTTTGCGTGTCAAGAGGCAACTGGACAGGTTATGTTTGTATACCGGTACTTGTCATCAGCAGTAGAGGAGGATTCCCGGCTGTCTGACTTTTATTTTTTTGTCGTTTCAATGTGCCATTGCACTTCTTCTTCTGCTACCCGTTTTTGCGCGGGGGCTCTGGCAACAGTTTGAGAGAAAGGATGTCGCGAATGAATTGAAGTGAACCGTATTGATTCACTCCAGTGTGTCTCATCGCTCCACCTGTCTGAATCGCAGACGTAAAAACAGAACTTATTTGGATTGGCAGTTTTTGGCTTGTAGGAACAGGGATGGAAAGGTTACCCCTGTTTTTAGATTAAGGAGGCCCCCCGCATTGGCATCCTTGCAGAATCTTTCCCAAGGACTAAAAAATCTTGAGGACCATCCTGCAAGGGGTGCGTCAAGAAAGATCCTGCTCTGATCAAAACATCAGGTTTGCTAATTGTAACACAGAGCCCCTTTTTGCATCAGATTTTATCCCCTGAGTCCTGATGCATAAAATCTTGCTGCCATCTTGAAAAAGAAAATGGTAAAAGAAAAAGTGGTGTTGAGTGTTTGCCTAATAGTTTATCAAGGAAGGGATGGAGAATTATTTGGTCAAGTAACATCCATTTAGAGAGGTTCTACAGTAGACTCACTGTGTGTAATATCTACACATTGCCTACATTTGTAGGGCCCTACATGTGTTTACATTTTGTGTTAAATACATGTTTGTAAATTGTGAAGTAACCAGCTGTTTTGTAAATTGCAACAATTTAAAAAATGTCTGAAGAAAACTTACAAAGTAGTGAAATTACCTAAAAACACTGAAATTTTGTTCAGTTTGATCGCCCTCGAAAAAACAAAATTCAGAGCCAGGAAATCTGAGCGTTTGGCATAAATGGCCTCTCTCTTGCACGCCATGGTGCAAATATCCTACTGATATAAAATGTTATTGACAAAGCTAACATTCTTAACAGACATTTATTTTTCGATAACATTATGTCAACAAACTAGCGGACCAGCCTGGTGTCCAATTCTCCATTGTTGGTTTTGGACGTCAATCTGAAGTGTTCGTGTTCCTCAAAACATTAGGATTGGAATGTGCTAGTTTAAAGATACAGTACCATTCTTGATTTGTAGGAATATGAGGCTTAAACTGGGTTTGAATAAAACTTTGCAAAATAGTTAAGATTTAGGAAGTATATTTGAAATACATGTAAATGAGTTATGGTATTGGTTACATACATGTACATTACATACATGTATGTTTCAGAAAATTTACCAGTGGGTAGGCCCTAAATAATTACAGAGAGATTCTGAGGAGTTTTCTTAATTTCGATTTGAAGTTTTTTTTAGTGTTGGCTGGACAGAGATGTTTCCTAAAAACCAAAATGATACAGAATAATCATCATTTGATAAATGTTCAGAACATGTCCATTCAGTTGCTGTTGTACTCCCATTAATGAATTGAATCAATCGTGTTATATTTCATTTAAATATAAGGCCTGACGTTTCGAACCGAGCAGGATCTTTCTCAAAGGCTAAATGACAACAGGACAAGAACATGCAAGTAAAGATACACATAAATTACTTGCATTTTCTTTTTTTAGATAATTGTAGTAAATTTGGGGTTACCAAAGGAAATTGACAGGGAACAGTAACTGAGTAGGCCTAATGATGGGTTTAGCAGTGAAAGTGTTTTTTGCTACTGGTAAATACCAGAACAGCTGGGTTGAACACTTAGCTCAGAAATCCCCTACAATAGAAGTCTGTCCATTTGAATTGACCATCAAATATCTGTGCTCAAGGTGCCAGTCAGAAGCTGTAACCTAATAGTTGTCTTGCTGTGTGGCCATGTTATTTATGATCTTGCTGCAAAAAGGAGACTTTTACAAACAGCAGGAAGAAAAAACTGCTGCTCTTTCTTTTTAAAAATTTAATCGAAATTTTTTTGCCCATCCCAAATCAAAACACAAACAGTACTTTGGGTTCATTTCTGAATTAACAGTTTAATTTGTTACAAATTGTCACTGCAAATTCTTTTTTTAAAGAAGTGTGGCCATATGCTGTGCATGTATCTTTAACCAACGTCACCACGCCAAGTTGTGTATTTCTGCCCTGCGTGTACGAGGACGTCCAACCGTTTGAACGGCCGCTGTGTCTGAAATTGGGTTTTTACAGTTTTAATATTTTGGCAACAGCTTCCAATTTGCCAGGGTGTCGAGCCCAAATTGTTATTGATTCTTGAGTGGGGCCTGACCCTCTTAAGTCAACATTTTGAGGGCCGATTTATCGTCGGATTTCGAAGAAGGAGCTACTGGGAGGTACGAATCCTCCGGGGTGGGACATGGTTACCTGGGATGGCGTGAAATTCCTCGCTGGACACAAACAATGCCACCCTCTCATCCAAGTTTAAAGAACGAGGAAGGGGTGGGGCTTCCAAATGAAGGGGGCGGAGTTCATAAATTTACAAACTTTTGGGAAGCTCCGATAGTTCTTGTATCCTATACCCTCTTTCGAAGAGTAGATAGAAATCGAAACTAACTTTCATTCCTTAAAAAAAATGATTCTTTGAAAAAGCCTGCAAACAAAATGTTGTTGAGTCTAGCAAATTATGTTGTCCTATTTCTACTCTTTCATTGTTTTCACTTTCTCTTTGTTCATAAACAAAATGACATGGGTCTGTGAGCTGAACTTTCAGGAAAAAAATCGTAGTGGCAGTAAATTAAAAACAAACATGTTTGTTTTTTGTTTTTCTGAAATAACAGAAAAATTAATAACAAGTTCACGTGCCTGTAGAGACAGTTGATTGTTTAATACTTGTCTGTCAACAACAGCAATAACAACAACAAGTCTGTAAAAGTGTAAGTTAAATGAAGAAATATGGCCAGTTTGGAAGGAGATTTTGTGTTTCCGAGTTAATAGCCTGGACTCCAGCCTGATGAGTGATTCAACCGATGACATTCGAGCTCCAAGATCATAATTGATCCTGTTCATATCATACTGCATAGTGAAAAAGAATGACCCCACATTTGCACTATTACAAGTATTAGAACTTCCTTTAATTTAAAGGTGCCCGCAAGGAGCACTGTGCCTATTATTGGATAGCATTAGCCGAATACAATTGCATCGCATGAGATAAAGGAGCCCCTTTAAATTAAATACTTAGCATCAGTTTGTGCGTAAACACCTGTTGTATTTTCACCTGTCATTGTCATTTGAGATTATATCACTGTGGCATTGCCATGAGAATCTTCACTGTGTGTTTTCCATTCTGAATGGAGAGGAGCTAATTTTTGTGGACAGTTATAAAGCCCACGAAGGACTTAGAATTTAGATCTTGGGCCAATTGCATAGCAATTTTTAATAGCGGTTTTTGTGCTAACTGCGAATTTCATTTCATAGAGTGGCTTACCATATAAGCATTGGGGAGCACATGCTAACCTTCAAACCCGTAATGATAGTGAATTGCATTAGCAGTTCAAATCCTTGGGATAAAAAAGCAGTCTGTGAGTGCATGGTTTCATGCCTTCTGACTGCCAAACGAACTAGGGGCTCCGCCAACATAGTGCCAGTATGGTATTCTGGTGGCCGCTGGTTCAAATCCCACTCCAGTCAAAATTTCTCTATTAACTTTTTAATGAGTTCAAATCTGTGGTGAATGTGCAAGCTTGCAGCCTAAATTTCTTGCTTACTTGTGAAACAAGACATCACTTAAACAAATTTTGCTGAGCACTACACTTAGCATGAGCATTTTGATTTCTGTACATCAGATAAAGCCATGAGGAAAGTCTCCCTCAATAATACCAGGATTAACTACTGAATCTTCAAGTGATGATTGTTGCTTTTGGGCTAGTATTTATAGGTATGAAGACTTAGAGCTTAGTAAAAGATTCACAAGGAGTTGTGACTTGCAAAATTGGCTGAGTCCATTGGGGTCAGTATTCACCACAAAGGAAGATTTCACCATGTTTTCACCTGGATTCACCATGGACTCACCATGGACTCACCATGGACTCACCGTGGACTCACCATGGACTCACCATGGATTCACCATGGACTCACCATGGACTCACCATGGACTCAACATGGACTCTCACTCACCCTGGACTCACGCTGGACTCTCACTCACCATGGACTCACCATGGTTTCACCATGGACTCACCATGGACTCACCATGGTTTCACCACGTTTTCCCACTGTTTGACATCCAGTGCATATTTGGAGCTGCTATCGTGCTAAGCGCAGCAATTTTGTCTGTCACTAGTAAAAGTTTCACCAGACTTTTATAAGGTTGCCAGCTAGGCAAGCATGTCATTGTGATGTGTATTACTTGTGACTGTTATTACTGGATTGATGTTTGACCAGTGAGGGATATCTTACTATAAAGAGTGAAGTTGCTTGTGAAATTGAGACCTGGGGTCAATTTCGTAGAGCTGCTTAAGCATAAAATGTGCTTAAGCATGAAACGTCTTCCTTGATTAAACAGGACGACCAACCAAATGTTCATGTGATGCTTACTGCTTTTGACTTGTATTCGTCCATTGTTTACTGAGCATAACATTCAAAAGGAGTTTTGGCTGGCATACAGTTTTTATTTATCAAGGATTTTGGTGCTTAAGCAGCTCTATGAAATTGGCCCCAGGATTGGGAGCAGATGTGTCTTGCATGGTACCTGTCACTTATCATCATGATGTGATCACGTTGATCCAATGAATCCAGCATAGTTATGCAGTTTGAATCCAAGGTATCTAATAAAATGAAATTTATGACAATGGTCGTGGTCGTGATTGCAGAATAAACATATGAAATGAAAAGCTGGATTGAGTTTGTAAATGACATTAACCTTGTATTGGAGGGTGGAATAAATATATCATAGTGGACATTTTTATTTGGCCTGAAAGAAAGCAGAGTCCGATGAGGCTGTTTAGGGTTAGGGTTAGTGTTAGGTTGGCACTACTGGTTCATTGACTTCATCTTCACCATGTTTTTTGTATTACCATCTTAAGGGCACACCAATGATGCAATTTAAGGACTTTCATTCCCAAATTTCCTGTTAGTCTTTTTGCAAGTTTGACAGAGTACCACTTCCCTGCGCATAGGCCTATGTTCGTGTGCTCTGGCCGTTCTCTCTCCTGAGGACAGCTGGAGGTTCTACTCAGAACCATACCTCTTCCAAGTTCCAATCAGAGGACTTTACAATTACATGCATGGTGTATTGGCAAATCTTACTCAGTTCTACCATGAGTCTCTTCCTAGCTCCATGATACTCAGTGGAAGTTTTAAGCCCTGTCCGCACTGGACTTTTTTTCCTGGGAGTTTCATCGAGTCGATGGGTAAATGAAAAATGGGCAAATATTACCGGTGTCTGCACTTAGAATTTTGACTCGGGTAACTTAACCGTGCATAGGGTGGAAGAATTACCGAGCTGTCAATACTACTAGGCTCATGAGAGAACCCGACTCGCACTATCTGCACTGGACTTTTAGTCTCGGGTAAAGTGTCTCGGGAATTTTTCCTGGGCAGAAGTTGGCCTACCCGCGCAGGTCGAAAAAAGTAACTGAGAGGAAGACTTCCTGAGACGTCCGCACTGGACTTAAAATGGGTAAAGTACCCAGCGTCTCAGTGACGTTGCCCCAAAAAAGTCCAGTGCGGACAGGGCTTTAGCCTCCACCATTTAGCTTCCACCATGCAAAACCTCCGATCTTGCATAAATGTTCTTCCCACATTACATATGCATGTAGGCCTATGCTCCTTAAAATCACTTGAAGTATACATGCAAACTTCACCAGACCCTCCAAGCCGTCATTTGAAATATGCAGGGTTATATTTAGACTGTATCTAAAGTTTTTTTTACTGAGCCTTTTTACATCCCACATGCACACAGCACTCTCCTTCATACTGGATGTGTAAATATTTACAAGTAACCTCTTCCTTACTGCTCCCAGTGGTACAATTTGTACAAGATGTTTACCTTGCCTTGCCCCCTCTGGAAATAAAAAAAGGTAGTTCCTTGGGAAGTGTTTGTAATTGGCACTTGAGGAATTCTGTAATATTCTCTGACCCCGAGAGGACCTCTAAATTTGAAGGCAAGATGAGAGAGAGTCTAACTGATGGATTTTACTGTCATTTTACACCTTCCTGCTTGTCAGTGTGGGTCCAATAAGCACTCTGAAAGATCCGGAATGTCCGTTTCCCATAACAGGGACATCAGTATCCGAAGATTTTTAATGTTATTTTTAATGGATGATGCCAATTTTGGGCTCACCTGTTCGCTCGAAGAAGAAATTCAAGAGATATGCTCACCTCAGGTCATTGGAAGTTTTGTCCTTGAAACTTTTTGGGCCTTTTGGAAAAATCTCTGGGTTGTACGAGGGTCCTATACCTGTGTAAATATGACCGACCTTTTCACACTTAAAGATTTTAACACTGGCGTGGACCCCTGTAATGTGTTTGACCTGTGCTGAAACTAACCCTACCCGCAAGGTGGGTCAAAAAGAAAATTTCACTGTGTGTGGTTGTGCTGATGTTGAAGGCGCATTTCGTGTTGAGCAGTCAATAATAACATTTCAATCAAATGGTATTGACTTGTCGAATTCTTCCGAGGGGAACTTAGGTGGTGGGGGAATTCTGTCAGCCAACAGCAAGGTTTTGGGATGCAGATTGACAAGTTTGGGTTATTTCAAAGTCAAAATCTGCCTGAACTTGCGGCTTCCATCTCCAAGGGCATCGGCTTTCAGACCTAAAATTAAAAAGAAATCAAGGACCGACCATACACACTGAACAGACAGACTCCCAAGTTGGGTCAAGGAAACTCAGAAGTGGAGAAAATGAGAGAAGGGAAAAAAAAACGGGGCTTGAGGAAAGGAGGAAATGCTGGAAAGGAAGTGAGTGTCTCCAGACTTCATTTTTTGTTTGGCGGATGAGATTCAGTGTTGATATACAAATTCAATTATGTCAGGATGGGAGGACACAGGGCCTTGGGTTGTGTACACACACTCTGGTTGACTGTTGGCTTTGAACTCGGCCATATTTGTTTCAAGGTCTGAATGTGGTTGATTCCAAATCACTGACAAGGAACGTAGTTGATTACTTGATCTGAGTGAACTCAGTTGATAAGTTGACGACACATAGCACCAGTAGATGAGTGGGCATGTTGATAAGTGGAGCTGGCTTGTTGGCTGCATGCACCTGACTGGTTGACTACTTGTAGTTGACTAGAGCTGACTTCCAAAGTAGCTAAGTAACTGGCTTGTTGACCAGCAATGCTTGCTGACAATTTGACTAACAGACTTGTTACATAGCTGATTTGTGGATGAGCCAATTAGTTGACTAGTTCTTTAGATGACTAGTTGACTCATCAAGCTTATTTCTGGAGTCTTGACAGACCATTTGCATTTGAATTGTATTTTGTTTGGACTAAGAAGCGTCATGCAAACATATTTTGTTTTGGGGAACTTGAAGAGTTTTGTGTGTTGTAGTTGAGGTATTCTCTTTTAAGGTGAGGGGGCTATGGGAGGGGGCAGGGAGGGGTGTTGTCCAACAAACGGGAAATTATGATGCCAGTGGTTGATACTAGTGTATCTGGACAGAGCAGTGGCCATTGGCCTCATTGGAAAAAAATCAGACACGCCCTATCTCTGCTGCGCACTGTTGGGAGTAGCACTTCCGTGGCAGCCAAGTGGCTGGATGAATGATGATAGAGTTCAAAGCAACGTCATTCCCTTCTGTGTTGTAAAAACCTTGCCTCAGAATTCCCGGATCATGAACTTCTTGGCTGGAATTAGGAACAACATCTCAAGATATGACAAGGATGTAAGGAGATGGTGTGTCGTTGCACCTTCAAGCGTCACAAACTTGAAGAATCTGCATACTTAATGATCTCCAGGCCTACATTTTTAAAACTAAATCATCAAACAACCACAAGTGAAACTGACTGAATTTTTAAGTTATTGAAAGGTGAACAAAGAAAAATTAACTGGAGTGGGATTCAAACCGGCGACCTCCCGAATACCGTACAGGCGCTTTAAAGATAATTCCTTTTTGCTATGGTGACTGTTGAAAATAAGGAGTGCCTCTCCTAACATGTGTTGATTTGCACTGCTGTCTGCACGCGTACGTGTTTCCTTTTGTTATTTCGGATGGTAAATCACTCTGTGAATGGAAAAACAACATCTTAGCACTTTAACATCTTGGGAGAGCAATTTCCCCTTGTGGCAACCCAGATAGTGTTCACCTTGCATAAATCTGTGTGGTACATGATTTAGATCATCATGAATTGCGTGTGTGTGGTTGTAACTCAACCTAGGACTGGCAGATCGGGCGTACTGTCTTTGGCTGCTAGCAAGGAATGATTCACAACTTTGTTGGACGGGTTTCAAATGCAGTGTGGCCATTTTTATCCTTGCCTCAAATTGACTGGCAGATACTTGTTTTCAGGATGAGAGAAAATGACAGGATTGACAGGCAGGTACTTGTTTTCAGGATGAGAGAAAATGGCAGGATTGTCGAGCCAAATTGAGCATGGAGGATACTGCCTGGCAATGACAGACTCCAGACTGGATGTTATGTGAGCAAGTTCCCGGAGTCTATTTCTCTCAGAAAACTCATCCAGTCAAAGTCAAACGTCGGTCAAACTTCAGTCAAAGCTGAAACGCATCCATTACACCTGTGCCGTGCAGTTGCGGTAGATAGGAAGGAATCATCCCTCACCTGTGAAGATGTCGTCAACCTTCCGTCGTAAAGTACACGGAACATCACATGTCAGGCTGATGCGGTTCAGCGACAAAGCTGTGAGCCTTCGTCCGTAATTCCCCTTAAAGCCTGGGCTTCAAGCGAGGGAATGATTCATCCAAAACCGTGGCTGACACCTCATATTTTCCCACCGGATGTCCCGAAGCATCTAGTACCTTGTCACAGGGTGTGAATTGGGAAATTAAGAAGAATAGGACGTTTTTTAACAGTAGCCTAGAAATTCAGCAAGTTCTCACTTGTCCAGTGTCTAGGACTATTGATGTCCTAGCTTACCTGTATGCAGAATATATGACTCTTTGAAACATTCGGTTCCAGCTTCAGCCCTTAGAGTAAGGAAGAGATGCTCAGCCATTGTCTCTGTCATCGAGAAGTCAATATGGGTTGTGTTTATTTGTTGAAGCCCGAGCTTCATTTTCATGTTCAGAATAAGAGTACCTATTTCCAAGCCGTAGTCAAAAGCCTCTATTTTTGACACCTGTTATTTTAAAATGGATGTACAACATTGCAG
Organism: Astropecten irregularis; assembly: GCA_963971285.1. Lineage (NCBI taxonomy): Eukaryota > Metazoa > Echinodermata > Asteroidea > Paxillosida > Astropectinidae > Astropecten > Astropecten irregularis. The sequence goes on along the minus strand of OZ020264.1, from coordinate 2,062,739 downwards.
CTGGATTGTGAGCTGCAGCCAAAGTTCCAAAAAGCTGCTCATCAGTGACCTTTGAAATGGCCCTAGCAATCCCAGTTAATGCCAGTTGATTGATGTCATTGCCTGCTCTGCTCTCTTTGGATTATAACGGGCCACACCGACAAAATAATAGCAGAATCATGCTCCGTATACCGGTATATTATTAGCTTGGCTCGCTGTGCGGGATCAGTGAGAATTAACATGGGATCTAGTGCTGATATTGTATCTTTGTTTGGCATTTTAAACACATAGGTACACAAGCATATACTTGTACAACGTGTCGGACCAACAGTTCAATAACCACACAGAGATTGTTTAACGCACTCGCCACAAACTTGACATCACCGAGAAGTTCAGATACAAGAACCCATCAATCAAGTACACAATGTATGCTCCAAATATTTGACTCTATCACCTACTAGTCTGGTTTCGTTATTCAGTCTTTGGGATGAGAACAACTTCTTGTCGCGTACGATGGCTTCGCATGACCCTCTCAAGATTCGTTTAAAGTGTGGCAAGAGATCTCTATGGGAGTGGGACATGATTTAGTGGAATGTTTTTCAGGCGGAGGGGGGTATATAGAAATTTATGGACGATTGAACTTGCTGATTTTTGAACTTGGATGACTTCCAGTTGGGTGGGGTGCCATTTGAATGGCAGTCAATGTTTTATCATGCTTTTGGGAATATTTTGCAATGAATCAACTAGTACCTCTTGCTCTTAGTCCTAAACTGTTCCAAATTTGCCAGAATCTTCTCCCCGAAGTATTGCAGGATTTTGAGGGACTTACAAAGCAGTGTCACTCTCCTGAGAACGAACAGAGCACACTGTTCAGAACGTCGAGATAATACCACCGGTTCTTCTCAGAACCACACACTCTCACAGAAGAGATTACTGTACATGGTGTCACCGCAAACCTACATTTGTTTATACTTCGACCATGCATAGCTTCAAGTCTTAACTTACAAAGCATTCATAAGCTTTCTACGTTTCTGATTTTGGTTTCGTTTCCAACTCAAGCCGAAGACCCTATAATATTGCCATTTACGTTAAGTATCATTGTAGATCTACTTTTTCACCAGACAAGAAGAGGAAAAAATACTTAGTTCATAAAGTTCCTTATTTGGCTATGACTTTTGACATGATTAACACCGACTTTTCTGGATGCGAGGACAGGAGTTGAATGAAGTCATGTTACCCGCCGATAATCTCAAGAGGGGGAGAGAAAAAAGTCCAAACCGGAAAAAGATTCAGACGTTTAACTCAGACATTCAGAAGGAGATAAACCCGTAGGATGCAATTGATGCTTTGCGATAGCATTCTCTGACCTCCCAAGAGGGACAGACATGAGTGTTTCATCGAGAAGATATATTTTTGTTTTCCTGGGGGGAAGGAATTTATTGCCATTTTCTTGTGATTTTCTCAAATGCGCCTTGGCACCATTGAGAGTCTCTCTTGTCAAGGTTGGTTGGGTTTTTTCCAGACATTGTCGGATTTTATAGTCCCAGTGTCCCAGTTTTACTGAAACAGTTTGATGGTGTGGAATGTGAACGCTCTGATAAGAGGCTTGAATCCGCTCGTCTGAGAGTCTGAGACCGTAAAAATGATCCCTCTTGCAAATGCCAAGGAATTGTAGCTACCAATTAGTTATAATTATTTCCAGTAAGTTAATGAAGCTGGTTGATTGGAGTCCGTAATGAGTCTTAGATCTAATCTACGATAAGCAGTAATTGGCCTGTCCACTGGCTAAGACATGTAGACTGCATGTAACACAAACTGTTTCAAAAGTTTCAAAGAATCTGACTTTTCTGGAATGTAGGAATCAGAAGCTTGAAATCTCAACTCCTAGGTCTAGTGAAGAATTGTTTTGAAAGTGGAGAAATTGTTGGCATATTGACTATTGAGAGAGGAACTAGAAGATTCACGATTGTTTGTGTCATGTGCCATAACGACAGGTCATCATCTTATGTTAAGAACTACTTTCTCTCTTGGTACACCACAAATCAGGGAGACAGAAGCCGCAGCACACTCCTAATTATCCTTGACCTTAGGGTCTGGTTGACAGGGTTGCAAAATGTAAACAGAATCAGTTGCTATTTGATGGAGAGAATGGCTACCAGGCAAGGATTGAGGTTAAAAAATGGGAACTTGGAAAAAAGGTAGGGCTGGTGGGATGTTTGGTTAACGCTAAAACCTCAAAAATTTGCTCAAATGCATCAAACTGTATTGTTTGGTTGAAGTTTGGGGGGTCCTGGCAGTGTAACTTTATACGGGACTAGCTGAACGGATTTGGTCCATGTCCAAAGAACGTGCAGTGCCGAAGGGATACCCCAGCATATTATTAGTCCTTAGTTGAGACACGGAGCTAGGAAGCCTACATGTACTTGTAGCTCCATGGTTGAGGTGAAGGAAGCACCAGATTCAGAGAGCCTAGGGGGCTAGGGTTTAATGAAAGCCCACTCTGATGCCCTCCAAATAAAAAAGATCCAGGACTCCAATGATTCATTGTCATGACCAGCCTTCAGCTGTCAGGTTCTTGTTCAAGACTGCCAAGGTTTTATGACACCCCAAGGTTTAAAACAGCTCACTCGGAGAGCCAGGCCAAGTTGGATTGTCCTATAATGAGATTGGACTTTGCATGATTCTTCACACTAGCAGATGAGGCTGGAAGTGCTGTATTTTCACACGTTTTAGAAAATCTTTCTTTTTTCAGGGTGACTGAAAGGGGTTGATCACGGTTATTTGATTGATGATATTTTGCAGTTTGTAATAATACATTGCCTATTAAACCTAGTTGGGATTGAGATTATTAGTTATTGTCAGTGATTGTGCAGTGTCATTGTGTTGTGGTGTATAAGGGTCAAGTGTGTATGTCCTATACATTCTTTGTGCCCTGTTGTCCTGGCGGATAGTGGCCCAGACTTGAGTTATGGGGCTAGACAAAGTGTCGTAAATCTATAACTCTTTTACACTGTGCCTGGCTACACAGCCAGCAGTGGAAACAAAGGGGTTTACAAAATGGAGGCTCATGGTCAGGCTCAGGCTAAGGCTCAGGCTCAGGCTCAGGCTCAGGCTCAGGCGCAGGCTCAGGCGCAGGCTCAGGCGCAGGCTCAGGCTCAGGCTCAGGCTCGGGCTCGCGCTCTTTCATCCATTTGCTGAAGATATTGGTTTTGGTTTTTTATTGGAGCTGAAGCCCTGTTTTCCTTTTCAGACCGGAGAATCTACTTTTGAGGTTTCGAACCACAGCCAAAAGCCTTTATTTTGATACCCGTTATTAATTTTAGAATGGATTCACGAAATGGTTTTCGGAAGCCTGAGCCTCTGTTTCATAAACCTCCAAAGTCCTGCCTTTGTTTGTATTTCTTATAAGCTAGATGACAGGAAAAGCAAAATTTTTGAGACAAAAACCTCTCCAAGAAGCGTGTTGGTATGCGGATCAGTTTGCGGAAACACCATATGTAAGAATCGTTCGTACTTTGGCACTTCTATTTCGTTCGTACTCCGAGCAGCCTGCTCTAGTCATCATCAGGAGTCTCCTGATGTGACTAGAGCAGGCTAGTCAAAATGTTGAGACCTAACGAGAAGTGCGAACGAAATAGAAACTGCGAAAGTACGAATGTTTCTTACATGGTGTTTCCACAAACCGATCCACAAATGTTCAATATGTTTTGTACTCGAAAATTAGGAACCAAGAATTATGTGCCTTATCTAGAGCTAAATGTTCAGAATAGTATTACAGAAGATTTCACAGTAGGCCTATCTGTGGAAACTGTGTTGCAAGTTCTCCGCTTATCTAACGGTAATATGTTCTTCATTGTCTATAATGCTAATAGGATTCATTCACATCTATGCCATTTACCAAAGGCATTTTAAAGGTTGTTTGTTAAGAGATAGGCATGCCAGTACATTGATAACCCATTCAAGGCTTTATAAAGCCTGATTGTCTAAATAACACCATGGATAAGCATCTTATAATGGCCAGTGGGAGGGAATGATTTTACAATCATAGTAAAGATAATGGGATTATTCACACATGACACATATCAAACATTCTGTCCTCTGTGTTAAAAGTGTCACCACACAGCTAATGTAGGAATGTGAAGCTTGGTGGATACACACAGGTTAAGTAATAGATTTACAGTGTACTGTTAGAATTGCTTAGTTGCAAAGTAGGCCTACTTACTGGAAAGAGTGTTGGTTCTCAACTTCTGAAAACAATGGGGACCATTATCTAAATTGAGGTTTCTTGGAAGAGAAGTTATTTTGAGAGAACCAGAAGTGTTATCTTTATGACTTTCTCCCACAAAAATGGTGGTTCTGGGAAATTTGAGGTAATAAAACTTATTAAAGCATCACAAGGATTTACCTTTGGAATGTCTTAATTCCTGGGAAGAGGGATGTCGCTTCGGAAACAGGAGATGTAATCTTGATAGCTCTTTCTGGGAAGACCAGTGGTTCTGAACTTCTTCTGAGAGAAGTTCAGACAACCAAAAATGCCATCTTAATAACTCTTTTCTAGAAGAGAGGTGGTTCTGTAAGAAACTGATGATTCATTTTTGTTCCAATGTATGGACCCTCCATGCTGCAGCATTCTCTTCTTTCAGTTCTGTCATCTGTTAGCTGCTTTGAACTTGAAGCAAAACTTTCAGGCTTAGAGCAAATTGGTCTTACCTCTGAGTAACCTCTTTGGGGCATGCCCCTCCAAAAGTACATAGTACCTTATGTCGGCAACATGCACTCTGACAGCTGAGCATGAGAAATCTTTTACTCCTCTGCTATGTCAACATGTTTGTCTTTCACATAAATGGTATGTTTCTTTCAAACACAATTGCCTCGGGCTACAGACGGACTTCACAAAGAAGAGGAGTTTGAATCGTACATCAAGCGAGGTTAATGATAGGCCTACATGAATGTTTCTGTCTTTTATTGGTAATGGAGCATTGAATCAATCATTTATGGCAGCATAGCAGTTATGAGAAGTTATGTAGTCAGTGAGTTTCATTCATCATGAACGAAGCGTACCCTAACCTCGAAGTAGGCTGCAGGAAATAGGTTTCGAGGTCTTCGCCCTGGTTCGGAGGGATGGGCGGGTTTTGTCAATGTGATGCGAGGTGAAAATGAGGGAGCATATCTGCCCTGTCATCTTCTATTCTTCGTAACGACACACAGACACGATTAAGACGTAATTAGTTTATGTTTAAATGACAGGTGTGTTGCCCGGTACCCGGCAGTCGGCGTCAGTAACAATGCCGCCGCAAATAAACAGGAGCTGTTACGATGGGCACCGGGAGAAAAATGAACGAAAGGAAATTGCTCGTTTGTAAATCTCACATAAGAACGATTTGAGAGGATGGATTCTGTTACTCATCCTATTTTGATGTGGATCGTGTGCTCATACCTTTGCTCATACTGCTAAAGATCTAATTTGTTGTGATGCGAAGAGGAAAGTGTTTTTGATCGTGCCCACGTGTGGGAGTCCTGTAGGAGATGAGAGATTATTAGCCACGTTACTGCGACAAACAAACATTGATGCACAAACACTATGCAGGAAATCGACAGTGACAAATATCCCAGTAGGCCTCCTGAACATTGCAATGATTGCAATGTTCCTTTGGAACCTTCACCGAATAGATATTTCACAGTGAAGTTACTATCGACCTTTTACAAAACCTCAGCTTGGGCTCCGGCTCTGGCTCCAGCTTAGGCCCCGGCTTAGGCTCCGGCTTAGGCTTCAGCTTCAGCTCCATTTCTTACATCCATTATGAAGTACCAGACCTGTATAAAAGTAGAGGTTTGGGGTTTGGTTTTGAAGTAGATACTTTGTTTCAAACAAGAAAATGGAGCTTCAACCTCAGGGAAAATTCAAAACCTGTATTTTCAGCTTTAAGATGATGGAGCCTAAGCCCAAGCCAAAGCCCAAGCCCAAGCCGTGGTTTCATAAAGGGCTTATGCAGCTGCTGCTCATATTTACAAGCATAAGCCATGTCCCAATTCTCGGGCTGCGACCATAAATAACACACAAGTCTATGGAAATTGCTGCAGTCACTGGCTAGTGGCTGCCATAGGTACATATTATACGCCCGCCTCGCTTGCTCCCATTAAGCGACCTTTTAGATTACCCCTCACATGACCTATCACATGATTTATCACATGTCCAATGTGACTGCACAACCCATGGCCCTATTAACCCATTTCCCATACCCTTTTATGTACCCCCAAAATCCCATCATATAGGGCCTACCTCATTATGATGAATGTCATGCATACCCCAATGTCCCATATAACCAGTACCCTCTTACATTATGAACCACACATGGCCATTATACACCCATCAATAGGCCTACATGTACCCCCATACACCTCTATCTTTACCCTGATGCCCCAAATACTGGTACCCGCATCTTCGTGGATATCCCCTCCTTTAATTCCTCACTTCAAGCCATTTCTAGTTTCCACCCCTGTGAACAACCATTGATTGATTTTGTGGTTTTCACTGCCAAACTTAACACATTCAAGAACATCCTCGAAGGAATGCCTTTTTTGTTATTGTAAAACTTCAACCCCACGCATTGCAAGAATTGCCCCTTTTTGCCCAGAAAAACCCGAAATGGACCTTTCCTTCCTAATTGTCCCTCCCCTGGTTCCCCAAGATCCCCCCACTAACCAGCTGACTAATTGAAAGTCAACAGATATCAACCACAAGTTCCCCCAGGGTATGTGGCTACCCAGAATTTGCCCCAGTCCTTTTCTAGAGAACTACCAACTATCAAATGCTTGGACATTGGTATTTTTGCTTTGTTTCACTTACCAGTGTTCCTATTTGAAACCCATTTTGCTCCTTAAGCACTTAAGTGGAAAACAAGCAAAACTGTGGTTTGGTAATTAAACCCCTGGTTGGTTTAGAGTTTCAATCTAAATCTTTTCACATGTGAAAAAATGCTCTGAGTTTGGAGTTAGGAGGGCCGGGTGGACGTTCCAATCCTAGCAGGATCTTTCTCTAAAGGCTACTCACATGTTTTTGCATTTTTGTTGTTTTTTCAAAAACCTGGAGTGGAGTGGTGTTTTCATAACAGTTAATACACTGACCCCAGAATTTACTCAAAAGGGGTCACTCTGTGAAACATTGTTTGTTTTGTTTAGGCCACAAATAATAACCTGAAGTACTAATAGTTACAGCAACCATAGGTACAACATCGTAGACCCAGAACTTGGCTTCAGTGGCTGTAAAACTTTAAGTCATAGACATTGAAAGGTTGGGGACGAGGTCAAGGTTTAAGGTGCATGTCTGGGTGAAGTGTAAACATTCATTCCCTGGGGAGGTCATTGGAGGTGATTTGGGATTGGGGTGGGGCCCTTTAGAGGCCTGGACAGAGTCAAGGGCGTGGCTTGATTGGTTCCAGGTGGGAGGATATGTTCATCTTTCATTTGTAGCAACCTACATTGAAGTAGACACGCATACCAAAATGTGTATCCTTGTGGAAACATGGCTTTGTTCTTGTGTATAGGCCTACTATAAAATGAACACTCTCCAAAGAGCAGAATTGGAATCGCTCCCATTTGAACCAGAATCACTTTCCTAGGTTGAAATTTCTAGCGGACGTTCCTTTATTGCGATGCTAAATTTTGTGACCTTCGTCAAGAAATTACAGTTTTTATGCCTGTAATTTAATTTGAGGAACATGCATTTGGTTTTAATTACTCCCCATGTGTATATAAGGTCAACTTGAGTTCACATGCTAAGTTTTGTGATTGCCCAATCTGGAATGAATTCTGAAGTTTCATATGGATTGTTTTTAAGAATCTTGTGTGTATGATGAATGCATTTGCTCTCAGGCCTCTAAGATGCTAACCCTAACTCTCTGCAGCTACCACACAAGACAATAGCTGCTTACCACACACTACCACAGTCTCCACACTGGTGTATTGTGGTATTCAGGATAGCACACTTACCACAGGAGAAATCCAAGTGTGGTTTGGAGGTTGATTAGGGTTAATATATCAGGGAGCAACCAGAACAAGCTATACTGTACTTGAAACTATCATTTCACCAAGACAAGAACACAATATTGCATCTTTCATTTCATTCTGTAACAGGTGGTTAACACTTAGCAGTTAGCACATATCTGAATGGAAGCATTTTTAAAAGGTTGCAGTGTACCGGTAAGCTTTCCAGGATCAGAACATCGGGCTTGGTCATCATTTCGGTTACAAGCAGTCTTGCAGTAGCTTAGTCTTACTGTAATCATCATGTGAGTTATACGTAGCTCCACGTGTGAACAATTATAACTTAGTGAACACTCTACAAAAACAACCTATCAATGTGCCATATGATTAAACATGACATGTAGGCCCTACATCTTGAACGAACCAGGATACATCTGGAGACCATACATGCGGCCTGGAGTTGACCTTCATGCTATGGCAGTACTAGGCCTACCATGAAGGGGAAAGTCAAGAATGAAATGGTCCGTGATGGAGTTGGCTTCTTATCCTGACCAGTGTGTGGGTTGATGATCACATGTTGCTTGCTAAGCATCATGTATTTTGGTGCTGGGCAAAGCATTAACACCTGGTTTGCAGCTGGGCCAATTGCATTTGAACATGTGTACACTTACTGTTCATGAACTATCAAACATGAAACTGTGCATGGTTTGTTCCGCCACGGGTGAGCTTCGGTGGCCATGACCAGAAACCTGTTTTATGCTTTTGGCAGAGCCTTTCCTGACTTTTAGCTTGAGCTGTCTCATACTTTGACCCTATCTTATTGTCTGGAGCTTGTACAAGTCTACTGATGTACAAGCGCAATAGTTACTATCAGTATGGAGCTTCGTAGCTCCATGCTATCACATCAACCTGTCACAACCTGTTTCATGCTTTTGGCACAAGCCTTTCCCAACCCTTAGCTTGGGCTGTCTCATACTTTGACCCTATCCTATTCTGTCTGGAGCTTGTACAAGTCTACTGATGTACAGGCACAATAGTTATTATCACCATGGAGCTAGGGTACAGGTGCAATAGTTACTATCACCATGAAGCTTCCTAGCTCCATGCTATCACATCCTGCCTCAACCTAGTCCAATATTACCACTGTGTATTGTTCACCAATACACATATAGCCAATCAGTTCTATACTGCAGAAATTCTGAGGTTGCAGTTTTTTCCAATAAGCCTAAGGGAGGCTTAGGAATTAGCATACGGCTCAGCACACCACAAAGTACCCAACAATTGTGGGCCACAGTAACAACTGTTACATTTCCAGTCCTAGGCACCATTATAATGCAATATGTGTGTTTCATTTAACATCAACTACGGCATATTGTAATACTTTAGTTCACGACCTGTTCCCATTGCTCACGACAAAGTACAGTGCTACTTTCAAATATTTTAGTATATTGCACTAAAATTGATCATAGTAATGTACAAAAGATAATAATAACTCAGAAAAAGGTGGAATTAACAGTTATTGAAAGAAATGTAGAAATCTGGCAAATATTTAGAGTTCTCGTGGCTGCAATTTGACAAGACTTGGTAGTGGGAATTATTCCTCCATGGTCTGATGGTTGATGGGAGGTCAATCAGCAGTCTACTGTAGTGACACCAATGATTGATTGCTAACTGAAAATTCGGCAATTTGCTTGCAGGTTCCCACCATATATCTCAAATTCTGTACACTGTAGCCTGATTTCTTGCTGTTGCAGAACAGAAAGTTGCTAGCAATCTACTAGCATTGGCTTAAATAGGTCATGGTGCCAATTTCATAGAGCTGCTTAAGCACAAAATTTGCTTTAAGCATGAAAAGTATTCCTTGATCAAACAGGACTACCAACCAAACTTTCATGTGATGTATACTGCTTTTTACTTGTATTTGGCCATTGTTGGCTGAGCATAACATTCACAGGGAGTTTTGGCTTACATACTGATTTTATTAACCCAATTTTTTGGCGATTAAGCAAATTTTGGTGCTTAAGCAGAGCTATGAAATTGAAGTGCTATGTCACTTTATAGGCTCTGGTTTTACTGGTCTATTGCACTCAGAATCTTGTAAGGAATGCTGAGAACTAGGTCACTTGAAGAGCACCTTCTGGTATTCAGGTTTTTTCTCTTCACTGAAGGGAGGAAGGGTATTTTGATGGCTCTCAACAAGTGTCCTAGCGGATGCCTCTGTCAGGACTTACCTCCTCGGTTGTTGACACATTTGCCAAACCTGTCCTGTTCCCCTCCCCTTAATCCAAAGAATACCACCACAAAAAAAGAGACGAAATCCCACCAAAAACAGATTGTCTGTCTCTGGAATGTTCGCATTTTAAGTGAGGGATATTTTTAGGGTCAGCAAAGTTGACTAAGGAAGAATCTTAATGACTTCACCACACCGAATTTAGCACTTTTCACTCTTCTGCGGATCAGCAGCAGTACTGGAAAAGAAAACAATCGTCTGAATTTCATTGTTATCTTTTTGGCTGATTGCACTGAAGTGTTGAGATGAAATATTTAGGCCAAGATAGGGTTTGTCGTTAGGAGTACAGTACAGTTTCTCGGCAGTGCAAACTTAAAGGTGCAGGAACACAGAATGAAAACAGATAAAGTGCAAGGCAATGGCTTTGTACAAGTAGTATTGCTGATATGGCAAATTTGTTTGTGAGGTTTAAACGGAAAGAGTAAGATAACAACCCAAGTGTCATATATCGTTTGAAAGCTCTTTTTCATCTCATTCTAGTCGTGATCATGTTATTTTGGTTTTCTGTAATTCCTCACCTTATTAATTTCTCAAGCCTCTGATGATGTGGTCTAATGAAAGGTTTCGTCCGTTCTTTTGTCTGATCCAACAGCTTCTTGCAGTATAGGCGTATGCTTCAATGGCGGAACTTGCCAGGGTGGCTATTCTCAGATGTGCCTCTGCCCGGCCGGATTCGACGGTCCAAGATGCCAGTACGGTAAGTCAGAGCTTAGAGCTAGGGTTAGGGAGGGAGGAGGTTGGGGGGGGGTTAAGAAGTTGCTGTTATAGTAAAGACCTGTAAAGGAACAATGAGAAGTTGATATGCGGATTTTTAACCAGACTCTGATGCGTTAAGCTCGAGCGAATATCCTGAAGGTCACAGGTGAATGAACGCTGACCCACGGGGCTGATGTCGTCAGGCCGACAGGTCAACCTTGTTGCCAGAGAGTCGGACCCAGACTATCCCCTCTCATCTCCCAGTAAGCTCTGCTAAGACTCTTTGACAGGTCCCTCTTTAGCGAGTGAAATCATGCGTGATCAACGAAACCCCTGGATTGGATTTTTTTTTCCTTGTCAGACTGAACAGTACATCAGTGTACCGTACTTTGTGGGTCTACTTTGTATCCCTAATATCCGAAACATGCCATTGTTGGAGCACCAGTCATGGATAATTTGTTTCTGACAAGAGATCGAGAAAGAACGGCGCTTCTGAAATCCAACTGAGAATTTTTAAAGGGATGCTTTTAACTTTTTGGCCTTTTAGACTTGGCAGAAAAGAAAAAAAAGGGGAACAAGAACTTTAGGCTATCCCAAACCCCTGGGAGATGAAACTTTTTATCATTTGATTGAGCTAACGTTTTGTACAAGTTGGCAATTTTTATAACTAAAGATATCACAGAATGGCACTGGAATTTGTAGTTTTTTTTCTAAATTTTGTTTCTGTATTCATTTTTTTATTTTGGATTGGCATAGAACCATTTACGAGCCCAAATCTCAAAAATTTGTTGACTGATAGACTGTCGGGCTTCAGATTGTCCGTCTGCTCACTCAAAGGCGTCATATCGGTTGACTTATAGCCATTAAATCCCCCCAATTGTCTCAGGTTTCAACATACAGAGGGAGATAGCACCCTAAGTGCCGCTAAATGTTGGAGAGCCCTTATCCGCCTTATTTTCAGTAGTCGTAATATCTCAATTTTGTAGGTTTATGTGACTGCCTGTCCACTTTGTGGTGCCACATCACACGTTTGTAGCTATTTTCGGGCTCGTTTCTAACAGTAATAAAATGCGAACTTTGTATTTTTGCAATTTTGTACTCTTCATTGGAGCCAGTTGCCCTAATATACACACACTATTAAAACATCTCTTTTCCGTTTCATTTCTGTGATGATAAACACCGAACTTTGTATTTTTGTCGAATTTTACGATCTATTCTTCGGAGCGGGGTTGCATTTTATGTATGTATTGTTGAAAAGCTCTTTTCTAGCTCGTTTCAGTGTTGATAAACTCCTGAACTTTGTATTCTTGTGTAATTTGAACGGCCCATTTTTGTCCCATTGCCAAATCCTGTCCATGAAAGGTTTAGCCGTAGGGGGAATTAAGAAGGGTGAGCGGAGGTCGGTGAGCTGTTAGACGGATTGGACTCTTGAGAATCAAATATTTCGCAGATGATATTCGTTAACAATCAATGGACCTGAAAATGAAACTGCCCCCAAGACCTTCCACATCCGGGCAAAATGTTAAAACTTAAAAAAAAAGGATGATACTGCTGGAGTTTTCAGGTGAAAAAGGTGAATCCCAAAAGGTTGCGATTTATAGATACATGTGTGAGGTTCAGTGTGGTTGATAAATCACCACAGACAGCATGGAGGTATGCATACTGAGTAATCAAAGCATAAAACTTTTGGAGTAGTCATCGTAAATCAGAAAGGGATTTTGGGGGCAATAAAACTGAGATCATCTTGCAACCCCTCAGGCCTAAACTTCTTTGTCTTTCACAAGGCAACATTCTGTTGACTCATCCTAGTTTATAGATTGTCCTAAAGCCTGAAGATTTAGAATTGGACTAACAGAAAGAAGATGTCACTCTTTTGAGAAAGATCTCATTTCATGTGTCAGATTTGTGTTTTTGATTCTCCACCGAGATGTAGGGTATCTGTTCCATCTGGTGCAGCTACGTTGACTTCTGCATGTCATGCTCCACCAACCTGCGAAACCATAACTCAATTTTCTTCTCCGAGATCAACCGGGCATTGTTAAAGCCCCCTGAAGGATATGACTCAAATCCCTACCTGTTCCTGTCCTATAAGTTGGACCATGGAGGGGAGGGAGGTACAGTCAGGTGTCGGTAACCCCCCACCGCCACGAATTCAAGAGTTAAGAGATCAAAGCCCTCGCAGAAGCATTTGTTCAGACAAAGAAGCTCACGGGCGTGGCATGCATCCAGGCCGTGAGACAATGCAATACTAAGATGCTAGATGAGTCACGGTGATATACCTCAACGATAAGGGGGAAGGAGGGGTTATATTTAGCATCTCCCACCCATACATGGTCGTGATTATCAAGGGTTGAGTCGCGTTACTTACAAGCACGGGGCAGGGTCAGTAAGGGGTGAGGGGTACGCTACAACTTGACGAACGAGCGGAGTGGTTGCTGATCGGGAAGGAAATGTTTCACTTCCATTTTGGTTACTAACTTAAATTTTCTTGGGCCAGACAGATCAGATCACTCCATTGCCAGTTATTTCTGGAAAATTTGTAAGAGGACACGTCGGAAGGTGATGACAGATGGGTACTGTCAAACAACATTAGAGGCCAGTTTGCCTTGCCTTGCCTTGATGCATAACAGTGTGAGCAAGCCCTACCCTAGGCCTATAATCTCCTAATACTCTGATGTTTAAGAGGCTAACATGAGCCACAAATAAAATCCAGCATCAGCAACGGACTAGCTATTCCTTGATGGCTCAAACAGTTCAGAGTCCAACAGAATTTGCATGTTGCCATGTTTGTGACGGATTCTTACTCTGGCTGCAGTTAGACATTAGGCCTATAAAGCCCCCTGCCTGACTAAGCAGAGTAGGCCTAGACGGTCTTGAGTCGACTGGTGCCCTGCAAGGAAGTCAATTGCTTTTTTAGCAAGGAATTACCTGTCCAGTCATCGTGTGCCGTCCAAACACTCGCTGCCATGATGTTCGGGAAATGCTCCACCCACCTGACCAGCCTCGCTCTGTGTCATGTCCCCCACCTTTTCTCCTTTCTTCTGGTCTACTCCCAGCTTCCCCGCCCTACACCATCCCCACCCCTCCCCCTCCACCTTCCCCACCCCTTCCCCCACCCATCCACCCACGTGTGTAAATGCCTGCAATCGTGGACCCCCTATTGTTCCACTTTTACCTGTACAGTGAACAAACGTAAAGGAGACGTATGATTTTCGGGATTTTTTGCTATGTTTTCAGGATTTGTTTTGCTAGTGCAATCGCAGCCCTGATGTATGTGATTTAGAAGCCCTGCACTCCATGCAGTAACTTGTTAGTTGATGTAGATATTTGGCGGCCATTTTGAGAAGAAAATAAAAAAGCTAGTGTAAAAGTTGTGAGGTCAAACTTAGTGGTGAACCTTTTTTTAGTTCATTGATCAGCCGCGCCGCAGCAGCCCACCCGCCTGATGTCCCTAAGGGTACATCTCACAATTTACACGGCTAAACTGAAGTAACAAAACGTGATTATAAAACCGGCACAAAGGGCTTGCTATATCGTGGGACTTATTATAACCACAATGACATAATTATTGCCTGTAGTCAATTTAATTTTTTTTCTCTTTCAAATTTCACCCTCGCCCCTAATCCACTGGCTTTCCTGTTACATTGAAGAGTAACAAACCTCGCCTCACGCTAAAATTGAGTTTATTTGTTGAGTAAAAAGGGTTAGAAATTTTTTGTCCATTTTCAGGGTTTTTTATCCTACATGCCAAGGTTAGGAATATCTTTAGGGGTTTTAGGAAATGCGACAGAATTCTTAATTTGGAGGATTTTTTGTTTAATTTGGTCGCTTTCCCGCTTGGGGATAAAAGCTGAATGAAATTTCTGCTAGAGGGTGAAGCAGAGGAAATCCTGTGATTTCATAATGTGATTTATTGGTGGTTGCTGAATTTTAATGGCCGGGAGGGTTACGGTGCCAAAGTGCAAAAGGTTTTTTAATGTCGCTCGCGTTTTTATATAGTGACGCACACAGTGTACGCTTGTGTACTGACACACACAGTGTTCCATTGGAAACTGTGTACCTCTAGTAAAATGGGGTAATTGATTCGAGTTTGGAGGGACTGGTATTTCAAACCCAACAGGATCTTTCTCAAAGACTTTTTCAATCTAAACGTTATATAGCTTTTGAGAAAGATCCTGCTTGGATCAAAACGTCAGGCCCTCCTTACTCCAAGCATTTTATGTATTTTATTCAGGTTACTTATTTTGGTTGATGAGCAGTTTGCAGCAGTTTATTACTTAGTATTAAAGGTAGTATCATACTTTTTTTATCAAAGAAATACAGATTCATGGGCAAACATTTCAAGACTGATACAGTAACAGTCATCTGTGAAAATTTCAGTCCCATACGGTGCCTACTTTTTGAGAAAACAGTGAAAAACGGCCACAGTATTTCTTAAGTCTTTTCTCTTTTATTTTTGATCTTTTAAAAGATCAAAAAGATTTTTGGTCGTTGTTTTACTAATTTCTGGATAAATATACCATTTCAGGCAGAAACATTTTAACAGTAGGTTTCTACCAGCATCAACTTCATACCCTGTAAGTTATACGTAAATCTGTGAAGATTTCTGTTTTGGTCTCATACCAAAGTATGATACTACCTTTAAGCACTCGCATATATGAGGGACATTTTCAGTTCTGAAAAACTGGAAGCCTAGGGAAGTTCTATTATCTCATTCTGCTGTTGATGTTTTTGTCGTTATCCTTTGCTGCGTGTCGGAAGTACTTGGTCCTAATCCTCACAGAGTGTATTTCTGGTACTGACACGAAATGTTCTGCGAACATGGGAAGTATTTTTACATCACGACATCCTGCCTCTGTCAGTTCCAGTTTCGGAACGGCCGACCAAGAGATGTTTTTCGTTCTTTGAGGCATTTTTCCTAAACAAATTTGTTTTTCTGCTGCAGAGCTAGTATCTGTCATTCATCCTCATTCTAGTTTTTTTTTTCTCGGTCGTGACGCCGTTTAACGAGGCTGGTTGCATGCGTCATCATGTTGTGGTCGTGATGCATTAAACAGTTTCTCATGAAGTGGAATGCAGCTTGTACCGTGTGATTTGCTCTCGTGATATCTTGTCAGAGTTTTGTCAGAAGCTTTTCTGAAAACCAAAAACTTGTTCAGAGCTTGGTGTGGCCTGTTGTCGATTTCACCAAGCACTAAAGATCTATCTGAAATCACGAACCAATCTTAATAGTGCTCCGCACTAATGACGTCACAAAATCCCCGTATGTCAGACAAACATTGTCTCACACACGTAGTGTACATGCAAGCGCACGTGCACACGCACACACGTTTGCATGGTTGCAATGTTTGTCTGAGATCTGGTGCTATTTTTAGCGCAAGTGCGGCGCCCTATTGTGTGATGTCACAATGTAAATCACAATGGTGGTTTTGAATCTGAAACTTTTCGTGAAATTGTCCCCAGAACCACTTTCTACTCTCATAAAATGTCTAACTGCAACGCTAATAACTTCTAGAACTTCACATTTTTGCAGAAATTGTAAAAAAGAAGGTAATCCAAAGTAATTTCCATACCTATACCATTAATTTTTTTTTCTTCAAACCACTGAGTATTCTTTGGCTTCGAACCTTTGTGGGTTGTAAGTTTATTTTTGGAACGGCCTCCATTTGACACCCAGAAAGACAAAAGAATGTTTTGTCAGACTTAACTCCTCGTCTTTTCCCCGAGCCCACAAATCAGCTTTTTCCGATTCGAAAGATCCAGCAGGAATTAGCCTAGTGATGTTATTATGTGACTGACATCTGGTTATAGCTTAGACTATTAAAGATATGCAGGAAATATTTGGGCCGTTGACCTGTGTGGCAGTAAACATGAAGCATCAGCATGATTTTGTTCTTTGAAATATCACCCAAATGTTCATGTTTAAGGTGGCAGTAAGGAATTCTTTATAGTCTTATTTTGGTGGACCCTACACTTAAATTCTCAAAAAAAGGTTACATAGAAAGCTATACCCTTAATAATAGAGTGTCACTGTGAAAGTGTGAATTACTTGTGTTTTTTTTAAACTGACACCTGTTTTTCTCCGCCCCAAAAGAGAGAAATTGTCGAAACAGCAATAAAACTGCCATCTAATAGTCACAGAAGCAGGAATCTGCTTTCATCAAGTTGGGAGTGGTAGACTGGCATATGACACATTTCGGTCAAGTGGCCATTAAAAGAATGTCTACAATTTTTCTACCCGAACAGATGTCCAAACTCACTTCCAAATCCCCAAATCCCTTGGCACCCAAGCGCAAAACCTTTAAAGAAAACTTGGCTAGACTGTCCCTGCCAACCGTTGCCCAGAACTGGAATGCAGATTACTTCACCCATTCATTTTCTAAAAGGTTTGACTGTGACAAGTATTAAGGAAGAGTTGTTTTTGAAAAAGAATGAAATACTCCTAAACTTTGAAAAGAAAGCAAAAAGGTGAAAATCAGTGGGGGGTATTTATGTAGCTTTGTTTTGAGAACTCTAGGCCCTGTTCCAAACCTCGGCTTCGGCTCAGACTCCAGCTCCGGCTCCATTTTGTGAATCCATTTTTAAATAACTGGTATCAAAATAGAGGCTTTTGGCTACGGTTTGGAAGTAGATACTCTATTTTGAACACGAAAACAGAGATTCAGCTTCAATGAAAAGCCACAACCTATAATTCCAGCATGTGGATTACAGAGACGTAGCCGGATCCAAGGTTTGGAAAAGGGCTTTGAAAGCATCAAATTTGACATGAATATCTGTTAGTGGGTGAGACTGAGAAGATTAGAAGTGCATTAAAACAAGAATTATTCTACTCCTTTGAAGTTGATAATTTTATTCAGAATCGGTTTTAATTTAACATTTTTGTTTTGTGAGATGGAAAACTGTCTAATTTGAAATCTGAAGTTTTGAAATTTTTTATCTGTTTTTTTTATCACTTTGTACAAGTTTGAAACAAAATTATGAATTGGTATTTTTTTTTTTTTGCAAAGTGACAAACACTTGTACAGTTTGTATTCCAAATGTATTTCAAGGTGATAGCTATACATCCTTATTTTACTGTGCCAATGAGCTAAATGTGGAGGAGACTATGGAGAAAGTGGTCCTTACAGGAAAATTGCACCCTCAGACCATAAATAAAGCTACAAGGCTTATAGTTATTAAGTCTGTAGCAGTAGAGGTTTATACTACACATATCCTAGATGTAGGTCTTGTACTCAGCAACTTTGATTATTGCCATACCTTGTTCCTATGAACTTAAAAAGCCATATTTTAACCAGGCATGCAGGTCTCCTTCCGAAGTAACCTACAAGCCCTTCTCCATCACAACCTGAGATTCCTGACAGGGTAATAATACATTTGAGAGAGAGTCACTGACTTCACTATGGCTCCACTTGTCCTTGTCATTCTTTCTTTTCCCTCCTCCCTTCCTTCGGGTTTCTTGTTTTCATGCAGCAAGGAAAGGAGGTCATTATTTTGGCATCAAGTTCATATGGAGTACATCCAAGCCTAGGGACCCATGTCTGTATTCTTGTACCCTTCATGGTCTTTCTCGTATTTCGCTCCTGGGCTTTTTTTTGAAGGGGTGCTAAGGGAAATGGGAGACACCTGGGGTGACAGATGGGTTACCGTGGTGGGAGCCCTGGCCCTGACTTAAAGACTTTTGCTCTAGATTCTAGGTTTGTACTTGTACCTTGTGTGGCTTGCATGAAGGCACTTTTTGATTTGTAGGTCACTGAGGGAAGAAGAGGTGTTGGACATTTTTTGCAGGTGATGCTAAAAGTAAAACCCTCCATATTTCTCAGGGGAGGAAAGGATGTAGGCCTACATTGTGACTGGGGTTTGACCAGTATTACAGTGCAACATTTAGGCCTACTATCTATTTAGTTTCTAGGCGTTTCGATCCTAGCAGGATCTTTCTCAAAGCCGATCCTAGCAGAATCTTTACCAGAAGGCTAAACAGTCTTTTAGCCTTTGAGAAAGATCCTGCTAGGATCGAAACGCATCAGGCCCTCCTAACTCCAAGCATTTGATATATTTTAGGTCATTTTGGCTGATGAGCAGTTTGCAGCAGTTTAGGCCGCCTATTACTTGTATTATTTATTTTCTATTAAGTGTTTATGTTGTAGAAACGAAAAGAAACTTGCTTGAATGATTTTCGTAGGTGTGAAGTTCAGAATTTAAGTTGGTCTTTGTGGCGAATCGAAATCGAATCTATAGAGGTGGTAATGGGTAGCACCAGAGCCAAATGTGTTAATTTCCAAAATGGCTTGCCCTAATGAAGTCAAAATGGAACACCTGTTCCCCCGAGGTTGTGACTGACTTCTTAACCTTTCCAAGGACTCACTTCTTATTGAGAGGGCTCTTAAGTTAAAACACCCACAAAATGTCGTTCATATTATCCCCAGACAGTTTTTGATTCACTTAACAGCAGTTTCGCTTTTGACGGGAGGTAAAATAAAGACTCAAAAAGCCTGGCGAACTTGCAGCCTGCTTTCTCAAGGCTTTTTGTAAAGGACTAAAGGACTTTCCTTTTTTAGATTTGAAAAGTGCATTTGAAATTGGGCTTCTAAAGTTAGGAAGGTGAATGCCTTTTGATGTTGCAGGATGTGCAGATTCTTGAAATGTGAAGACGTATAGCAGTTCCCTTGGTAGAAATGCATATTCTCAAAGGCATTTATGAATCTTTTTCCTATTTTAATCGAGTCCGTAGACAATGTTTTGCCGGGGCACATAAAACTCGATGGGCTATAAGCCTTTACGTAATTGAGAGGAAAATCACCCTTGCAGATAGGTGACAAGTGACCCTTTCTGGCTATGAAGGACTCAAGATCTTTTGTTGGCAGCTTAGCTAGGTGTTAGAGATATCCTAGCACAAATATTTTTAACAAGGCCAGGTTGAGGAGTGACTCCGGCTATCTTCGCCTTGTCTGTGCCCATTCTCCGAGCAGGAACTTCAATTTTCCACTCAACAAAAGGGATTTTTCGGTGTGAAATGACGTGAGGTGGCCTGTTAAATTGGGACATTTGAAATGGTTATTTCACTGTATGAGCATCAAGAAGGCAATGACCTTATTTGAAACTCTTTCCCAACATTTCTGATCGATTTGACCTGGGGATAATATTGATTATGCACTTTATTGATTCGCTCAAAGACTCAAATACAAAGCATCCATTGTCCTTTTTGTGGTACGCGGCAGACATCTGAACAATTAGCTCAATATCTGTATACTTAATGGACGCACTGAACAATACAGAATTGGGACTTAACAGTGACTGTTTTGAGTTTTTGGAAAATCTGGAATATACCAGTGTTGATTCCAATATTTGCCCAAATACTGTCAAGCCATAAAGTGTAGTTGCCAAAAGTTTTAAAAGCAATAAAGAGAATATCTCATTCTTTGCCTATTTGTTTTGCTAAAGGATTAACACTAATCCCCGACTTCATGCAATTAAAACATTTCTAAGAAATCCGATCTGTAACATCAATCAACTATTATTCTTTGATGGGTATTTCACATACCAACCATTTTGATAAGTTTTGCACGTACAGGTACAGATTCAAAGAAAAGCATTGTGTTGAAGGTGAATTAAGTATAATGGCTGTCAGTCATTTGGGTAATGATGAGTTTCGGCATTGAACAATTCTTAAAAAGAAAACAAGAAAAGATAATGGGGAAGAAGTCAACTGTCCGTAAAAAGCGGTTTGTCTTTTGTGTGTGCTGATAACCTTCTGCATTGTTTGGCGTTCCAAGCCGTTGCGATCTCTTTGCCCTCTTCTTCTTCAATTCACGGTGGTCAGTCGGAGAAACTCTTTCTTGCTCTTCTTTGAGTGTCCAAGCTTACACAAATACACCTGCATCGGGCACCACTTGAAACGACACGGCCCAGAAAATGAACACAACAACTGAAAAAAAGAGGGTACAGCTCAAATACCCTTAACTAAACAGATCAGCAAGCCCTGACGGGATTCAGCATTCTCTGCCTCCATCATGTGTTATCTGTTTTTTCTTGTGGTGTCCGTGTCAAGTGCCTGTTTGGTCAAGAAGCACTCTGGTGGACTGGGATTAGGAGGGATGGCAATCGATCTGCAGTCGTAGCCCCTGAGAGGAAGACGGAGCCTCCTCTGAGAGGAAGAAGCATGTTTTAGTCTCCTAGTCCCAGAAGGAAGGCTCCATCACTCCTCAGCCCTCAGGATTCCAGACCTTAACCTTAACAGACGACAACCAACAACCGACAACTAGGGCCCTGCTGATATTATCATCAGATCAAGGAAATATTGAATAAAAAGTCAGAACCTCCGGGCAAAAAATTACTCTCTCTCCCTGGGTCCCAGCCTCACAGGTCATTTTGTAACCCCCTGAAAAAAGGGATAAAATGGAGCGGAAATTGATGAGATTACAATCATGATGTAAGGATAACACTTTTCGGTAGTCACTACCTGAAATCGGAAGTTGAAAAAAGACTCGTACAGTGGCAATTTGGTTAAGTGAATTTTGACAGTTTTCCTGGCCACCCCGAATTGTCTCCCGGTTTTTTTTACCTGTAGGCAATGAGAGTTGAAAGTTCAGACTTCAGAAGTCCGATGAATGGTTCTTGTCAGAATCCAACTGTAAAACAAATTACCGCTATACAAAATGTGCAAAGCATTACTACCAACATTTTCTCTTCTCTTATGGCGTCTTGGCCCACCATGCAAACTTCTCTAAATCTGACTGTCTACCCAACATCAGGGTTTGAATTTCCTGAAAAAAAAGGCACTGGACAGCAGGTGTAGTAACTGAAGCATTTTACTAGACCTGAACTTTGTTCACTAGACCTGTGACATTCATGTACATAGGAAAACCCTAATTATATGCAATATTTTGTCAAAATTCAAAAATCATCAAAAAACAAAATCAAAAACGCCGAACTAGTGCAGCACCGACACTGAAATAACTAGACTCGGTCCACAGTCTAGTGGATATTTCGAGCCCTGAATATGACAATCCTCCTCTCTTGTTTCCCGCCTAAGAAGTAGAAATTCTACTCCGTCTCTGTGTTTGTATTCTAATTCCTAAGTAGCAGCTTCTTGCCTTCATCGGATGTATTTGAGTCAAGCTGGACCGATTTCTTGACTAAAATGTCCACGATGCAGCCTCTGGAATCACTTCAGGGGGCAGCATTCTCAAAAACCAACTCCACCGAGCAAATTCAATAACCTCTCCCATCGTGGTCCCATTAAACAAACTTGTTATGGTAGAACGAATAACTAATACACAAACCATCAAGGGATTTGAAAAAAAAAATTGACTTCCTCCAAATTCATCATAAAAGTCAATTGGATCAAAATATGTCCTGATTCGTGGCAGGGAAACACGCAAACGTCTTCAGGGCGTAATATTTTGTTCTGTCGAAGGACTGGAGCCCTTCTAAATAAAAGTAGGCCTATGGCAGCAGTTATGTCGGGTAACAAGAGTTCATCTCTTGTTATATCGTGAGTGGCTTTCCCGATATTTTTCCGAGCAGGTTATTTTGCTAACAAACCACAGCCCCTGCAGATATTTTTTAGGGTGGCGGTGCATTTTTCCTTCCCCTCTTCCTTGCGGTTTTAGGCAGAACTGTCATTCTATGTGTTTAACATCGCTTGTTGATGAGATCGGTGCGGGTCTTGGAGCTTGGAAGTGAAGTTTAAACTAAAGCTTTATTGAAGGATCAGTGCGGTTGAAACGTTGATTTTTCCTGGAATCATTATTTCACACATAATTGGTGATGGATTATCTACTTGATGAAGTAAAGAAATCAAACAGAAGGATGACGTATGGACCATTGGAAATTTCTCATTTCAAAATTTTGTAACAAAGGTTTAAAAGATGCAGTAAGAACCCTGTCTTTCTACGTTCGCTGAGCATTAATAATGGCCTAGGCCTACAGGTATATTATAAAATTTATTTGTGTTTTTTTGTCAAACCACTTGTACGGCTCCATGTCTAGTTGCAGATCTGTTGACATTTTGGTACAATGATGCCATAATCTGTCACGTTCAACTCCAAAAGGTTTCAATCATTCTTGATTTGATGCTTTTCTTTGAATTTGTCTGATCCATTCATGGCATAGAAACCTTTTTCCATTTTTTGTTTGGGACGTAGGCGTTTACACACAATTTTCAATAAATATGAAAAGAAAAATGAAATTTTGGGCGGCTTTAATGTCTCTGGTTGGACAGGAAGTTTGCTTTAAAGGCATCTCGGAAAGGACTTTCTGCGGTTTCAGTCAAAAGCAACAAACATGATCAAACAGACTGTAAAGAAACAACTGTTAAGTAGGAAATCAACATTGCATTGTCTGTGTACAGTCCGTGGTTTCCTTCAAAACCTGTAGAAAACAAGCAGAGATCAAGAAAAACCTGCCATCATGTTTTTCTGGACTTTGTGCGGAGGCCGAAACTCGAAAATGCCGACTGGTGTCACTTGTGGCGCAGGCAAAACTGGATGTTTATTTATTCGAGTTGTGTGTGGTTGAAAGTTGAACTCCATATTTTTGTGACGATGCGGTTTAGTTCCGCTCCATTTCCGGCATTGTGTTATCACATTAGGAACATTTTGATCTGACCCGATCATGATGAGGTAGTGTGAGAGTACGTGTGTATGTGAATGATTGTCATCAGTCGCTCCGACAAAATTTGAAGGTGTTGATGATTTTTTTGGAGGGGATTTTACTTGTCGATTGAGACCACAAAGGAATAAATTCAAATGAGAATGAACTGAGCCTACTTCTTATTTCAGTCGTACTGGGAGGCATATGTTTGGAAGATAACAATCTTATTTTTTCATTGCTGTGATGAAGTGCAAGCATTAGGCCTGTTTCTTTGGTATTAAACAGAAATCAACTTTTTTTTCCTAGTTTGAAAAGAAAATCTGGACTAAAGGTCAGGAATGAAACCCCACTAACCCAGATATTCGGCATTTTATTGATTAAGTTTGTTTTTTATGATCAAGATAACCAAATATTTTGATGCCTTTCCCCCACCTCTGGAGAACACCCAAATGGAGAACAGAAAAAATGTGCACCCTTTAACCAAATCATTTATTCTGGTCATTTTTCAAACTATTTTTCACACCTGTGATTTGATTGTGTGCTATATTTTATGCCCTATAAATTTGAGAAAAATCTCGACGAAAGATCTTCTGTTTCGTAAAGGAAGAATTGGATGCAATGCCCAAAATTCATACTAGCCATTACACGTCCCTCGATAAGTTTCTCAGGCCCACCTTCTTCCTGATTGGGACTCTGTTTAGGACTTGATTCCATCGAAATGGCACTTTTTTTGTTTTCAACCCCTCCCCCTGTTTCCCGAAGGCTAGATCCGCCCCTGTAGAATGACCCAAATGTGCAGTCAAACATGAAGCCCATAATAGCTTGTACATTTCTAGGATACATTGCACGAAGATTTATACAACTCTAACATCAACCTGTTGGAATGACCCATGTACATGACAGAGTTATAATGCATAGCATTTATATTGTAAATTCAGAATGTCATATTGCTTCATACCTCACATACATCACTGCACACTACAGATGTTATTTTTCAATATTTGTATAGCACTGTCATAAACACAGGGTCGGCACAAATTATCAGAACCGACTCTGGACTTTGATTTCATTTCGTTGTTTGAATTTTATCCCTAAATTCAGATTCAAAGAACCTCCGTGAGGAGGCTTGATTTTCTTGGAGTGATGGTGCGTGTTAAACGTGATCCTCTCCGAAACATACCCCAGCTATGTACATGCCAAACAGCACATTTTTAGTTTTATATCCCAGGTGAATTTCACTCATGACTTGAAGAGGCTGGTTGGAGCCAAGACCAGCCCGTTCTTATTTTCTTTTTCTCCTAATAGAGTGTTTTTTTAGGAGACCACTGGGAGTTCGCTAATGTAACTTTGACTTGCTCCCAAGTTCAGGTTTTTAGTTTTGCTGACGGCCACCAAAGACGATCAATAAACAGACTCTTGGTCCCCCTCTAAATGGATCTGTCACTCATTCTTGTGATAATGGATTGCCGGATGGATGGCTGTGGGTTTCAAGTAGACTAGCTTTCTTGCGGAAAGTCGGTTTCCCCCAAAATCGCTGCATCCTTTTGTGGGTGGAGAAAGTTTCCTGTGGTTGTCCAAGAAGTGTGTGGGTCGCAAGATTTACTACTTTGGAAGTTTGGGTCTAGAATGTGTTCCAAAGTCTTTTAAAGTCATATTCAGGATCATGCAAGCGAGTGATTTCAGTCATGGAGACTTTCAAGGTTTTTTTGAAGATGTGAGGACTGGTGCAAATTTAGCTTCAGTACCCTTGTTCTATTTGAAAAAGTGTAGGAATTTGTTCTTTATTTAGTTTTGCCTTCTAAGGAGTAGGATATTTCAGTCTTTTAATGTGCTGTCGCGGACAACTACTTGGCACCACTCTCTGAACCCATTGACCTGCAAATTTTTATCCTTCGGTCTGCCTAGTATATTGTGTCTGTTGTCATCGGAGTCGGGCAATGAGTGGACCGGGAGGTTTTGAACCCTTTGCCCCAGCCCTCGGGCCATGGCCCGGTGAGTTGTGTTCCTTGATTCCCTTGAACCATTATTATCATTATTATCAACATTTCTCCGTCAGCTCTTAACACGCCATTCTCCGGTTAACCCCCTTCCGGCTGTGATGCTGTTGACAATGGCTTGGCTTGGCATCTAAGGGCGGTAGCTGGATTGTGTTTAGGATCCAAACAGACATATGTGTGATTTGAGTGAAGAAAATGTTGTGATTTCAACAAAAAACCTTGTGATTTTAAGGTGGTTTACACCCCCATTACCCCCCTAATGTTCTCGTTGTCAACACCCAGCCAAGGAATTCGAATGACATTGACAACATGTATGCCTTTCATTGGCATTGCAAAAATTGAAGGTTATTTTTTATCAAATGCAAGTAATAAACTGCTGCAAACTTTTCATCAACCAAAATGTGTCAACCTTTATATCCTAAGATTGACTTTGGAGCATTGTGAAGGAATGTTTGTAGAAACAGGTCGTGAATGGACTATGGGTATGTTCACACGAGCTGCTAACTTCGCTGCTAACTTCGCTGCTAAGTTAGCAGCGAAAATTTGTGGCCGTTGGAACGCAATTTTAGCTAACTTCGCTGTCAACTTCGCTGCTAACTTCGCTGCTAAGTCCGAAAGTTAACAGCAGAAATTTGTGAAGTTAACTTCGCTTCCTCCGAGTTAGCAGTGAAATGTGATACTTTAGCAGCGCTGCTAACTGTGATTTTCCGTATGAACGCAACTGACCTGCTAGAGAAAACATGACTTCCGCTCGATGTATATTGCCGACCTCTCACGCACGTTGTGCCATGGTGGTATACAACTATACACTGTCACATGTACATGCGTGTATAATACTAATGTTCGTGTAGCTGTCACTTCTTCGGTCCTTGCTGACATCAAATTTCAATGATTTTAGGGCACTTTGGCCTCAAGTATGTGTACATTTTAGGGGAACTGAGACCAAAAGCATGGGCCGACGAGGCCATTTATTTTAATGACGGAAAGGCACCGATTCCAAAAACACCGTGACGGTGTACACGATGTACGGCATTGTTATTTGCGAGACTCTCCGTGAAAAATATTCTGACCGTCCCGTTCCAATCATCGTAAATTGCTTTTTCCTGATCAAGTAAAACTTACTTGAATTTCAGTCGGTTATTTTGTCCTTTTGGCCAAGTAGATACAATTTCCATATACTTGATCTAAAACAATAATTTTTATATCGTGCAAAAGTCTTCTGAAAGCGACGACGATCACACAACCCATCACGCACACCACGTGCAAACACAGTGAAGTCAGCACGGCATCTCGAAATTTCCACAGTCAAGTGCAGTCATAGCGCTCGCTACCACGCACGTGGCCGTGGATCGGCGGCCGATGTTCAGTCGGTACATATTTTGCAGCGAGAAACTCAAATTAAGTGGGACACCACGGCCGAAAAGAAAGGGGCACACGGCCATTTTTAGCCGCGGACAGAGTGGGCATTACGGCTAAATCAGAGTATGTCATTTTCGCTATCGTATTTGTAACATTTCGTTGTCGTTTTTGCATAATTTATAGCTATTGTTCGTTGTTGTTTTCGCGGAGTTTACGTTGTTTTTTTCTCCTCAAACAACTACCGGAAGTAGCCGGGATAGATCAGCAATGTTATAACCAATGACGTAATGGTTTCGTGACCTCTCACACGCTGATTTTGCAGTTAGCAGTCGTGAATTTAGCGTGTGAACGCTCGGTGATTTTTAGCTAAAGTTGCTTTTACGACCGAACCCCCGCTGTGATATTTTAGCAGCGAAGTTAGCAGCGAAGTTAGCAGCTCGTGTGAACATGCCCTATGTGGATTCCCTGAGAGGAGTTAATAGTTCTGGGAAGAACTGGAGTTTTGTAGAACTGGGTTTTCTTTTGTCACAGTTACTGCTTCATTCGCAGTTTTTCCACAAACGTTCCTGTAGGCTTTAACTTTACTTAGCATCTTGTTCTGACTGTAGGATTGTGTTGCACAACCAGCAGGCTTGACCCTTTTAGTGATTTTTTGTTGCAATTTTGAGTTGACGTAAATCCTGATTCATGCAGTTGTTAGATTATGAATGAGAGCGGAGGCTGGAGTGTTCAATAACCAAGTTGGAGAAAGCTTGAAGAAATTGAATTCTCTTGTCACACGAGTACACGTCATGGTATTGGTATCCTTGCACAGTCACAAGAAAGATTGTGGTCAGTTAGTGGGTGTTGTCAAAAAAAGTTCAGTTCCTTTCAAAAGGCCAAAGAAGGTTATGTCTATTTAAAGGCGACCACATGGGTAACTTTGCTGACCACAGAAGTAACTTGCAGACCGCAGAAGTTACTTGCTGACCACTTTTATTATTTGGCACAGTAGGGTGACCCATGGGGTTGACAACATGACCATTGATAATGATGACCAGTGTGGAGGTCCATGGAATGACCACTGTTACTCAGTCTCAGCGAGTGGGTGTATTTGAAGCTTCTTTACGTCACCTTCTTTCAGGTGAAAAAGTCTCCCAAAACAACAGTCCTTGGGATGACTTGTGTTTGTGTGACGTGCTAGGTCTGACAGCCAGCCGGCAGGTATACAAAACTCCTTGATCGTGCTTGGGGCTTTGGGGGTGGGTTTGGGACTGTATGAGACATTCACTGGAGGTTGTCCTCCTCATAAATCCACGGCGGAATGACCAATTTGGCCATGGTCAAGCTGAAGTGGTCATCAATTGTGACTCACACCAAGGCTGGAGGAATCATTCCCTGGACTGAAAGTGTTATTGAGCTTTTACATGCTGAAATGTGGGGGATGACAAATTAGGTTTTAGCCTTTGATGAAGATCCTGCTAGGATTGAAACATCAGGCCCTCCTAACTCCAAGCAGGTTGTGAATTTCAGTGGCCGATTTCACTAACATTTATGCGATAATCTCTAAGCCCAAATCCATCGCTAAACGGAAAATTAGTACTCAAAGAAGCGATCAATTTTCCGTTTAGCGATGAATTTGGGCTTTAGCGATGATCGCAAAGCATTAGTGAAGTCGGCCCCTGTCATTATTTTGGTTGATGAGCGGTTTGCAGCAGTTTATTACTTGTAGTGTTACAATGTAAAAACAATTAATGCCATGATTTTCCTGTTGGTAAAAATTCTGGTCCTTAATTCAATAGTTATATTCAATCGCCACTCCCATAGCCTTTTAAAAAAAAATTTCAATTATACCTGGATTCCTGATTACAGCCATTTATTTTCTTTTAAGTGAATACCCCAAGGTCCCTCATTATAATGGCAGAAAGATAAGCCCACCAGGCAATGTGGAAACTAAATTGTGTTTCTCCTTCATGCACTGACCGATTTTTTAATCTCCGCGGATACTTTTTTTCCTTCCCATTTTGAGATCGTTTTCTTTGTTATTATTATTATTATTATTTATCTCTGGTAATGACACCAAGGATTCCTCATAAGCGCTCTAGGCACTGTATCTCGAAAGCTTGATGAAACCTTTTATGGAAAGATGATGAGAAGAAGATACAGTTGTAGAGGTGGGAGGAAAACCCCAGAGTAATATTCTGGGTAAAACCCACAGAATCAGGTAGGGACTGAAAACCCAATCCACTTGTGTACTGAGCCGGACTTGAACCCGGTTGGCCAGAGGTGAAAGGCGAGGAAAGAACCGCTAGGCCAATCTGACTCTCCCAACCTTATTGCCAGGAAGAGTTGAATAAAGTATAGTCAATGTGGTTATCATGTAAGTTGCCAAACTACCATAAAATATTCTCAACCAGCGGTTGTCAGATTTGCAGAAATGAAAGAAATCACTTTCCTCCTTCTGTAGTCTGTTTGAATTCATGAAGTAATTCCCGAACTATTATTACTGGCAGCTCCATGTGGAAACTGCTCATCAAGCTGGCCAGAAACTCTGAAAGGTGAAACAGAGCCAAATCATATGTTGTGTTTGATCGATTCCCATTTGATCAATGAATTCCAGTCTGTGTCTGTAACTTTGTACATGTCTGCCTATGATGCTAAATTGATGCAAAACCCTGGAGAAAGACCAAACCTCGCTTGTCCTGGACAGCAAACAAGACTCTGTATCCTCCATGGCCGTGCTGGCCATACATCCCTCTGAGGATCCAGTAACAAAAGGGGAAATTCCTGCATTTTACAGTCATTATTACCAGGAAGGTGAACAATTGGACACTGCACCATTAGGCAAGCACAGAGACAGACCTGTTGTTGCTGGGGCTGATGGTTGTGAGCTCATGAGAGAGGGATCAACCTAGGCTGGGACATTGGCCTCTGTTTGTTACCCTTCTCTGTTAAGATTATGAAATCCAGACCATTGATCCCCAATTTGTAAGCAGGAACTGCACAGATGAGGTCCAGTTACATGCACATCTCCTTTAGAAATTGGCCTCCTGCACCCCCTTCTTAACACCCACCACCATCCCCCCCCCCAAAAAAAAGAAACTGCCTTGTTCAATTGGCTAAGATGCCATAGGAACTGTGGGTGTTTACGAAACAAGAGGCTTAGGCTCAGGCTTCGGCTTCATGCAGCTCTGTCATTCATATGCTAAAAGTATAGGTTGTGGTGTTTCATTGAAGCTCTGTTTTCATTTTCAAACTAGAGAATCTACTTTTGAATCACAGCCAAAAGTCGCTAGTATAAGTGATACCCGTTATGTCAGAATGGATTCATGGAATGGATTCATGGAATGGAGACGGAGCCTGACCCTCCATTTCATAAACGCCCTGTGAGTGCATGTATTAACAAAACGGACAGGAAATGGTGTGGAAAGGCTTTTTTGTGTGAAAAGAACACTAATTGGTTAGTGGAATAGTGGAGGAGTGGGATTCAAGGCTCGTAAAATCCTTGCTGCCTCAAAGGAGCGGATTCCATGAGTGACAGCAAGGGGGTGATGAATTTAATGTGTTATTTACGTGCCGCAGGAGTGGGTAGGACTAATGATTAATACCAAGACAGTGTTATTGTGACATGGCCCTCAGCTGCCTGACCAAAAAGAATGAAGCATTTCACATGCAGTTACGAATTTTGTCCTTAAAGAGAGTTTTTTATCGTCTTTCTCTCCTATTCGGTGGAAGGGGGTCGAACCCTGTTGACAGGAACATTACTCACATGCACCGTACACCTGCAGAGGAAAGATCTGTAGCAGTAAACAGCTAAATTGATTCTTTCCTCATTGAAGACTGAAAAAAAAGCCGGGTTGTTTTTGTTGACGGTGTCAGTTCGCCGGGACGTGCTGCAATTCGACAACAAGGATGTGAGTGAGGAGATACGAGGGAGCGAAATCTTAGAGCAGAACGGGAAAATGTATTTAAAAAGCACTCATGTTTGGCAGCTATGGGGATTCGTTTCGCAATTAAGGCTTGGATTCTACACTCAATCAATTAACGATTGATGTCTGCTTGATGTCGGAAGGAATTAAAATCCATTTGGGGCATCTCTAAAGACTATACGTAGAACATACTGTTGAAACTGTTCAACATCAGGGTAGAAACTAAGCGTGATTGTCTTGTTTGTAGCAAAGATGGATGGGATGTTTGCACTTTTCTTAAATCCCTCTTGCCTCCTTAAGGCTTAAAACATGGATCATTGCCTGATTCTCTGGCCAGGGGTCGATTTCATGAAGCCCTATGATTGATCCTAACTTGAGTTACGAAGGATAACCCATCTATCCTACATAGGGCTGCAATGCAGCATAAGTCCTACGATTGATAGTTAGTTACAATCAGTTTGGTGAAATCGACCCCAGGACATGTTCATGCATGGCATTAAATCATTGCCATATCTTACTCTAGGGATAAACTCTGGGTTCTTAAGTCATTACTCTCTTGCCTCTACCACGACCTCCATCCCTTTCAGTTTCACCTTCATACATTACGTGGCCATAAAGTTTTGGTAAACATGAAGTTGTGAAGCCTGTTCTCCGGTATAAAAGTCGAATATTTTCAGCCTGTGTGAATTAAAAGATAGATGGATGTCTAACTTGGTAACAATTGGTCAAAATCATTGAAAAGTGAACAAAGAAAAATTGACTGGAGTGGGATTCGAACCGGCTACCTCCTGAATACCGTACTGGCGCTCTACCAACTGTAGTTAGTTACCCCTGTGGTTAATTGGTCAAAATATTAAAATGAAAGGCATATGTCCAACAGCAAAAGATGTATATTTAAGATTTGTCTGATGAGTTGATCAAGATTGACATGTAGTCATGTAGGCCTAATTAACCTGTTGTCTCTAAATATGCTAAGCAGGGAAAGATTTTGCTTAGTGAATACAGCTCGCTAAGCAAAAATGTCTTGTATCAAATGCTGCATTCAACCGGTTCACAGATGATTTTGTCTAGCATAAAAATGAAAAATGCTTAGCACTATTTCCTTACATGCCACTCTATGATTATTGGTCCCTTGTCCCTTTAAAAGTTATAACCGAGTCGAACTAATTCTGATTATTTGTCACTTCCGTTAGGCTTGTTCACTACTGGCCCGAAAAAGTGCTCAAGTTACCCCCCAAGGTTTAAAATTTCTCACTCTGTTTGGTCTGGCTCTGTGTCTGTCTGTGTTTGTGTTAAGTCAAGAAAAGACAACTTCCCCCTAGCGTTGATAATCACACAGGTCTACGACTCACTTCCCGGAAGTCGCGACAACTTCAGGTCTGAACTTGGAGGTTTATAGCTGTCACCTCATGTAGGACTCAAGACTCATCTTTCTTCACTTGATCTGAACTAGTTTTTTTGAATCCCGATATACGTTCCCACTCAGAAAATAGAATTTGGCAGTTTTAGATGCTCAGGTGTTCACTAAGGACATTCAAACATGAACTTTTCGTCTGGAAAGGGAGATGATGATTTGGTGAAATTGTCTGCTGAAATCATTAAAGGTAGTATCATACTTTGGTAAGACACCAAAACAGAAATGTTCACAAATTTACGTATAACTTACATGGTATGAAGATGGTGATGGTAGAAACATACCGTTAACATTTTGCTGCCTGAAATAGTGTATTTATCAAGAAATTAGTAAAACAACGACCGAAAATCTTTTTGATCTTTTAAAAGATCAAAAATTAAAGAGAAAAGGCTTCAGAAATACTGTGGCCGTTTTTTCACTGTTTTTTTTTTAAAGTGGGCACCGTATGGGACTGAAATTTTCACAGATGACTATTACTGTATGGTCCTTGATATATTTGCCCACGAATCTGTATTTCTTTGACAAAAACCAAAGTATGATATTACCTTTAAAGGCTTCTCAGAGTGCAAAGCGTCTGAGCTATTGTCTAACAGGGGAAGATTTTTTGAAATTGCAAAGTTTTATTTCTCAAATAGTTGAAATAATGGCCACAAAGTTGCCACCTTATTAAATTTAAGGACAACAACTTAGGCTGCCTTCACAAATGTTGTTCAATGAAAAATTCACAAGATTTTGGCCAAATGTTTGTAATAGTAAGTGGAATTTAACTCAGGTCAAAGTCGCAAGTTTAATTCCTGGAACTTTTATTTATCCATTCGTGGAAAACTGAATCGAATGATTGAACCAAACTCCCAGGAAGTAGGAAAAACTAGGAACCCAAACATTGTGAAAAGTTTTCACTTTCCAGGTTTCACATAACACGGCGTACAGATTTCATTCCTTCACGTCTGCACAATTGAATGCATTTTATCCAGTCAATGTTTGGGACAAGTACGCAGCCCGGGGTAACATTATCTGTGTTGTGTTCTCGCCAATTTTATTATCCAAGATTTGTTTACGTCCTCAATTTTCCTGCTGGGTTGAGACGGGTTATGCGAGTACATTGAACCTGAAGGCTATTCACGACGGCATTCCACCATTGTGTAATTTCGTGAAATTGTCATACCGTAGGTCTTGCGTCACTGCTTCTGCGGTTAATCTGACCTGCCGGTGTCATGTGAACTAAAGAATAGTACTTTATACCAGGGGTAATACAATAGTCGTACCCCAGAAAATGCCAATGTTACAATCTGTAATACTGGGTTTTTGTTAGAGGGCCTAGCTTTTAAGTGGTACCACTATTACTGCGCACCACAATGCATGTATCATGTTTGGTGGTTACCGGTAAGCCCCTGGTAGTCTCTTTAGAAGTCTTTAACAGCGTACTGTAGCTAGTCACCAGGTTTGTATGCAGTCGGCCACTTGTAACAACGACTTGCATCAAGACTAGTCTGGTGTGGGCATTAAATTCAATACCAAGCTTGTAAACAAAACCAAAAAAACCCAAATATTTTGAAAGCCTGAGATTTCTGAGAAAATGTACATGTTACTTTTACCTCTCATTCACAAACAAGTAATTTGTTTGTTCTGGGGCCAATTTCATAGAGCTGCTTAGCACGAAAATTTACTAAGCATGACATTTCTGTCTTAATAAAAACAGGGTTAACAACCAAATTCCCATGTGTTGTGTATCACTTGTGATTGTTCTTTGGCTGTTGTTCGCTGACCATGAATATGAAATGGAATTTTCAATGATGGTTTGTTTTATTGGGTGAGACAATTTTGTGCTAAGCGAATTTTTGTGCTTAGCAGCTCTATGAAATTGGCCCCTGTTGTGGAGAATACAGATACTCTCTCTGATGAAATGGATAAGAAATGTGCTATCACAGAACGTCTTGCTGATGTTAAACCCCATTTAACGTGTACTAACCCTCCGATGATTTTGTTGAGAGCATGAAAATCCTAGGGATTTTTGGCTGGTCTTTCCTCCTTTGGCCCAGCAAGACATTTTAAGCTGTTGGCAGTGACCTCCTAATCATACACCTGTGTACTGTGTGTCCACAGTCACCAGGGGCATGAGGAAGTAACCCCCTTCCTCTCAATCTCAAGACAACCTCTCCTCTGACCTTTAGTCCTCATCCAGGATTATTTCCTCAGAGGAAGGAGAAAATGACAGCTTTAAGTTGAGAGACGATAACTCCAGCTCCCCCATTCCCCGAGATATCAACTATAAAGGGTCAGGGCTTTTATTTTTAGATTGTTTGAAACTTGGAAAGGAGGTCTAATTAGTTTAACGGATTAGCCAACAGTTCTTGGCCCGTGGACTTTCAGAAGAAAAGGGACTCTGAAAGTATAATATCAATGGATGCAGCTATCAACACTTTGGTTCTTAGGGTACTTGCTTGCAGCAGTCTTTAAATCCAATCCTGGTGCCGTTTGTTTTGTTGGCAATGGGAGACTTTGGAGCATAGGTCTTCAATCAACAGCGCACGTGCACATACGCGCACAACAACGCGCGCATGCTCACAATTGCACGCGCATGCTCAGAGATAGCAAAAAGAGACTCCAGTCAACTTCTCAAAAGTCTCCCATTGATAACCTTCTAGGATGGATGGAGTTGTACCTTGGAAAATTATTGGGACATTAAGTCTATTCCTATAGGTTGTGAATGGCTAGTCTGTACTGACAGTTTCTTATGGCGTTTATGAAACGGCGGATTAGGCTCAGGCTCAGTCTCAGGCTCAGGCTCCAGCTCTGTCATCCTTATACTGAAAACATAGGTTGTGGTTTTTCATTGAAGCTTAAGTGTGTTTTCCTTTTCAAATTAGATAATCTACTTCAGAACTGCAGCCAAAAGCCTCTATTTTGGTACCTGTTATTTCAGAATATTTCAGATCATTTTGTGTCCTGAATGAAATGAAGGGTTTGAGATACATGGCGAAGCTGGAGCCTTTCTTCGGGCTTCGTCATGTGGCTCAATCCCTTCATTTCAGTTTGTGGGCCTCAAATGGTGGAAGCCAAGTCCCAAGCCTAGCCTCAAGTTTGGCTTTGTATTAAATGTTCTAGGTCATCAGATTATTTTCATTTTCCCCCTGCCTTTCCTGTGTGAAGACGAAGTCAGCCAGTCATATGTTTTCCTCGGGTGGATCAAAACCTGTCAGGAAATCTCCTGACCCCTAATCTTGAGGGGGTACTCCTGTGTGACACCTTGTGGTGGAGAAGAATTGATGGGGTAGGCTAGTGGGCTTTACAGACAGTTCTATCCATCCATCAGCAACTGTTGTGGATGCGGGCTCCTACCCGCAGCGGTAGATATTTTGGGATAATTATGGAGCGAGGAGAATTCCAGCCATTCAATCATTTCAGTGTGCTTAAGCTTTAAAACCAGCACCACACGCATTTGTTTCTGTCAGGGGCGGAATTCTGTCCGTACAGAAATTTACTCACCATGTTCATCATGTTGAGGAGAATGTCTTGTGAAGATGTCTTGTGAAAATGGTTTATTTAACATCTTTAACTCTAAACCACCTGGAGTTTTCTTTTTGGTAACGGTAAGCAAGGAATTGCTGCAAAATGCATATGACAGCACATTAGCAGAAAATAATAACGGTTACCTTAGAAGTTCTTCGCTATTACCGAAAGTCTTGCTTGCGGATTCCATGAAATAGATTTCACGCGTAGCTGTGCCTGTAAGCACAAAAATAGCCCGTAACGGATTCCATGAAATTGGGCCCAGCATCCTACAGTTTACCACTACACATGGTGTTTCCTGGGGTAAGTGTGGTATCCTGAATACCACAATACACCCCAGTGTGGTTTTTGTGGTTATGTGTGGTTTATGTACAGTTTCTCAATGGAGACTGTTGTAGTGTGTGGTAAGCAGCTCCTGTCTTGTGTGTTAGGTGCAGAGGGTTAGGGTTAATATCCAGTCTCCCTGTGGAAACTGTGGTAATGTTTGGTAAGCAGCTCTTGTCTTGTGTGGTAGGTGCCGAGGGACTTATGGTTAATATCCAGTCTCCCTGTGGAGACTGTGGTAATGTGTGGTAAGCAGCTCTTGTCTTGTGTGGTAGGTGCCGAGGGACTTATGGTTAATATCCAGTCTCCCTGTGGAGACTGTGGTAATGTGTGGTAAGCAGCTCTTGTCTTGTGTGATAGGTGCAGAGGGTCAGGGTTAAGGCTTGAACATAGATTTGCTTGGATTCCTTAACTTCTGATGCTTTTGAATGGAATGTCTGATGCCATGCAGATGTACTTTTGTCATCTTACACAGTTACATACAAATCGTATGCAGCACGTAAGCACTATGCAATTTTCTTTTCTGTTGCCAGGTAGGTCCTTTATCTTCTGTTTGTCATTAATACCTGAGTAAACTTGGCGATCCCTCCCCCACAAACAGTATTATTCCATGGCGATCCTTTCATCCCCGACTTTCTATTTATTTTGGAAATCCCTCTTGAGTGTAAGAAGTAGGGATGGACTGACGTTAACTGTTTCTCTGCTGGCCAGGCAGCGAGCTGGTCCCCAGTGAGGCAATGTCCACTCCCAGATGGTACCGCCTCTTTTCGGCGCTAAGCCCTTGTGTCCACAATTATTAGTCCAAGATCATCGAAAGTGTTGACTTTTTTTGAACGGGCACTTCACTCTCACACCTGCAGAGTGAGAGGCAGGCCGAAAAGCCTGAAAAAAAAGAGCCACAACAAAAAACAAAAAACAACATCCCACTTGTGCACTCATAAAGGTGTATAGCTTTTAGCTTTCGGAAAGCACTTGTTGTGTTAAAAAAGAAAGGTTGGTTGTGAAACCGGGCGATTGTAACCTCTGCTTGAAGTGATTTTTCTCTGGTTTTGGGGGTACATAAAAGAAACCTTTGGTGCTGCCGATGTGAGGTGACTGGGTCAACTCGCTAGGTAGTATCTCTGTGTGCTCTGTATGCTAATTCCAGGCGTGCAACTTTTCCCTGGATCATCTGATTTCCTCAATTTTTTTTTTACTTCACTCTTATGCCATTGAAAAAAAAGCCAAAAACACTGTACAAACATGGTTATAAAGATTGGAATTTCCTCGTTTTTTGTGAAGTTGTAGGCCTGTTTTCATCTTGTATCATTTCTGTTGGTTTTGACAGTGCTATTCAAGTTGATAGCCATAATCTTTTTCGGAATCGCTTAAATTCCTTAAAATGTACTGTGAATGTGTATAATTCTGCATAAAAAATACCGAGGTGTCAAATTGGCTCTACAAGTACAGATCATGAATAATTATTATGTTAAATTTGAGGTTTTAGAGTTCGAAGGACTGAGGCATTGAGCACATACACTTCAGGCAAAGTTAAACTGCTCAAAAGTAGAGAATGATTTGAGGAGACTTCAAAAATATCAATTTTGTCCATATCGGATAATTCTTAAGGTTTGATGGTGAACTTTCATTAATAAAGGGCATTACGGAAAATGCAAGGATTGACGTTATGTTATGACACCACTTCAATTGAGTGTGGTACCATTCTGTATCTTGCTTCCATTGTGAAATATCCACACGTACAGTTGACTCAAAACCAAAAAAGAAACACACGATACTAGAGCGAGTACAATACACTGACTGTTGATCACATATCAAATAAAGAAAAAAAAAAGTTCGTCACAAACCACGTCCGTTTGTTCCTCTGCAAAGAATGGTTTTTGGAACACACCATTTGGAATTCATATGATGCAGAATGAAATTTGTCGGGTGCACCCTGACAATGTACCGTTCCGTGTCGCCCACAATTTATTCACCGAGCGGTAATCCTACACAAGTCCTCACACAATTTGAACACTGTTTACAAAGAGATTAGTCAAATAATGACAGCAATACATGTAGATATGTAGCGTTGTTGGTAGAAAGAGAGAAAGTTGCTCGAAGCGTGGTGGAATGGAAGGTGTACTTAAAGGTAGTATCATACTTTGGTTTTTATCAAAGAAATACAGATTCATGGGCAAAAATATCAAGACAGATACAGTAACAGTCATCTGTGAAAATTTCAGTCCAATACGATGCCCACTTTTTGAGAAAACAGTGAAAAAACAGCCACAGTATTTCTTAAGTCTTTTCTCTTTTATTTTTGATCTTTTAAAAGATCATAAAGATTTTCGGTCGTTGTTTTACAAATTTCTGGATAAATACACCATTTCAGGCGAAACAATTTTAACGGTATGTTTCTACTACCACCATCTTCATACCCTGTGTAAGTTACACTTAAATCTGTGAACATTTCTGTTTTGGTATGATAACAAAGTATGATACTACCTTTAAGTTGCTTGAAGCATGGTGGATTTAAAGCTGCCCTTTCTCCTTAGGGATGAAAAAAAAAAAGTGATCATGTTGATAGCAATTTCTCCCTTTTTCAACACCTGAGCATTGAGCCTGTGGTTTTCAGCACCTTTAATAGGCGTGAATGGGGGATGGAGATTGTATATCGCTGATGTAATCCCAGCGTGTTTGCAAACCTCACGAAATTAATCCCTTCCAGGAATATCCATACAACACAGTATATTTCAGCTTATCAAACTCCTGTTGAAAATTTTGTGGGCATTTGTATTCAGCCTAATGGATCTGAATTACTTTACATTTTCGGGGAGGAGGGAACTTTGCTCTGTCAGAATTTCTCAGTGCACAAGTTCTTGCATTGTGTGATGAAGTTAAGTTTTGCAGTGGGATAGTTTGTGACCTTCATCCATGTATTGGTGGAAAGTTTGAAAGTGTCATCAGCTTGTCCAGCCAATCAAATTCAACCTTTTGCCAACTTGCATTTCGCCCCTAAATCTTCCTTGGCTTTGCCATCAGGTCTCAACAGGAAGATGGATAAATGCCATATGCATGTATACCTGTGGGAAGTAGTATCACCAGCTTGTTTCATTTACGCCAATTTTCAAACATTTTTCTTTATGTGACTTTCTAAGTATTGTATGGTGCCATGACAGAGTCATGCATGTTTTAAAGTGTACCTCCCACATCTCACCCACACTGGCCCAATTTTCACCCCATCTCTCCTTTTCTTCCTGCTTCTTTTGTGCTACAGATGTGAACGAGTGTCTGTACAACAACGGCGGTTGCCAAGGGGAGTGCTGCAACAGCATCGGAAGTTACTACTGCAAGTGCGAGGCTGGATACGAACTGGCGCCCGATGGCAGCACCTGCAGAGGTGAGTTTTACATGAATGCTAAAACGCTCACTCACTGAACGGACATATCTGTGGCTCTAAATCAGTAACGAAGGACTGACATTCTTTACAGCTTGCAAAATCTCATCATTATGTTTGTTCAAGACATCTAGCCAAGGCAGCATTTACATTTATCGGGATATGCGATGCTAAGCATAATTTGACTCCATAGGTTTGCGATATGCAGAAGTTGAAATATGCTGAAATTGTTTGTGAACATTTCATGTACATGTAGGTAATCATCATTTAACTCACTACAGTGTGCAAATCGCAGTAATGACCAGCAATTGTTTTTCTCATGTTTTGGGGTCAAAATTGGAAAACTTTATAGTCTGTCTCATTTGGTTTCTCTACTAATTTCAGTAAAAGTCACCCAAAGTCGTGCTGGAAATTTTTATCCAGTTATAGGTTATCCGACCCGGATTTAAATATCCTGTTACAAATTTTCAATAACCATTAACCGAAACTGAAACGAAAAAAGAAGAAGAACAGTCAAACGTTTGGCTCATGCTCAAGAACCCAAGGAGTGTAAACTGTAGGATTTTTTTTTGGATTGGATTTAGTCCTCTTGTAAGGTACAGTCTTAAACAGTTAAAGATGTAATTGATGGAGCACTTGCAGATCTGTGCACTAAAGACTTAGGATCATTCTCTGTGCAAAACACAGGCTTCAAATGGAGGCTCTTTTTTAGTTGCCTAAGGCGATGGGGAAAGGGAGGTAAAAATGATGAAGGGAAAAACGCCTCCCAAATTTCCCTTCTGCCAAACTCTAGTCCTCAAACCGAAAGCAGTTCAGAAAAATGAGAAGGGATATTAATGGCAATCAACGGAGTGCCTCATATAACAGGGCTGGGTGGACGTAAAGGTCACAGGTTCAACGCCCAGTCAAATTTAATTTACACACCTCAAAAAAAAAACTTCATTAAATTAAGCTTATCGTGGTGTTCGGTTGCCTCATGGTATTCTCATAATATTTTCTTAAAGCCCGTAATTGTCCTCTCCCGTTTAGGTACTTGAGCGAATGTTTCTCCGTGGCAAACATCCGCCCTTTGCGTTTCCTGGGTGTGATTCATGAATAAAGATTAAACTCTTTAAAAGGTTTCATGTTGCGATAACACCGTCACAATTCTGACCAAACAAAAAACCCCAACCAAAAAAAAATCGTAGCCTTTGCTTGTTTATACTTTGCTCATCCCTCTAGCTACGGATGTTGCCATTTTTCCGGGGCGGTACCACAAAACATCTTGACAAAGTCATTAACCAAACTATGATCCCTCTCTGCAAGGCAGAAAAAAGAACCTGCGTAGGCATTTTACGGAGCAACATGAACCCGTGTCGCTCCCAGGTGAACAGAAATAGCCCACAGGCTCGGAGGGATTATACATGTTTCTTGCGGTGATATGCGAGGGGAAATGTTTATGAGGCTGCTCTGCGTGACTCTGCAGAAAAAAAATCGACAGAAAAGAAACAGAGCCCCGCTATAATTATCCCCATGTTTTCTGCCGTACTAACCAGGTCAAAGGCCCTTTTTCTTGCCTGTTTTTGGGGTAAAAATGTTCCGAGTCTCCGAGGACAACCATCACGTCAGATTAGTTGAACATTTTACCTGTCTTGCCCAAGAGCTGTCAGGGCCTGTTTCATGTTCGTGAGGCTTTTTAATGGGGGTACATGGGAAGCAAGGGTAGGCTATGAAACTACGCTAATCTTGAATTTCCCTTTTTTATGGTTGGTCTATAAATTTGTCTATCACATCAGGAAGTTTGTGGGTTTTTTAAAGATTTTGAAGGACAAGATCAAGCTAGGAAAACATAATTTTATAATTCTAGCACTTTGAGGCTGTGTCACAAAGGTTTGGCTGGGGCTAGGTACAGCACACATACCAATGCCAGCTGCTAGCCAGTGGCTTCAGCCTTGTCCATGGACTTGTGTGATACTTGCAGTCAAAAGCCCTGTCCGCACTGGACCTTTTTGGGCAACGTTACCGAGACGCTGGGTACTTTACCCATTTTTAAGCCCAGTGCAGATGTCTCAGGAAGTCTTCCTCTCAGTTACTTTTTTCGACCCGCGCGGGTATTTCTACCGGCCAACTACTCGGGTACCTTCACGAGCCTAGTATTGACAGCTCGGTAATTCTTCTGTGCGTGTACGGTTAAGTTACCCCAGTCAAAAGTCCAAGTGCGGACACCGGTAATATTTGCCCATTTTTCATTTACCCATCGGCTCGGTGAAACCCCCGGGAAAAAAAGTCCAGTGCGGATAGGGCTATAGTCAGTAACTTGGGACATGACCTACTTTAAGTTTGTATGGGTAACATAATGGTCCTACAAGTTCAAAGCTCAGAGAATGTGCCATAGGGACGCTGCACAGTGTTCGATATCTGTAGATTCAGTAAGTTTCTTGAACAAAATACCCCTGGGGCTACAGTTTAAGAACATAGGGGTACTGCTGTGTATCGTTGTGAATACTGGGAGGTTCTTACTTGTCACCTAAAATACCCAGGCAGTCCAGGATTTTACAGCGACGACCTGTTTTCAATCTTTACATCCTGACATCCGAAGGAAACAATTAATAGTCCTTTTGTAATACTTGCAGTAGACCATGTTTCCACAAGTTCCCCCTCGAGAGCGACATGGCACTCCGGGGATGTTTTAAGCAACTCTAAATATTTCAAACCACAGCAGGGTGAATGGAAAACACATTAATGAGATTAGGGCAGATGGGGGCGGGAACTTCAATTTGTGTGCTGGATGAGCAAATCCTGTCAACAGAGGGCGCCCTACAGAATAACTGGTGACATTGTAAAAGAAGACCATGCTTAGAGAAATGAGAATGGCAATTCCATAAGTGATTTTGAGCTACTGGCCTATTCCTTGATCAATCATTCTTTCAAAATGTTTTATTGGAATCAGCAAGTATACCACTTATGATTCCTTGAAATGCACGCAAATATAAAAATGCAAAAAAAAAGGTAAGTTCCGTTACAAAAATTTCCTCACACTGTGGAAATGCCCAGAAAGATTTTACTCAGCCCACTAAGGCCGACCACAACCCCACCTAGGCCAACCACAGACCACCAATCTACATCACTACTGATGACAGGATCAAGACTCCTTCACCCCCTGCAGGGGTCAGGACATAGCGGTTCTTTCCTCGCCTTTCACCTCTGTGGACCGGGTTCAAGTCCGGCTCGGTCCACAAGTGGATTGGGTTTTCAGTCCCTACCTGATTCTGTGGGCTTTACCCAGAATATTACTCTGGGGTTTTCCTCCCACCTCTGTAACTGTATCTTCTTCTCATCTTCTCAACTTCCAGTTTAGTCCCTGGAGGACCTTTCGGAAGTGAAATACTACAAGGTACAAGGTACATAAACCCACAATGCATAATAATTTGGTATAATTCTGTTTGGTTGTTTACAGATATCGATGAGTGTCGTATGCAGAACGGTGGATGCACGGCCAGTTGCCGTAATACCCAGGGAAGCTACACCTGTGAATGCCCAGTTGGCAAGAAGCTTCATACTGACGGAAGAACCTGCATTGGTACGTATTAAAATCTAAGACGTTTATACAGTGCTTGGAGTTAGGAGGGCAAAACGTGTTTCATGGAAGGTGAAAGATCCTGCTAGGATCGAAATGCGTCAAGCCCTCCTAACAATACAAGTTAACATTGATGAAGCTATTTCTAATGTAATTTGGAAAACATAATAACAAATTTTGAAACATGTTTAGGAGAACAAAATCAAGGTCACTTGTACTAGTGGTAGTCTTTAGTCTTACTGTGTGTGTCCCCTTCCCCCTAAAAAAAAACACGGGGGGGGATTTCCTGAGCAGGGCTTTTTCACCCCACAATGGCCACATCTGTGGTTTGCATGTAAGAATCTAAGCCCATGAAAAGCCATAACGTGAACATGAGGAGACCCGATAGTATTATGTGCGTACTTCCTCGACGCAGAAACCCACACACAGCCAGTCCGCCACACCCCCGCCTGTGATCTATTTATAGAATAACACCTGTTTTGCTCATTCCTTCAACTATGTTCATATTGTTTAGATAGAAATTTACTTTTAAAACTCATAGCAAATGGTTAAGATCAAAATGAAACTCAATGTGATTTTTGCCTTGTGCAATCTTAAAGGTCGGTACAGGTTTGGTAACATACCCAAACAGAAATATTCACAGATTTACGTATAACTTCAGGGTATGAAGACGGTGCTGGTAGAAACATACTGTTCAAATATTTCCACCTGAAATGCTGTATTTATCCAGAAATTAGTCAAACAAAGACCGAAAACAGTTTTGACCTTGGATTAAGATAAAAACCATTCTTTGTGTTTCATAAGAAAAATGAGTTGGTTTTTCCCTCGTGACTCAGATGTGCGATTGAGCTCAAATTTTCACAGGTTTATCATTTCATGTACATGCTGGATTAGACAAAGTGTGAGTGCTGTTCTGTGACCTTAACCAATCATGTATTATTCCTTTAAACATTGCTAAATAATTTCCCGTATTTAATGCACAGATATTCATTATTATTTAAAGGAGAAATTCAAATAAACCCAGGCTGTCTCTCTTAAAAGTATAATTAATAATAGAAAATTGTATGGTACAATCATGGCACACACTCATGCCTCTACTGTAGACCCTCATCACCTTATGTGGCAAAAATTTCTTAGTGAGCTTGAAGCCTGTTCTTTGGCAAAAGTCCAACCTTTTTAACCGCACAAACCGTACAAATTTGCTCCCATTTTGATGCAGACGGCCACCTAAATAAAACTTGAGCATTTCAACAACCTAAAGCAAAAACTGGATGTAGTAGGAGTATTGGGGGAGTTTTGTGTTTGCTTTTGGCACCGTCGCCAACGAAAGAATTTTCTGGCAAGATAAAATAAATTTTAAGGAAGTTGGTCACTGCGGTTACTCGGGCACCGCCCTATTTTAGCAGCCGTCCCCCTTTTCTACTCTTCAAAAAAAAAATACCCAGTAGAAAGAAAGTTTTTCCCCACGTAGATATCTGCCTGGCACCTGACCTCCGTGTATAAGGAACTCGTCAAATTTGATTAGGAAATTTCGGCTGGGAAAAATTGTGGGCATGAATATGCTGTTTATATTAAAAAACCCAGGGATTTAGGGTTCGCTGGGTTGAGTACAGATGTAGGGCAAACGGTAGTCATGACCTGAAAATTACGTGACGTACCTGTCAAATTACAAAACCTTTTTTAAGAGGAATATTAAGTTTGTTTTATTTCCTTGGTCTTGTTTGTTTGCGTAGCTGGTGCCACTGCATTATTTTTGGGAGGTCACGTTTCCGTAGACATTTGGTTATCTCCGTAGATGACTAGAGAACAGAAT
Source organism: Astropecten irregularis (assembly GCA_963971285.1). NCBI lineage: Eukaryota > Metazoa > Echinodermata > Asteroidea > Paxillosida > Astropectinidae > Astropecten > Astropecten irregularis. The sequence goes on along the minus strand of OZ020264.1, from coordinate 2,017,943 downwards.
TTGTAAAGGTTTTGGCAGAAAGGGGCATTTTTACTTCTCCTGTAAAGAGGCTCTTTGGTGGGAACTGAAAATTTTATGGGTAACAAGTGTGCACCAGCTGCCTACTACTGGAATTCCATTTTACTGTGACGCTCATTGTAAGCACTAGCAAAGGCATGTTATCTTTACTTGCACCCTCATCGCTATTGAGTGAGTGATAAATGAAAATCCATGGTTAGCATGCAAGCTCCCAGCTGAAACTTCTTTCCAACTCCCGTAAAATTCTGCTGCTCTAGCTTTCCCAAAAATCCACTGATTGTTAAGCATCACTACGATTTTGACCCTTGGGCAACGGCTAGCTCTGTCTTTACATTCCCAGCTTAGAGCTCTGCTCCAATAGCTTATAATGAACGTGGCCCTTTGAAGAAAACAAAATCTTCAAATCTGCTTCTCTGAGCACCAAGTCCGAAAAAACATCAATCAAGGTGCTGCTTCTTCTTCTCGAGTCACTACGCTCAATAACTTAAAATGGAGTGTGGTGAAAGGATTCGCAGGAATGAGATTCCTGACAGGGGTTGGGACGTGAACGCTCCTTCTATGATCCCACATCAAGCTCCTCTTGGATGTAACTATATCTGAGATCTCTCTCTCTCTCTCTCTGCAGTCGAGGATCTCTGCGCCGTCCGAAACGGCGGCTGCGAGCACGAGTGCATATCCCGCCCGGACGGACACTACACCTGCCAGTGCTACGACGGCTTCAGGCTGGCACCCAACGGGATGTCGTGCGAACGTGCTCCCACGTGTAGAATCAACAATGGCGGCTGCCAGCACGAATGCATGACGTACGAGGACAACGTCCGCTGCAGCTGTGACACCGGCTACACTCTCTTGCCCGACATGAAAGGCTGCACAGGTATGAGAAAACAATCCTCAAATTTACGTAATTTTTCTTTCCGAACAACTTGTGATAAACTGCTGCTTACTGCTCATCAACTAAAATGATGACCTGAAATGTATAATGCTTTGAGTTTGAGAGTTAGGAGGGTCCAAGTACGATCTTTAGCCTAAGTTGAGAAAGATCCTGCTAGGATGGAGGAAATGTCAGGCCCTCTTACATGTAACTCCTGAGCAATTTTCTTTCAAGAATGATGATAATAATAATGGTGCTCTCATCACACCTCTAAGCCAATAACTATTGGACTTACAACTCTAAACTTTAAAAACATTTGCTCCAAAAATTCTTAACTCAGTCGAGTATTATAGAACTCTAAATTGTGTATACAATTGTGAACATCGGCTTTCCGGGAACACAAAAATTGAGAAAAGTTCATTGAATTGTTATTCTGTAATTATTTTTTCTGAATATTTCAACAGACAAGAATGAATGTGATCTTGGTTTCCACTCTTGTACCAACCTGTGTGTAAATACCGAGGGATCCTTCTACTGTGATTGCCCCAATGGATATGTTCTACAACCAGACAGGGTCTCATGTAAACGTAAGTTGTATCAAATCAAGAAGAATATCAACAAAGCCGTGCTTCTTCTAACTAATGAGTGTAAGAATGGAAAGAGTGATTATCTCTCAAACTTGAAATCGGGAGAAGTTATTTCCTTTTCCCCTCAAATTTTGAATTGCCACGCTATTTGAGGGCTAATGCAGGCCGTCACGTGAGGGTGCCACATTTCAGTTTCAAGCTGAAATTTCCTGAATTTGTGAATTTTTGTGAATGTCATTTTTCAAAATTCTCACAGCATTCCAATCATCAATTGAACGGTCCGACAATTTACTTCTTGAGAATCAGCAAAACACAATCTAAACCCGGAGATTTGAAAAAACATCTTTTCACAATCTGGAGATGAATATAGTTTATGCTATGGATGACATTGCTAATAACAAATATTTCCTTCTTCATAAAAACCAGACATTTTCTAAAATCAGCACATTATACCCTTAATGATTTGGCAAAGATTAAACTTCCAAAAAAGAAGTACTTGAAGTGACAAAAATTCATATTTCTGTCTCTTTTTCCCCTTTCTTTCGTCTGATTCATTGGACAGAGGGAAGTACTCTGGTTTTAGTTCCAGTTGATGCTTGCAGCAGTCAGAGATGTCAGTACAACTGCACGCTGATCAATAACACACCGCTGTGTACGTGCCCGATCGGTTTCGAGCTGCAGAGGGACGGACTAACATGCAGAGGTAAATTTTGTAATTGGGTTCAGGTCGAGATTTGATGTTGAACCGATACTTGTAATGTGATAGATCGAAGAGTTGGGTACTTGCAGTTTCAGGAATGAAGAAATCAAGAAAAATAATTCATATGCACCTAAGAATGGTATACCAGATACTGGCACTATATAACTTGAACTTGAACAAAGAAAAAGTGACTGGGGTGAGACTCAAACCAGCGACCTCCTGAATACCGTACAGGCGCTCACCAACTGAGCCATCCAGCCCTACAATGGTGGTGTTTCCAATAGTCAATTATCTTTGTTTGTTTGGCAGTCAGAAGCCATGAAACCACACACATACTGCTATATCCCATGGATCATTATATGGATACTCGCAGCAATGCTGCAACCTGAGAAACAGTACAAAGGGATAGCTCAAAGAGAGTTATTATTATTCATCATCATCATCATGACAATGACAACTTCATTCGTATTTTTTGCTTAATAAAGCTTAATAAAAAGTGTCACACCACTTGTTTTCCGAATACCGAGATCGTGTCAGACCCTGTCGAGCCAAAGAGCTTGCCGTGTCGAACTCAATTTTCCGAGCCAAATTCACGCTAAACGGCATGCTATTGCCGTGCCAAACTTGAAAATGTATAATTATTTGAGTTCGAAACAGCAGTAGCACAGCGTATAGCCTAGGCCTTACTCACCTCAAAAGATCAAGGGTTTCATCCTCTGTGTGTTTTTTCTTGTCAAAATCGTCCACAAGTTCATTCAGGAATATTGACTCACCTCAAACGATAGAAAGTTTCAACCTGAATGTATTTTTATTTCCAAACTGTCCACACATTCACTCAGAAATATTTATTGACCCTAGAAATCTAGAAGCTCTTTAGGAGTTCATCACCTCAAATGATTAAGAGTTTCGTCCACACGTTCATTCAGGAATATTTACTGCATAGGCCTTGAAGATCGCTAAGGTCATTTTTTTTTCTCTCTCTCCCATGACAATGACAACTTCATTCGTATTTTTTGACTGGTTTGTAGATGAGAACGAATGCGATAATGGACAATCCTGCTGCAGTCAAATCTGCAACAACAACGAGGGCGGTTACTCCTGTTCCTGTCGGGCGGGCTACGAACTGAACCAGGACGCATGTGGCTGCGATGGTACGTACACAGCATCATTTTCTGATGATCGTCGTCTTTGGTAGCGTTCAGACACAGTTCTTAAAGTGGTCTATCTTCGGTTCAAACCCAAAAAAGGTCTACCTACTTGTGTCAGAACGGTCAAGATAGACTGTTTTGGGTGCTAAAAACGGTCTTAGTTTTTCCAATTAGACCGTGGAGGGACAGTCTAGACTACGTAGACCGATCTACAAATGTTTTTAAAGACATCTGAACAGTCTATCTCAACCACATCCGGTTTAGCTTGACCTGCTAGCGGGTGCATAACTCACCGGTGATTTATGTCACTACTTGTGAATTAAGGGAAGTTTGGTTTCAGAGTTATGCCACACGAATGACCTCTTAACACCAAAGATCGACTGTTTTCAGTTTAACCCTGTGTACTTTGAATGCAAGGGGTTTGGGATGAAATGTTTACCTCCCGCTGTGACCAGAAAGGGTAAACCTTTTTCAGTCTCCTTGGTACTGTGTCTGAACGTGACCTTTTCAATGGAGAAAGATGATTCTTTGGAGTGTCTCTTTAATGGTTCCCATTTCTATGGTTACAGATATCGACGAGTGTACCAATCAGGCGGGTGGTTGTGAGGGTCAGTGCCAGAATACTCCTGGCTCCTATGTTTGCTTCTGTTTTGACGGCTACGTCATCAACGCAGACGGAAGGACGTGTAGACGTAAGTCAATCTTTTTATTAAAGCGCTATCCTTGAAATACATCCATTGCAACTTCTTATATTCAGGCAGATGAATGATGTGAGGTTAAGATTTCAATTTTAATGCCAAAAAAATTATTTTAATGCGCTTAGAAACTTTGTAATAAACGCTATATAAATGTAATTTGTTATGTTATGTTATATTAAAATATTTTGATTTTTTTTTTCTGGAATATTTGATAATTTCAACAAATTTTGATTTTTGTTTTTCTCCTTGCAGGTATTTTGCCTTTCCCACCTGTCAACCCTACCAATGCACAGTTGAATGTTCCAGAGACACACTTCAGTAAGTTGTGTTTATTTCTTCTTTTCGGGCTTCGGGGTGTTCAAGTACGAATCCAAAGGTTAATTTTCTTAGTCTTTAGAATTCTCAAAGTCAAAGACCTGCAGCTGATTTCATGAAATGTTACGTAAATTACGCAAGGTACAAATGTTGCGTAAGTTTTGTGACACGGCCATAACTTGTGCTGCGTATGCAACATTTGAAGTTTTGTGATATCTGCTGCTGAACATCACTTATAAATAAGCCACAAGTCCCATCTTCTAGAGTCAGGTTTGAATCAGAGTTGATAAAGCTGTGTACGTTTGCTGTTTTCTCAAGGTTGTGACGTGGGGGCGTTCGGGCCGAACTGCGAGTTCACCTGCGGCGACTGCCAGAACGGAGCCCTGTGCAACATCCAGCAGTCTGAATGCGAGTGCACCCCGGGGTGGACTGGGTTAACCTGCAATGAGAGTAAGTGAGGATGCATGCATGTTTGAAGAGACCGATCTGTATTTAAAGGTAGTATCATACTTTGGTAGCATACCGAACCAGAAATCTTCACAGATTTACGTATAACTTACAGGGTATAAAGATGGTGATGGTAGAAACATACCGTTAAAATTGTTCCGCCTGAAATGGTGTATTTATCCAGAAATTAGTAAAACAACGACCGAAAATCTTTTTGATCTTTTAAAAGATCAAAAATAAAAGAGAAAATACTGTGGCAGTTTTTCACTGTTTTCTCAAAAAGTGGGCACCGTATGGGACTAAAATTTTCACAGATGACTGTTACTGTATCTCCCTTGATATATTTTCCCATGAATCTGCATTTCTTTGACAAAAACCAAAGTATGATATCACCTTTAAGACTACGATTATACAGCCATGGTTACGGCTATTGCCATAACTCCAGCTACTGCTTAAACTGTCAATAAACGCATTTTTAGTCAAATTCCCTGACCCTTAACAAAATTAATTTGATCCATTTTAATGTTAAACTCTCTCCTTTTCTCAACTGTAGCGTGCCTTGCCAACACGTTTGGCCAGGGTTGCAATCAGCTGTGTAAGTGTATCAACGGTGGGGTGTGTGACCCAGTCAATGGTGCCTGCACCTGTCCAGAAGGGGTCTTCGGAGAATACTGTAGCGATGGTAAGGATAAATGAACCCTTATGTGGCTCGGGATGTTCCTAGGCCGATTGTTTAGAAAACTAGGAGCAGTTGAGGAGTTAGACCAAGACTATACGCCGTGCTACTGCCGTGCCGAACTTAAATCAAAATAAGTGCAGCAGTAGCACGGCAGTAGCACGGCAGTTGCGCTAAACGCCGAGCTTAATTAAAAGTGTTGCACCACTTCTTTTCCGAATACCGAAAGCGTGGCAGACCCTGTCGAGCCGTGTCGAACTCAATTTGCTGAGCCAAATTCACGCTAAACGGCTTGCTATTGCCGTGCCAAACTTGAAAATGTATAATTATTTGAGTTCGAAACAGCAGTAGCACAGCGTATAGCCTAGGCCTTACTCACCTCAAAAGATCAAGGGTTTCATCCTCTGTGTGTTTTTCTCGTCAAAATCGTCCACAAGTTCATTTAGGAATATTGACTGCCTACATGTAGGTATGGAAATCTAGGAGCTCTTTGGGAGTTACTCACCTCAAACGATTGAGAGTTTCATCCTGAATGTATTTTTGTTTCCGAACTGTCTACACATTTATTCAGAAATATTTACTGAGCCTAGAACTGTAGGAGCTCTTTGGAAGTCCTTCACCTGAAACAATTTTCATCCACACGTTCATTCAGGAATATTAACTGCTTAGGCTTTGAGGATCACTAAGGTCATTTTTTTTCTCTCTCTCCCATTGCGTGAATCTTTAGGCTGTCCTGTTGGAAAGTACGGTGACAACTGTGAGAAATCCTGCAGCTGTCCCAGCGGCGTGCCTTGCGACAGACGATACGGATACTGCCTGTGTCCGGGATCATTTGGACCCTACTGCAATCAGAGTGAGTCTGGCACCTTTTTCCAAACATCGGCTCCAGCTCATTTGTGAAAATGGAATCTTTAAACTCATGCAACGACATAAATGTCTTAACATTTTATGTTTTCCATCTCTGTTTGGTCCTGTAGAATGCCCCGATTTCTTCTACGGCACGGGATGTACCGAGATGTGCGACTGTAGCAACCACTTCTCAACGGGATGCGATCCTCTGACTGGAGCCTGCATCTGCAAGCCAGGTTATGAGGGCGTCCGATGCGAAAACGGTGGGTAGAATCAGGCAGACATTTATTTATGTTTTTTTAATGAGAAAGACTTTTGGTGATTATGGCTTAACAAATGGACTCTTGTTCCAAGCCCTGTTGTCAGACTCGAGAATAAGGGGGCACCTGACCCCTCCCAGCAGCTCCCAGCCCCTCTCTGCCCCTCCAAGCCCCTCCCATCCCATCCCAGCAGTTCACAGCAGCCCCCAGCACCTCCTAGCACCTCCTGGCCCCTCCCAGCCCCACCCAGCCCCACCCATCCCCTCCTAGCAGCTCCTAGCACCTTCCAGCCTCTCTCTGCCCCTCCTAGCCCCTCCCAGCTCCACCAATCCCTACCCATCCCCTTCAAGCCCCTACTAGCACCTCCCACCATCTTCCACTACCTCCCAGTCCCCTGCCAGACCCTTCGCTCTCCCCTTGAGTGACAGGCTTGCCTGATCTTCCCAGCAGCTCCCAGCACCTCCTAGCAACTCCAAGTACCTCCCAGCCCCCTACCGGCCCCTCCTACCCTCCCCTTGAGTGACTAGCCTGCCTGATCTTCCTCAAATCCACATCATCTTATTATAACCTGTTCTTAATTGTTTTCGATGTCCCTCTACAGAGTGTCCTGCCGGCCTGTGGGGTGAGCAGTGTCGTCACGTCTGCCAGTGTCGGGACGTATCCTCCTGCAGCAAGGTCACTGGAGACTGTACCCGAGAATGTGCCGCCGGTTACTTCGGAGAAGCTTGTGAACAAAGTGAGTTACGAAAAAAAAACTAGAAACATCTTGGGCATTTCACGGTGCATTTGTTTTGAGAAAAAGAGACCCTGACGCTGGGTCTGTTGTTTTATTTTGGCGAATGATTAAAATATAAATCTTATAGAGGTCTGTTGTCAGTACAAGGTGTGGCTGATGTCTTGTGTAAATGGGACCAAAATGACATAGGATTCCTGCACTGAGAAAGTAACCTGAATTTCGTGAAAAAACAGCAGGAAAAAGACGTCTTTCTCAAATATCTTTGAAATCATAATTTCCAAAAAGAAATATTAAGCTTACAAACCATACTACAGAGTAATAGGAAAGAGCAACCATATTTACTACATACCGGTTTTGCTTGATTAATAAGTATCGGGATGAAATTCCTTCAGCAAAAAGAATCACAAATTTTCACCGTGTGCATATTTAAAATGCAAGACATCATTGACATAGGTGCTACTGATTTCAGACCTCTGACGAAGCTTGATTTTCCTCCGAGCCTTTACAGAATCTAAAATCTTCTGATCTTGATATATAATAAGCATGTGTCATTAAAATATTCCTCTTTTGTTATTATTTTCTTGTACACCATGGAGATGGCAAGTAAGTTTTAAAACGTAAAAACGAGACTTTTATTTTTTTTGGAGAATCGGACATTTGTAGTGCCATATACTTCGCACACAGTTGGCATCCATATCCCACGTACTATGGGCACACATTCACATACCGGTAGCCCCTTTTCAGTACCATATCTTTTACAAACAGTTGGCCTCCATATGCATCACACACTATTAAATTTTATCTGAAACTTTTACACAATTTGTTTCGTTTTTTTTGTTTAGCTATTACGCATGTTATCAACATAGCTGTACATGACAAATGCTGAGCATGCCATAAGGGATATCGATGATATGGATTCAGCAGTGATGTAGTGGTTTTAGGAAATTCAGAAAAAAAATTAAAAGAATGTTTTTTTGGCATTGCAAAAAATTTCAGAAATTTGGGAAGAAAATATTTCAAATGCCTTAAAATTTCAGATTCTTCTCGTTCTGACTTCTGGGGTCGATTTCACCAAACTCGTCCCAACTTAATACCAATCGTAGAATGCATCATGATTCATTGCAGTCCTACGTAGGATAGGCCCTCTATGATGGGTTATCCTTTGCCTGGGCCAAGAATAAAAGGGTTTAATGTCTGAAATGAGGGTAGAAAATTTGGACAAATGTTGCAGATTTCACAGAGAAGCTGTGAAGTTTGTTGTTTTCATTCCACTACATCACTGACTAGTTGCAATTTTATTTTGAAAATGTTTGCGGTCCATTCTGGGGAAAAAAAGTGACTAAAGATGACAGAACAGAACATGACAGTCAACAAGACCTTGCTGCCATTCTTGAAAAGGGGATAGATAGAAGAAAAATGTTTTCTTCAAACTTTGAAAAATCAAATGTTTTGCAAAACAGAAATATTCTCCTCTCCTCTGGAAATTAAACAGCCAGTTATGTACTTTTGGACTCATTGCTAACTTTCCCAGATTGGATCTGACATCGGTTACCACCCTGCTGCTGTTTCATGTACCATATTTGACTATTTTGTTTTCACCATATGCCCCAACCAACCCTACCAATTCCCCATTCCCCATTCCAATTCCATTTCGTAATGTCTGCCCGCCCGTACCCACACTCCCACACTCAGTGTGCCCATTTGGACGCTACGGCGTGAACTGCAAATTTGACTGCCGTTGCGGCGGCAACGACTGCAATAAGATCACGGGTGCATGTTTCTGTACGGCTGGCTGGAAGGGTGTTGATTGCGCTGACGGTGAGAATGACGCTGCCAACAGGTCATGCTGAGGTCATCATGAGGTCATAGAAGAAAGAATAGCTGCCATGCTTAAAAAAAAAAAATCCAAAATTTAGTCTCAAAAGAGCCACAAACGTTTGCATCCGTTTCTGTTTTTGTGACCGAAATTTTTCTTTGCCCATTTTTTTTTTCCAAGTGATCTTATTTTAGAGATTTTTTATTTATTTTTTTGGATTTTGGTTTTTTGGTTCTTAATTTTACTGACAGTACATTTGTTTTGAACATTTGAAATTGAAGAATAGGGATTTATTGGCAGACGCCTAAAGTTGGCCCAAAAATCGTCCCCCAAAAAAGTCATTTTTTGTCAAAATCTTCCAAAGACTTTGTATTATCCCATTTCCATTCAGCCCAGTTCTAACTGTGTTGAGCTTTGTACGCCACAAAATTGGCACATCCAAAGCCCTTCCTTTTTAATACTGAAAGAATTTTCATAGTAAGACCACCAAATGTGATGACATCATCAACATTCGAGCTCCGCTTTCCATGACCTCATCATGTCTTTCTGCATGCATGTAGTTTTTGTTCAGCTTTGCTTATATCATTGCCTGTATGTCAAAGCATGTAGCATGTAGTTGATTTGTGCTGTGTTTTTGTTGTTTTCCTTTTGTGAGTGTGCATGTTTTTCCTTTTTCAAAATACAGTCAGTTCCTTAGCCAATTTTGCTGAACTGCTTAGCTAAAACAATTTGTTAAGCACAAAAACGTCTCACTTGGCAAAAATGGGTTGCTATTCCAAATTTCCAGGGATATTTCTTTCAAACTGCCTTAGTTGGAAGTCACAAACATTCCCGTTCCATGTGGAAAATTGGACTGCAAATTTGTTTGCTAATAAGCAAGACATTTTGTGCTTAGCAAATATGTTTTTGCCTAGCAGTTCTGCGAACATGGCCCCAAAATAACCAGATAACAATATTATTCACACTGCACATCATATTCATTATGCACAGTGTGAAATAATACATGGGTGTCCTACAGACTTGACCTAACAAGTGTGCAATCAAATAACCATGTTACTAAGCAACCATGTAACCAAGCAACCATGTAACCAAAGCAACTGTGTTACCAAGTAACCATATATACCACAGTGATGCTGTGAATAAGTGACAGAAACAATATTAGATTTAGCATCCCACTTTGCTTGAGCAAAATCAAAGTGAATTTATAATTTGCTGTGAATTCTGTTAAAATTTAGATGAGTAGCGAGTGAGAGATATGCATGAAAAAAGACAAATTCATGAACATTTTGTCTGAAACTGTGTCTTTTTTCGCCTATAAATTGGACCCGGGACGTTACCTTTGTAACAAGACAGTGGTGGCAATTGTGACTTAAGTGAACAATTCTGCAACAGGCAGAACCATATGGCATGGAGCCTTATATTAAACATTTCTATGAAGCTGTCCCTGTTTTTCCACTCTCAAATTGGGTCAAACCAGTTGTGTCTAAGGCACGGGACATGTAACAGCTGCACACACTGTTGACTGACAGTATGTGACAGATTCACGTTAAACCCTGAGAACAGTGAATTGACTAAGTTACACTACAAACAGGTGGCGGATTGTAACACAGATGTGAAACAGTTGACTGTAGTAGTTTATACCTCGTACAGTGATGTTGTTTTGTGTATACTGTATCATCCAAAGTTGCAGTGCTTGGTAAAAGTGTGAAGATTTCTCAGTGTCACAAATGTCACTCATTGGTATACAGTAATCCGAGCACACGGTTTTGAATGGCGCCCTCTTTTGATTAAAGAAACTGCGGTGGTGTTTATCGATCTAAATGCACTACAACTCCGGCTTGGTGCGTTGTGCGCAATTTATTCCTGAAAGGAACACGGAGTTAGAAGAATATTCAGCATGGACAACATCTCCTGGATTTCCCCACAGGTCTTTTGCTCATGATTAGCTTTCCAGCTTCCCAGATTTCAATAAAAGATGTTGGCAGTGTACAAAATAATATACTGACACCACCGCAGTTTCTTGTTTAAATCAAAAGAGGGCACCATTCAAAACCGTGTGCTCGAATTACTGTTTATGTGTTTCTGTCATCTAACGGCTAACAATTGACGTGGTTTGATATCATTAACATCATTTGCAAGTTGACAAATGCTAACATGAGTAGGTCTGACATTGTAGTTTGGGTCTTAGATCCATAGATCACGCAGTGTGTGTGTACTCCATGCTTGAACGTGTTGTTGTTTTGTCTGGTTAAATTGTCTGTGTTCCTGTGAAACCTTAGTCTGAACTGTACAAGGTTCGAACCCGTTCCCATAACACAGGGCTTGTAGTTTGATCTTTGATAACAGAGAAACTTCTGGAGAGGTATTGTTTCCTTTCCCTGGTTGGTTTCGCTTCTTTGAGAGAACCTGAAATGTCCTCTGGAACAAATCAAGGGGCACCATGGCAGCATGCCTCAGCTCTCTTTGTGAAGTTCGAGCCCTGGTCGGCAAGGCAATGGCAGGGCAATTTTCATCAGCGTTATTCAAATTGCCTTCCTGACGTTTTAATACCTGTCACCAAGAGAACCAAGGACACCAGCTGTCGCTCATACCTCCAAGAAGTGCAAGCCCGACCCTCCTAACACAAAGAAACCCTCTAACGTTTGTAACCTCTCCCACCTCCCGTTACGCAACCTGGCAAAGAGCCTCGACATTAATCTCTCCTTTGATTGGCTGACAGAATGTCCTGACGGTACCTGGGGCGTGGATTGCCGACAGAACTGCAGCTGCCCGCTCTTCAGCCAGATCTGCGACAAGACCAACGGGGAATGTCTGTGCCCGCTGGGATTCTTCGGAGCCGACTGCAACACAAGTAAGACTGACCTCCCCCTTCCCAGCTCGATGCTGACTCTGTCCTCCAGCCTTAAGGGTTCTCTGATCTGTGGTGGATTTCTCAAAACACTGCAAATAATCATAACTTTGAGCTGTGAATTATCACCATTGTGATTTGTATTGTGACATCACACTTTCCATAGCAATTGTGAATGTTCTTACACTTGAGATTGGTCTTTAGGCCTTTTCTCACTATCTCCTTTTCGATCCGTGTTGAAACCAACCCGGATCCGCCCCAGTTAAGCCCAGCAAGTTTTTGAACCGGATCGGAGAGATGCAACGTTAACACAACGTTTATGGTGAACTGGCTAATTACAACACAGATCACGGCGTAAATGCAGTTTGGAACCTGGTTGAGATTTTCAACCCTGGTCCCTTACCAGGGTTGATTTTGATCCGGTAATAGGCCGTCCTACCTGGGTTGGCTCGGGGTTGAAATTTTCAAGTGTGAAAAAGGTTGTTAGAAATCTTGGAGTTCAATCCGGTTCCCGAGATATTGGATAGTGTGAAAAAACCTTTAGTTCTTTGTGAAATAAACCCCTGACCTGTAAGCAATCACTTCAGAAATCATACATGTGGAACATTCCACCAAGTTGGTTGGATTGTACACCATGGGTCATGATGTCTTACATGCACAAACGCTATCATTGTATCCTTGTGTTTCAAACTGCTATCTTTGAAATTACTTTTGTCTTTGGTTAAAACCAAATTTAAGTGGCTAACCATGAAGTCTCAGCATTTTCACCTCTAAATTGTTTAATTCTAAACTTTGATTGTTGGACTTCAATGTGAGTTGTTTTAATTGTGTATTTTAGACTTCCAAACGTTATCTATAAATATCTCTTGGGCTACTGACTCGTGGTGACTCCTTGCTCAAGTCTGGCTTAGTCCAGGTCTCCGGAGGACACCCGGTTTCCGAAGAGCAGGTGGTGTACCCCGTCTCAATTACCGGTGTTAGTCATGACCACCCTGTAGGGGCCATGCTTGTATCAGTAGAGTGCCAAGAAATCGGAGCCAAGGTGAAGTCTGAAGTCCATCAACCTTGTCTCCTTCCTACTCTTTCCCTCCCCTCACCGCCTCCTCTCCCCCCTCCTCCCAAAATCCAGGATGTCCCAGGGGTCACTATGGCCTGATGTGTCGTCATCAATGCCAGTGCCAGAACGGAGGGGCTTGCAACGCTGAGACTGGAGAATGCACCTGCTCGCCAGGATGGAGGGGCTCAACCTGCAGTGAAGGTAAATGGAGGAGAGAAACTTCCAAGACCTGTCCATTTTGTCAAAAAGGGGTGTCAGTGTTGGTGATTGGTAACCTCAAAATTCAAACTTTGGAAAACTTGCTTATTGAAACTGAACATTTTTACAAGAACGAAAGTGCTGTAAGCTGCTCACAGATCCAAATAATGACATGAGTTATATGATGATGTAAGATTATGAGGACCAGACGTTTCAATCATATTGGGATCTTGTTCAGATTTCCAATGGCTTTTGAGATAGATTTATAGCTTGGATTAGAACATCAGGTTCTCTTTACTCAAAGATGAACTAATTTTTTGTTAACCTGAATCAGTTGAGCAACTTTTCAGCAAATCTTAAACATGAATAAATCACTTTAATATTGAAAATAAAGTTTGTAAAAATAATCTTTGTGAGTGAATGGATTTATTTTCGGTGCTTTTTCTTAGAATGCGGTGCTGGTTATTATGGTCAAGACTGCACGATGCCGTGCGAGTGTGAGAACAATTCAGGCTGTGACCCGGTGACTGGAGACTGTATCTGCACACCAGGATGGAGAGGAAGGCTGTGCAATGAAGGTAATAGAATTTCCCTCCCTGTGCTAGTACGTAGAACGACTCTTTGGCAACAACATTTTTATTATCAAACTTTACATTTTCCTTCGTAATTCCTGATTCTCCTTTTTTCTTTTCACCCATTAAAAGTCATTGAATTTGCAGTCATCAGCCACATTGAAAAGTGAACAAAGGAAAATTGACTGTATAAAATATTTGAAATTTTTTTTTCTCAGTTTTTGTTGTTGTTTTTTTCTGTGGATAAATTTGAACTTTTGCTAAGTAACAGCACTTCTAATGTTAGCAGTTTTGGTTTATTTGGTAGAGTATCCACACATTTTTAGCTTGTGCAAGAGGAAAATTTATGTCTAATTTTATGTTTTGTTGTTCTTTTTTAATAGCCAGGGTGTCTACAAATTTAAACTTGGAGAAATAATATTTTTAATTGATGATTTGCTGTTATTTGTTTCGTCGGCAGAGTGTTCACAAGGGGTGTATGGCGAAAACTGTGAGAATGCCTGCGTGTGCATGCATGGTGCTCACTGTGATCACATCAATGGAGCTTGCCAATGTGCCCCCGGCTGGAGGGGAGCCATCTGCGATAAAGGTCAGTCTGGCAAGACCAGTGTCCACTCCGCCCATCTCTGTCCTAAAAAATTACCTCAGGGGTGGATCCGGGAGGGCGTGGGAGTGCACACGCCCCCTTTTTTTTCCAGCAAAAATAAAAAAGAAAGAAAGAGAAAAAAACAATATACAGGGATGGAGAAAGACTCAAAAAGAGAAGAAAAAATAAGGAGAGACAAAATTAGCTAGCTTTGATCGCCCCGAAATGCATCCGTCGCTAATGAATTGGCACATTTTATTTCCACTCCCCTTTTGGAAAATCCTGGATCCGCTCCTAGACCTTAGACCCAATGACAGTGACATTGGACAGTGAAGAATAGGATTTCTTTTGGATGGATGGCTTGCTCTTAAATTTTGTTCACTTTCTTCTTTTGTACAGCTTGTCCCGATGGTTTCTATGGTTACGATTGTCAGAACACCTGCTCTTGCAGTAACGGAGCTCGCTGCAACCCGGCCAACGGTCAGTGCAACTGCAGACCGGGATACACAGGAGACTACTGTGAACAGGGTAAGTTTGCTGGAGAGGTTGAAGAGGGTGTGGTTCCCAGACTCCATGCTGTGCTAGGTGCATGCACAGTGAGATTGCAGATTCAGATCCAGTCTACAACTAGGCTGGCTGAGCAAAATTTTACACGCTAAGCAGGAAACTGCAGGGAACCAATTAGAGGAAGTATTACTCACACATGATTTGTTTTGGCTGGTAATCTATGATTGCGACTCGCATGTGTACTATGCACAAACTGTTAAATGGATAACTTCTTTGCTTTAAGATAACTGAGTATTTTAGATATTTTAAGATAACTCAGTTTTGCTTCTAACAGTCATCAGTTTGTGGAAAGTTACCGGTACTCGCTCCAATTTCAGTGTGTTGAGATAGTGTTGTGGCAGATTTTGGACCAAATAATTTTTGTCAACCCATGATGTGTCCAATGTTGTTGTAATCCACCCATTCTCTTTGTACACTGGTTGTCAGCCATGTTTGGTCCAACCTCAGTGACTTCATCACCACTACCTTTAAATAGCGCCCTCAGGCAACAGTATTTACATTAATGCACACCATTTGCCCAATTTTGCCCATTTTCTTCTCAAGTTGTCAAGAATTCTTCAGTTATTTGAAAATTATGGTGTTTTTTTTACAGAATGCGACAAGGGTGAGTGGGGTATGGACTGCATCAACGCCTGCGATTGTGAGAACGGCGCCACCTGTGATCATGTGACTGGACGTTGCATCTGCGCCAATGGCTGGAAGGGAATTCGCTGCGACACTTGTAAGTCTTCCAAATCCCCTCCCTCGGGGAGAAAATATCCCAATTGTTGTCAAATATGAAGATTATGTCATTGAAAAATTACGAAGAAAAATTTACTGTAGCGGGATTCGAACCAACGACTTACGGAATACTTGACAAGTGCTCTACCAACTGAGCTATCTAGCCCTATGTTGGTGGTGTCCCTAATACCAATACTCAATTATCTTTGTTCGTTTGGCAGTCAGAAGCCATGAAACCATTAGCATACCGATATGTTCAACCATTGTCTGTTTGTTGTTCCGTAGCTTGCTCCATCGGTTTCTACGGCGTGAACTGTGCCCAGCACTGCATCTGCCGTAACAGTGCCAAGTGTGACTCCATCACCGGAGATTGTGCGTGTCCTCCAGGCTTCATCGGTCGTGCCTGCGAATACGGTAAGCCAGATGCGGAATCATAAACAGGGTATGATGGCAGAGTAGTCACATGGGGAGCACAGCAGGACCATGATCGGGACCTGTCTAAGTCATAAAGAAATTTTGGGAGTGAGACCAAAGCCAATTTCATGAGGCTGCTAAGCACAAACAAAATTGCTTAACACAAAATGTCTTGCCTAATAAAACAATTCACCATTAAAAATTCCATTTGATATTCAGCGAACAACAGCCAAAGAACAATCATAAGAGTTACAAAACCTGGACATTTGGTTGTTAACCCTGTTTTTATTAAGACAGAAATGTCATGCTTAGCAAATTGTTGTGCTAAGCAACACCGTGAAATTGGCCCCATGTTATACAGGTTATTGAATACAATTGAACTGGACCCAATTTCATGGAATCCGTTAAGGCCTATTTTTGTGCTTACAGGCACTGCTACGCGTGAAATCTATTTCATGGAATCCGTATGCAAGACTTTCGGTTAGCAAAGAATTTCTAGGCTAACTGTGATTAGTTTCTGCTAAGCTGTCATATGCATTGTGCAGAACGTCCTTGCTTACCGTTACCAAAAGGAAAACTCTCACATGAAATACGCTAACCGTAAGCAAAAAAAGTCTGCTACCGTACGCGAAGAATTTTTGCTTACGGAAACGGATTTCATGAAATTGGGCCCTGAACCCAAGCATCAAACCGAGTTTGTGATCACCTTACTGTTTTTGTGAATGATGATAAGAAGTTTGATGACTGATTCTTGCAGAGTGTGCTCCTGGATTCTTTGGACCTGGTTGTGATCAGGAATGTGGATGCCTGAACGGCGGCACCTGCGATCCCATGGATGGTACCTGTGAATGTCCCTCTGGCTGGTATGGGGACCGCTGTGAAGAAGGTAAGCTGTGAATTCTCTCCTTCCGTCTCTGTCAGTTTTGAAGGAGGCTTAGAAAAGGGATAGATTTCTTGACCAATGGACAAGAAGCTACCTGATTGGTTGGCAGTACTTGACTGATTATCTTACAGTGTTTGTGATTGGTTGGTTGTGTTCCTTGCAGCGTGCATGGAGGGTTACTGGGGTGAGAGCTGTATGCAGCGTTGCCTGTGCATCAACGGTGCTTGCGACAGAGTGACTGGAGAATGTACCTGCACGCCAGGATGGAGGGGAGTCTATTGCGAGAAGGGTAAGTATACTCTCGTCCTGTTCACCAATAAATCATCCGTTGGCGTGAATATAACATCCTGGGCCCAGTTTCACAAATCACTGAGATTCATCCTAACTTAAACTCGTCAATATTACCTTGGTGATTTTTAATATCTGATTTGAAGGATTTCTGTGACTTACTGCCATTTTGTGACATCACATAATAGGGCATTTACAAAATGGAGACTTAGGCTCAGGCTCAGGCTCCAGCTCTGACATTCATGCTGAAAATATGGGTTGTGGTTTTTAATTGAAGCTGAAACTCTGTTTTCCTTTTTAAACTAGAGAATCTACTTCCAAACCGCAGCCAAAAGCCTCTATTTTGATACCTGTTATTTCAGAATGAATTCATGAAATGGAGCCAGAGCCTGAGATAGATCCTGAGCCTCAGCCCATAGTCATTGCAGACGCTCTGCTACAATGGAAAACATAAAAGAGATTGTTTAGTTTGATTTTGTGTCTAATTTGGAGAGGCGAGGCTGGGACTCAGGAGGGTCTGGTGTTAAGATCCTAGGGCAATCTTTCTGAAATTTGAGGCAGTGTTTAGTTGTTGGATGACACTTCTTGAGACTTGTAGCTTGAAATGTTGACCTTAAATTGTGTTATTCTTTGGTTATATTCTGCAGCTTGCATGGAGAACTTCTACGGAGCCTCGTGTGCCCTGGCGTGCTCTTGCGGCGAAGGCAACCCGTGCGATCACATCACTGGACAGTGTACATGCCCGACGGGATTCACTGGCCACGAATGCAGTCTACGTAAGTTCCTCCTCCATTCAAGCTCCATTTTTTGCAAATTCACCCAGATTTGGCCCTCATTTTGATCTCTTTCCTCGAATTTTTTGTCTTTTTTCTTTTCGCTTCGAATAGATCGTCTACATAGGCGGCTCTTTATAAATGCTAGTTTTTGTTGTTGGTATTGTTCAAGTGTAACCCATTAGGACATGGGGTCGAGAATTTCTCCCATCAGCTCACTTGATACAAATGGAGAAAGTTGTGAAAACATTACCAGGGCCATTTTATAACAAAAAAACTAGGCAGATGAAAATAGTCATTCACAAGGTTTTTATTTTGGTGCTCTTTTTTTTTTCTTTCTCGTGCAGCTTGTCCAGAGGGTAGCTGGGGCGAGGGTTGCGCCGGGGTGTGCGACTGCCCCGAGAACGCCGTTTGCGATCCCGAGACGGGCGATTGCGAATGCAAGCCTGGATACCATGGCAACAAATGCAACAAAGGTAAAACAAAATAATAAAATCAGTCCAAGTTTTGATTCGTCACAGTTCCTCACCAAACACTTCGCCAGCCATCATAGGGCTGTATAGCTCATTTGGTAGAATGCCAGAATGGTATTCAAAGGGTTGCTGGTTCGAATCCCGCTCCAGTCAATTCTGAAAAAAAGTGAACAAAGAAAAATTTACTGGAGCAGAATTCAAACCAGCAACCTCTGTTTACTGTACCGGTGCTCTAACTAAGTGAGCTATCCAGCCTTATGTTGGTGGTGCCCCTAACAGTTAATTATCTTTGTTCGTTTGGCAGTCAGAAGCCATGAAACCACGCACATACCGCTAAGTCCTCTATATCCCAAGGATCATTTTATCGATTCACACAGCATTATTAATTGGAATGAATGCTGCCTTCCTCCCTAAAAACCCACGGCCAATGACGCACTTAACCTTTTATTGTAACGTTTCCCTTTCGTTTCCATTCTTACAGATTGTAAGCATCATAGGTATGGACCCAACTGTCTCCAGTTCTGCATTTGTGGTAACGGCGCAACGTGTGACACCGCAGATGGTACATGCCACTGCCCACCTGGGTGGATTGGACCCACTTGCGATCAAGGTAATGTTTGGCCCTACCAACCTAAAAGAAAAAAACACACCCATAGAAATGAAAGTTTAATATTGTTAATTGTCTGTAGATTTAAATGATGATTCGGAACTTTATTCCCTTCTATCATTTCCAGAATGCTCCTAGAGTTGATAATTTTGAGTCTAACTTCTAAAAGCTTAATTTGAAACATTTCTTACTCTTTTTTTTTTACTTTCAGATGTTCCTGGTTTTTTTTGTAAATGTGCACTTGTTGTGTAATACTCCCTCAAGTGAAAATTTAAAGTCTTAAGTAAAAAACAAAGATTTCTTCCGCATATTCTTCTTATTTTTAACATTTGTTCATCTCAGAACTTGTGTTTCTTTGTATTACAGGAGCTATCCCATTTAAATATGTATTAAATGAAAATCAATGATAAATTTTTTTCTTCAGCTCTTTTTGTTTTGAACTGCTGTGTCATTTTTAGTTGGTCACTGATTTTCGTTCTTTTCTTTTCTTCTGTGGTTTGTAGCCTGCCCCGAGGGTACATACGGTCAGTTCTGCTCTGAGCAGTGCGACTGCGACAACGGCGCCCCCTGTAATCACGTATCTGGAGAGTGCCAGTGCTCGGCCGGATTTGCTGGCGTTCGCTGCGAGAGGAGTAAGAACCTCTTATTTGTTTGTCTCTCTGTCTGTTTGTCTGTTTGTAGAGTGCCTGTACGGTATTCAGGAGGTCGCGGGTTCGAATCCCGCTCCAGTCAATTTTTCTTTGTTTACTTTTCAATGTTTGTCTGTTTGTTTACTTTCAAGCCTTTGTTTTTAGTTTTTGAAGGCCAAAGCCATTTTGGCTTTTTATCAGACGATCAAAACTGCCAATGGGATTGTTTGAAGCATCACAAAGGCCAAAACCAGTGGCCAGTCTCATACACCTGTCGAGCACAGGTACATTTGCTGAGCACGGGATTTGTTTGCTTAGCAAAATCAGGTTATCAGCCTAATTACATATAAAGTGTATTACTTGTGGCCGGTACTTTGCTTAGTGTGGATATTTGCTTAGCATTTTTCTCGATGTGGCAGCTTCATATAATAGTGCCCGTTTGTAAAGAGGTTATGGCCTAGATGCTGTCAACCTGTTGATAATTTCATAAAATTGATGAATAATTTTAAAGGAGTCATCAATATTGCCATAGTAACTTAATTGTTTTTACATCACTCAGCTCAGCAATTATGATTGATCAGCAATTTTATTCAAATAAATCATTTTGTGGAATCGGGCCGAGGAGAAAAGATTTGAATGAAGAAATTCAGCCAAGCAAATTACAGCAACGTATGCATGTAATAAGAGACATGTGCTGCCATTTTTTATTATTTGTGTAAAGATGGCCTCTATGAATATGATAAAACAAGTGAAAAATGATCATTATGCGTATTTGTCTTCGTTTCGGAGTCATTGCACTCAAGGCGTCTAGCTACGGTTACTCATTTCCATTTTTTTTTCTGTCTTTTTTGTGTGTGTGACCTTTATTTTCCCCCTCTTTTATTAAAAAATCAATGTTTGAATTTGATTATTCAGTTTGCCAGACCGGTCACTACGGCCACAACTGCACTCTCATCAAGGACTGTCATAACGGCGGGATTCTGAATGCTTCTACCGGACTCTGCGTCTGTGGCCTCGGATGGACGGGTGAGACGTGCCAAGAAGGTGAGTTTAGGGTGTCCGATTAATCGTTTAGGTCATTTGGGGTGGACGTCGAGCTGGCCGGAGGGGCAGTTGTAGGGCGGCCAGTCAGGTTTTTTTTTTTTAGATTAAGGTATGAATTTCAAGGTTTTTTTATTTGAAATAGCTTTTGTGTGTTGAATGTGATGTAGTATCATAGACGTAGTGATAAGTCATCAGTTGTTATAAGAACGCACTGCTATTCAGACTGAATTTTTTGAATTTGTCATGCTTTAATCTTCAAAATCATCTCAAATTTCAACAGATAGGGTGAAAGATAATACCAGAGGTTTTGTCAACCCTCGGGAAATCTCTTTTAAAGCTGATTTTTTTATGACAATTTTGATTTTGATTTGGGCGTCTTTTCATGCGTTCATTGGTGCGCATGGTGGTCTTTTCTGTGCATTCCACTGTTTGGAATTTACTTCGTTTCAAAAGGCTTTGTCACCTTTTGAGGAACATTGAGAAAAAGGAAAGTGTAAAGCGGGATCTTCCTTTTCTCAAAGGCTAGTATGTGAGAAAGATCCTACTAGGATCGAAATGTCAGGCTCTCCTAACTCAAAGCATTATATATTTCAGGTCATTATTTTGGCTGATGAGTAGTTTGCAGCAGTTTATTACCTGTATTGTGTAATTTGTGTTGTTCTGGTCACAGAAGAGACTATTATCAAAATTGTGATCTTTCTAGAAAACAAAACAAAAATTGCCAATAAGCTGTAGAGGAAATCTGTATTGACTTTTCATCTGCCATTCGCCTGAGAGGAAATCTCACTGCACAAGAGCATATGGGGGGCTTTCTTTTAGTTCACGGCATCATCGGTAAAACGGGCCAATTTATTCACCTGTTCCCAAGTACACATGAATTTGTTTGCTTAAAGTCTCGCCTGAATACTGTCCGATTATCTTCAGGGATTTTTTGAGGTGTTTTTTTTTCAACCCTCAATTTTTTTTTCTTTCGCTCTCTCGTGGTTGTGATTTGAAGGCAGTGTTTGTTTTTTTCGGACTGTGAAGGGTTTTTCCGTCGAGTAGGAAAGGTGTGTGAAGTCTTAAGGTAACCCGAACTTCACAGTGAAACAGTTCTAATCAGGAGATGTGTGATAATGTGTTTGTATTTCATTTGTAATGTAAGCCCGTGCTAATACGTGCCTCCATTACGCCCTGGCGCTTTCTCTATTGAATTGATTAAGGGTTCTGGTGGGCGGATGGGTTCCATAAAACTCTTTTTCTTGTGACGTTTTGTTCTTGTAATGCTGTATATTTTTTCCCTCTCTCTTTCGTTAGTCTGTGTATTAAGAGCTTACTTTGAAACGATTAATCATTGACTGTCTCGATATTTGGACGTTGTTTGAGAAGCATAATTCAATTATGAGGATAATTGCCAGCCGCAGTCTGTTGGAATTATTGCGTTAATTGTCTGGAGGCAGAATCGAAAATACCAAATTTTAACCACATGGAATTAGAATTTGTTCAAGCCCGTAAGACAGCTCTTCAAAGGATCTTTGAAATGATTCACAGAGATTTTTGCTGAAAAAACAGGCCGACAAGATTCTGAGGTGGAAATGTTTTTGTTGTTTCCATGGATTTAGTATTTGTAGAAATTTTAGGTCTATACTTAAAGGTGAATTTTCCCATTTGCATTTTCTGTGAATAATTTTTAAAAAAATTCACAAAATGAGTTTGATGAAAATATCAAAATTGGGAAAAAATCCCACATCAAATTTTGAAAATTACTGCTGGTGGACAAGTTGAAATTACATTTAAATTTTGACTGGTGCCGAAAGAATAAGAACAAAAGACATGCAATATGGCATCAGTTACTCACTGACTTCCTAACATACAGTTCATGATGATATATTTGTTTTACTTTGTCTCAGAGTGTCCTGCTGGAAGGTATGGCCCCAACTGCGAGCTGGAATGTTTCTGCGAAAATGGCGGTCTCTGCTCACGTATGACTGGCTGCTGTGAGTGCAACGAAGGATTCTACGGTCAGCTCTGCGAATACAGTGAGTAGTGAACGCTGTGGTTGCTGTGGTTTGCCCGTGATTAAGTTAATTGGTCTTTTCACCAGGTAGTGACATGATTCATTCATTCAAAATCATTCAGAATCATTCAAAATCATTCAAGATCATTCAAGATCATTCAAAATCTTTCAAGATTATTCAAGATCTTTCAAGATTATTCAAGATCTTTCCGGTGATTTTACTAGATGTTTTGATTTGTGTTGTCGTCAGGCTTTTTTAATTTCTGAGTTAATTGTTTGATTTTTGTTTTATTTCAGTCTGTGTGCCTGGTTTCTATGGCTCGTACTGCAGCCGTCAGTGCGAGTGTCACCCAAATGCCGAGTGTGATCCGGTCAGCGGACAGTGTCGCTGTCCACCGGGCCGGACAGGGCCGGAGTGCAAGCAGACATGCCCGTTGGGTTTCTTCGGTGCCAACTGTCTGGAAATGTGCAGCTGTGCCAACTTGACCATGTGCAATCCGATCAGTGGGGAGTGCGAATGCCCACCGGGGATCACCGGAAAACAGTGTCACCATGGTAAGCAACGACCGTTTTTATTGATCCTCCCCAAAAAATGCAGCCATTTCCAAAGCTGCGAGATCAAATTTCCTGTCAGCTGCCATTAAGCCTAACCACTACTAACGTGTCAAAGTCCAAAATGAACAAATATAATTGACAATTTTGGACACCGCCAATATATGGCTGGATTGCTCAGTTCATAGAACACAAGTATGGTATTCTGGGGGTTG
The DNA here is from genome assembly GCA_963971285.1 of Astropecten irregularis. NCBI lineage: Eukaryota > Metazoa > Echinodermata > Asteroidea > Paxillosida > Astropectinidae > Astropecten > Astropecten irregularis. The sequence continues at coordinate 1,994,400 of OZ020264.1, read as the reverse complement.
CAGGTTCGAATCCCACTCTAGTAAATCTTTCCTTGTTGGACACTGGATGTAGGTACTGAGGATTCCAGGACAGAAACATCACCAAGCTTTGGGAGTCAAGTTTTACATGACCTGTCAAAATTGTCTTAGAATTTGGCTTAGTGTTTTTGATTGAAAACAAAATTGTCTTAGAATTTGGCTTAGTGTTTTTGATTGACATGCATTCTCAGACTAATTTGGATCCTTTGTGAAATATAGAGCTTAAGCATGTAATCTGCATATGGGGGCTCGCTGACCCAAGTTGGTCCAAGACCAAAGAATGTGCTGTAGGGATAGTGCACAGAGTCGGACTTTAGCAGATCAAAAGGTTTCTCGGCCAAATGCTCAGAGGATTTTGACTTCAAACTGTTTCCATAATAACCTAGGGGCCAATATCATGGAGCTGCTAAGCACAAACATTTGCTTAGCACAAAAATGTCTTGCCCAATTAAACAAACCACCGTTGAAAATTCCATTTGATATTCACGGTCAGTGAACAACAGCCAGAGAACAATCCCAAGTGATACACAACACATGGATATTTGGTTGTTTACCCTGTTTTTATTAGGACTGAAATGTCATGCTTAGCAATTTTTTGTGCTAAGCAGCGCCGTGAAATTGGCCCCTGGTATTGAAGGAATTGAGTATTTGATCCATTCCAGGAAGAATATAGAGAAACAATGAATCAAGAAAAGCTGACAAATTGAACAATTTGAAACCGATTTGCGTTTTATCCTCTTCACAGAATGTCCACCTGGGCGGTACGGACCCAACTGCCAGTTCATATGCAGCTGCGCTAACGGAGCACAGTGCGACCGAACAACAGGAAGCTGCCATTGTATAGAGCAGTGGATCGGTCCCACTTGCGAGCAGGGTAAGTGCATTTACTTACAGAGACCCTTTCAAGGATAGCCGGCCTATGGGATTTTGTGTACAAACTGTCACTGCAAATATCCCATAATGCATTTCTCATATACCTTCATTACACACTTCCGGGTTATATGAGAAAGTATCCAAATAGACCTTTCTTTTGTTTACAAACATTGACTGGTGGTTGGCAATACTTGGCATAGGCGGCCAAATGTTGCAAATCATTTCGTCTTCATGACAGACGGCATGACCAAATTCAACATTTTTGCAAACTTTCCATAGCGGTACAAAATACATACCATCATTGCTTGTGTTGTTTCCATTACATTCAGCAATACCTTTCAATGTTTATGAAACGTTGTGTTTAAATTGTGGTAATTTTTTATGCATGGCTTTGACGGCTCGCCATAGTTTTGCCATTTTGGTTAGCAAAAACCTAGGCCGTGACGTAGCAAAAGAAAGGTCTATAGCTAGGACACAATAGCAAACTATACCCCCAACTTTTGAAAAAAATGACTCCATAACGAAAGAATCTTTACAGACAAATCTATTATTCCTGTGAAAATTAAATTTTCCTAATTCTTTTTCTTGTTTTATTTTTTTTGATAACCACAGGTGGACCCCGCCACCTCTCAGCAGTCAGGAGAGGGGATCTGGGACCGGAAATATAAATCTACTTACACTGCATGCTGCAGAACACATGGGCTTGGCTACTCAATCGAGACACCTTCTGTAAGTAGAGCGAGCGAATGAACGAACACTGGACTCTTTTGGTAGGAGGTTGTCGTAGACATTGCAAACGAAGTGATTTAGTTTTTTTTAACTGCTGCAGCTGGTCTTCCGTTGAAATAAAAAAAATTCAAAACAAAAATTGTTTCAGGAATAATCAACGGTGGTCCTACTAACGATAAGTATCATGTGAGATTCTTAGAAATCATTATATATTATTTTTTTGTCGGTTTACGATTTTTTTTTTTTCGAATGTAAATTTGTGCTATCTCTATCTAAGAGATAGGAATTATATATTTTTTTCCAACTAACATGCCCAGTTTGTCTGGGATTAGCACGATTAGTTTTTCTTCCTTCTAAATTTGCTGAATTTTTTTCCCTGTAACTTATTAAAAAAGAAAAACTTCACAGAAGTTAGAATTATCAAATGTTTAACTTATTAACCGAAAGTTGACGTTGAATTTGTATTTAATAGTAATATCATTGCAGGAAAATTAGCAAAAAAATAATAATAATAGATAGCGAAAAGTTGAATTAAATTGATTAAGATAAGAATGACTGACAATGAAAAACAAACAAAACACAGGAATACTACTATCAATTTTTTTAACAGAGAAAGATAATGTTAGCCAAAGACTGATGTCATACCTATTTATAGCATCAAAAATGTATGTATATTGTAGAGGTCATTTGCTGTCATTTATGTTTAAAAAAATCAACGATATAGGTTGTTTTTGTTCAGGTTTTGGTGCTCAAATTACAGAAAATATCCAGTTTTTATTAAGAACATCGGTAAATGTTTCTTAGCTATTGGACAAATCGTTTTTAGAAGACCAAGTTTTTGGAGGGAAGAATATTAGCCTCAATGTGATTAATTAACTTTTGAGAAGTGTCGTTGGAAAAACCTGTTAAAAAGCTCAAATTTGTCTACTTGCCAGTGTGTTTTTATCACGAAGAAGAATGAACATAGTGGGAAAAAAAAAGAAGGAATCATAATTTTTTAAAGGTTTCAAGATTTCAGCTTGATTTTGTAAGGATTTGTAGCAGTTATAGACACTGGTTTATTTTAAAAAATACGAGTAGAAAAGCAGTTTTTGAGATAAGGCTCGCTCTACCTCTTAAACGGGGGGGTTGCTGGTTCGAATCCCACCTTAAGTATTGAGTATACAGGGCTGGTTGATCGTTTCATAGGGAGAGATTTATTACTTTGAAGCATGAAGCCGTTGCAACTCAAACGGCTCGCCGTCCCGCTAGGCAACCCAGTCCGACGAGGAAAGGGAGTAGGAGGCCGCTGGAGTGGAGAGAGGCCCGGGGATTTGTGAGCCAAGTCCCCAGGGCACTCAGTACAGGCGCGGTCCGTCACCCCTTCCTCGGTCGGGCCTCCGGCGCAACCTCAATTTGTTGAATGAGGTCTCTGTCTGGTCTTTGAAATACCATGTCAGTATTATCTTTCCAAATAAGGGCAGGAAGATGACCGTTTTCTCAAATAATTTGCAAGCATTGGCTCCAAATCGGATAATAAGTAGGCCTAGTACCTTTTAACAAACTGCTCTGAAGTTTGGTAACTGAAATGCAGAATAATTATATATTTTCTTTTCGTTTTGGGAAAAGAATTTGCAAAAAACATTTCAAAATGTATACAATAAAAGTCTTCTGGTATTTTGATACTCAACCACAGGCGAATCACCGTGGTTTGATAGAAAAATCCATCCGCCATTGGGTTAATGAACTTTGCGCTGAAAAAATAGGCCTACCAGGGTATTTTATAACGATAATAATTATTAATTATTATTTCCGAAGCAAGGAAGTATAATTTCTTTTAAATTAACTTAATTTGTAGATTGTTTCTGTTTTAAAAAGTATTGTGGCTTTTTTATCTTGTTGTGTACATTGTAAAAAAAAAAAATAATGTTTTGCACGATGCTATGTTTACTGTCAGTCTCCCAAATATACTGATTTATTATTAACTATTTAAAAATGCAGTGTAGTTATTCATTATTGTGTTTTAGAATTCCAGATTTCCATATTATAAGTCTTGAAACCTTAAGGAAGAAATACTCGGTGTAAGAAATAGTTTCAGAAATCGTTATATGTTAACAAGGATGCTTAATATTTGTAGCCAGTATTGGAAAACAAAACTCACATTAACTTGTATGTTTTGTCAGAGTTAGTTAAATTCACTGTGATGTTCGGCAGGGTGCGATGTTTGGTATTAATGAGAACTTTTGACCAATGGGAGACTTTTGGAGAGTCGGTCTTGAGTCAACAGCGCACGCGCAAACCATGCTTGCGCAATAATTGTGAGCATGCGCGCGTTGTATTTCACGTGCTTGCGCGTGCGCCGTTGACTTGTAGACCGATTCTCCAAAGTCTCCCATTGGGGTCGATTTCACCAAACTCATCGTAACTTAGTATCAATCGTAATATTTACGATGCATTGCAATCATATGTATGATACGATGGGTTATCCTTTGTAACTCGAGTTACGATCGATCGTAAGGCTCCGTGAAATTTTTGACCCCTGGGGCCGATTTCATAAAGCACTAAGATTGATCTTAAGTGTAAGTTTAATCCTAATTGCGAAGCAAAGTGTGATGGCAATTTTGACAACTCATCTTAAGATTAATCTTAGTGTTTGGTGAAATCCAGCCCAGGGGTCGATTTCACGAAACTCATCGTAACTTACTGTCAATCGTAGGGCTCAAGATGCATTGCAGCCCTGCGTAGGATACGATGTGTTATCCTTCGTAACTTGAGATACGATCGATCGTAAGGCTTCGTGAAATCGACCCCAGGAGGTCTTTAAACTAATTGTACAGTGCTGCCTGTTCACGGTTCACCAGTAGGGAAAACTGACTCAGATTTTGTGTTTTCACTCACCGCATACCGGGGCAGTCACGCTGTCTAAGTGAGTTTAATCAATTTTATTCCGCTACGTTTTGTTTTATGTACCTCGAGTGACAGTTTGCTGTTTACAAATGTAGATTTGTTTGTGTTTATTTACATTGTATTTATATGAGTTTTCTAAGTTTTAATCAATTTTGGTTTGTAGGGGAAAAATCCTGAAAAGCTTTGGGTATACATGTATTTATTTTTAAAAGGGTCACTTTAAAAAAAAAATTATGATAATAATTTTGACGGAGTTCAGTTATCTGCTGACCTCTATTGACGAACTTTCTTTTCATGTGGAAATAGCCGTTGCCTAGTTACAGTGTGATGACGTCATATCCGCTGGTAATGTTAATATTGATTATGTGTGTAATACCGATTTTGGCGAGGTAGTTAAGGCATGTTTGCTAATTGTAAAGGTATGGAGGTATTGCATGATGGGGTCATGTTAAAATGGAATTATTTTGTTGACCCTAATTTCTCATAAAAGTCATGTTCTGTATAAACCAGTAATAGTCCAAGTGCGACAGTCATACTTGGGGGCCATTGCAAAGATGGCGGCCTCCATCTGGACCATTAGAGGCCTTGTTTGAAAGGTCTATAGAGGTTGGCCTATAGGTTGGTATGTGATGGTCCCAGCTATGGCTGCCTCCATCTGGACCATTAGAGGCCTGGTTGGAAAGGTCTATAGAGGTTGGCCCATAGGTTGGTATGTGATGGTCCCAGCTATGGCTGCCTCCATCTGGACCATTAGAGGCCTGGTTGGAAAGGTCTATAGAGGTTGGCCTATAGGTTGGTATGTGATGGTCCCAGCTATGGCTGCCTCCACCTGGACCATTAGAGGCCTGGTTGGAAAGGTCTATAGAGGTAGGCCTATAGGTTGGTATGTGATGGTCCAAGCTATGGCTGCCTCCATCTGGACCATTAGAGGCCTGGTTGGAAAGGTCTATAGAGGTAGGCCTATAGGTTGGTATGTGATGGTCCCAGCTATGGCTGCCTCCATCTGGACCATTAACAGACTGATTGGAACGTTCTCTATACCCACAAACTCCCTCAACGTTTTCCTTGGGAACTTGTATCCCGACTTACTCTTGGTGGCGTGTTTAGTCTGGTTCCCTGCCCAAAGATTCCCTGACGACTCTTTAAAAAAACCTTGCTGACAATAGTCGGAGATTCTTGGTCTGGGAACCTGACTTCCCTTTCCCTTAATTCGTATTCTGGAAGAGACACGGCTTAAATACATTATAGCCATGCTTTAGATTTTTAACTGTTTCGAAGTAGAAAAAAACAAATTGTATATATACATTTATTTGTATCAGTGTTTGAACACTGTCATATGGGTGCTAACAGTAGTATTTCGTTGATATTTTTGTAGGAAATATGTATTTAAAATTTGCAACTGTTTTTGTTTATAAAAAAAACGAGCTATCCTAAAACTGCGAAAGTTGTTTTTATTTTGTACAAACCTTTTTCCCCCACGGAGGATTTATATAGTATTACTCCAAATAATGATTATTGTTAAGTTTTTAATGTCATTTTAATAACATGTTACTGATTGTTACATGGTTTCTCGTACTGTATTGGTTTTTAACCCTAATCGCCCATAAATGGTGATTTGCGATATCTAAGACACCCAACCCTTTTTCCCGCCCTATGTTTGTTGTCTGAATAATCTACCTTTTACCTTGACAACTAACCATCTATATGAAATGGAGTCTTTTGCATAGGCCTATGTTACCCTGCAAGGCTCGTTTTAACTTTCCATGACAACAATTACAATAATATATTCTCCTTTTTTTCATTTTCGGCCATTTTGTATAAAAAGTAATAATAAATATAATAAGTTAAACGGTATACGCACACATTCAGGTATCTCAGGCCTGCTAGTTAAAAACAAAAGAAAAACAAATTAAGTCAACAAAACTGTGTTTTACTTCAAAATTTTAAAACTTTTCATTGTGTTGTTTCATAAATTCGGTCAAAATGAAAAACAATAAACAACTGAAAGCATTTATATAATAAACATTTTTTTCCGATTTTCAATTCTTATTGTTGGTTTTTTAAATCTTTTGTTTTGATTATAAAGCGAAATGATCCTGCTTGCCCAGAAGATTTAAATGACCGTCGTTTCAAAAGAAATTACTGTATATTAGAGAAAACTCATTTTCTCGCATGCAAAGCAATTCATTCAGTTATTGTCCACAATTTTTAACGATGCTCGATGGCAATTTATCTAAATGCACCATTTATTCGACTCTTTCTGTCACTTGCAATTACACTGTTGTAGCATCTACAGAACTGAAACAAATTTTCGTTCTAACTCGAAGAGCAATTTCCCAGGGTACTCATAATAAAAGTAAAAGATTGGTATATTACCAATGAGCCTTAAGGGACAGCGTTTGTATAATTGGGCGGTGAAGTACGCTCGCCAATGGCCCATCATCCTATGAAGTTGTAGTCGGTAAAAAATCGGCTTCTTTTCAGTTTAACCCTACATGGGAATATCACTGAGAAAACATAGGTTCAATTCCCGGTAATTTTTTTTGCTGTCAGCCATCAGTGCATCAAACGAGAATGAGCAAAGTACTGTGGCCCTTTTAACGAGGCTGTTATAGTTGTGTAGACCTCGCTCTCTTTTTCAAACAACTTAAACAGTGGATGTGTGATTGATTTATAATGTTTCTGAATTCGACTAAGTCTTCGGAATAGACAGAAGAAGTTGTGACCCATTTTTAGGTTGTTAGATTTTGTACTTTTGACGGGTGCTTGTAAAAGTTAAAGGGGCGTTTCTAGTTGGTAGCGTTTAGAATATTCAAACTTGTTGACAACTTCTATTGTGTAGGCCTACATATTTTGTGAAGGACATCAAACGTATGCCGAAGCCTACGATTTGAAAGTCATTTCAGAACCTATAGTTTCTGTGATTTGTTTCCCTTAAAAATAGTAATATTCTTAACCATATTCTTTGAAACCGAGATAATGGTGCGCCCCCAAGAGTTTGCCAGGCGTTGGCCAATCACAATGCGCTGAATTTGCCGCGCAATTTGATTGGCCAACGCGTGGCAAACTCTTGGTGGCGCTTAATTTGGAATCTCCCCTGTTGAAATGAATGCCGCCTGTTCCAAAACCGCAAAAATGGCCAACCCTACCTTTTTCGAATGTCTTTTGTTATGGCACACCAGCTGTGGGTCAGAGGTCAGAGCTAAAGATTTGACTTAAATACCAACAATGGGGGGCGTGTTCGTAAGGCAAGCAGACATTACGTAAACAACATGGCCGCCGTCACCATGTGGAAATAGCAGCCAGCTTGGACTGACATTTGTGGAATATTCATTGCATGTCGTCTATCGGGGATGCTCCCAGGAGAAACTTGGCTCGTCAGCAGTGAAGTAAGCTTATTTTTGAGTTCTAAATCTTCATTCTTGTTGAAAGAAATAGGGTTGTTGTTGTTAAACTGAAGAAGCCGTGTATCGGTACGCAAGGGAGCTTACTGCACGGTAGGCCTACATGTGTGATATACTGTAGGGCCTGGTTAGCTATAGGCCTACTTGAACCAAGGAAGAATCCTTCCTTAGTCAACATTGAAGTGAAGTTCCTTGCACCATGAAGGAAGGTTCTTCCATCCTCCATGCTTGTACTGTGGTCGGCCATGTCTATTTTGTGTGTTGTACGCCTATAGCCCACCATTTTGTTTCTTCTTGTATATACCAGTAGCTTACCGTATACATCGCCGTATTACCCCGCTATACTGCAAAGGGCCAGTTTGTCGCACCCAAACATACACCGACCCACTAACACTTCCGTCATATTGGAATATTGGACAATGTAATATAACCGAGTTATAAAACAGATTAAGCTAAATTACATGCAGTTAACTGGAGCTATGTAATTAAGGAGACAGACATAATAAAGCTCAATTAGGGTTAATTAGGTAAGTCTCATTTGTGAGGGGACAGTTGATGATAGATTGAGTTTAAAAGTTTGAATTGATAAAAAAAATAGCAATAACTGTAAATGGCCAAGAATATACAGAAATAACACGGTGAATATGGTCCTATACGGACTGTGTTTTGACCCTTTTATGGGAATTTAGCCCCACCCCCAAAACAACCAAACAAACAAACACCCGCAACAAACAATAAACAAACAAATGGACCAGCAAAGCAACCAACAAACAATTAAACAAACGACAAATATACATTTGTTTTCATTTTTCAAAGTTCTTTTGGAAAAATTGACGAAACTTGACGGCAAATTGACGGAAATTTTGGAAACGAGATTCCAGGAAAGATAAGTACATGTGGACTGGTCATTTTTGTGGGTGTAATAAAACCATGGAGCTATTGTTTAATAGCTCCATGAATAAACCACAAGTGTGAATGGTTTGTCAAGCAAGTGACAGCATTTATAATCTAGTGGGGCACCAATGATGCATCATTAAGTAAACATATCAAAATGAACAACAACAATAACATTCATGCAAATTCATAAAAACAAAATCAAGCAGTATCATGAAGTACAACCTGCATGGGTCTTAAATTGATTATCTTTGTCGAGATCTTCATACTTGGCTGGGAGGGGGCGGGGGGGGGGGGTTGCCCTACATGTATATCGACGATGGATATCATTGTTTCAATAATATGAAACGCCATACTGTCCACTCTGAGCGTTTTGCATGATCTGGTGTCGATTTCACCAAACTCATTGTAACTTACAACCAATCATAGGTCGTAGGACGCTGCTGCAGCCCTACGTAAGCTACGAATGGTTATCATTCGTAACTCGAGTTACGATAGATCGTAAGGCTTTAGTAAAGCTGCGGGATAAGTGATCGGACGTACCTCTTCGGATGGCACCGCGCAGGTCACTCGGTCCCGTGACCGCCTATGAAAGAGGAGTGTTGGTTGGTCTTTCTGACGGTATGCTAGCCTATAGCTTCTGCATTCTGTGCCCGTAGGCTTAGGGGCTCGCCTCGCCGTGTAGTCTTGTGGGCCTTGAAAAGCAGAGCAAAGGCGACCGATGTATGATGCGGCGACAGCCAGCCGCGGTCGGAGAAGGTTGGATGAAGGCTACAGAGGGCATGAAGAGGTCTAACCCCTCGTAAAGGTTGTCTGATCCTGCCCCATCCCCTCTCCAACTTTAGAGGTTAAAATCTCAGGTGGCGTCAACATCTTCTTTTGTATTTCCATGATCTTGGTTGTCAAGGAAATAAATACCTAGTCAGTGAGAAAGATAGAAAATCTTCTATAATACATGTATTGTTAACAGCACTTAGTCCAATTTGTGCTAATAGGTTTTATCTATACATTCATCGAATCGATTGATTTGGGTATAATCCTGTATAAAATGTTAAATACTATATGCATGTTATCCTGTTTGGAGGCCACAGATTAATGTAATCGGTGTAATGTTTCCTGCAGACAATTCTTAATTGCCCTTCGGTGGAACAGCCACTTCATGTGGCTGAGGTTATTCAATTTAGAGCTGTATGACGTCAAATCTATTCAATTGTAAATTGGCAGGGATCGCAAATTGCTTCGTCAGGTAGAATTATGACCTCGCTATAATGTTTGGCTCATCCTTTGGGAGACTGTGTGGCAGTTATAGGCTCTGTCTGAATCCAGGTATTATTTTGTCAAACTAGACAACAAAAACGAAAGTGAGGAGTTTCTTTCTTGCTGTTTTTCGATTAATTTTGTCATCGATTCCCAGTTGTACATTTTACTACTTTTTGTTAATGTTTACGATTAACATCGCTCGATAGCATCAGCTTACGATCTACCTGCACTCGATATAATGACAAGCCTATAAGGCTAAGTTATATTACTCTGTTGTCATAGATGTATTTTCCTTTTATCTCTGTATACACATCACAAAAAAATGTAATTTGTTCTTCTTTTTTATCCTTTTCATATAATTGATGCTCTCTGATGTGCATTACAGGCCTTTAGTATTAAAAATTTAGCGTTCTGTCCTTTACCTTGGTTAAATATTAAAGGTAGGCCTACTATCATACTTTGGTAGCATAACAAAACAGCAATCTTCACATCTTTGCCCATAATTTACAGGATATAAAGATGGCGGTGGTAGAAACATACCGTTAACATTTTTTCTGCATGAAATGCTGTATTTATCCAGAATAGAGCAACTTAACCAATGACCCCCAAAAATGTGATCTTTTAAATGATAAAAAATAACAGTGGAAAGATCTTTTTTAAATGCTGTGTTTTTTCTCTGTTTTCTCAAAAAGTGGGCACCGTATGGGACTACAATTTTCACAGATGTCTGTTACTGTATCTTCCTTGATATGTTTGCCCACGAATCTGCAATTCTTTGACACAAACCAAAATATGATACTACCTTTAACAATGGGAAATAAGCTTCGCTTTTAATGCAGATTATTGTCAAGTTTCATCGACATATTTCACGCGTGTAGTCAGTATAAGCCAGAATTAGAAATAGTGTACATTCATTAAAAATAAATTTAGGGTAACCTTTGGGATCAAGAAAAGAAAGTGAATCTAGATTCGAAGCCGCGACCTCCATGAAACGATGTAGGTCTATGTGTGGTCCATTCCTGCGTACACTTTCTGTGTTCGGTTCTTTTTTAACAACAAAATGGCGCAAAATATGAAAGGCAAAAGCAGCCTGGTAAATATTTTGCAAAACCAATTCGTGCCGAAAATTTATATTCAAAAGGAATTTTACATTTTTGCATATGTCATGCCCTTCTGATCCTTGCTTCTGCCTCGGAGCAATTCCACGATAGCGTGCATCCAGAATAACTTCAGACTTACTTTCGGAAACCACGCATGATTTATTTATCAGACGGGGAGTAATTTACTCTAGCTATGCCGATAGGAGACCTACAATTAGTGGAGCCAGAGTGGTGATAATTAACAGACACTTAACGTAGAAAGATCTCTCCGTGCTGAATATTTTATCTTAGTGGGGTTTTATTTCCATGGGCTGTTAGTCACCCATGCATGTCTGTGTTCCTAATGAAGGTTGTACCGTGTCTGTTGGCTGCCTCGTTTTATTTCAAGTGGAGATGTTTCGTTTGCCCTTTAGCTTGAGCTGTTCTACCTTCTCAATTCTGTCAAATCCCATTACACGGGTGGCGTTGTATAGGGTTTTTAAGACACCAAACTCATCGCAACTTACTATCAATCGTAGTACTTGTGATGCATTGCAGTTATACGTATGATAGGTCCCTACGATGGGTTAACCTTCGTAACCCGAGTTACGATCGATCGTAGGGCTTCGTGAAATCGACCCCTTGGTCAATTTCACTAAACTCATCGTAACTTACTATCAATCGTAGGACTTGTGATGCATTGTAGTCATACGTATAGGATAGACCCCCTACGATGGGTTATCCTTCGTAACCCGAGTTACGATCGATCGTGGGTCAATTTCACCAAACCTCATCGTAACTTACTATCAATCGTAGGACTTGTGATGCATTGCAGTCATACGTAGGATAGGCCTCCTACGATGTGTTATCCTTCGTAACGTGAGTTACGATGGATCGTAGGGCTTCGTGAAATCGTCCACTGGGGACCGTATAGCGACTTACATGTAAGACTGACAAAGATGGCGAAACACGCGTCCTAAATCCAAGGAATTTGCCATAAGGGAAATACTGCAAAGTGACGGATTTTTGGTAGATGGAAGGAATTTGCTTAACTATTGGATACGGATTAGTTACTGTGCCAACATTTTGCACGATGAAAATGATGTTCCTGTTAAAAATCGACCCCTCGGAAAAAGGAAACATTTCTTTCATTTGAAAATTGTAAATGTGTACATTAAATTTTATTTGATGGCCGTATAAAACCCCGCCATTTGATTGCATATCTTGATCACATGTCACTAAATTATTCGTTCCATTGAACTGGCCCCTCCTCGTGGAATGGAACATTTCATCTGGCACCCCATGCAATTATTCTATACCATTCAACTCATAAACATTCAGTATTTGTGTAACATTCGAACCATGCTTCAAATTGAGCTAACACCATTGGCAATGCAAAACCTGTTTACTTTTCACGGTTCGTATTCCAGTGGGTTGGGAACTGTAGATGTTTGGTGTAACAAGACGCAAAGGGTATGTGGTTTCTGAGTATTCATAAGGCTCTTAACTGCACCGTGAGGTTAAAGAAACAGTTCATCCTGGGATCTTCACGAACGCAAGATAGCGATTACATTCACGTATCCGTAACTCATACCCTCTCACACATCACTTGGATGTGCGTTGTCATATCAAATGTTCTGGGGGCTAGGTGTTGCATTCCACCCATTAATTCATTGATAGGGATTTAATGGTGGTTATTTGTAGAATTGAACTTTCAAATTGGACTGCGTTGTCATGATTATGAGGTATGCATGCATGAACTTGGTATGATAGGATGCTGTGCTATGCGAGAACAGGGATCGATTTCATACGAAGCCCTACGATCGATCGTAACTCGACTTACGAAGGATAACCCATCGTATCCCACCTATGGATGCGACGCATGCATCATAAGTCCTACGATTGATTGTAACTTACGATGCGTTTTGTGAAATCGACCACAGGGTGTATATCTTGGGGTCGATGTCACTAAACTAATCGTATTTTAGTATCAATCGTATGACTTAAGATGTATTGCAGCGCGGCGTAGGATACGATGGGTTATTCTTCGTAGCTCGAGTTACGATCGATCGTAGGGCTTTGTGAAATCAACCTCTGGCATAATAAACCAAGGGTCGATTTCACGAAGCCCTACGATCGATCGTAACTCGAGCTACGACGAATAAGCCATCGTATCCCACGACTTCAACATGGGGCCGCAATGCATCATTATGTCCTACGATTGATGGTAAGTTACGATGGGTTTTGTGAAACCGATCCCAAGTCCCCTAAGGGGAAATCTAAGTGCAATCTAAGTGTGACAAGCAAAACGTGTACAATCTGTGTAGGCTACATTGATTCATTGCAAAAGGTTTTGCTGTTGGGGGAAAAAAGCCCAGTGGAGTTTGAAATCCCTATCTTAACACTTGATTCCATGAGTTTCAGTCAGTTTAGGCCTACTTGGGAAATTTTGAAGAAGGAGAAAAAAAGAGGAAATTATCTCACAACCTTTAAGGGTAAGGTCGCGCCGTAAAAATCCTGTTCGGTTAATCAAGCCGCCTCTATGGGCACTTAGTGTATTACGCCAAATCATCTCATCCGATACTCTAAACACCGTGTATATCCCGTCTACGTGAAAACGACTGTGCTTTTAAGCCGTTGAGTGTTGGACGTAAGCCCAAACGCCAGATACCTAGTAGGTCTAATTGAACGGATATAAAAAGATGAATTCTAAAATTGTCTGCTTAGGTTTTTAACTTTTTTAATGGGTAAAGATTAAGGCTTTAAAGGCAAACTCGAGTCGGCGATGGGAGACACGGATGAAAGGCAGAATTTACTCCGATTTATAGATATTAGATATTGTTATACAAGCGGCTTATAACACTCAAGTTTCTGAGAGGATCCGGTGACAATTATTGAAATAATCCCTTTGCATGTCTCCAAGGATCTTCCGTGGACACTTCCTCCTTAGGTTGTTCACCACAATTCTCTGGCGTCATTTCTCTACCAGCGGCCAATTTTACTAAGAGCTGCTTAGCACAAAAATTCGCTAAGCATGACATTTCTGTCTTAGTAAAAACAGGATAAACAACCATATTTCCGTGTGTTGTGTATCACTTGCAATAGCGCTCCTCCACTAAAAATAGCACGGACCTCAGACAAACATTGCAACCATGCACACGTCCCTGGGTGTGCGCGTGCATGTACACTACACGTGTGAGTCAATTTGTCTGACATCCGGGTATTTTGTGACGTCATTAGTGCGGAGCGCTATTGTTCTTTGGCTGTTGTTCTTTGGCTGTTGTTCACTGACCATGAATATCAAATGGCATTTTCAGCGGTGGTTTGTTTTATTGGGTAAGCTGTTTTTGTGCTAAGCATATTATTGTGCTAAGCAGCTCTATGAAATTGGCCCAGGCTGGTGCCTTTCTCAAAGCTCTGCTCCGGCTCTGGCTCCGGCTTCACCTCCATTTCGTGAATCCATTTTAAAATTACTGGTATTGAAAATAGAGGCTTTTGGCTGTGGTTTGGAAGCAGATTTTCTGATGGTTTGAAAAAGAAATAGAGCTTCAACTTCAATGAAAAACCACAACCCATTTTCAGCCTAACGGAACACAGAGACGAAGCCGGAGCCTGAGTCGGAGCCGAGCTTTGAGATAGGCCCAGTTGATGGGCTTTGGGGATGGTGTTATAGCGTTGAGACCATCCTTATACAACCAATCATCAAATAATCTAAAAATCTGATTATTTTTGTAATTCTAAAAGTGAAAATGTCAGTTTAACGAAACGGATGACGATTATGGCTTTTTCTATCGCCGAGCCTTAACCAAACAAAAAGAAACAGAAAATAGGGAAGAGGAGACGCACATTATTTATTTGTGAGCTTTTAATTCAATAGCTACTGAATAATTCTAACGCTCCGGTCTTTCGTAACCCATTAGCCATTGGCATGTATTAAAACTCGTAGGCATCGAGGTCGATATGCTTGGGCGATATACTAAGCAGCGTTTTTTATCATAATCCCCAGCGTGTCCCCCCCAAAACGCAACACTTTATCAACCATTATGTTAAAATTAAATTGTTTATCTCTTCAAGATTCTGCTATGTGATACAACCATGTCTTGGCTATCACCATGTAGAATTTAAGCAAAGTCGGGCTGGAATTGGCGAAAATATGACAAATTGAAAGAGTACTCTTTACAAACAAATTTGCAGTAATCCAGAATAAGTGCAGTCAATACACACATAATGTGTATTGAAAGAAATATGAAAATTGGGTTTTGAGGTTAGGTGATTCAGTCATAGTTTTTTTCTCTCAATTTAAGTCCAATTTTGCTCAAATTCTGCATGATGAAAGCCAAGACATGGTTGTATCACATATCTGAATCTTGAAATGATAAACAGTTTAATTTTCATATAATAGTTCTCGACACAAAGTGTTGCTTTTTTGGGGGACACCCTGTAGTAGCCACGGTACACAGCCTTCGCGTAAACCACCTGTATAACTCCGTGTCCCCTCAGATCCATTAAACAACTTTCGGTAAAAAAAAACCCTTTCATATTTTTACGATTTCCTTTAAGCGGTCTGACCCTTAAATCAACCCCGCTATGTTGCGCGAATACCCTCACACTGCGGTCTCTTTTTCCCAGGTGAATAAAATTCAGAGCAGACTTGAAAAGCCTTGCTCCATATTTTCTTCACGGAACCGTTGAAGTACCCACTTATTATCGTCGCCTACTTGTGCCAGGATCTTCTAAAAAATAATACACAAGCTACATGGCTATACTCAAACCTTCTCATAATATTTTACGAACTAATATGATAAACCCAAACCAGGCCGCGCTATGTACGTTCTTGGAAGGCGACAATCTATCGATCCGTTTTACATGTAGTTCTAACAACGTAGCATTTAAGAGCAAACAACGAAATATACGTCCTTGGTTATACTGTGGCTTTTTGTATGCCTTTCTTTCGTTTTAAATTGATTTATCTATTTGGAAGCCACTGTAGGTAAAGCAGAAGAAATGGCAAATGTTACTGAGTGAGGAGAGTCGTATTCCACTGGCGATGTATTAAAAAAGAGAGATATCGTCTGTCTAGATTTATGGCCACTTGTGTACTGTTTGACCAAACTGTAACGACTGTTGATTCGTGTAAGGTAGACGTTTTTGCAGATTAAAACGAGAGAGAGATAAAGGTTACTGTTTTGATAAATTATTCCGCCTAACTGTTGCAGGATTGAAAATCGAGCGAGTGATTTGGTGTCTTTTAATTTGCAAGCAAAGTATCATAATCAATCATCTCACACACATAGTGCGTTATGAGTCGGGAACTGGGGCCTATTTCACGGCCCTGCTAAGCACAAAAGTATGAAATTTCTGTCTTAATAAAAACAAAATTAGCAACCAAATTTCCATTTGTTGTCATATAATATTGTTGTTTTTGTTGGCTGTTGTTCGCTGGCCATGAATGTCAAATAGAATTTTTATAGGCGGTTTGTTTGATTGGGCAAGACATTTTTATGCTAAGCAATTTTTGTTTGTGCTAAGCAGCTCTATGAAATTGGCCCCAGAACTTGACACAATTTTACATGACGTCGCAGAGTTAGAAGAAAAACGCCCAACTTGAAGGCTACGTCACTGAAATAAGCTCGAATAGAGCTTCTGTCCAGTATATTTTGTACTTTGAATTGTTTCCTATTGAAATATGTTAATGAAAAGTGAACAAAGAAAAATTACTGGAGCGGGACTCGAATCGGCGACCTACTGAATACCGTACAGTCAGTTTTCCTTGTGGTTATTTGATGGAAATATGTTAATGGTTAACCCAAGAGGTAAAAAAGGTAACTAGGTCAACCAAAGATTTCCTATATGAGCTGGTAAAAGAGATTTTGTTTTCTTTAATTCTGAAATATACTCTGTAAGAAAGACAACTTAGGCCTTTTGTTTTAGCTGCATTGGGGTTGACAAATATCCGTTAGCTTTAAGATACACCTTAAAATGTGTTGTTAAACAACTTATTTCATAATTTCTAGCATTTCGTCAAACAAAATGTAGGAACTGTTTGTTTCGGCTCGCGATCAGTGATCTTGCAAATCCATGTCCCATGTAGGATACACTAAAATGGGATCCGGATCAAGAGGATCGCTGATCTCGCGCCTAAAACAAACAGGTCCATGACGTTTTTGAATGTCGTATCTGATGAAAATAATCAGCGGGACAACCAGAGCAGGAACAATTTCTGAACAACTGTCGGCAGAGTGTGATCGATAAGCAAAAAAATGGTAATTTTGCATACTAGATTCCTTCACGTATAAGATGTCAAAATTGAGGGATTACTATTCCTTGAATCCTTGAAGATTTTTCAGCTCATCAATTTATTGATGGCCAAGATCGATCTGCGACAATTTGACAACCAGTGGAGGATTATGCCTGGTACCCTGTACACAAAATACCCCACGGATACCAGGCATAATGGACCAATGGTTAACATATTGTCACTGATCGAAGGTAGATATATTTCATGTGAATATTATGCAAAATAGCACAAGTGGCAATTCCGTTAGCTATTGTTTAAAATGAAATTAATGAAATTCTTTGTTCATTTTGTTTGCTTGTTTTTATTTTGATAGCAAAATGCTAAAACTAGGGCAAATATCACGGCGCTGCTTAGCACAAAAATGTGCTTAGCATGACATTTCTGTCTTAATAAAAACAGGGTTAACAGCCTAATTCCCATGTGTTGTGTATCACTTGTGATAGTTCTTTGGCTGTTGTTCACTGACCATGAACATGAAATGAAATTTTGGTGGTTTGTTTTATTGGGCAAGACATTTTTTTGCTAAGTTAATTGTTGTGCTTAGCAGCGCCATGAAATTGGTCCCAAGTACAGGAATGAAACCATCACAAAGAAGTGGTGAAATTCAAATGTGCTGAGCTGACAAATTTCCACCAAGTAACAAACGGATGGCCTCTCTCGTCAATTTTACGCAAAACGTTTCGAATTTCTTCATCGCAATATTGATCGTTATTAATTATGATTTCATGTAGGTGTGTTGAGGGAATCTTGATGTCTGGGTGAGTGTCCCGCTCTAGAATCTTACCCATGGCATCACACGGCTCCGTCTTTCTTGAGATTCTACCCGGTCCTTGCGGGCGTGTACACTTGGCCTTCTATAACTTCCATACTTCTAAATTCAGATTTTCTTTTCTGTTTCTATACCATCCAGCAGCACCGATGGATTCCCCTCTCGTGCGTCAGGCTTCTCGTCGGTGTTATGTCTGCAAGACACGATCTACTTCGCCCAACCTGTGACCAACACCTCTTCAGGATTGGTTTGCCTCCTCTGCTGGTACGTGCGTAATGACGGTCTGACGCCAGGAACTCACCCACTCGAACCAAGGCCTCCCCGCCGGACAGCAAGACGGAGAGAAAGGTAAGTTCCTCCCCGGAGCGGTCGGGCCTCCTCAACCCACACCCGACTCGGTCTTCCTGCCCGTCTTAAAAAAAAACCTCGTAGGAAACACTTACCTTTCGTCTAGATCACATTCGAGGCCAGTTCTTGGGCATAAAACCGGGCTGTACACCATTTTGACTGACTCTTGAAACGCTACCTGTATACGGTGTACAATTTGTTCCACACCATTCTTTTCTTCTGGTATTCTCGTTATTGATTAATGGCGTCCCTCTCCGAGTGGCCGGAAATGAAATGTTCCGCCGCGGTCTTAAAACTGAC
This sequence comes from Astropecten irregularis, assembly GCA_963971285.1. Taxonomy (NCBI): domain Eukaryota; kingdom Metazoa; phylum Echinodermata; class Asteroidea; order Paxillosida; family Astropectinidae; genus Astropecten; species Astropecten irregularis. Next base: position 1,975,542 of record OZ020264.1, on the reverse strand, counting down.
AATTTGAAACGCCTCAAGCACCTCTTGAAGAATCTTGGGATATTATTTTTCTGAAATGGATTGATGCCTCGGCGCTTGTGATGGTAGATATGTTTTCTCCATGCACGCGTGACTTCTTCTCTCTTTCTTTCAGTGTTGCAGTGTTCTTTTTCTTTGTGTGGTATGTCTGTAATTCATCTGGCATGTCAAGATACTTGTCCTGATTATTTTTGCTGCAGTTTGTTGCATCTTCCATACCGGTGTTTGAGGTCTTGGACTTTCCATGATTGTAGTTAGTGATTTTGTATTATATTGTGTGAGGAGTTCGACAACATCCAAATTTGAGACATTATTTTCGACTGGAAAGAGTTGAGAAAGATTTGTTTCCAATGGTGTGTGCCGACTGATTCGTCTGGTTTTTCGATGGAAAGTCGAGCGTTTTCCATCCAATCAGAGAGTATCATGGTCCCTTTAAATAAAAAAACTAATATCGTAATAAGTTCCTGGCATGGGCATGTCCATGGTTTGGTGCCTCTAAATTCACATCTTTTTCATTTTGCATAAGTACAAGTAGTTTGTTCTGTTGTATATTGTTCAGACATTATTCTCTATTTTGTATTATTTTCCATGTTCACTTCTTTCAAGCGCTTTGAACACTTCTGTGGATATTGCGCCATATAACTTTAGTAACCATTATTATTATTTGTAACGCAAATTATATCTTTTTGCATATTTGCATGCATTTCAAGGAATCTGAGTGGTATACTTGTTGATTCCAATATTAACACATTTCTTAATTGGAGTCCTTCAAGAATGATTGTCAAGATTGAAGTCAAATTCACCTATCATGTAACGTAAGTTACCATGGATTTGCTCACATCAGAAAACTGTCGTGTAACTTTCCTTGTCCCGTTCGATGGAGATTTCTGTTCACTTTCGTTTGCTAAATCGCAGACAATCCATCTTCAAAACCGTTGCGGTTTTTCAACCGTTCAGACCATGAAACGATAGACGTTTTAGTTTTACGTTTTTGTTTTCTGAAAAGGGGTATATCAAGAAAGATTTGAAGCTTTGCATGGTGACAATTGGTATGTGGATCGGTTGGCGGAAACACCATGTAAGAATCGTTCGTACTTTCTCACTTCTGTTTCGTTCGCACTTCTCGTAAGGTCTCAACGTTTCGACTAGCCTGCTCTAGTCATCATCAGGAGGGTATATATCCTTGACAACTTTCCAATGAATAATAAGTCCAGTGAAAGGAACAAAAGTCCGTTGCTGCCCCAGACTACCTCTGGTCCATAATTTCTGGTTTATTTACAGATTGAATCGGTCAGTTTGATAGGCCTACATTGTTTTAATAATGATGCATCTATAGACACTTGATATACTTGATTGGCATAAACAAGCACAGTTTAATTATTTGTACTTAGGTGATGAAATAAGCTAGTTATTATGAGTGGTAGGGTAGTTTTCAAGACCCATATTGTAATTTGGATATTAGACCAGAATGCTTGCCTAAAGTCCCATAAGAAAGTAAACGTACCTCTTTCATAAGACACCGGCTCATAATAATTATTTAATGACGAGTTTTTGACAAACCATTGAAGTTGGTCGTATTTCTCAAGATGAAATATTGAGCGTGTAGAACACCGCATGGAGGCCTTATACATCCAGGACTTAATTGAGGACTATTCACAAATATAATTATAGTCTCTATATCAAGAAACTGATTGGAACAATCTATTCAATTTATTAATGGACAACAGTAATCATAACATTAGTATTATTTTTTTTTTTACTTTTAAAATACACAACAAAAATATCTTCTCTTGTTTTGCCTGTTCAAGTTCGTGACAAGGAATCACGATCGCAATCAGAACTTCATTGGATGCACAGCAGTGCTTCTGTTAGGATTTAATCGAGGGACTTGGATGCACTCTAGGGTCCTTACTTCGTTCTGTATTATGTACATGAATAAGCCATGATGATGAATTGCAGCCCCACATTGAAGGCATAGGATACGATGGGTTATCCTTCGTATCTCGAGTTACGATCGATCGTAGGGCTTCGTGAAATCGACCCCTGGTCCAATTCTTGGATACGGTAGCTATTGGTATGCATGACCCGAAGCCTGGGTTGTGTTTTAAAAACAAGCGAAATAGACACTCGAATCAGCCATACATACAATTATTTTACCAGATTTAAGCAGATTTAAGATAAGCAACTGACACACAAATTTCAAATAAGCACCAAGCGAGCTAGGCATGCTTTGATTGGCTAGGAACTGATCACGTGGGGACATAATCCCTCCTATGATGATATTATGTAACAATTCGTTCGGTCGGAAATGTCGGCCTAACCCCGTCGAAATTGCGCAAGAAATTACCCCATCATGATTGTCAACCTGTAAATTAATCTACACGCCATTAGTTTATTAATAATTCCATAGATCATAACATTTCTGAGGATCAGAACTAACAGTTGTGAAAATTATTCAATAATCTATAATATTCACCATTTTTCTTTTTCTTTTTTTCCTTTTTTACAATAAGCACTGACAAAGAATTTTATATACTGCTTTTATAGTCTTTAAATTCATGCGACTTAAGCCATAATTGTTATAAGAGTATTGCTTGGAAACAATTAGTCGTTCATTACCTTTTAAAACTCCTGATCGTTAAGCAAGATTTCCCCATAAAGCTTGTTGTAGTGATGAGATCAGAGGACTGGTACCAAGTTGAGGGACAGAAATGCATTGTATAAACCCTCTTACAATGACGTCACTCCAGTTTGGCGTCCAACTACACAATTTGCGTATTTTGCGTCATCAGCAAGGAGTGCGTACCATAGATGTATGTAACTTTTAAATAATTTACTAATTTTGTTAATCTATAATTATAGACAAATCTTACAAGCCCGTTTTGGCAGCACGGTTTTGATGTGAAGCCATTACTATAGGCCGACGCTGCGCGTGTGCGCGCGTCATGGTACGCATTCTCCAACCAATGACGTTCAACGCATTTTGACTTGATATTCATTATGTACGTAATTGGAGGACCGGTCGCCAGCGCCACAATGACGATTGCACGCCGTAGATATGGCTTCCAAAATGGCGTCAGTGACGTCATTTGCAAGTGGTTGTCTTTCCTTTTTGAATGGGGATCTTCTTTGAATGTGAGCATGGTTTAATGCAGAATAGTAAAGATTGAAATCAGAAATTGTGCAACTTGACTGCAAGAACAGATCGTTTAGGAGTGAACAACGTTATCTTTTGGTGGGAATTTAACCAAATAGAGTCGCCTTTACCAGTTTAAGAAGAATTTAGCGCAAGGCTAATCGGAAGGATGTTTAAGACAGTTAAAATGATTCGGAATGTACGCATTTTCTAAACGAAATGAGCTGTGAGTGACTATTAGTGACCGTCCTGATGACATCGGTGGAAGTTTCAAGAGTCAGAAATTTCGACAGGTCTTTGTACATTTTTGTTTTTTTTGTTTACCCTTCAGTAGACAAAATTCATTAGCATACTTTCTTCCAAGCTGGTTAAGTAACATTTTGGACTACATCAAGCAAACCTTCGGCTTATCGGCTGTCCTTGTTTTCCTCGTCTCTCTTCGCCGCGGAAAGGTGGTGAAATGGCCCCCTCATGAACCCGCCCCGTTTATCTCCATCTACAAAGCTCGTGCTAAGAGGATCGAATGTCCCGTGTAGGAAGCTCCTCTTGTCGGTGAAGCCCGCAGAGAGGGGGTCGAAGGCGCCGCTTCTACCAAAACCTCGCTTGTCTGTGAAGCCAGCTGACAGGGGGTCGAAGGCGCCGTTTCTTCCAAAACCTCGCTTGTCTGTGAAGCCAGCTGACAGGGGGTCGAATGCGCCGCTCCTGCCAAAACCTCGCTTGTCTGTGAAGCCTGCTGACAGGGGGTCGAATGCGCCGCTCCTGCCAAAACCTCGCTTGTCTGTGAAGCCTGCAGAAAGAGGGTCGAAGGCGCCGCTTCTACCAAAACCTCGCTTGTCTGTGAAGCCAGCTGACAGGGGGTCGAAGGCGCCGTTTCTTCCAAAACCTCGCTTGTCTGTGAAGCCTGCTGACAGTGGGTCGAAGGCGCCGCTTCTTCCAAACCCTCGCTTGTCTGTGAAGCCAGCTGACAGGGGGTCGAAGGCGCCACTTCTACCAAAACCTCGCTTGTCTGTGAAGCCAGCTGATAAGGGGTCGAAGGCGCCGCTTCTACCAAACCCTCTCTTGTCTGTGAAGCCAGCCGACAGGGGGTCGAAGGCGCCGCTTCTACCAAAACCTCTCTTGTCTGTGAAGCCTGCTGAAAGAGGGTCGAAGGCGCCGCTTCTACCAAACCCTCTCTTGTCTGTGAAGCCAGCTGACAGGGGGTCGAAGGCGCCGCTTCTACCAAAACCTCGCTTGTCTGTGAAGCCAGCTGATAAGGGGTCGAAGGCGCCGCTTCTACCAAACCCTCTCTTGTCTGTGAAGCCAGCCGATAAGGGATCGAAGGCGCCGCTTCTGCCAAAAGCTCGCTTGTCTGTGAAGCCAGCCGATAAGGGGTCGAAGGCGCCGCTTCTACCAAACCCTCTCTTGTCTGTGAAGCCAGCCGATAAAGGGTCGAAGGCGCCGCTTCTACCAAAACCTCGCTTCTCTTCCTCGCCTTCATCATTTGCCATTTTGTCCAGGAATTGTTCACCTTCCTCCTCCTTTTCCTGAAACGAAAAGAAAGAAACAAAAGCTTGACTCTTCTATGAATGTACATTGGTAATGAGTTTGATAATTCAAGACCGTTAGATGATGTTTACATGTCCATGTTCCTGTGCATTATGTGGTGAGCAATGATTTAGCGGCCGTACGTTGCTCAATTTCAAACGATCCAATGAACACATTGCCGTTTGATATTCACCAAGAAACTGAGACATGACTTTGGATGTTAACCCCTCCTTGAGTAATCCCAGTGTATACAGTCTCGTCGATTTCTCGATATATCTCCCTAAACCTCGTGAGCTGTGGGCGTCTTGTACATCCCGACCGCGTGCAATCGGATGAAATTACGCGAAACTGATGTGCAGGGTCGGTATAATCTGTCCACAATCATGAATTGAAGAGCATACAGGTGAATAACACGCATAAATCACGATAGAAGCTCATTGCTGTTGACTTTATCTGCCAGCTTTATCAGCTGTGCTTGTCTCATTTGGAGACAATATGATGGAGAATCTTCCCTACAGCCTAGAGTGATGGATGGCGTTGGGTATAATCCATCTGCTATGTAACATTGACCTCTGTGTCTGTTAAGGCAGAGTCTAAACCCTTCACAGGCCGTTCACACTATTTCTATACCGCATGATTCGGCGGGGACAGTGCATTATGATGGTCATCCGTAAGTGTTATTATTTTTCGATTAACTTTCTATTACAATTTAATTTTGTTCGCAATTGATGATAATGGCACGACGACACCCGTTCTGTTCAGAGATAGAGGTTACAGTAGGGCGCTCGCAGCGATCACGTAATACACCATCGGTGTATTCAGTTAGGGCATTCAGATTTTGTAAAGATATATAATGTAAATGAAGTCAGTGTACAACATACACATGAAATGTGGTCATTGTTATATATTCCTCTCGACTAAATGCAACAACTTACAATACATGGGGTCGATTTCACGAAGCCCTACGATCGATCGTAACTCGAGTTACGAAGAATACCCTTCGTATCCTACGTCGGGCTGCAATGCATCATAAGTCTTACGATGGATAGTAAATTACGATGAGTTTGGTGAAATCGACCTAAGCACTGATTGCGTGTGAACGGAACGTTAAATGCGGCTGCGCTTGTATAGCGTGCGTTTTGTCATACCAGTCACAATGGGAGGTCGTGATTGGTCAGCTTTCAGCGGTTGCACGCGCGCGTACAACGACGCGCGCGCCTAATCAAGAGTGCCCGCGCATGCGTAGAACTGGCAACCAGTACCGTTCTGTCTGCCGCCACCAACGTCCAACGTCACAAAAATTTCCTCACGGGGAAATAAATAACGTTCACTCAGTATTATACGCTTAATTAAAGTTACTCCATCGCAAACATTGTGTTATTGCCTAATTCACTTGCTATCAGATTGCATATTGTACGGTTCGTTTCTAACACTCCGAGGAAACTTCTGTGTAATTCCTCATCTGTTGACGTTGTAATGGACACTTAGCAAAGCTGCTGCTACTTCAATTTGATTGATTGGGCCAAGCTATGTTGGTGAATAGGCGTTGTGTAATGAATCATTCGAATGGTATATTGACATTATAAATCACGATGGATTTGGTGTAACTTGGCCGGTGGACACTTTTCAAGCGTTTCATTCTATAAGTTTGTGCACGCTCAGTGATCGTGTACCTTGTTTCAAACAGATACCGTCCATCCACACGATAAGTCTATTTCTGTCGAATGCATCATATTTTGGACTGCTCAGTTTGATTCCTGCCTTATAGACGTAACGGTGATTTGTAGCCTGGCTTCAATGCCGTGGGCTTGTTGTGTTTATTCTGATTACGTTGTAAGCTGGCGGTGACACGGGAACAGTCCGAGATTTATCTGGACCCCAGGCTACTGTGCAGCTGGACCGTACTCATAATGCTCGGACACGTCCATTGATTAATCATTAAAGCCCTTTTCCAAACCTCGGCTCCGGCTCAGGCTCCGGCTCAGGCTCAGGCTCAGTCCCCGGCTTCGGCATCCATAATGCTGAAAATATAGGTTGTGCTTTTTCATTGAAGCTGAAGCTCTGTTTTCCTTTTCAAAGCAGAAAATCTACTTCAGAACCGCAGCAAAAAAACCCCTCTATTTTGATACCTGTTATTTTAGAATGGATTCACGAAACGGAGCCGGAGGTTTGGTAAAAGGCGCCAAAAAAAATATTGGTCGTTTAGGTTTCTTGTGTTATTATCGAGATGTATACCTATCTAGCTTGGTGCTTGTTTTTTCTGAAATTCCCTCAAAATTATGTCTTGTGCATAAAGACTTAATTTTGTCTCTTAAATGCTACTGTCAATTTGCATTTTCCCATTATACATTTCAAAACTAAAATAAAAATAAAGGGCCATATATTTCACGATTGGAATATTTGGTGCTTGTTTTATAAATAGACCTGTTTAACGATAAACAAAAACGGGAGCAAGGCAACTCAATATTTTATCCCAACGAAAACAAAATATCGAAATAATTGAATATGAGACCAAATTAAGTCATGTCAGTTAAAATTGCATTTGCCTGTATGAACTGCATGACGTCATTTGACTTAAATTAAGAGATGAACAAAGCGCTTTAGTCTACGTCTGTCACGTTGTAAAAATATAAATTATCTACGGCATTAAGTGCGCTGATAATGGAGCTTTTTGTTGAAGAGGTTTATGATGATGGTTTATGCTGGGTTTTTTTTTTTATTCGCCGTATGCCATGGCAACCGTGGAGACAAATCAGGGGTCGATTTCACCACACTCATCGTAACTTACTATCAATCGTATGACTTGTGATACTTGACAGCCCTATGTAGGATATTCCCACTGCGATGGGTTATATCCTTTGTAACTCGTGTTACGATCGATCGTAAGATAAATGAGGGGTCGATTTCACCAAAGTCATCGTAACTTACTACCAATCGTAGGACTTGTGATACATTACAGCCCTGTAGGATATGCCCAGTACGATGGGTTATATCTTTCGTAACTCGAGTTACGATCGATCGTAAGGTTTCGTGAATGGTTAATCGACCCATGGAACGCACACACGAATATCAAACAAGCCGTGTGGTATAGATGACACGTCCCCAGCGGATATAGTAGCAAGGAGGCAGCACGATGGGTAGGCCTGGGTAGAAGGAAGGGGGGAATTGAAGATCGTTTTGGAAATTCAATCCTGGAAACTGTAGGAGGGATAGGTCTACTTTGTGAAAGGTTACCGGCCGGTCCCGGTGCAGCGTCCCACCGCGTCCGCACGTTCAAGTACCGGCGCGTGATGGAGACCGGGGGAGATTGTTAGCCCAAATGTCGTGATTTTGTGGTCAGTGTCCGGAGGGAACCTTTATACCGGAGTGAGTTTCCTGTGCGTGTTCTGTGTCCATTACTTGAGAAGAAGAATACTGGCTATTATCTGATCATCCTAATTTACTTTCATTAAGATTCGATTTTACTGTTTAGCCGATATATATTGTACGTACGGTCAGCAGCATCAAAGTTAGACGTTTAATACTCTGCAGTTAATAAGGTTTGTGATGCAGGAAGTGAATCCAAAACACGATGGTTGGAAAATTGGCCGTCTTTAAATGAAAGAACCGAAGAGAAAGAACCGGAACCTAAAGGTCCGGTTCCGTTCAAAAACTAACCTTTCCCCATAAAAAGAGACGTTGTCAAAACACACCATAAACCTAACAATGAAATGTACACGTACACACAGCTTGAAATGCACGTATATTCATAGCTTGAGCTAAATATGAAATGTAAAAAATGTATTTTTTTCTGCTCGTCCACGTAATATAAAGGCGATTATATTTCCCCTATGCGACTCGGGCATGACATTCCCTCTGCAGGCAAAAAGATACAACCAGGCTGTATTTGTTGGGTTACGTACGCTGTGCTGTCACGGGAAACGGCCCAACGACGAAGAATGTAATGTAATTACAGCGTTGCTGCGCGTACATGTACCGTACCAAGACCATATCTTCATCTTGGTTAGTATTATTATTATACACATACGGCATGCTCACCCATACGCCTTCTGCGACAATTAAGAGGGAGACAATGATGCGAAATCAAATTGAACTAGAGAGAGGTTCGCTGCGGGGCTGAAGATCAGCCGGGTCGGTATCTCTACCCCGTCCCTCGGTGTTCTCAAAGTGTCCAGAGAGACTCGAGAAAAAAAAGGATGATAATTCTTATGAGAAATTCTGTCGAATTACCAGTACAGTGAGTGTATACGCGTTGTGTGTGTGGGCCTACAAGCCGCGCTGCCGACAAAGAAACGCCGACTTTTTTTATCAAAGGGATGACGATTCATTGAAACTAATTAAGTTCGTTCGCTAAAAAACCGAAAGATGTTGTTCCAATATTTTTGTTTTGAGTTAAAGTGTCTTCGTTCATGTAAGATTATCATAGAAAAGCACGTTCCTCTTAAAGGGATGGTACAGAATTTATTAATACACTTCAAGATCACAGATTCACATAAAACTTACACAGTATAATGGTGATGATAGGAGAAAACATCCCCTGAAATGTTTTTGTCTGAAATGCCATATTCGTTGAGAAATAAATGAAACTATTTTCCGATTGGGATAAATCGCTTCGAAGCGTTTTATTATGAACGCATAATATCGTTGAAATGTGTAAACGGGTTTTCACTATTTTCTCGTGACCCAGATGGCTGATTGCCCTCAAACTTCTACAGGTTTGTCAGTTAAGGTATATGATGGATTACATAATGTGCTTTCACTGTCAGCAACGGTTTCGTCGCAAAAATCAGTTCTGTACCATCCCTTTAAAGATTTTTTGTTTGTTTAAAGAAACTGCAATAGGCCTATTGACTTTTATCATCTTGTGAAACCATTCCATTTCACAAGTCCTACGATCGATCGTAACTCGAGTTACGAAGGATAACCCATCGTAGTGGGACTATCCTACGTAGGGCTGCAGTGCATCAACAGTCCTACGTTTGATAGTAAGTTACGATGAGTTTGGTGAAATCGACCCCAGGATCTTGTGTTTATAGAATTCGGTCAATTATGTTTCTAATCACGTATATGTCATCACTCATGTACCGCGATATAGAACTTAAATGGACCGTACTGTTATGCGCGGCATAATATAATATTTTCATCATCCCACACATCAACTTCACCATTTGAGTTGAAACCGACATGTAGATCGATAAAAGTATACGGTTGTAATAAAAAATTGTTAAAATGGACAAAATGAACGGCAGAAATTAATGTTATCACTTTGGTATAAATTTTTTTCTTGCATGTTTAATAGTTTATCGGTTAGAAATGTCTTTGGGCAATGATCTGACGTTGGAACGATTCCTTGGTCACTGAAGGGAAAAATTGACAAGAGATTCCGAGCGTTAATATTTACGTAGGAAAGAGTGTTCATCGGTGACTTAAAAGAACGCACTATCGGGTAATTATGTCTTTCCATATTGCCTCGCGGTGTTTGTGGTTGCTTTACCATTTCGTCAAGACTGGTAAGGTTCGGGTATACTTGTTCTTCCTCGTATCACTCCCCAAACATGGATTCTCAAGGATTATTACACAAACAGACAGAGTTGACATTGTTCATGTCCTTCCCATACATAAACCTCCTCAAATTTCACAGTTATTGACATTAAAATGTCGACGAAGTTATCTTTTTGATATAAGAACATCGCCAAAAGAAAATCCCACTTCGAAGATGCATGTCCAAATGTTGACAGAAAATGAAAACATGTAACGGCATTCCAAAGTATGTAGGACCATCGGTTTGTATAAAACATTTGATATCATTAGCCTGAGGTACAAAAAAAAAATGCAAGGTTTTTTTTTATTCCTCATCCTTCATTTAATTTCGATTTCCTCTGGCAAAATTTCCGTCAGATGGAAAAGACGAAAACATAATCAAGTTCCCAAGATAATAATAAAGCAAGTCAAGGCCTTACTGTGTTGTCCTAGCTTCGTGTGCACGCTTTCAATAGTCTTCCATGAAGACCAAATTCAGATATTGTATGCAACCATTGTGCAGATGTTTTTTTCTCTGTATGTGTTCGTATTTGATTTATTGTGTCTGAATGCTCAGACATTCAAAGTAGAGAGCATAATAATGTGTTGCTATTTTCAAAGGAGTTTTTGTTCTAATTTTTTTCAATGATGCGCTATTTGTTTGTTTTTCATGGGGAAATCTTTGATGAAAAAAGAACATCGATGATTTTTTTTTTTTTTCATAGATGATGATTTTTTAAAAGCTGATTATCGAAGGTGATTTTGTCTGCGTAAGGCTTTGATTATGAGTTATGACAAACATGATAACGATGCAAAATTTACACATTTATAAATTGCATGAACATTTTACACGTAATTATATTTGTTTAATATCTTCTTTGGGAGCTTGGACTTGTCAAATAATATGAAAATTATTTTGGCAGACAAAACACACGATTACACCCTTAAAGGTAATATCATATTTTGTGTTTTGTCACAGAAATGCAAAATCACATGGGCAAAAATATCAAGGAAGCTACATTAACAGTCATCTGTGAAATTCCCAGTCCCATACGGTGCACACTTTGGGGAAAAACAGGGAAAACGCCCACGATATTGTAAAATCTGTTCACAGGCTTTTTGATATTCCAATGAAGATCACAATTGTTTTTGGTCAATTGGTTTTGCTCTTTTCTGGATAAATAGACCTACATCATTTCAGGCAGTAAAATTTAGCAATATGTTTTTCCATCATCTTTATACCCTGTAAGTTATAAATAAATCTGTCAAGATTTCTGTTTCGGTTTGCTACCAAAGTATGATAGTATTTTTTAATATCACTTGGCACATTTCTGAAATTAAGCCCGAGATTTCGGCATTTGCTGACACTAACTCCACACAATTTTGTTTCTTTTTCAATGAAACCAAATCGCCTAGTTGTTCGGATATGTAGTTTTATTCGCGCAGGTGCAAAAGACGATGGTTTGCTTGCTCAATTCAACCTGATCTAACCGATCAATTATTTATGATTCTCCATTTCTCTTTCTCGATCTGTTAAAAAGCGGGACGATCTGAATTTGGCGCACCATGCAGCTTGGAGTTAGGTCGAGTGGTCCTTCTGAAACGCTACGTTGAGGCAGTATAGGTTCCCAAACGCTATACACGAGATGCATTCTCAACAAGCCTCTGCGGTGTTCTCCCTAAAAAACGCGTCCACGCCAGAAAAAAAAATCTCCAGTTTCCCATCTCAGTGACATTTTCCCTTCGAGAGAAAATTGTCTTTCTTTCCCCGCGCTTAAGAGAGACCATGGGTACCGGTATCCTTTTAAGATACGTGTCAGCTTGCGTTTCTGCCCGCGAGGCAGATGATGTGCTTTACATACATGGCCGTTGTGTGTGTATAGGTATCACATTGATCATGGGGTGTTATAGAATTCAACGGCGGTTATTGTAACTGTCAATATTTTTTTGGAATCTCTCTTTAGAAAGGATGGCGTCGCTGTCCAAATTCGTTAAATTGGAAGGTTAGATTTTTTTGTGTGTCAGGCTTGGCGTGTAAAAAGGCCTGCCGTCGCTGTCTCGGTATGATTCTGCAGAAAAATCTGAAATCACATTTTGTGCTTTCTTCCAGGGTATGCATGAAGTTAGATCGGGGGAAAAATGTATGTATGGCGTTTGGGGAATTTACATATATGCAGTGCAGTCGCTAGCGCACCTGGGGCCAATTTCATAAAACAGCTCAGCACAAAAATGTGCTTAGCACAAAAATGTCTCGCCCAATAAAACAAACCACCATTAAAAATTCCATTTGATATTCATGGTCAGCGAACAACAGCCAAAGAACAATCACAAAGTGATACACAACACGTGGAAATTTGGTTGTTAACCCTGTTTTTATTAAGACAGAAATGTCATGCTAAGCATGATTTTCGTGCTAAGCAGCTCTATGAAATTGGACCCTGGGTGTTATTCGCCACTCTTCTCGTCTTTTTGCCGCCTATATTGGCCGCACTCAACCAAAAATACGCCATTTTTATCCACGTTGCAAATCGAAAAATATCGATTTTCTTGGTTTTTCTCCCAGCTAACGCGGCGAGACTAAAAAAATTTCAAGACGTTCACGTGATCCTGCCCCAAGATATATGCCAATAATTAAAGCGATTTATTTTTTCACTTTAATATACAGACGATTAACTTTTTTTCCCTGCGCCCACGGCGAAAATATATTTTTTTTAACGGAGCGAGAGATTCTGAGAAAAAGAACCCATAAGCACATCGATCAACTTAAGAAAAACGTCAACTAGGATTGATTTTTTTTTCTTAATTGAAATTCCTGCCCATCTGATATGTCGTTTGGAAAAATAAAAGAGAAGAAAATCCTGTGAATTTGGATTCATTTTTTCATTCGCATACCAAAGAATGGTCAGTGAAATTAGTCTATTCTGCTAAAAATGGTCTGTTTTCTGGATTTGTATTCAAGAAGAAATAGATTCTTGCAGACTTGCTGGGGAGGGATTTGTTTTTTATTTTTGGTCGCAGAAGCTCTGTCTGGGACAATCTAAATGCGTATATTCCCTAATGTCTAAGCTTGGGGCTACACAAGACGAACACGTGTACTTTGCGTGAACAATAGCACATAGTGCGCGTGCACCCTGCAGAGCGCCTCAGTCCTCAAGTTGACAAATTTAGCTCGAAATCCATTAAGACCATTAAAATCTTTTTTTATGAGTTTGATTTTGAACTAGAGTGCTGATAGTCACATCAGAAGGTAGGTCGGGTTGTAGTTTTTGACGGTCTGTTTTACAGGTTGGGATACGGTAGTCTTTGCTTGTTTAAATGTTTACTGTAATCAAATTTGGGATAGGGATGAAAGTGCTTTAAAATTATTACTTAATACATAATTAATGACAATATAAATTTATCTTTGTATGTAAGTGCTTAATTTTGAGCAAAAAGTTACAAAATCACATGTATGCCCCGCCCCTCAAGAAAGTCCCCCTTGGAACCAATCCACGCAACAATAGCTTGTGACGTCACCTACATAATTAGTATAGGCTCGCACCACAGTATATGTATGGCATTCTGCATGTGACGTAAGCAAGGTTTTTCGTCGCAAAATGTGGGTGCGAAATTATGAGTCTAAAATACCTCCTTTTTCTATATACAATATTTTTGTAGCGTAAACAAAGATAGGTTGAGTTTTATAACAATACAGATGTATTTAACTTCAGATGTTTTTTTATTACAGTAAACCTTTAATATACACGCCACGCGCCATTTTGGTATACGGATAGTATATACGGATAGTACCCGTGGTATTATATGTGTATTTCTGGTGAGAAACGATATTCGACGTTCCGGTCATTGGCTAGTCTTTGACATTTCCCTCCCGTGATGGGGTCGAGGAAAATGACCGTAACGGCGACGTGGAACCACCTGCTCTCGCTTGAAAACCCATCGAGCTCATTAATATAAGGGTCGTTGTGATGGTAATGTTATAGTTTTTGCCATTGATGTATCGTACCTCATCGGTCATTTGGCAGAAGTATCATTCATTAGGATCATCTAGTTTTCACATCACAACTCTAACTCGTAAAAGAATTGTCCCAAAATCGGCGTTCGAGTTTTTGAGACAACATTTGTAGATTCTGTTTTTTAAGGTAACTTGTGCTCGTTCTTATAGCCTTATTCGCGGTGCATCCATCCTAGATTTCGAAGCAGTGCAATCAAACCGAGGCTTGGATTCAAAATAGTCTGGTACCCGTTTTCTTTTTAGAATTGATCTTATCTTTTCCGAAGGGTATACTAGGAAGGCGACAAGATGGATGCGACATGAATAAGGCCTATTGCGTTTCATTCCGATTGTTGCAATTTGAATCAACTTTTACTCAATTTTGAACCGTCATCAGCGGGGAATGTTACATTGGTGAATCGGTATTAATAATTATCAACGTTACAAATATTTTAGCTTTCAAGAAGAAATTGAACAATCTTTTTTTATAACGGCCAACAGTCTGAAGCCGAAACGTCGACGCCTTTTAGCCAACATTGTGAGCCATATAGCACACTTGGCTTCTTAAAAACGTCTGTTTTTGTCGCATTACCGATTCTGTGCCATACCTCCTTAGGTCGTCTGAGTTTGTATTAAATAATTTGTATCTCTCTATCGGGCAGGTTACTAATTAAGCATGGAGTGGCCTGCTAATTACATGATTGAAATATCAACAGCTCTTTCCAATTTAGACTCTTTTAAGGTAATATCATACTTTGGTTTTTGTCAAAAGAAATGCAGATTCATTGGCCAACATATCAAGAAAGATACAGTAACAGTCATCTGTGAAATTCCCAGTCCCATGCATACATTGCCCACATTTTGTGAAAACGGTGAAAACGCCCACGGTATTTTAAAATCTTAGACAAGATCAAATTGTTTTTTTGGTCTATCGGTTTTACACTTTTGTGGATAAATACAGCATTTCAGGCTGAAAGATTTTAACGGATATTTCAACCATCGCCATCTTTATACCTGTAAGTTATAGGTAAATCGGTGAAGATTTCTGTTTTAGTATGCTGCCAAAGTATGAATATTGCCTTTAAAACATGCAACACAGACCAAGTCTGTATAAAAACGCAGTGAATGCACTTTGTGTATACGAGGCAGCTAGATTTTTTTCCCTGCCCAAAAAAGCTCTTTGGCGGTTCGGCGCTGTTTGTTTTTACAATCAATGCAAAAACGTGCCAAAAAGGTCTTTTGTTTTTTGTGACTAATTGAAAACATGTGTGGGCAGGGACCTTTAACTGATAATTGGCGCGGAAGAACATGTTTGCATTCGATAATGTTTCATCTATTAAAAAAAAAACCTCAGCAAGGATCGCGCGTTTAAATGTCGAAGAGCACAAAGTGTTTCGCCCACTATATCATTGTATCTATAGTTGGTGCATGTTTAGGATTGTGTGCGTGCATGTAGAACGCGTGTAATGCATAGCCCCGTGCCATCATGTAAATCGAAACACCTGTATCAGTGTTGTGCTGCCGATATTGCATTACCAATTGCCCTTACACCGTGAAGAACTATCATGGACCATTATCACCGCTTCAGCGTGTAAAACGACCCCAATCACCAACCAACATTCACCGTCACGATTTTCTTGTTTCCCCTCCTGCTCTCGCACTTCTCACGAAAAAAACCCACTATTTGGCCAGTGTTTTTAGTCGACGATTTGAGAGGCAAATGTTAAACTGGGACAAATAAATAATTGTGAATCAATTAGGCACGCGCGTTGCGATGGAGTCACGGGCGACCGCGATCCCACGAAACCGTTATAGCGCGGACGCCGCAAAGTTGTCCCATTAAATCACGCGCGAGCAGTGTGTTTTTCTCTCTCTCAAATTCCTTTACTATTGTCCAAAGTGCGAATTTCTTGTTGATTATGGTTATACAGGGTGTCCCCCCCAAAAAAAACACAAAAAACAAAAAAAAAAAAAAACGCAACACTTGTGTCGAGAACTATTACATGCAAATTAAACTGTCATCACTTCAAGATTCAGATATGTGATACAGCCATGTCTTGGCTATCACCTGTAGAATTTGAACAAAATTGGACTGGAATTGAGGGAAAAAACTAAGACTGAATTACCCAACCTCAAAACCTGATTTTCATCTTTCTTTCATACACATGTGTGTATTGTCCACTATGCGTGCTATCCTTGCCGCCGAATTTGTTTTAAGGAGTACTCGTTCAATTGGCCATATTTTCGCCAATTTCAGCCCCAATAATGCTTAAATTCTACACGGTGATAGCCAAGACATGGCTGTATCATATAGCTGGATCTTGAAGTGATAAACAGTTTAATTTTAACATAATGGGTCCCGACACAGTGTTGCGTTTTTTTCTGGGACACCCAGTATAGAGGCAACCAAAATGACAAAGTAGAATTGATCTGGAGCGCGGACGCATTGTAATGTATACAGGAAAATCTCCAATGCACTTTTTTCAGACAGATTGACTTACAATACGTTGTCACACAGATCATGCGTTTTACTATTAAGATGCAAATGGATTTTGTTTTTCCGTGTATAACTTGGCACGATATCTCATACACATTGTGCAGGTGCAGTTATCGAATCTCACAACACTGCGGCGAATACGGTGTCTTTCCAGCCGACCTGCTGGCTTACGTTTCAGAATTCTAGAGCTTTTGAAGATCATAAACCTCTTTTTTTCTGTGGCAGACAGACAGGCTGTTTCGGCTCAGTTCCGCTTATTCAACTCTAATATTTCCCTTAAACTCTCCTAATATTCAACAGCGTGTATATGACCAACACGTGAGGTTTTTTTTCGTCATTTTCTTCTTCAAAGTTCGCCGTTCGCTTTTGCGATACTTTAACCCAGATATGCACCTCCTCGAAAACCACAATCAAATTATAATGTTTCATTTTTTTCGCAAATGATTAAAGGTAGTATCATACTTTGGCAGCATACCGAAACAGAAATCTTCACCGATTTACCTATACTTTTACATGGTATAAAGATGGTGATGGTAGAAACATACCGTTACATTTTTCTGCCTGAAATGCTGTATTTATCAAGAAAAGAGTCAAACCAGTGACCAAAATTAGTTTTTTATCTTTTAAAGATCAATATAAAAGAGAAAAAACTTACTGTGGCCGCTTTTCACTGTTTTCTCAAAAAGTGGGCACCGTATGGGACTGAAATTTTCACAGATGACTGTTACTGTATCTTCCTTGATATTTATGCCCATGAATCTGCATTTCTTTGACAATAACCAAAGTATGATATTACCTTTAAAGTGAATGTTTCATATTATTTGATATTGCAGACGTATGATTACGTTTAGTTTCATTCACAGTTACCACGAATCTCTGAATGTTTCAAAAACAAGTTGTGTATCAAAATCAACACGTAACGGATAGTCTATACTTCGCCAGTGCGGCGAGGCAAATTTTTTGTTTTTAATCTCTTCGGAGTGTGTTCGCTGAATTTGAGCAAAAACAATTAAACAATCAAAGTCCAACTGCGTACTCGAGTTAGAGAGCCAACACGAACCTTCGAATGTCCGGGATAAGAAGATAATTCGTGTGCTCACTCAGAAACCAAGAGAGGGAATTCTCGTCGGCATTTTCTTGGTCTGCACTCAAAATATTTCCTCTCTTCGTGTGTGCTGTATTATTTCACGCGTGGTTGTCTGTGTTCTGTGTGTTTTTTCATTAATTTAATAATTTTTGTTTTTATTCGATATCACTTGTGGGAACGTGTTCGGCTGTTCGAGATGTGCTGGAATTTGTTGTATGTTTTGAAAGAATGTTAGAAGATACGAAGTCGAGGCAACGTTGTTCAGGCAATTTCATATGAGCTGCTTAGCAAAAATATTCTCTAAGCATAACATTTCTGTCTTTGTAAAAACAGGATTAACATCCAAATGTCCATGTGTTTTGTATCACTTGTGATTGTTCTTTGGCTGTTGTTCGCTGACCATGAATATCAAATGAAATTTTCAATGGTGGTTTGTTTCATTGGGCAAGCTTTTTTTTGTGCTAAGCAATTATTTTTGTGCTAAGCAGCTCTCACTCCATTGAGAAATTCTCTCATGGTTGCGAAATCTTACAAAAGTGTCATCGTGTGAAAGGACACCAATGCTTGAGAGTGACCGACATCCCTGGTGAATCCTTGAGAGATTTTGACCGAGGTCCAGACCCATGAGAGAATTATACAGTAATTATACTTTATCCTCTAACCAAATTCAGTCAGTTTCCCTTGTAGTTATTTGAAGACCATCTGTTTTAGACTTTGAACTACAACTATATAGGCTTTTGAGAATATCGTGTTTTGCGTTTTGCATGTCGCAAGCTGAACATCTAATATTTGAGACTAGAAACTCTTGTGGAAGCCGAAATGATCTAGAGATCCAGCTAGGCTCTATTGCTGAGTAGATATGGCGATCTTTGCACCGAAATGATCACTGACATCTGTAACTGAGCTTTGATTACGTGCATATCCTTCTCAATAAATCCGTTTTCCGATTTTTCCTTATATTTCCCTTTCAACATCTGCTAAAAACGATTATTGTCAATTTTTAACCGAGCGCGCTTCAGAATTAACGTCGAGCGGAGTATAAACGAGTTAAAGTGGATGGGTTGTAATTTTAATCAGAGTCTGGGGATGAACCGATCCGTCTTAATAATGAAGAGCAAATCGTGGGGGGAAAAGGGCTGGCCATTTTAGCCGTGATGGTCATTTTCTGTTTTCTTCAACATGGTCGTTCACTTCCCATTTCCCTCGCCGTGAAGGCATTATTTTTTTCCGGCTGAAGCACCGGGGACTGGGGGCCAGTATCAGGGTTGACGTCCCGGTGAAATTAGCCGGTAATTAATCTGACCGGGGCCTGAAGGGGCAGCGGTGTCGGATTGAGTAATCGAAGTGGACAGACGATACAGTCCTCAACCGTTAACATGCAGGACAGCTCTGACCGTACCAGCCGATCGAGACACGCACAAAAAAACCATCGCGAACGCGCCATTAGTTTCACACACGCGTAGCTTACACCCAACGACGCCAATTCGTACACGTCTCATGCAGCACACACTGTATCCACGCCAGACTTTAAAGGTAATATCATACATTGTTTTTTAATCAAAGAAATACAGATTCATGGGCAAAAATACCAAGACAGATACAGTAAGAGTCATCTGTGAAAATTTCAGTCCTATACGGTGCCCACTTTTTGAGAAAACAGTGAAAAACAGCCACAGTATTTCGTAAGTCTTCTCTGTTTTATTTTTGATCTTTTAAAAGATCAAAACGATTTTCGGTCGTTGTTTGACTAATTTCTGGATAAATACACCATCTCAGGCGGAACAATTTTAACGATATGTTTCTACCACCACCATTTTCATACACCCTGTAAGTTATAGGTAAATCTGTGAACATTTCTGTTTTGGTCTCTTACCAAAGTATGATATATACTACCTTTAAAGCCAACGACGCCAATTTGTACACGTTTCACGCAGCCAAATGCATTCACGCCAGACATTAATGACATTCATTCCTACATCTAATGTCTATTTTTACCGCCCAAATAAATTTGATAAGGCCTTTATACAAAGCCTGTCAACTCAAATTTATAACTGAAATTTCCCTTCATGTATAGGTAGAATGCAAAATAGCCTTGTAAGCCACATTCTCCTGAAAGAATCGTATGTTGATAACTACTCTACTATATACCGCGGGCACATGCTACACGAATACACAATGATGCTATGTTTGAAAAGGCAGTGAAATGTTTCGCGCCCTTTTTTGTTCTTGAAAACTCAAATTCTTATTAATGCGAGTGTACATCAACCTTTTTCCTGCCAGCTTAAGCGACGGATAATGGTGATTGTTTTGTACGCCGTTCATTAAGCACGTTCTCTTACGTAAATCTGATTTACTTCGTGGCAAGAATTGCGCTGAAAGGCTTGTATTTGTGTGATTTGGATGAAAGGAAGCTCGTAGGTTCCGTGTAATTATAGGCAGAATAGGATTACACCATGTATGGCTAGCTCTGTATCCCTGAAGTGAATGCCAGATTTGCAACGCTGGTTTAAAGTGACCTTTAATTTCTCAAGTTGGTGAGCCAAAATACAGCCACACACACAAACACACAAAAATTAACGTTCAAGACGAGTTTACGTAAAGCATTATCACACACGTTCTTAATCATGTGATTGTTCAGAATTTTTACATGGTCGTTCGTTCGTGTACCTTTTTGCGGATAACTTTATGTCTGAAATGTGCATTGAAGGTACACGTATTATGAGAAATGCATTATAAGACAAATAAGACTTAAATGTACAGTACAGTATTGGTATTAAACATACCTAAAAAGAAATGTTCACAGATTTACGTATAATTTCAGGGTATGAAGATGGTACTAGTATTACCGTTATATTTCCGCCTGAAATGTTGTATTTATTCAGAAATTAGTCAAACAAAGACCGAAAACAGTTTTGATCTCTTGGTAAAATCCAAACCATTCTTTATGTTACTCAGATGTCCGATTGAGCTTACATTTTTCACAGGTTTATCATTTTATGCACATGCTGGATCAGACAAAGTGTGAGTGCTGTTTTGAGACCTTTACCAATCATGTATTTTACCTTTAAAAGCTATGCGTGGTGGGGGTACTAAATAAGGTAGGTTTGCGGTGACACCATGTAATCTCTTATGTAAGGGTTCTGAGAAGAATGGTTTAACTCTCGACGTTCCGAACAGTTTGCTCTGTTCGTCTTGAGGAGGGTAACTTTATGGTAACATTATGGGACAGTTCTCGCTACAATTTTATACACACAATCTCATAGTCTAGAAGCGTGCAATAAAGGTATACGAGAAAATATGTGTGGGACAGTTCTCGCTACAGTTTGGTACATACAATCCCACAAGACCGCCATGATATAAGCCCTTCCTGGTCAGCTGGGCTCTGTAGGCCTACGCTGATGTTTGCACTATTGACAACACCCGCAACGCTCATGAATTCTGCTTTCTTCAAACACCAAACCGTTTGCCAGGGATTCTCAGGGGGTGTGTCCCGTGGGCGTGGCTGTCTTTGAACTTCCTCCCTCTGGAGAGACACGGTTTGTTGTGTACACTCGGTCTGCGATTGGCAGAATCGCTTAGGGACTGACTCCGTTTAATGGTGTACATTTCATTTTGTATTGATTCTGAAGTACGGTGAAAACAGGTGACGCTGGGCATTAAGAGGCTAGGGCTAAGAACGTGTGGGCCGTGACGTCACGGAAAAATCGATACTTTTGATTAATATCGATCAAGATGTAGTGATTACTTTTTGTCTAGGAGTGCAGAGCCAATAATAGAGTGCTTGCCAAAAAACAAAAAACAAAATCTGAAACAAATCCGCGTCGTTTATCTTTCGTGCATATGGTTTCTGTATGCATTTCTTTGAAACCGTGCTGCCGTTTCGATTCCAGTGATTTTCATCGCGTATGTTTGAACGAGGTAGATTTACTTACAGGATTATAATTTTCGCACCAAATTGCTGCTAAGTCGGTGGCCGGTAACGCCGGCACTGACAAGTCAAACTGTCATTTTTTTGTATACAGGGTTGGTGACTGGATCAGTGTAGATACAGGAGTCAGTTAAAATAGGATTTTTCGCCTTAGGGTGGCGGGAAAAATTACGCGCCATTTAATCCTCTAACTGATGCACAAGATCTTCCCGCAGGCCAACATGTTAGAAATCGCGTGTCACTCCCGAAAGCTAACACAGGTTTAAACCCCTAGAGAGTAATTAACACACTAGACCTAAGCTACATTAACCTGAGACAAAAGGGGAACTGATTATACGAGATTCGACAGAGGAGAAAAAAAATTGAGGGTGATTTCATAGAGTTTGAGGCAGTGGTTGGCGCCAGACCTGCCGCTATGCTGCAGTGTGGTATGTTTTTTTTCACTTCCTAGAAGTCAGAAGTTGCATCTTTTAGTGAGATCGTTACATATAGCGGATAATTTCATTATTTCATATAATATAGATGGGGGTGGGGCATGTCTGTTTGTCCATCGGTGTGAATTTGCTGGGGTGCGCTAATTCAATTTGGATACTAGCCGATATTCGCCTACGCTCCATCATCGTGGATCGGGGCAATTGCGAAAATTATATTGGTCGTTATTTGGGATGTGCGCTGGTTGCCAAGGGCCGCATGATTTTGACGGTTTCAAGACCAATATCTTTCGGCCTGTCATTCAGGTATATTACGGTGCCGTGTATACACAGTTTAACCGCGCATGTCAAAATCAAAATGAAAGAAATGAAAAATGATGCGGTTTGTGTTCCATTTTGTCAGAAGATTTTGGCACAGGTGGTGTTTTTGTGTCCCTTAAGGGTATGTATATACTAAAAGATATGGAATTGTTTGACGTACAGCAATGCGTGCACCGAGGAAGCTATATCGAGAATGAGTTACATTTCTGTTCGAAGCCCACCGGGCATCCAGCAGTATTCTGCGTGTATAGTATTAATAAGCGTTCCGTTCTATTTCATGTGCCCGCTAGGTATCTTAATTACTTCGTATTGGAACTAAAGGTATGCTAGATTTGTTCACAGAAAAGTCCACACATTTATGCCGTTTACACTACGCTCTCAAATGGTTGTTGTCGACAATTTATCTTTACCGAGTGTTGCCCAGAGGTAATGAAAAATCTTGGAAAATGAGGATAGTGGCAAAGGTTCTATGTTTACTGTAGCTAGGGCATTTCAAGTTACAGCCTGTATACGTCAGATAGGTAAAGATAGTGGTCGGCCTAAAACTACATGGAGAGATGTCATTCAGAGAGATCTCTCACTCCTAGTCACTGGGTGGTCAGTTGAAGATGCAGAAGTGGCAGCTCAAGACTGGTCCATTTGGAAGTTTTTTTTTCTCAAGTCAGGCAGCAAGTGAAAAAAATGCATGAAGCTTTCCAGTTAGTTAGTTTTTCGGGAGTTCTGAAGAGTTTGATATAATCAGTACTAAATAGTAACACGTGAACCGTCGTCTTCAATAAATTTCAGACCATCATTCATTTACAAATAACACCTCTTGTTTCTCATCCAAGACACCATTTCCCTATGCTGTCATGTTCAATCACAGCACTGCATGGCCTACTTTCACCGCTGAGGTAACTATAAACTACTCACTGTATGCAGAATGTAGGGTAATTTTTCACCTCAATTTAAAGCTCCTTTCTTCCCTTACCGGGGTTCTGTATTTTGTTATAACATTCTGCGAGCTACAATCCCCGCATCTGATAGAATTACCACTAGGTCCTCAAACAGGTATTACTGTTTATTCTGGGTCTCTTATGGTCAAAGAAATCCCCTTTTTTTTGCTGTAGTGGTTACTCTTCCTATTGCCCTCATTTTGTTGTGTGTGGAGTGGACGGAATCAGCGTATAGGATTGGTGAATTAAGGAATGGTCGTAGTCGTATTAACTGAGAGACCACGTGCCTCTAAGGTTTCCCATTTTAGAAGTACTATTTATGATCAATGTGAGGCCTTTTTACATTTTGGGGTTATGTCAGCGGTCCTAGCGTTGGCCAATGTAAATGCCAAACCATTGTTCACTGACTATAGGGGCTTTTCTCAAAGCTCGGCTCCCGGCTCCGGCTCAGGCTCCGCCTCCATTTCGTGAAACCATTTCAAAATTACAGATATTAAAATAGAGGTTTTTTGGCTGCAGTTAGGAAGTAGATTCTCTGGTTTGAAAAGGACAACAAAGCTTCAGCTTCAATTGGCAAACTACAACCTATATTTTCAGCGTATGAATGACAGAGACGAAGCCGGAGCCGAAGCCGGAGCCGGAGCCGAGCTTTGAGAAAGGCCTAAGGACTATGCATACACAGAAAAAAAAAAACGGTTTCAGGGCTTTTCAGATACTTGCGCTTCGGTACAGCGGAAGGGGGTAAGGAAGTGCCTCTTTGGTCCGGCGAGGCGAACGGCAAATTCTACCCATGGAAAATGATGGATGCCGCTGCTCCGTTTCAAAAGAATGCCCGCAGATGATGGATGCTAGTGTTCCGCTCATTCTGCCCAGTGTCTGACGAGAAGTTTGATAAATTGCGCGATCACAAAAGGCCTTGAAAATTGCAACTGGTTGATGTGGTCTTTAGGCCAAGATGAAGGATTGCCTGTATAATGTAACATCACTCCAACCCTCTCAACAACGGTGACAGTAATAAGCGAAAAGAGCTATAACATGAGCGACCGCATGATGGAATCTAGCAATCAGACAACTTGACATTATACCTCTCTCGCTCCTCAAATTTTCCTTTTCTTTTCATAATTATCGTTTGCACCTTCATCATACCAAGATTGATTGCAGCCAACTCGAGTGACATTTAATGAAAAATCATTTTGATAGACGTCACAAAGTGAAAGAACATGCAAAGTTGACAAAAAAGGTGTTTATGAGCTTTGAAAAGGCGGGGAAGTTTTACTATTAAAATGTTGCAGAAGCTGAGGTCAAAGCCCTATAATCACGTCATAGAAGCGCCCCCTTGCGATCTGCAGCCGTTTTCACGAAACTTCAAATGTTGCGTATACGCAACTTTTTTTGCGTAACTTACGCATCATTTACCTGCCTTGGTTGCACAAGTCATGGCCGTTTCACGAAACTTACGCAACATTTTGTACGTTGCGTAAGTTTACTCAACGTTTCGTGAAATCGGCTGCACTTGTCGCACAAGTTACGGCCGTTTCACGAAACTTGCTCAACATTTGTACGTTGCGTAAGTTACGTAACATTTCGTGAAGAAACGCCGCAAATGACTGAATTATTAAACCCTCTAATATACAGAAAACTAATCATCGCCTTGTTTTTGTAATACTTTTATGAAAAAGTGCTCGGGATTACTACTCACCGAGAGGGTGGGGGAGGAACAAGGTTATTTTTCATTCTTTAATCCTTTTTCTGCGATTTCTGTATCCTCGATTTTTCTCGAAATTGCGATTTCATAATCTGGCGTCAAACCTCTTATTTTTAATTCGTAACTGCGAGCTAAATTGATAGGAACTTTAGGGGATTAATTAGCCGTTTATTGAGCTAGTATTTTGTGGTAAGGTTTCGTTATTAATAATATTTGGTCGTAAACCAATTACGTAGGATGGTGCCGACATTTTAATGAAATAAGTCTGAAAACCTACGCAGTTTTGTATTAAATGAGGTTTATTGTTAATTGCTTGGCGTGTTGTACACTTTGGTTCAACAGTGAAATTATGGAAGAAGTAAATTTTATGGAAAGAACTTATCGCGTGGGCTTTGCTCCACTCTCTTTTGAATGGCTTTTTAAAGCAGTTGCACAATTGACTATAGGGAACATCACAGCGTGTTGAAGGTACTACAGTATCATACTTAACGTATCAAAACAGAAATCTTCACAGATTTACCTATATTACTTACAGGGTATAAAGATGGTGATTATAGAAACGTACCGTGGAAATTATTCTGCCTGAAATGCTGTATTTATCCAGAAAAGAGTAAAATCAAAGACCAAAAACAATCTTGATCTTCGGTAGATAAACAATTCTGTGAAAAGATTTCTTTTAAATACCGTGGGCGTTTTTCACTGTTTTCTCAAAAAGTGGACACCGTATGGAACTGAAATTTTCATAGATTACTGTTACTGTATCTGTTTTGATATTTTTGCCCATCAATCTGCATTTCTTTGACAAAAACCAAAGTATGATTTTACCATTAAAGGTTACAAATAAATTGTTGAACGAAAACAACTTAACGTATCTTGACGAGCATCCCTAAGATGTTGTGTCACTTGTAACTGTTTAATAGTTACCTATAGTCAAAGATTTTAAGTACACTTAATGATTAACAGTTTGTATTCTTCTCCAAGTAAAGCAAATCACGAATCTGACATTTTCTGTGGCTATAGGTTTTATTCTAGAGAGAAGATTTTTGTTTCTTTTTCATTTCTGTTTGAGATTCATTATCCTTTTGAGTCGTGGGCCGTGTCACATTGTACTAGCGAACTCGAGTACCGAATGTAAACTTAATACGGACCGTCTGTGAAGGGTATGGCAATATCAGTCCTATCAATATCTGACAGCTTGGCGAATGTGCGCTTGAAATGTTATAGATCACGCGGTAAAATAATATTATTAATAATAATAATAATCGACTTGAGTGCGGTGATCCGCTGCCCGACGTCTGGTCCCGACCCCCCTTGCCATTATTATTTTCCCCTTCTTTTTCTCCTTCTCGGAGATAGATCAATCAACCAGACTATCACTGATCTCCAATCATCTTCAAATATTCATAACGTTCGCGCGCGAATCTTCGCAGGGACTTTTAATGGCAATTTATCCCCCGCAGGCTAAAGAACGCCGTGACAAAAGAAACATAAACACCCTTAGCAATCAAAATAAGCACCCTGTTGTTTGACTTCTTGTCTAGGGTTCTGTCTGGCTGTCTTAATTTGTTTGGACACATGCATAGAGTTGTTTTCTTTAGAACACATTTTCTCTGATTAACAAATTGGGAGCAATTAACCAGAAACCATAATAGTAACCGCATATCAGTCCGACACCGAATTCCCAAAACTAATAGGGATTTTTTTTCATTAAGCCCTACTTACATCAATTTTGACATGACTCGGGAGCAGTGCTATAAGACGTGAATAGACGGTGGTGGGTATGTTTTGACGCGAGTCATTCTGGTGGCAATTTCATAGAGCTGCTTAGCACCAAAACATTGCTTAGCACAAAAATAGCTTGCCCAATAAAACAAACCACCATTGAAAATTCCATTTGATATTCATGGTCAGCAAACAACAACCAAAGAACAATTGCAAGTGATACACAACACACGCACATTTGGTTGTTAATCCTGTTTTTACTAAGACAGAAATGTCATGCTTAGCGAATTTTTGTGCTAAGCAGCTCTATGAAATTGGACCCTGGTGTACTAACTAGCTTGACGGCGCGAGTTGAGTTGTACTTTCTGTATAGCACCACGTACTCGTCGAGATTTTCTGCATCAATCGTATACGCCGTTTGTACATGCGCGCGTGGGTGTTTATA
Source organism: Astropecten irregularis (assembly GCA_963971285.1). Lineage (NCBI taxonomy): Eukaryota > Metazoa > Echinodermata > Asteroidea > Paxillosida > Astropectinidae > Astropecten > Astropecten irregularis. The sequence continues at coordinate 1,948,282 of OZ020264.1, read as the reverse complement.
AAGTGCGCGCTTAAATGTTGTAATATCTCAAAATAAAATGATGAGAAAAAAATATAACCGCGGCTGTAACTCCGGGCATGGATGACGCAATGAACTTCTCATTTCTTTCTATCTCTCGCCCTTTCCCTTAATCTGTCACATTCATGCGTTTAATCCTCGCAAAACCTAATAGCAATCAGTATACAGTGCTCTTAATTTAGCTATCTCGCCGCCCATATGAGTGATATTACAATCGAGATAAAAACTGCGTGTTGTAATGGGACTCGACAATCGGCGAGACCGCCGTACGTATATAATTATTATCATTCTTGTCCGTATTTGTCTTGCGTCTATGGGCCTGTCGTGTTCAATTAAAGTGAGACTTGAACAAAAATTAACTTTTTCTTGTAACCATTCTGTTGACTGAAGTAATTTTCTACGAGCTTTTTCTTCGTTTTTCTCGTTTGGGTGACTGAGTGTATAACCATAAAGTACGTGTACTCTGTATGTTGTGAAATACCATGACAGACCCTTTTTGAGGACAAATGTGCCCTTTCGTAATAAAACATTTTGACGCAGTGTTTAGACAGGTTGTCCCCCAAAACGCAACACTTTGTGTTGAGAACTATTATATGAAAATTAAACTGTTTATCACTTCAAGATTCAGATATGTGATACAGCCATGTCTTGGCTATCACCATGTAGAATTTTGAGCAAAATTGGACTGAAAATAAGGGAAAACACTAAGACTGAATTACCCAACATCAAAACTCGATTTTCATCTTTCATTCAATACACATTATGTGTGTATTGACCACTTATTCTGGAATACTGCAAATTTGTTTTTTAGGAGTACTCTTTCAATTGGTCACATTCTCGCAAATTTCAGTCCGATTTTGCTTAAATTCTACATGGTGATAGCCAAGACATGGAAGTATCATATAACCGAATCTTGAAGTAGTTTACAGTTTAATTTTAACATAATGGTTCCCGACACAGTGTTGCGTTTTTCTGGGACACCCTGTATAATTATGATGAGTGTGATAATTTTCTAATAACATAACAGAGGATGCAAACATTTTTTGCATCTGAGGGCAAAAATTGATAAAACAATCTAGATCACAACTCGCCCAAGCGTAACTTATGTAATACATCATTGACTGTACGTCGACTTAATGATGTTTTTATACATCACTGTAATGAAAATCACCATGCAACGAACTCTATAGGGAAATTATGATTAATCAAATGTGACAGTCTATTTTCGGTCCAAGACCATTGTCCTAACTTCCAATTTGGAGATTTTTTATCAAATAGAATTCTTTCACGATGTTGATAAAATAACGGACAAATATTTTCTCAAAAGGAGGGAATTTATATCGTATGCCTTGTAAATTGTACTTGAAATTCACTAGAAAATACAGTGCGCGCTTCTAATCATGAGTGTTGTAAGAACGGTTGATTGTAACAGCGTACATTATACTTGAGTGGCAAAATTCGAACCGACGTTGGTGAAATTCAATTTCTCGACGACAAGTCCAAATTCGATGCTCTTGCATTTAAAACGTGTCGCTCAAGCGTGCGAGGAAATGTTACAAAATGCAAAAGCGCTAGAAATTCGCTACATGGCAATTGTAAAGTGTATTTTCCTTGTCTTTCTTTCTTTTCCATTGATAAAAAGCAAGCTTTTCAAAATGCTTCGGTTTCAGCCCAAACGGAATCGCTGCAATATTCATCGACCTGGAAACGTCCAGCGCTCAAGGACGCATTATTATAATTCGCCAATGGAGAATTGAGAAACCTTTTTTGAGTACTTTATTACATTTGAGCAATGCAATGCCCTGCCATTCTAATGTACTTTTCTTCGCATTCACAGCGCGCATCACATCGCTAAGTACAATTTAATTAACGCTGAATGTCAAAGTTTGAATTTATTATTCTCATACATTCCTAAAATTGATTACGAAAACTAGAGGAGTAAATATTATTCAATGTATATGTATACATATTCAACAACATTGTATAGGCTATTTTTTCTTTGCCTGTTTTCATTTTATATGACGTACGGAGGACTGTGTATTTCTGGATACAGTTGAATGGGAAATTGAAGAAAGAGGAGTAGATACAAATAAGGAATAGTCATCTGTAGGAATTGTATAGTCTAACAACCAGGCGCTGTATTGGGAAGGGAAGCTCTTAGCGAAGGGGTTGTTGAAGGGAAGAGGTTTAGCGAGTATTTCAGGGGAGACTAGTCAAGTGGTTGAAAGACAAGTGGAAAAGCTCTTTACTCACCTCTATTTCCTTGGTGGTGGCTTCGTTGAGGCCAAGCACCAGCAGGACGGCTAGCAGAGCCCACAGGTTGCTCCTCATGTTGACGGCGTCTGGCTCCTCTCTCGTACTCGTCAAGAATCTTCTTCGGTTGCTGTCTCTCTCTCTCTTGGGTTGTGTGCCTTCGCTTCACGATGGCCTTAGCTCTTGCACAGTAATCCACTGTCTGTGAGGATCTTCTCCTCTCTCTTTTTTTCTTCGATTTAACTCCCCCCGCTTGATTTCTCTGGTCAATGTTGGATGGCAACTTGTCTCCTGGATTCGGCGCGTTAGCCCGCCTTATAAACTCACAGCGTTTTGCGTTGGCGCTCTCTTGCCGTTGCTCATGTTCGCCTCGCTCGGCCAATCAGGGAGCGAGTGGAGGCGCATGCGCTGTGGCGGACTTTGTGTCGTCACTGACTTCGCGGGGGAGGGGAGGGGGCACTTTCAGAAAATGATTGTGTAGGAATGTGTGCAGGACACATTGTGGCATTTCTTTTAGCCGTGGCGTTTTATTTCAAGGCGACAAAACCAGGCACATTTTTTCCACATCAATGAAAGAGTGAACGAATATTGAAAAAGGCGCGATAATCTATAGATAGCACAATTTGTTCGTTTATTAGTTGTGTTGTGAGATGAATTCACAACACACAATTTGACAACAAACAATTTAGGATTTTAGCCTTTGAGAAAGATCCTGCTAGGATCGAAACGCGTCAGGCCCTCCTATCTTTAAGAATTTGGGATTTTGTTTTAAATGTTGGTGTTTTTGTATCAGTCGAGCAGTTTTAGGAAGATATTGCTCTTGTGAATCCAAACTCACAAGGTGGAACGAGTAGACTTGTAATAGTGAAGGCAATGAGGGATAGTTCAAGATTTACCAGGGGAACCGTCGCTCTCATTACAGCCGTGCTTTCCAGCATCAATCTCCAAGATTTGTCAGTCGTGGATCAATCTTCCGGACTTTTTTCTTTCCCCTTTTTCAATCATGGATCATTCTTCTAGATTTCTCCCCCGGGGAGGGTAAAACGTCTTCAGTGGACATAAGGTATTAGAGAGGTCTCTGCGAATCCCTAAAGTACACACTGGGAAGATTTTCCCGCCACCGGTCGGGCTGGTCGGCTCTTAATGAGAGACCAAGTCACCTTGTCAGTCCCATTTTTATCCAAAAACACAACACCGTTGTCATTTTGGCGCGAAGGGCGCGCGAAATTGTTTTCAATTTACTCCGGAATAGTGCCAATTTTCCTCTACACCTCATTGTGGGGCGCAGATTGGACAAAAATAAAAGCGCGCGCGCGCGCTCTACTAGGTTATGGGGGGAGGGTTGAGCAAGCTTAAAGAGCTAATATGAACGGTGGAATTACTACAACCGGGAAGCGACTGGGTGTGCCGTCGCTAAGACCGAATATTACACCTTTTTTTTTTCCTTGCTCGGCGAGGCCGGCATTTTCAATTTGGAGTCTGATTTCGCCCCGGCATCAATCGATTGTGGTGTTTATTTTTAATTACCCCCACGACGAAGGAAGGATTCTATGGTTACCACGCTCCACACCAATTGAGATTAATGGACTAGTATATACCTGTGTTTAGTTAAGATCACCCAACGAAATAAGTTAGCCATTTGAGACGCTTAATTAGTAGTGACTCTATATGTAGGGACAGATTTGGTACACAGCATAAAATAGAAAAAAAAGGTCTTTTTGGTCGGTGTGGGTTGACATTTCAAGCAAATATAATTGACTTTCATTAATTAGTTAACCGAATAAGATGGCCTACTTTCACCGGTATTATCCTAGGTTTAATTTGTTTTGCCTTATGGTGGTCTTTTTCGTCGTTTTTTGTTTGTGTGGCAGTGAAAACAGGAATGGTGTCGATGCATTACCAACCTGACAGTTTGGTAACTGATTTTTTTTCACAACTGTGATTGAAAGTATCTGTAGGACTCTCAAATCACATCCATTAACCCCATAATGTATCAAAGTCATGACGAATTTAAGGTTTCTGGGTTTAACTCTCGCTATGGCCGACATATTTGTTATGTATGTTTTAGTCCCTAGTCTGATTTTATAGGGCGTTTACGAAACGGAGGCTCAGGCTCCGTCTCAGGCTCCGGCTTCATTTCGTTAATCCATTCTGTACGATAACGGGTATCAAAATAGAGGTTTTTTGCTGCGGTCTTGAAGTAGATTCTCTGGTTTGAAAAGGAAGACAGAGCTTCAGTTTCAGTGAAAAACCACAACCTATATTTTCAGCATATGGATGTCAGAGCTGGAGCCTGAGCCTGAGCCTGAGCCTGAGCCTGAGCCTGAGCCTGAGCCTAAGACACCGTTTCGTAAACGTCCATAGTTTCTCCCAAAGATTTTGCTAAGCGTTCCCTCCATTGAAGCTGATATTTCCCTCCAAAATTCTAGGGATCTTTGAGAAACCTCTTTGTTTTATGACCACACAACACGAATACTGCTCATGTTTTTAACCAATTTCACGGCCCCGCTTATATCACAAACATTTGCTAACCATTATGTCTGTCTTAATAAAAATCATTAACAACCAGATTTCCATGTAATGTGTATCACTTGTGATTGTTCTTTGGCTGTTGTTCGCTGACCACGAAAAGTCAAAATAATGGAATTTCTAATGGTGGTTCGTTTTATTGGGCAAAGCATTTTTGTACTAAGGAATTTTTCTGTGCTTAGCAGCTCCACTATTTGGCCCCAGTCCGTTATTGTATATACAAGTAGGTCACAAGTTTTAAAGAGGCCGAGAAAGTCGACTAATCGAATATAATATAAACCCAGTAACAAACCCCTAAAATATCTCCCTTCGAGTTCTCATGCATGTATAAGTTTCGAAAGAAAGGAAAAATATTCTAAAGATCAGCTCATTTTACTTGCCATGAGGAATTTGTTCCCATTTTCCATTAATATGGAAAGTTTAAACCGACCATTCGAATGGCGCAACTACTTGGTATTCCGTTTGGATATTTCCTAACTCCATCCTACAGGGCCGTTTGTATAACCACAACGTGATGTAACTCATAAATACTATAGCTGGTCAACCTTTTATTCTAATTAGTGGACCGTAATAGTCATTTTTCCCGGGGACATAATTATAAACTTGATTATTCAAAACAACTTCGCCTGGCGGCTGAGTATGAGACAGTGATCTGACTCCACTGGACCAATTCTGTGGCGCTATATACGTTTAGGCGGGAAAAGAATTACGGCAGCGAATATTTGTTTTTGGCGCGTTGACTGTTCTTCCTTAGCAAGTTTATTCTGCGGGCAAGCAGGTATAATTATGAAATAAACTTTAAGAAAAAAGCACCTTACTCACGCTTAAAGGTATTGGTAACATACCCAAACAGAAATGTTCACATATTAACATGGTATGAAGATGGTGCTGGTAGAAACATACCGTTAAAATATTTCCGCCTTAAATGGTGCATTTATCCAGAAATTAGTCAAACAAAGACCGGAAACAGTTTTGATCTCGGGGTAATATCAAAACCGTTCTTTATGTTATAAGAAAAACTGAGTCGGGTTTCCGCTATTTTCTCGTAACTCAGATGTCCGATTGAGCTCAAATGTTCACAGGCTCATTATTTCATGTACATGCAGGATAAGACAAATTGTGAGTGCTGTTCTGTGACCTTTACCAATCATGCATTATACCTTTAAGCATCGCTATATGGTTTGGCAATTGCATAGCGAGCACAAAATCATGATTTCGAGTTAAGCGCGGCTGTAAAAATCATCATCACCGTCTAGAGGAGTTTAGTCATCCTGACGTTCACTGCGGATCCAACGCGACATTTACGGTCAGAATACCGCGGACACATCCTCCGCAGATGTTCGCATGTCTGCAATTCGAATGCTCCCAAAATTCATTGGTGTAATTATTCCTATCTACACACGCATTCGTTAATGGCTTTTACTTGCAATAACATCGTGGTCACTCATACCTAAGGGAAATCCTGCAGATATCAGTTGACCATTTTTTGCATCGATGTTCAACCGCTCCAACATTCAGAATCACGCTCCGATTGAAGTCAATTTCGTGAAATGCACGTCTTAATCTTCAAACATTTTTTAGAAAAATTTAATCAGTCGAGCATGATGGATTCACGGACGAGTGATGGTCCATATTTTGGAGCCGGGGTGAAAATACTCTTTAAGTCATTTGGGCATTTTGATGGGATCTTCTTTATTTGTTTGTTTGTGGGTCTAATATGTAATATCTTTAATACAGTGAGGTCAGTGACTCGGATAAAAGGGCAGGCAAAAGAGACAATTTTAAATCATTTGGGCATTTGGATGGGATCTTCTTTATTTATTTGTTTGTGAGTCAAATATGTAATAGCTTTAATACAGCGAGGTCAGTGACTTGGATAAAAGGGCAGGCAAAACAGACAATTTTAAATCATTTGGGTATTTGGATGGGATGTACTTCTTTATTTCTCTGAGGGGGCCAATAAAACTTGTAATACGGCAAGGTAAGTGACTTGGTTAAAAGGGCAGGCAAAATCGGCTGCCAGCATCATTTTAAAGAACAATGGATATTTTATACAAAGTGTGCACGTGATGTTACCAACATGCTGAATGGTTGTGATCTATGTAATTTTGGTGTGATCGTACCAATCCCATGAGTTTTTCAGACATTGTGCCGTCGATTGCCGAGACTGAGACCTGTAACTTACGATTTGTCTTACGACTGTTCTTACGTAATCTCCCTTCGTTCTTGTGACAATCACAGGGTGGGGTTAAATTCACGTACAATATAAGCCAGAAAAACAATTAGGAAAAGTGTGGAAGCCTATTTGCACATTGTATAGGTGTTTGTTGGCGTGTGAAGTTTAATTTTCAACTAACATCTCAGTCGTTTTGTTTTTTAAACAAAAATTGCAAATGACTGATACAGATGACACATTTTCATGTTAATAGCATCTGATTTATGCATAATATAGTGTTTAGTGTTGGGTTCTGCTGATGACCTTTTACATGAAGGCTTTGTATTACCAAGATAGAGTTAAGAAATGTTGATCTATTTTTCCTAACCTTTTTTCATTCTTCCCAAGCGCAGTGGGAATTGTGACTGTCTAAATGTTAATCGGATTCAATGTATAAGTTGGAAACATCATGTACGTTGTTTGTGTGTACTGGTTTTTGTTGTAATATTTCTTGAAATCTCCGTTGCTTTGTTCAATGCTTGGTATGACAAGCACGCATTGTATGAGAATTGTAGATTTAAGGTCATTGCTTATAGTGTTTCATAATACTATGGTAAATAAGCCTATGTCATTTTGGATGAAAAATCTGGATAAATTCTTCATTTTATTGAAGTGCTCTCTACCAAGATGACAAATCTTCCCTACTTCTCTTGTTCTCCCGGGATGAGGTGGGTTGCTCTGTGGACCACGGGTCCCAAGGTGGCTACCGCATGGTCAGGCGCAAAACCTGGGAATGATTATCGAAATTCTGCTAAAAGTAAACTGGGCAGTCGTGGTTATTTTCTGGAAAGTCATGTACGTGTAAGATTAAACAGCCAAATGCTTGTCATTGCTAGGAGTGGTTTTAGATTAGTAACGATTTGTTGCGGGGTTTTTTTGTCCGTAGGTGGTTCCTCTGTATTTCTCGTGGTCACAAATGGCTGTTTTATCCGCGCAGTTACCCTTAAGGTTACACACGAAGACATGATCGGAGTTAATCTTCAAGTTCTTGCAATCGACGATTTGTAGTTGTAAAAAATCTGGAGCAATTTAGGGGGACGAGGACTCGGGGAAGGAAGGGAAAAAATTTCCAATCTTGGTCGGAGCGCTGTTGCCTGCGGTAATACCGTGGACGGTTGGTTTTTGGTCGCAGTACCACTTGTTGTCAATATGTATGCGAATTAGACATATGCGCTGTCCAATCTGAAACGGCGATTAGAGATTTGGCCCAGCTCTTTTCAGTTGCAGGACGGGCCCGGGTGATTACAACTCCAAACAGGTCGGAAATTGGAACGAAGATCGCTCTATAAATTGTGCATTTTAACGTCGGTTTTTGTCTTCTGTCAAGGGGGCCTTTAGTAGTGTAGGCCCCTCGATACGTTAGAACGATGCGTGGTATATATGATTAAAGATTTATCGAGCAAATCGTGTAAAGGTGAATATGTAGATGGCTCGCTGCTATCTTATTTAAGACGTTTAAAAGCAAATCAGTTCTTAATAGGGAATTCTGCAACTGACAACACAGACAAATTTAACTTCGTCTTTCTGTGTTAAGCTTTTATGTTAATCATTGTTGAAAAAGTACGATGAAACGGAATTTATATTTCAGTATACGACCAAACACGTTGTTGAATTGGTTGATTATTTCAATGGCATTATCTTAATCTGAATAGTACATTGGTTGCCAGGTTGTTTGAAAAAGTTCATTAGTATATACATTTCGTGCATTAGCTTTACGCGAATGGGGGTTTATACCATCGATTGAAAATGTGTTAAATAGTTTGATCGAATAGTACATTGTGTAATCATTCACAGGCTTCCAGTTCGAAACGTCAAGAATGAGTTAAACAGTAATTGAGCTTGAAATTCTTACATTTTCTGGCGAAAAATGTTCTTCTGCATCTGGTGGAACACTTCAGCGCTCCACTCGAGCAAGGAACGATATGCCTATATCAATTTCCCGCGCTTTTCTGTCGCCGTTTAAAAGTAACGGCTCAATATCGTCTGCTTTTTGGCAATGAACTCCATCCCGCGCGGCCTCATATACATTACACCGTGTATAACCTTCGCCATCTTTCATCACATCTTTCCTTATTCCACCGGGGGTACTTGACAATTTACCGGGGGGTCCTATGACCATTTTAGCCCACTCGGCCTAATCTTTAAGGAACCCTCCAGATTGCCTCTCAAGTAGCCACCGCGGATCCATCACCTTCGAATTCTAGACGTCGCTCAAGGAATCCGCAATAAAATACACACTTTCCCCGTAATCAGAATTTTTTTGCACCGACCCGCGAAATGTAGAGCTTCTTTTTTCTCTCTTCAATCTTTAGGCTTGTAATTTATTGTCAAAATTGACATCTAGCCTGCGTTGCTACGGCAACGAGGGTCGTTAACTAGCGGCCAATCAGACCTTCTGGTAATCTGGGTGATTAAAGGTCTATAGACAAAAACACATTTTCAGTAGTTGTCCGAATGCTTAAATCTCAAAACACCTCGTCGGGTGTCGCTTACAGTGATTTATCATCACACATCGGGAGCGAAACAAAAAAATGCTTTTCGAATTATTGTTCTGTGCCAGGTATTCAGTTATTAAAATGGAGGGGGGAAATGTCACTTTTTGGAACTTGCATGATTTTGATGAGTTGTATAAATCATTGTCGCTGTATACGTGGGCCCACGGACACGCCGTGAATCCTTGGTGGAAAATGGTTTACCAATTTCAAAAGGCCAGAAATGTCATTGTTTTGTCAACATGAGGCGCTGACTGGCGATAATTCGTAGCAGAAATGCCCTTGGGGGCACTCGGCTCCCGCTCATTACGCCATCTGTAACCTTGGCAGTTGTCTGTCTTTAAAAAATTAAGGCTATCGCATGCGATGTTGTGTTTTGTGAGGCTGATGCAAAACGCCATTGAAGTCTTTTTGGCACAATGGTCCGAGCGTGTTCGCATATACTTACTTCATTTTGCAGTCACGCGAGTGCGCGCGTGTTATACGTGATTTTGTGTGCAGGGTTGTTTAAAAAAGAGATTTCGCGCCAAAATGACACGGAGATCGGTACTTCATCCCCGTTGCCTTAATAACAGCACTGACAACCATCAACGTTTGCAGGGAAATGAGCTGAAAACAGGGACAAAACCAGAGACGTGACTCCGTCTGGAAAATCTGGACAAAAGCAGTCGACGCCTGGCTGAAAAATAGAAACCAGGTATATAATATACAGCCGTTGAGCTGGATAATTATAACGCGAAGCATCAGTCACGCTGGTGGTAATCACACTTCTAGGACGCTTACGGGGTAATGTGGTATTGTATGACCGTTAGACGTGTCTTCTTGCTGTTCAGAGAAATCGACAAAAGCCTATTTCGCATTTCATATTTCCTCCCTGATTTTCTCACTGTTCATATAGAAATCTATACCCCGGCCGTTTAGTTCCAGTGAAGCAGCCATATTGTTGTTAAGCACATCGAGCAATATCGCTATAATCCTTTTGGCTGTGGTGTTTTCAGGCTGTTTCTGAGCTCCACTCTATTCTGTACAAGACCATTAGGTGTGCGCGGCTTGTGTCGGGTTTTAAAGCATTTTAGATCACACTCTTGTACGCGTCATTCCGGGACATTAAACCCTACGAGAAATCGTCACAAAGATACGGAGAGAGCGTAAGAAAGGAGTAACACACCATAAAGTAGCAGTATATGGGTGCATTCGTTTAGCTAACAGGGGTCAGCCCTTTCTGGGAATGGTCGTGTTATACTGCACAAAACAAGCGAGAGAATGGCGACGTGGTTGACTGGTGTAGACCCGGTGGAGCTAAACGAATGCACCCAGAAATCGGTTCCTTTACGACACTCGATACATGCAGATTAGAAGACGTTGGTGGCGTTTTAGGCCAATGTGTCATCATATATCACTCCGAAACGCTGATACTGGGGCACCCTGGCAGCAAGAATCACCCGTTATTCGAGACGTACAAGTTATTTGCATTCGTCCCTAAAAGATAACAAGAAAAATAAGTCCATAATTTTTTTCTTCTTCAATTTTTCATTCTGAATCTGTCATAAAAGTTCATGTTTTTTTACGGCTGTAATCGGAGCTGGTTAAGATTGAAAAGTCCTGCCAGAATGCCTATCGTTCGGAAGAGTGATAGTCATGAACATGTGGATGATGGAATACGTAAAGAGCGTAACCTGCCCTACGACTATATGCATATACATACCCCCACAGCGAGGCTTTTAATTCAACTTCTTCGCGCCCGAAATCGAATTTTTAAAAATTCACGGCGTGACGAAATGCTTCAGGTGCATTTTTCGAGAAGTTGTTCTTATATTTTTCCTCTCTTCCTTTCATTCATTGGTATTCATTGAATAATCCCAAGAGGTAGATGAGGAAAATCCCCGTATCTGTTATCGAGCTTGGGGCTTTCAAAGTTATAGAGTCTTCATCGGTAAGAATGTAACATATTTCCTAATAAATCTATTTACATGGGATGGTACATTTCGGTGCCTTTGAGTTTTAAGGTATAAACGCGTGTTGAATTACAATTGCCACTAGCTGTTAATTAAACCTGTTAATTGGATAGTTTTTTTAAAGAAACTCGCTGGACTTTCCGAAGCTGAACATTCAACCGAGCCCTGGGTCGGATTTATCTGTAGTCGGTGAAGCGAATTGTTGCCCCAAACCTCGAAAAGACAACTTTTTAGTGATGTTTTTGCATTCCCCTATACATGCGTTGTCCATATTTTGTTCTTAAAGTGGCATATCGGATTTGCAAAGATGTGCGTTTTGGCTGAATTTGGTACTTAATCAGAAGTGAAGGTCTTAAACTTCCTTAAAGACGTTGTTTCATGTACCTTTTAACGCTTTGTTCATCTGGATAGCAGAAATACGGCCGAGATAATCTTGGCCCCTCCGAAACCTTCACTGTTACACCATGCTTTCGAAATGCTACTAAATCGTTCGGACGAACGATCTTTTTAAAAAGATACTAAATCTTGATTTCCTTGAAAAACCCAGCATCTGATGAACAAAGATTTCCCATGGTGACTGTTTGCACTGTTTACGAACTGTTGAGTCTATTTTCTGTCTCAAACTCAATAATGTTTGTTGGAGGCCTTGCAAATCATGTACGCTGCCTTTAATCGTCAAATAACCAAACAAGAATCTGACTGGATTAATTTTAAAACATTGAAAGATGAGTTGTTTTTCGAACCTGAATTTTTCCCAAATGTGAACATGAGCTATGACATAGAACGCATGCGTGAGCCTCTGACGTAATTCGAACAATATTTTGTGAACGGAAAACATTGAAGCGTTTCTTATGTTGTTAAAACGAAGAAAATGAACGTATAACACTTTGTTTAATCTTGACAGAAGTAGAAATCATTACCGAGGCGGTCATTTTACCACGCTACATGAGGAAGCAAAATCTTGCCCACGCTCAAAAACACCGACGGTCTAATAAGTGTGAATTTCTAGATGCAACATACGGTGTTTGGGGAAGTTATAGTGATTGCTTTTCGCACGCTGCCGAGCACAAATAACACAAATATGATAAAACTACGAGCGCATATCACCTGTTCGGAGAGGATATGTAGAAACATAAGGAAGGAAATGACCTGAAAGATGAACGGCAATACTTGGTGAATACTCCAAGACGACACACGTTTATAAGTAGACGCATCGAGTAATGTGGTATATACATTAATTTGCCGTCAGTAGAAAATACGATAGTTGCGGTGCTATTTCACGACATGCAGTAACCGAAAACCGAGTCGGATTAAATAGCAATTGTTTTCAATATTCTGTTTCCATCGGTGGTTTTACAGGTTTGACACAATAGTGAATTTAGGTTATTTTGTTGATTGTGTATGCCTTTATTGGCCGAATATAAATAACTGTCTTTTCTGTATAGTTATACGTGTTACTGTTGATATAATTCGACAATACTGACAATTTCATGGACACTTTAAGACTTGATTAATGCTGTTCCTTGATTGGAAGTTATTTCAGCCTCTTTTAAACCTTTTTTTGGTCAAGTGTGACTTTTTCGTTTATTGCCATCAGGATTTGTGTCAAGCTTTCAAAGATGATATTTACCTTATTACGTGATAGAGACCGCGTGTGACATCTCCATGACGTCATGTTTAACCTGACGTCATGATAAATCAACCCCCTCCCACCTTTTCTCTTTAACCCCTCCCCCTCTCTATCTTTATTCCGTCTCGTCAGACACGTCCTGTCTTCTCACATTCTTGGCATCAAGCCAATTGCTTTATCTTCGACAATCTCCCTCAACGAACTTAACCCTGGTATTATAATCTTTGCTCCATCGTCTTGCCCGGGAGCAGAACCCCCTCATGCAGCCAGTCAGCTCCCCCTTCCACTGGCCCGGACCTTCAGACGCCCCTCTGAGCTTCTGGATGTTCCCCCATCTCAAAGCGGCACCAGGACTAATCACCACAACCATATCTCCTCCCCTCTTCCACTTAATCCTTCTGCTCTGTTAGACACCGGAAATCTTTCATCGCTTGCCGTCATCTCTAGGAAGGAAAGGGGGGAGATAAAGTCACGCCCACTATTTTTGGTAGAAAGAAGTCAAGGGAATTGTGTGAACAAGAATTATGTGCTTATAAGCATTATCTAATAGGGAAATTGTGGGGAGGCGGTTATCAGACCAGCTATGGGTATTTATACGCTCCAATTGGTGTTTTAATTAAAGCGAAAAAGATGTGCAATTTAGCGATCATTGGTCCTCCTAGCATACCAGGCCGCGTTTTTACCATCTTCGGATAATTGAATTAAAATGGCAGGCAAGAACATCACCAAAACGCGTCCAGGAAGTTCAGTGGGCATTTTTAAGGTGCAGCGCCGAACCATTTTTACCTATAAATACATCTGAATCTGTTCACAAAAACACCAGTTGGTGACGATGCAAAATGTGATTTTTCTCAACCGTAACATGTCCGTGGTATTTTATGGTTGTTCATGTTAACGTCCCTTCCACGTCCACTTGCGCATGCGCATAATATGACGAATATGTCTGCTGCCACCAAGAGTCCTGGAAAGGGCATGTACCTATTAAATCATCAAATTGGTCAATCTGAGGCGTTCTAAATTCCATATTGGGAAGCTTAACTACGGAGATTCTAGCAATTGCAAATTGAGGACTGTTTTTATGAGATCAGGGGTTGATTTCACGAAGCCCTACGTTTGATCGTAACTCAAGTTACGATCGATCGTACCGCTTCGTGTAATTGACCCCTTGTGTTATGCAGAGTGCAGTCATAATATTGAAGGCCATGACATCGACTGAATTCCTACTGGTTTCTTCTGGAACCGCCTCTGAGTTTCCCAAAGGACTTTGCACATTACTGCACTGTAAATCTTACCACATACAAGATTGTCTCTTATATGTGACATTTTAAGTTGTTTTTTTGTGTCGTACCTAGGTTTTACAATCCCAAATGTTGCGAAGCAGTTTTTAATTTGTCTTCTACGTTTTACATTAATGTGCTGATAGTCAAAGAATTGTATTTATCTAATGAGTTGCTTCAGACTGCATCCGAAACGGCTAGGTCTAGCCATTGCAATTGCATTGGAACACGCTGACTAGAGACGTAGCTATAGCTCTGGAAACCGTTTCTGACACTGCCTTAGACTAGCCATGAAATCAGTTACTGTGTGCAGTATCAATGGATTGTTTTTGTAATATCGATCTTTCTTGGCATGCATGTCCAGCTTCTTCTACAAGCTAGCGTTCCTTTCGTATTTCCTTCCACGATCCTGCTGTCCTAGTTTCATCCTGCCTCCCTGGTCACTCAGGCCGTGCGTGCTCCTCATTTCGGTCCCCGTGTACGTGTCCACGTTTCATCCCTCCTCAATTCATCGGCGTTCGCTCAAGCCATCACAGGGTCGTTGGATGTCTTGGCGACGGCCTTAGCAAATCTCTAGGTGTGACTGTGCATTATGCCCAATGCAATCGGCAAGAAGGTCTTTATGGGTGTAATGGTCTTTCGGAGATGATTGCTTGGACGTGATAACTGCTGAAGTGGCCTTACTATCACGGGATCAAAATAGGGGCAGAGCTGTTTATCAAGGGGGAATTTCGAGGAAAAATGCAATATTCTCTTGCTTTATGGTTTTGAAATTGAATATTCAAGACGAGAGCCACTCAGAATCACAGGTATCCAGTTACCGTGCAATGGGTATGTCTTTGGTATAGTTGCGTCTCTGAAGGCACACGGCACTCGGAAGCCACCTCATGGCCAAGGACGTACCGCTCGTGTGCCCGTGGTTTTCTTGGTACCAACCGGCAAGGCCTCCCGTCAATCCGCGGTGGTCATCTGTGCATAATCCATTACACGACCGGCCTCTCCCAAACTAGAATCCAAGAATATTACTCTCTGATATAAAAATGTACAACGGAGTGCTTTTTAATGGCTTCTTGATTTGGTGGATTGTAATGAAAATGTCACTTTTCTGCGAGCGAGTTGTTAATAATTCAAGAAAAGTGGATTCTGTACAAGCTTAAAATTGAGATTGTTAAGTTTGTTTCTCTAGGGATGGGTGATCATAATAATAAGCTTTCTGGACAGCAAAATGTGAGGCTGGATTTTGCTATCAAAGGAGAACAGTTACAGGGAAAATAGCATAGAGTATCATCATATATAATCCACGGCGAAATAGTATCTCTCTAAATGCAAAAGAGTGAAAAGCCACTCTTTGAAGAGCCATATGAGGAGCAACTCTTTATCGAGTTGTCTTCCACTCTTTTTAGAGTGAAGTTTGCATAATTTTGAGTGATCTCTCACTCAGGCCCAGAGTGAAAACCACTCCATAAGAGTGACATAACCACCACTCTTTTTCAAGAGCCATATGAAGGACAACTCGATTCTAAACGTGTTGTATTTTTCACTTCGCTTTTAGAGAGTAAAAAATGATCATTGAGGACAAGAAATGCTCCCAACTTCGTCTTCTTTCTAACGTTTAACATCAGGTATTAAAGAGTCTTAAAATATTCATCGCGATTCGTTGTTGGATTCCGTATGCTAGGCTTGTATCGAGATAGCGAGCTGCATTTGTATTGAATCATGTATACCGTGGTGATACATTCCCGGTCACACTGTTTACCGTTGCTTTTAGTGAAACAGCGATTGCATATCAACTCGATGTGGTGATATTGGGTATACGTTCTAGCTTACTGTCTTCCTATTGCCTACCGTTTAGTGTACGGGGGATAAACAGCTAGCCCCCGGGAGGGAATCGAGCTTGTCTTGGGTAAATTGGCCGTCTTTCGTGGGCCCGGACGCAGGAACTTGCTGATCGGAACGGGATAGGCCAACACACAAACTGTATTGTGTCGGCCAATAAATCGGAGCCCTTGCAAACTCGGACTTGGCAAACGGGACGAGTGTTACCTTTCCTGTATCCACTTAACTTTCAAGGTATCATTGGTTGTGTCTTCTTCTTCTTCTTCTTTTTCTCCGAATTCGTCTTCTTCTTCATCAATCCAATCTTGAAGGCAGTAAATAGTGTTATAAAGGATAACCACGATACCTTATCGATAGAGCTATTGATTATTGGTTTTAGTGCACGATAGAGCTATTGATTATTGGTTTTAGTGCACGATAGAGCTATTGATTATTGGTTTTAGTGCACGATAGAGCTATTGATTATTGGTTTTAATCCACGATAGAGCTATTGGTTATTTGTTTTAGTGCACTATAGAGCTAAAGATTATTGTTTTTAGTGTACGATAGAACTATTGATTATTGGTTTTAGTAAACGATAGAGCTATTGATTATTGGTTTTAGTGTACGATAGAGCTATTGATTATTGGTTTTAGGGAACGATATAGCTATTGATTATTTGTCTTAGTGAACGATAGAGCTATTGATTATTGTTTTTAGTGTACGATAGAGCTATTGATTATTGGTTTTATTGCACGATATAGCTATTGATTATTGGTTTTAGTGTACGATAGAGCTATTGATTATTGGTTTTAGTGTACGATAGAGCTATCGATTATTGGTTTCAGTACAGGACTGGTGGCTTGCATTTATGTTTTTGCGTTTTATTTGGGCTTTTGGAGCGAGCGCCAGGAATTTGCCTGACCTAAAATCGACCCCAAGACTTCTGGACCTTACTTTTACATCTCACTCATATTATGATCCATGCGTCTATGTAATTGCATTGAAAGGCACACCGCCACAATTAACACATTACGGTAAAGTGTTAACGGTTTTGGAAATCACTTTAACTAAGAGACTTACGCCTGTTCGTCTTTCTAAATGTTTAATTAAGCATGAAACACGAGCGAGAGAGAAACATTCAATCTAGAGCCAGTAATAGCAGGAACATCCATCATGGGTTCAAGGCCGATCCAGTTCTTGTCGCTGTGGCACGCGGAGTATAGACCTATTTACTGTGTGCACAGTATCGGTCCGTAGGTTTGCGTCAGCCGACCAAGATTTTTTCTGAGAAAGCTGATGTAATATGCCATCCATTTTACTACCGCAGTGCAACTTTGAAATCACCAGTTGTCCATTTTTTTTAGCAGCAATACATGTACTAGGTTGTCTATCTTGTCGCTTAGACTGTAGAATGAACATGGATTGTCAAGTGAGGGCGCCATATTTGACGCCATCTTGGAAGTTGAAGTCAGTACGTTTGGTATATTTGATTGGAGTTAGGATGGCCTGACGTTTCGATCGTAGCAGGATCTTCCCCAAAGCCTAAAAGTTAGGTATATTTGGTACATTTGGTATTTGTCAAATGGCTGTAGATTTGTAGACTTACGAGCTTGGTAATAAAGGTTTTATTCAGTTAATGAGCTCTAACGTTTTCTCCATTTAGTTTACCAGTCAGGTATTAAACAAAAAGATGCCAGAGACGTAGAAAATCCTCATGGGGGAACCAGACCTGTGCTTGAACCGCCATAATTGAATCAGACACAGATTATGAATGCATTGAAACCAATTTCTGCGATCGATAATCGTCAGATTAATTAGACGATGTTAAAAGTTTAAGTTAATAATCTCCCTTTTTGCGTTCTTCTGAGAAACTAATTGATTGATGAATTCCCTAACGTAATTACCATTGACATTGACCGAATTACACTGTGTAACCGAGTTAGGACTATAGTATTGGAATCCGGCTTGTTGTGCGGACTATAAGATATGATCATGTCTTCGTAGACATTTCTGGATTCTAGAAACATACATTTTGGCAAAAAAATTGACAATAAATTCCAGCTTTTATTCTTGTCCTCGCCAAAATTCCCATCATTTCCCAGACATTTGGCGTAAAACAGAACTTGAAGTGTGACCTCAGTGTCAAAATTGTCCGCCACAGAATAGTCTTATTTAGAAAATATCACAACTAGTCATGAAGACAAAATATTTAAGTGGGTCGTGGAAATATAATTCAATCTTCTTAAATGAGAAGGAAAAAATCAAAGTGCCGTTAGATGTTTTATTCAAATTTCATGTGACGTAATTTCACTAGAGTAGGCGCCCTCTATCGGCAAGAAATCACAAGAAGATAGCAGCTCGTTGGTACGGTCCATCTTGCGCGCCGCGCGTTTAAACCCGTGCGTTTTCAATTGCGTCGCATGGCCTCTAAGATGGCGGCATGATGACGTCAGTACATGAGGGGAATAGCCATTAATTTGTCTCCATTTCTCTCGCCCAAACAAAATAAACAATATTATTTACAGACACTTTATATTGGATGACGTTCATAACATGTTTTTGTCGGTAATATTTGACTGTCAGATATTTTGCCGACCATTTCTACTAAAATGTGCATTTCGCTTTAAGGGGTTAATGTTATTTTCGTATGCGATACGTAGTTCATGTTACTAGCGTCCTTGAGCAAGACACTTAACATCAATTGATTCTCTCCACCTCAAATGAAATGGATACTGAATAAGTAGGACAGGGTTGGTTACAGTTGCAAACGGTCAGAAAGGTCGAAGAGTCCTCGGGAAATTTTGTCTTGACACCCGCCGAGTGAAATTGAAATTTTCTCCAATAACATCCATGAAATTAATATACCGATATTATTGGCATGCGGTTTAAATCAATGGAGATGATATAGCAATCATAAAGGATTGATATGGAAACGTAAAAGCGCCTGAAAAACTTCCCTGACCAAAACAGGGAAGAAATTCTTCTTTTAATCTGTAGTCACCTCGCTAATTTCATCAAAAGCCCAATCAGACGGCCCGTGTAATACAGCTAATACGCGGGCATTCCTCGGACGCCGCGATCGTTTATGTAAAACTTCGTGTTTTTAATTTGGACCGATTCATCATCGGTAGAACCCGGTGATGGTGGACGGACGAGTCGCATGGCGCCCGACGAACAATTTGATTAGCCCCGTGTACGGTACAGCACGCTAGTCCGAGGGACTGTAGGAATTTGCCATGTCTTTAGACTCCTATAATAATCTGTATCATTCCTGTGTTGTTGGCTGTGAGTGGCTAGGGTCTTCGGTTTTAATTCCCTTGAACGATGTCTTTCTTATGAGATTTATTAGCCAAAATGAGATTGATCTTTTAAATGATATGTAAGTGTGTGGTTAAACAGCTTTGGTCATTTTTGTACTGGTTGGTGCAAAGGCTATGCTCTCCGGTCAAATATGGGCCAATTTCAATTTCATAAAGCTGCTTAAGCACCAAAATTTGCTTAAGCACCGAATGAAAAAAAAAACCTTGGTAAATAAAATCAGTTGCAGTATGACAGCCAAAACCCCTTTTGAATGTTATGCTCGGCAAGCAATAGCCGAACACAAGTCAAAAGCAGTAAATATCACATGAAAATTTGTTTGGTAATCCTGTTTGATAAATGAAGGCTTTTCATGCTTAAGCAAGTTTTGTACTTAAGCAGCTCCAGAGGTCCCCAATTTTTGTGAAATGGTGCTCAAATCGGGCAGCAATCTAGTAATTTTAGTCAAGCCCAGGGGACAGTTTCATAGAGCTGCTTAGCACAGCACATTGCTAAGCATGACATTTCTGTCGTTATAAAAACAGGATTAAGAACCAAATTTCCATGTGTTGTGTATCACTTGCAATTGTTCTTTGGCTGTTTTCGCTGCAAACCGTGGTTTGTTTTATTGGGCAAGCCAATTTTGTGCTAAGCAATTTTTTTGTGCTAAGCATCTATATGAAATTGGCCCCTGGGCTCGACATCTCAAACATCCATTCCTAAAAAAAAAAAAAAATCTGCCATGCATCCGCCCGTTTGTATCCGTTCACTATGCCAGGTTCTCTCTTTAATGAAGGGATCAGAATTCAGGCTTCAACTTTCAGAGAGCCGAACCCAAGATATAAATCGATGTTTGGCATCGCGGTTAGCCTTCTAATGTCCACTCTCCTAAGCTCCCTCTCACTAGGTCTACTATCCAAAATCTGATGGATCGTTTGTAGGTATATATTATTCCAGGGTAAGAAAAATAGCCGCATTTTGTATACAACAGGTTTTTTTGGTTTGTATGCTAATTTGAATGTCCATATTCATGAGCAAAACTGTGATGTCATCTGGGTAACTGAGAGCAGTAACCCAATTGATTTGTGCACACAAAGTTTGGGTTGTTTTATAGGTTTTCTGACAGACTTTTTCCTCCTCAATGGGTTTTATTGTGTCGAATATGTTCCTTTCACTCAACTGGTGGTGTAATTCATTTGCCAAACCATTTCTGTGGTTCAAGTTCGCGTCTTCATTTTTTATGTTTTTTTTTTTTCATTATACTTTTGCTGTTGGTTCCCCACATGAGCATGCATGAAAATCCCCCATTTTGCAAAGCCATTCAAAGGAAAACCAAATGCTGGTTTGAAACCAAAATAAGACTTGCCATTCATTATCTGTCAGTATATTTTCTGTATGAAGATAATACAATAACCTGCCTGAAAAAAAGCACTGCATGAACCCTTTAACTGGTCCTGACCGATCTACATGGCTCTTTTAGTGAGAGGACTTAGGTAGTATAGGTAGAACTATAATGTTGTAGGCCTGCCTCGATGTTAGTCCGTGTCCCAAATCTCTGGCTGCGACTGCAAATAACACACGAGTCTATGGACCTTTACGAAATGAGGCTTGAGGCTAGGCTTGGGATTTATTTGGCTTCTGTCCTTCTGTGTCCTAAATGAAATGAAGGGCTTGAGATACATAGCGAAGCTGGAGCCTTTCTTCGGCTTCGTTGTGTGGCCCAATTCCTTCATTTTGGTTCTGTGGGCCTCAAATGGCGGTAGCGAAGTAAGTACCAAGCCTTGCCTCAAGCCAGGTTTCGTAAAGGCCCTATGGGAACGGCTGCAGTCACTGGCTAGTGGCTGCCATAGCTGCGTGTGTAAATTTGCAGCCGCAGCCACAGATTTGGGACACAGCCTTCCTTTACCACTGCCCGAGTTAACGCCGCCACTGAGCTTTAGTCGTCGATCTCTGCAGGATCACACACATCAGCACCCAGGCATCAGTATTCATACCACAGAGCTCTTTGGTATACGACCTGGGGGGCTTTTACCGTCCTGTGATCCGGGGAGGATTTAGAAATGCCAGATCTAGTTATGCTAGCCATCTCTTGGCAATTTCTCTCGAGCAAAGGAGATTTACGGGGAGGGTTGGCTCTTAACCAGGTCGATCAGGCGGAAGATAGGGACTGAAATGTTATTTATTTGTGGGTTGATGGCAAGGTCATATATAGGATTGGTTTTGGTCAAATGGACAACGTCTGGAGGAATTTTGACACAGATTTAAATTGATTGAGTCTGCGGTAGGGCATTATGTATACTTTTAACTTGAACTGTAATGTCTATCGAATTGTGCTGAATGTAATATGTTGTTTTACCGGGCGTACGTACAACAGGTTGTGGGTTCGAACCCAGCCATTGGTTTGTGTCCTTGAGGAAGATGCTTTGCTCTTATTTCTTCTGCCTGACGAGGAGTTAACGTGTCTACTATTAGAATGCAGATGGTTGATGTCTTTGAATCCATCGTTTGCCTGACTGAATCCGATTTCACGAAATGTTGCGTAACTTACGCAACGTACAAATGTTGCGAAAGCTTCATGAAACGGCCATAACTTGTGCAACCAAAACAGGAAAATGTTGCGTTAGTTACGTAACAAAATGTTGCGTACACAACATTTGAAGTTTCGTGAAAGTTTCGGCCGCTGGTTCTTGGGGTTGTGTGCTCCATAGGGAGCTGACCCAATGTATAATACCACGATTACTGTTTGATGTATGAAATGTGACATCTGATTCCTTCTGAGTCCTTCAAACTACTACTAATGTGTTGCATATTCCTTGAAATAAAGAAGAGATGAAACAGTTGTCGACTAAAACGCTACTGATATAAGTACATAACCAGAGAATGTTTAAAGGGTAATAGGAAAACAATTTTCTTTTGCGTCAACAGAGACTTTGTATTTATTTTTGTGTTCTGAAGTTTTGCCGAGTGCTTCCATGGGTCATTGAGCATAATTCATCGGTGACGATATAACTAAACTGCCCAGGGTGAAGGTAGATACATTACCTCCCTGTCCATGCTTGTACTTCTTCAAGAATCTCCTACAGTGGTAACGCATGGCGAGCTACGTGGACCTATTACCATTCAAACTTCTCCGTGCTTGAGTTGTAGGCCTACTTCCTTTTCACTCTCTCACGTTGTACCTATATCAAGAGGCCCGACTTTTCTTTCACTAACAAGCTGAATTTTGCCGACTCCTTTTGGCAAATAGTCCTTCCATTACATGTGCCAAGCTAAAAGATGTGGAAATATCTGCCCTCTTATCTTACTGAACAATCTGGAAACATTTCAATAGGTCTCTATGTCTCCAGTTTGTTGCCCTTGGTGCGAGGCTTGATCGATTATTTAGTTTATTGATTGACTATTTGACTGATCATTAGATCAATTAGTTGACTTGATCGTTTGTGTTCCTTGTACGTTTGTGGGAACGCTCGAATTATCGATTGCTCACTCGCCTGATTGCTTAATTGACTAATTGTTCGATATTGATTGATCTATATACAAAGCAGTTGATCTGTGGATCGATAATAATCGATACAATATGATCCATTGATCCATTATTTCATTTTTGATTGATTGATCAAACGGTCGATTGACTATAATGGATTGATTGGTGGACCTATTGATTAATAACTATTCGTAATCAATTGATTAATCAATAGACAATGTCTGACATTTGTAATATCTAATATTATTGTATTATTGGGTCCTGGGGTCGATTTCACCAAACTCATCGTAACTTACTATCAATCGTATAGGACTTTTGGCGCATTTCAGTCCTACGTAGGATAAGCCCCCTACGATGGGTTATCCTTCGTAACTTGAGTTACGATCGATCGTAGGGCTTCGTGAAATCGATTACCTATATTGGGTATTGTTTTTGTTTGTTGGGATATTTGTTTGTTTGTTTTCTTTGTTTGATTGTTTTGTTTTGTTTTGTTTTGTTTGCTTTTCAATTCTTGTAAATATATTTTGAATCTCAACCCAACTTGATGTACCAGAACATTGACCAATATTTCGTATGTAGGTAGGTATATGTACATGTTTTAATCAAGAATTTGCTGTCATCTTTTATTATCATTACTATCATCATTATTAACTCACGAATTCTCGTGTGAACTGTATTAATTTCCTCTCTGGTCAAGTAAACTTGGTCAAAATGACAATGTCTGACATTTGTAATATCTAAATTTCACCCCCTTTGGACTAAAGCTAGGACGTACTGTTCAACACACCAAAATACTGTGAAGAAAGACTCGACAGAATAATGAGTTGCAAGTCTCGTGACAGTGTTCCGGAAGTTGTGCTATTTTGATAAGAGATCGTTCGTTTTGGGACGATGTTCGCCGTAGCGAGACTGCTGACTCTCGGTCTACCTGTGTAGAGACTTACACAGCCCTGTCAGAGCAATAATTAGCGTTCGGCGCAGTTGAACACACATTGCACTGGGTGGAATGAACGCGCGTATATCTACGCCAGCCGTTTAATTAGACAGCCATCTGAGGATCAAGTGATGTCACACTTTCTTTAAGACTGGGCAGCAGCGGCCCTTCTGATTTATCGACCGGGGAAGTATAGTCCTAATAGACTGACAAAGAGGCTTCAAAGCCAGGGATTCTTACAAAAAAAAATGCCTAGTCGAGCTCAGCCATTGGCGATGCAGCTGCATGAGACGGTGTACAAATCACAATTGTGAAGGCACAAAAGCCCGCCCATTTTCCCCGTCCCTGTTATTATTCCCCCTCCGTGTATATCTCCATCTTTTGTATTATATTTTTTCGATATTAGTACGCTTGGGCTACTTTCAAGTAAACACACATATCATCCAGACATATCCATTGATGAAATTGAGACCTAATTTTGGTTGCTTAAATGGCTTTTCTCAATGCTACAAAATTAGGACGAACGTAATACTGGTTGTAAGACTGTAAGGATGTCTTTGTGGTATTGAAGGTTTTAATGTTCCAATTTTATTATTGTGAGGATTCTGTTAAACGGTTTGACATTAAAGGGAAAATAATCCCAGCTTTTGGGCGGCAATTACAGGCCTAATGCTCAAGTTTTTATGTTATTGCTGGCCTAATTGTACACGATAAGCCACTTCAGATGCATTGCCACTTAGGTAAACCTCGTGAATTTTGAAATTAAAATTGCAAAACCTCTTTGGTGCTTAGTAGATTGATGATATGCTTAGTATCATTTCAACGACAATTGGCCACTGTCCTTTAATGCTCTCACGGTCCTATAGTCAATTACGTCTGCTCTTGGACAATATGGCACCGGACAAAATTGTCTTAGGCGTTTATTCGCCTCCCACTTGGAAAACAGAACCGATTTGTTTCATCACGTATATAAGAGTTATTAATATCAGAACGGCAAGTCATGTCTTAAAAAGGCCGGGGTAGAATTAAATCGAGGCTGCGGGGTTCATGTGGTTTTCATACAGAGGATCTTTTCTTACTTTATACTTTTGTTGGCAGTTTGGAAGGATGGAGTCTTTTCTCCATCGGTGGTTTAATTTACTGGCTATCGATTAGACGTGCGTCTGGACTTGTTGGACAAGATCCTGATTACATTCAGACATCATTACTGATTAAGAGGAGCGCCCAACAGGTGAACGGCCTCACGCCGACACCAACCAGAGCTCTCTCAGTCTTCTACCCGTCCGTTTCCCCTCCACCTCCCCCGGCCTCACGGCACCCAACCTCCCCGCTCCTTCACTCCTTCCCTCCCCCTAAAAAAGGATCCAGTTTCGTTTAATAAAGGCTTCTGACATTATTCATTCACATTGGCGACTTTATATCCTCCTTCTTTATACTCCCCTCGTAAATGCAGGTTGCAACTGGATGCAGTTTTTTCTTCTTGACTAAGGATAGCGTCAAGATTTCTCTCCGTGACGCCAGTTGTGTTTTTTCCTTCTTCCTTTTCGAACCATAATCCTTAATGTGGCGAGGAAGCCGCCCGTATTTAATATGCCTTGAAGATACCAGACAGTCTTGGTTTCATTTCCATCAGTGTTGAGTCAATTTCTTGACTGGAAAATTAATGGAAACTGGAGCGATAGAGTTGTCATGTGTTATCATCTTTTCGGGGAGGTCGTTCTGGTGGCGTTCTGGGGCCAAATTCATACAACTGCTTAGCACAAAAAAATTGCTAAGCATGACATTTCTGTCTTAATAAAAACAGGATTAACAACCAAATGTCCATGTGTTGTGTATCACTTGCAATTGTTCTTTGGCTGTTGTTCGCTGACCATGAATATCAAATCGAATTTTCAATGGTGGTTTGCTTTATTGTGCAATCCATTCTTGTGCTAAGCAATTTTTTGGGCTAAGCATCTCTATGAAATTGGCCCCAGACTTCATCAGCTTAGTCTGATGAGATATTTGCTGAGAAACAAACATTTAAATCAATTCATTGCCATCTCTGATATCAACAGAATAATTATGACACGTTATCACAATACACAGAGGCTGTTTCATGATTAATTTGTTGCTGATAAAAATCATGGTTCAAAAAGTTTCAGACATTGCCACGCGCGTATAGCTATATCTAAAGACCTCAACATTTAGCACGCATTTTGTTCCGTTTGAAAGCTCACTTTTGAAGTTTTGAGTCCCTGACATTAGCTGTCTGTATGGCATGAACCTTAGCCTTTTAAACGCGACACTCAGACAAGCAACGAATTATAAAGTCAAATGGGTAACACCAGCTTAAGACCAGGGGAATGTAGGCCTTTCACATTTCACATGACTTCAAAAACGACCTGAGAATTAGGGAAATGGAGCGTTGAGGTGACGTATATGGGAATGCGCATGCTATTACATTGCAATGAACAAAACAGCAAAAGTGGCCTGGATGTTTAATGTTCGGCAGCGGCGGCGCGGGCCCTCAAAAGAACCGAGGCGCCGCTCTGGCCGGTATACCCTTTCTCCCCTCAGAAGGAATTATAATATGACAATAGGCAATACAATGGTTATAGCATTACCAATACGATTATTCCTATCAGTAAATGCAATTAGTAATAGCTGTATATGCCTACGTGCGGCCAGACTTGAGCGCTTGAATTGGCTGTACTCGTGCGAACCACACCATCATTCCGCTCTTGCTCCATGTATTGAACCTAAAAATTATTTGTTTTTTGGCTGGAACGGAATAACAATTGCTCGGCTTGCCTTTTCGGGAAAGAAAACTGCCTGTGGGCGTTGTGGTTACATTCTGTGCTGTGCATGTTCATGGGTTTATTTGAATATTTTATCATTATTATTTTTCTTTGTAAAAGTCGGTCTGTTTATACCGGCGCCGTTGGTTGTTTGCGCCGTGTAAATTTCATTCCGCTTTGGTGTTCCCGCAAAATTTGCAACTTGCTTCAGGGCGAGTATAACCGCTGCTGTCGTTTTTACAAACTCACTGGAATTCCAACATTGTTTAGGACAACACTTGAAGATGGATGGTCATTGTCACATCTGATATAAGACAATAGACTATTGTTTGAGGACGAGTAACCGCTGCTGTCATTCTTACAAACTCACTGGAATCCAAGGTTGTTTAATAGGACATCACTTGAAGATGGATAGTCATTTTCTCAACTGATTTAAGACAATAGACCATTGTTTGAGGGCGAGTAACCGCTGCTGTCATTCTTACAAACTCGCTGGAATTCCAACATTGTTTAGGATATCACTTGAAGATGGATGGTCATTGTCTCATCTACTATAAGACAATAGACCATTGTTTGAAGGCGAGTAACCGCTGCTTTCATTCTTACAAACTCACTAGAATTCTAACATTGATTAGGACATCACTTGAAGATGGATGGTCATTGTCACATCTGATAAAAGACAATAGACCATTGTTTAAATGTATGACTTTAATCTATTGCTAGTTTTTTTCCTGTCAGTCTTACTCCGAAAAGTAAAATACCTCCGAAATGTAAACAGAAAATCAACCGTTGCCTCAGTTTGCTTTACTTGAGGTTTCTAAGGCAGAATACACCCACGTGAAGGAGTCTGTGGCTTTTAGAACAAACACCGCGTTATCAAAGAACTGCTTTGTTATCAAGCTTGATGACGTCACGATTGTTCACCGTGTCGTCACGTTATGTCTCTGTGCTTACTTTGAGATGACGCGAATGTCAGTCTTTCATCTGCGTCTGAGTATTAAGACAAATTTATCTTCTTCTGTGCGGCCATTCCCTTGTGGGTTTCAGCGGAGAGCGAAAGAAGCTTTAGCCAGGGACGTCTGTGGTGAAGCCAGACATATCCACTAAGACTTTCATAAAGTCTTTTGTCATTTCAAAATGCTGTTATTCAAGATTCATCAGATTATATACCTTTTTATCTTAAAACATCTTTCTGTGTCCCTTGTATGGGCGTCTTGAATCCAGTGGGAATTTCATGGTACATAAATTCGTTTATGATTATCATAAACTGTTTGCTTTGCTTAACACAGCATGGCTGGATTGTAAAAAAATACCTTAACGGGTAAACAGTGCTGTATCATTCTGTTTCGGTAAAAAATATTCTGATATACTTGAGAAGGCAAGGTGATCTTTGGTCGTTTTGAATGACCGTAGTTATATCCGATTTACGAGATCTTTACTGTTATTAACTCGATGATAACCTGATTTTGTCTGCAATTAATCATAACAATGAACGGATAATGAGTATACTTGAAAACGGTGCTTATATGAAGATGATATCGGTAAGATAAAACTTTTGTAGCTGATGAAATGCTGTCAGATGTGTAGCAGAGACTAGGTTTGTTGAGAGAGGGGGGCCAAGGGTACAAACTCCGGTGTTGTCGAGGTGCCGCGGCCCGGACAATTAATTACGTTCCCGCTGCCGAGCACCAACCCAAACCATGAGTAGTGCCAATTTCTTTTTTTTTGGCGAGGCGAGCAAATATTAAACGCAGGCGGTTGACAATCGCGCCGCGCTTCGCTGAGACGACCAAGGAAAACGAAGTTAAAGAACTTGCCAGGGAATTGTTGAGAGAAAAAATATCAGACACTTGTCTCATTCTGTCAGGGCAGCGAGAGTTATTGTTATTATTATTTCTTCTTCTTCTTCTTCTTCTTCTTCTTCTTCTTCTTTTCGGCAAGGGAGGAGAAGGGAAGGAGGAGTATATTTGATTGGAATTTGAGGAAGGGGGGGGGGGATTGTGAAGAGGGAAACGGGAGTGAGTATCCGCCAGTGCATTGAGATGGGACTAGTTAAGGAGTGGCTCGTAGTTGTACAAGTGTCTCAGAAATACCTGCGAAATTAAATCGTGCTTGAGACGGTCCGTCCCCGGCCTTTGAAATCACTGGTCTCCCTCCCCCTGATCACGCCGGTCGATGCATCAAGCGTCACGGCGTGATTATTGGTGTTTGCACAATGCATACATTGTTGGTGTCGTGTTGTAATGTCATTTTTTTTTTGGCGTTACGTTGGTTCGACAAAAAAATGATTATGATCATAAAAATCGTATGGGCAGGTGCACTCAAGTTCGTGGAGAACAGAATCGTTCAGCAAACTTAGAAGCGATTTCCCTTTTATGGCTTCAGTGTGTAATAATATGAGTTCAACCCTTAAGTCCAGGCTTTCGTATTCTTTGCCCGCACAAATCTGTATGATAGATCGTAGGTGAGCTCTAATTAATTATCAATGACGGATATTGAAAACGAACCAGTTTCATTAAGCGCGAGCAAGTTATAAGAAGACAACTGGTTGTGTTTAATGAATATGACTCTCAAGTTGACGTGGAATAACCTACACTAGGTCCACTTGGCTAATAGATGACCCAAATCGATAATTGCATTTTCACCGAAGTGAATCTCTACTCTTCTTTTTCTTTTTCTCCGTGCCGAGTGTTTGTCCAGTAACTCAATTAATGCCCATCTTGGAGAGGAAATTTGATTTTAATTATGAAGGTTTTTATTTGCAGTTTCGGTTGGCTCTTGCGAGCGCTGTGCCACTAACCATTGGCACGTGTAGCTAGGTGTACTTTGTAACGAAGGGATATACACTGTGTACGCTTACATATGAGATGCTTTTTGTATTCTACTCTCGTCTGATCTACTTTGCTGCAGTCACGAGACTAAAAAATACCCATGTTGAAAAGATGCGATCACCAACACTCGATAAAGAGCTAGTAATCCATCAATGATGATAACCATATTTCCTGACAAAAAGCAGGGTATTATACCATTAATGCGGCTCACACAAGTCAGGATAATTGCCATCGGACAGCTTAATTTATAAATGTCTTAATTACTCCACGAAAGCAGGGGAAATCCTGATATCATATTTGTAAGTTTCTAAGCTGCTTGGAGTTAGGAGGGCCTGACGCGTTTCGATCCTAGCAGGATCTTTATCGAAGCCTAAATAGTTAATCTCTTCTAATTATTATATCGCGTAAAGGTAATTTCTGGTAACCACCAAAACAGGAAAACAACAGTCTTAGATGGGTGTGTTGTCATGGTCTAAATTCAGGAAATTGGTGATAATATTACAATGGTTTTGTGTCATGTATGAGTTACATCCTCTTGCGTTTTAACACACTGGACAATTCCCATACGTCACTTCTAAAACACACATGCGTATATCACCCAGGAAGAGGAAGAAAGAAAACAAACCCCTCTTGTTTACATCGTGGGCGTGACTCACCCGCCCACCACTTCACTTAAAAACCAATTCCCTGTAATTTCAACTACCGACCGACTGGGCTTCAACAGCCCCGAACCGCCCGGCGTTTCTGCCGTTCATCACGGCAGGAAGCTTGATAGGAACTCGGTGTTTACTCTGTTCCCCGCAATCGAGACACAAATCAATTAGTGTCGTATGGGTTTATTTCTAAAACAATTACTCCCTGCTCTTATTAGTGGGTAACGTGCTACCACTTTTACCGGACATTGCGACGTCATGGGTTCGTTCCCCCCCAGTGAAAATTTCAAACACCTTTAAAAGATGTGGTACAAAAATAATGATAATAAACTTTTATATAGCGCAAATAGCATTCAAAAATGTCTTTAAGCGCTTGTAAGAAAGAAGAAATAGAAAGAAATAAACATGGACATTCATATAAAAAGGATTCATATAAAAACAGTAAAAATACCAAAATAAACCAAACTTTCAATTTAAGAATAGATGTGTTTTAAAATGTCAGTTTGTCTGAAAGATTAATGTTTAAGCCTATGAAGTTGATATAAATCGTCTTTCGTAAAAATGTATTTCTAAAAGTGTAATCTTCGAGAATACTGCGTCTGAATTCCTATAGAACATCAGTTGAATTAGATTTTTGCAGTCGAAATTAAACACAATAATGAACGTGCAAAATTTAAATCGAAAACAAACAAATAAACAAAACAAAAAACGAGAAAAATTGTCACTAGTTGTTTTCTGAAAAACGGTTTTGATTCAGTTATAGGTTGGATCAGGTTTTATGACATGCATTTTGAAACTTAGCTGAGTGGAACGAATGTTCCCTTCCACAAAACGCAAGCCCATGATGACATCTCCTTTAAAAAAGGCGGGTTATTTCGGTGTTTTAGTCAAGACGAAAAACGCAAGCCCACTAGCGGTGCTTTTAACCCGTGTACCTAGAATAATTATTCATTTCCCAAGTGACATTTGGTACGTGTTGGGCATATCATGAGTGGTATATTAGGCAAAAGCATAACACATAGATACAAGTAACATTTGCGCAATTTCACACTCGAAACAAAATAGATTATAAAAATGACCCTTTCAAAAATCAGCTGGCGCCAGGGAAATGGTTTCAAGTACCGACCAGCACCGCAGAGAAGGCATGAATCAAAAAAGGGAAATGTTTCTGTAGCTTACCTCTGGGCTGAGTGATGATGACGTAAGCATTTATGATTTTTGGCGCGACAACAGTGTTAAAATCAACGTGATCTAGTAATTTTCGTCCTAGAAAATTACTAGAAAGCAAACAAAGACCGCCTGTATGTATTCAGGAGGTCGCCGGTTCGAATCCCTCTCCAGTCAATAAATTTTCCTCTATTCAATTTTCAATTTTCTTTCTGGATACACAATATGATACATGTTGAATCAGAATAAGACATCTTATGGAAAACGAACATGAGAATTTAAAATGGCGTGACACGGAGATGATCATAGCATGCTTGTCGAAACATCGAGTCAAAAACCTCGAAATTCTAAAAACAAAACATAACAAATCTCAGTGATGCGATCTCAATAAGAACAAAATCTATACGTCGCTGCGTTGCATGACTCATTATGCCGAAGTGTCATGCAGCGAAAATTGTTGTTAGAATACATTTTGCTTGAATAAAAAGGCCACCCATTGAAACATTTGAAACACCAAACCTCTTGACCCATATTATTAATGGGCCTCTTCAAATTTACAAGGAGTTCCTCTCTGTAAGCCTAAAATGCGGCAACATAATGTACATTATGAAACGGTATGGTAGATTCCTCCTATTTTACGGTTTTCCTTCGTGAATTATCATTGAAATTATTTCGAATCATAATGGCGCAGCGCTGCGAAAAAAACCCATACGGTCAATTTAGATGTAAATGTATGTTACCATGACAACAAGATGCGAGTGGCCCCTGCCAAACGAGTCCCCTGTTAATACAGAGTAGCGATCTGGATTGGGCAGTATGACCCAGATATGGCAGGAATTATGGCTTTCCTCAAATAGGTTTGAACTTTTGAGTGTCGTTTGCATCAGGGCTATATTTGTGATTTAAATTGTCTGGTTTTTATCTGTTTACAAGGCAAGCCCTTTTTTGGAGGAGAAATTTATCTTTGAATGTTCGATCGCGCGAAATCACACCGTGCAAACAAAGGCAGCCAGGTCCCAATTTCATTGAAATAATTAGTGTGTACGAAAGTATAGGTAGTATCATATTTTGTTTTTTGTCAAAGAAATACAGATTCATGGGCAAAAATATCAAGACAGATACAGCAACAGTCATCTGGGTAAATTTCCGTTCCATACAGTGCTCACTTTTTTTTTTTAGAAAACAATGAAAAATGGCCACAGTATTTCTTAAGTCTTTTCTCTTTTATTTTTGATCTTTAAAAGATCAAAACTCATTTTGGTCACTGGTTTTTCTTGGATAAAAACAGCGTTTCAGCTAGAAACATATTATAACGTTATGTTTCTACCATCATCATCTTTATACCCTGTAAGTTATACGTAAATCTGTGGAGATTTCTGTTTCGGTATACTACCAAAAAATGATACTACCTTTAACCTAAAACAAAGAAAATAAATGGATGAAAACGATAATGTGAGTTTGTGATTCAGAAAGCGTTCAGAATACTCAATATTTTAAATCGATATATTTGAGGCCAATCCAGTGGGTTGGGAAATTGCGTGATACTTCGTTTTCAAATCACGTTTCGGTTTTTTATGCTATACACACATGACGTATAGACAGAACCAAATTATAACCGTATTGTTCTCGGAAAGAAATTATGAATAATTCTGTGCAGTTGCAAAATATGCCCTCCAAGCGTTTACAGAATATAGAAACAGAGGCGTATTCGGGTTGAGAAAGACGGCCTATTTTTCAAAAAAAAAGGTAATTTGGAAGTTGTGAGAAGCCCCTCCAGAATAACAGGTGGTTTGTTTGAGCACGTTGCAATCAATTTGAAATTTAACAGGTTGTGAGGTTAGAGGCAATAAAAAACCGGAGTCTATCATGTTTAACACCATGTAGTTGTGTGTTGCTGAAAATTTCTGAAGAGGAGATGCTCAATTTTGAAGAGAAAGTAACAAGGGGGTGAAAATGGGAGAAAAAATATCGAATGGAAGTAGCTGGGAAAAGAGTTTAGATGTCATTTAGGACAGTGTTTAATAAAAGTGCGTTGGTGCAATTTATCGGCAATTTTTCAGACATTAAAGGTAGTATCATACTTTGGTAAGAAACCAAAACGGAAATGTTCACAGATTTACGTATAACTTACTGGGTATGCAGGTGGTGATGGTAGAAACATACCGTTAAAATGTTTCCGCCTGAAATGGTGTATTTATCCAGAAATTAGTCAAACAACCACCGAAAATCTGTTTGATCTTGTAAAAGATCAAATATAAAAGAGAAAAGACTTAAGAATACTGTGGCTGTTTTGTACCGTTTTCTCAAAAATTGGGCACCGTATGAGACTGAAATTTTCACAGATGACTTTTACTGTATCTGTCTAGATATTTGTGCCCCATGAATCTGTATTTCTTTGATAAAAACCAAAGTATGATATTACCTTTAAGCAATTGAGCATTGCAATGTACAGACCATTGCGCGTACTATGAAACTAAATGATGCTATGTCACCTGTGTAATCATTTTCGAGTTGGTAATAACACTACAGAGGAGATTTAAATTATACTTGATCCACTTTACGTTGTTATTGGCGGTAAAAAATAAAATTGCATGAAAAAAAGAAGGGCAAAGTCGTTGAAAGTTTGATGTCGCTGCCTCGACCAATCACACCTCGCCAAGCGTTTCCACACTGTGGTATAGTGCGTGAGAGCGATATTTGAGTGATCAATGCTTGTGGTTACAGCAAGGTATGTACCAATCACAGTCTTCGTGAAATTACTTTTGGCGCGCAGTTTGTGGAAGCAATTAACACTGTATCGCCATAGACCCAGCCACATAGGCGTTACTGTGTACAATCCTCAATTAAAAACCCGCCAATGGCCGCTGTAGTGTCAGCATAAAGTCATTAGTCAGGACTAGGAGTTAAAGAAGACAAAAAAGCTGTGCAAATTTATGGAATCAATTTCCACGAGGTTAAGATAACGCGCGAAGAGACAAAGTCAGGTAATTAGTTTTGGCTCGTGTGGGTGTCAAACTCATCCTAACATTTACATTCGCCAGTCACTAAACAAACTTCACAGCTATTATTATACGTGCTTTTAGCAAGCGGTCTTTCAAAATGCATTGTGTCTATTTTCGCGCCTTCGTATGTGTCTTGATAGTTATATAATTGCAACCAAGTGAACATCTGAAATGTCAGCGCCAATGTGTTTTCAAAATAATATCCTTTGTTCACAAATTATATAATATTTTGAAACCTTACGTTAACAAGAGGGCTGTGCTTATTTCTGGTAATGTATCGCGGCGAACCGTTCAGACGTGACATTTTGATCTCCCATAGCTTGTGTGTCCATTTATAATCTTCTAGGGCCAATTTCACGGCGCGGCTGAGCACAAAAATTTGCTAAGCATGACATTTCTGTCTTAATAAAAACAGGGTTGACAGCCAAATGTCCATGTGTTGTGTATCGCTTGTGGTTGTTCTTCGACTGTTGTTCGCTGGCCATGAATATTAAATGGATTTTTTAATGGTGGTTAGTTTTATTGGGCAAGACATTTTTGTGCTAAGCTAAGTTTCCTGTGCTTAGCAGCTCAAATGAAATTGGCCCCTGGGGTCGATCTCACGAAGCCTTACGATCGATCGTAACTCTAGTTACGAAGGATAACCCATCGTAATGATAGTATCTTACGTAGGACTGCGATGCATCATAAGTCTTACGATTGACAGTGAGTTACGATGAGTTTGTTACTAGCCTGGTGCCTTGCTCAGTTAGGAGTAAGTTACACGTAATTCCCACCGACTTGATTGGGGTACCAGACGGAAGGTCTAGCCGAACGAAAATATAGGACAACACCTTTAATACTGAAGTAAAGATTCTTATGTGCTGGCCTCTTCATTGCTCAATTGAGAGCCCAAAGAAAAAGAAAAATCGATCAAACTGAAGATTCAATGTACAAAGAATCTTCCCATTCAAAAACCTGCGTCCAAATCGAAGAGTCTTCAAACAAATTCTGATCGAGGCTTCACTTTACATGAATGTGTCCAGACTTAGCGAGCGTTCGACCGCACCTCCATCCCCTATAGATACGCTCTACTAACACAATGCACACGCGGCCTATCAGACAATAACAGATGTATAGAATTCCAAAAGTGACGCACGGGTAGAAACGTACGAGCACCAAGATGCGAAATCTTTCAAAAATCGCTCATCGATCATACATTTCAGAAGGAAAAAAAATGGATTGCTGTTACTGAAGAATGCACAATTTCCAGAGTGATAAAGTGGTGCAAGCTCCGAATTCTGTCATTTTTCTATCTCTTTCTCAAATGCCTAATCAGTCAAACAGATTGCACAAAAGAGACAACATCCTTGCTAGCTTTCTTCGCGGATGAAGCCCAATGCTATAAGTCGTTCATTCTTAACTCCCATTCTTGCTCATTCTTGTTGCAATTTTTGTTTTGGTCGGTGCTTCGACATGGTTTGCAGCATCCTTAAAGGTCACGGCATGGCCCATGATTCGATTACACGTCCATTTACGGAGCCATCGTAACAATGCCATATTTCAAAGGATTCGACTTTATCATGTCAAGTTTAAGTCTGTGCATGGAGCTGAATAGTAAGATCTATTCGCGGTGAACTGTTAAGGCTGAATGGGAGTTAGACATATCAGGGGCTGTATAGGAATGCCTGTTTACGATATCATGTACTGTTATCGTGTTACTGTTAATAATTGTGGGGGCCTTTTGAGAAGGAAAATTAATGTGTATTTTACAATCTTACTAACCAATCCGTTTACGAAACGGAAGCTCAGGCTCCGTCTCCATTTCGTGAATCCATTCTGAAATAACATGTATCAAAATAGAGGCTTTTGGCTGCGGTTCGGAAGTAGATTCTCTGGGTTGAATTGGAAAACAGAGCTTCAGCTTCAATGAAAAACCACAACCTATATTTTCAGCATGTCAGAGCTGTATCCTGAGCTTGAGCCTCAGTTTCGTAAACGCTCCTAGGTTTGGTTTTTGTGAAACTAGTAATATTGTCAAAACTCAGAACAATTCTTAAAAAAACGCCATTTTGGATACACAATACGAAATTATGCCCAAAATGCCAACACGTAGGGTCTAACTATCATGAGTGATATTTGTGTTGCTAAATAAAATTGAATGTGTCTAAATTTACTGAATAAAATTATGTTAAACACAATTCATGCCGTAGTTTTCAAAGATGGCGGCCAACGTACGCAGCGCCCTCACTAGATCGAGAATAGCAAGGTTTACCGCGTGCGCAACTGTTACATTCACCAATAATTGGGCAGTATACAGTCGTGTTGCCTTTATTTTAGTCTATGTGATAGTAATTGGTTTTCAATATCTTGTAATATGCCAGAAATAAAGATTGTCTGTGTCCTCATTCAAATCATGCTACTTTAGTCTCTATTATAAACGATATTACAATAGAATCATAGTCACAAGCTACATAAGCCTGATGCACATAGATCTACTTTAATGTTTTCAAAATATCAGAATTGATGCAAATGCAAAAAGCTTTTGGGTTAAGCGCATTCGGTTTCCTTGCGTGACCAATTGTGTCTGGATAGAACCAAGGACGGTCTGTTTGTGAGAATAGATTAAGCTCAGTTGGTATAGTTCCATAGTACTCGTGATCTATGTCTTCCTCGCTCAAAATTCCCAATTGCTTCCCCCAAAACATTATCATCCATTTCCTTTGTGAATGTCAGAGGTCTCAATTCAAGTTCCACTCCGATGTTCTCCATGTAGATAAGTGTATTGTAGAATGAATAATCCGCATCTTGCATCTGAAAACAAACTTATGTTATCATTTCCCTCGTCAAGCATTCTGCGTATTTTACGCTCAGTTGCGTCTCCTATACTGAAGACGAATAAAGAACACTACGGCAACAATATTCATCTTTATTAGATATTTATGAAATATGCAATTGTATTTCTCTAGGGGCCCACGGCTGGCCTAACAATCGGACCACATGCCCATGATGGTGTATAATATGCTGGCAGGGCCAAACCGTTCCGATGACGTCACTATCGTGAGAGCTGCTGACTGCATTGGCCCGTGTAAAATAAATAAATAAATGAAAAGGCTTAGCAAATAAGAACATAATTAAACACCTTTCGCAGCAGGTTACGAGGGTTGCGATGGTCCTGGAAGACGCTAATGGTCCATATTATAGGTAGGATTAATATTTAAACAACTGCACAATTCATAAAAACCCTTTGATTTTATTGCCATTAAAGGTCATAAAGCATTTTTGTTCTTCCACTGTAAGACTGAGTTTGACAGTTGTAAAGTTGGATATTAAAGGCCGGTTTACACTAATATAGGCATACTGGCGTGCTGAATTCAAAAATTGAAAAACAAAATTAAAATATTTTGAATATAACGCAATTTTAACACGATAGAAGTACAGACAAATTCAAGCAAAGACCAAAAACAATTCTTGGTTTTCTGGAAAACGCAAACGCCAATTTTGAATAAATTTCCACAGGTTACATAAGATTTTTTAATTTTTATGATCGGAATTATCGCTCTCTTAAAGAAGAAAAATAGGAAAAATAAATGACAGAGTGATTAATGGTTTATCTCATGCCTTTAAATGTACAATCATACTTTGGTAGCATATCGAAACAGAAATCTTTACCGCATGAAGATTGTGATGGTAGAAACATATCGTTAAGATATTTCTGCTTGAAATGCTGTATTTATCCAAAAAATAGAATGACAAATTGACCAAAAAACAAACTCTTGATCCTCGGAAGATCAAAAATCATGTGAAATTATTTTTCAAAAATACCGTTGGCGTTTCCCACTGTTTTCTCCGAATTTGGGCACCGTATGGGACTGTGAATTTCACAGATGACTGTTACTATCACTTTCTTGGTATTTGTGCTCACAAATCTGCATTTATTATGATCGTCAAGCGACGGCGATCGTTTTACTGAAAAATTGTAAAAATCCACTACGGACATGAAACACCCGTCCGCAGGTGGTTTCACAATGATTCTGTTTAACATCGCTGTGACAACAAAAAGAAAACTTTCTTTTTATAGGTCTTTTACTACTTAAACAAATATTAATGTGATGGATTATTTTCCCTCCACTACATCCCAGCTGGTTGCCAGTACCTGTTAGAGCACATATTAGGCCGGCTATTTCCTCACTTAAATCTTAGTACAGTATCATACAGAGTTTACCTACGAGAGTTAATGGGGGTATAAAACAATACCTCGGGTGTTAGTATCTTTTTCCCCTTTTCTTTTGAACTCTCATCTTTACTGTTATGTCATTTTGTTGGCCTTCCGTTTGTGGCCATCATTCATGGTGCCTGGTGATTAAAATAAACGTTCGTTGGTAAGAAACAAACGGCTCGTTGCAGTAGATATATGACCTTAATTACGAGCCGTGTTGTGTTTAAAGACAAAACAACGTGTCATAAACGTCCAGGGTTGCTACAAGTTATGGCATCATTTGGAGGGTTTTTATACCACATCAGCAGGTCTTATGAGTGATGGGATGGGGCTGGGTGGAAACCGTTTACGGCTTAAACGAGCAGGTGTCTAGAGCTTGCTCCGAACATAGATGTGTTATATATCCCTCCCCGTGGGGTCTGACGTCATCCTCCTATTTGCTGTATCATCACGGTCCCTCCTTCTGTATCTCGAGTTTGGTTGATTGATTTTTTTACGCGAGGTAGTCTCCATGTTTATAGTCTAGGTTAAGAACCTTATTAATGTATGCCTTCCAGAAGGCTTCTTGGGTCTAGACTGTAGTCATGCGCTAAGGATGTTCCGTTCAAGATGAATGAACGTCTTAAAGGAGATAACATTCAAAATATTAATGTAAAGGTGACTGTAGAACTCTTCATAGGAACTTTGAGCATTCAGGAACTTTGGATAATTGTGAACTAGAGATAGTGCGGAACTTAGAACACTTACTCGAACAGTTTGGAACTCATGGCTCTGAGCTGGAACGAAATATACTATATCGGTTCGTGCTTTGACATTACAATGACGAGACAACCTCTTCATAATCTATAGCACCGGAATCCATTCTTATAAACACGTGGTCTGCGTTCTTTCGCCTGATTTAAGAAACTTTGTGTGGGTGTTGTAAAATAAATTCCAACTTGATACATTCACTTTTGCTATAACCCATTTCCTTGTTTAATCCGTTATTGATGTGACACTTTATCAACAACCACCACTTTAAAAATCCTGTAAATTACACGGTAGAATCAGAATCGAATGAAATACCGAATAACGCCCAGGGATACAGCTCGCCCTTCAAACTTAAGTCACCAATCATCAATTTCCTTCCTGAATCGAAAATAGGCCAGCTAGCGATATACATTTTTTGGTCAAGTGTCCTTGGTTTGGGCCGAGTTGCCCCAGGGCCGAGTTGGCATGCCTTCGCCTATACTCTTAACGGCGAGGCCGTGTCAAGTACTGTACCGTTTATATTTCTGACCTCAAAACTCGAATAAAAAGAGAAAGATAGGGAGAGAGACAAAAATATGGCGTCCGAAACAAACTTAAGTGTGACGTCTGTCGTGACTGTTAAAGGCAGCGTACAGGATTTGCAAGGCCTCCAACCAAAAACAGTTATTGAGTTTGAGACAGAAAATGGACTCAACAGTTCGTAAACGGTGCAAACAGTCACCATGGGAAATCTGGTCCAAACGATTCAGTAGCATTTAAAAAGCGTGGTGTAACCGTGAAGGATTCGAAGGGCGCAAGATTATTTCGGCAGTATTTCTGCTATCCAGATGAACAAAGCGTAAAAGGGTACATGAAACAACGTCTGTACGGAAGTTTAAGACCTTCACTTCTGTTTAAAGGTATTTTGGTTTTTGTCAAAGAAATGCAGATTCATGGGCACAAATATCAAGACAGATACAGTAACAGTCATCTGTGAAAATTTCAGTCCCAAACGGTGCCCACTTTTTGAGTGACTTTTTGAAAAACGGCCACATTATTTTTTTAAGTATTTTCTCTTTTATTTTTGATCTTTTAAAAGATCAAACAGATTTTCGGTCGTTGTTTTACTAATTTCTGGATAAATACACCATTTCAGGCAAAACACATTTAACAGTATGTTTCTACCATCACCATGTAACTTGTAAGTTATACGTAAATCTGTGAACATTTCTGTTTTGGCTTCTTACCAAAGTATGATATACTACATTTAAACTGCCACGACTAGATCAGATGACCTATTCACTGTATTTTCACTGCCAGCTTTTATCACGTGCTCGTACATGCACTTCTCGTCACATTTTAGACTTAACCGTTTGGATACACTGTTTGTCCAAGCTGACTAGCTGAATCAGTACTCGCCTTAAGCCGTGCCTCCCATTGCCGTGTCACACACTTCATGCGGTTGACCTACATCAACCAAGCCATGAGCGTTTGAATATACGGCAATTCAAACTTGATAAACTTCTAAGAGGTTTTTGGACAGACTTGGGGTTTTTAAGTGGTCAGTTGGACTCGATTATGCATATAGCTGGTTGCTTGTACACTCTGTCACACCATCATACATGTTCTACTTTAAATGCGCTCTTTGTGCCTTTTTATTCTGTTAAAGGTATAATACATGATTGGTAAAGGTCACAGGACAGCACTCACACTTTGTCTGATCAAACATGTACGTGAAATGATAAATCGATCGGACATCTGAGTCACGAGAAAAGAGCGAAAAAAAGACTCAATTATTTTTAAAAAACATGGAGAATGGTTTTGATCTTACACCGAGGTGTGGGGTTTAGGCATGATCAAAGGTAGACAATAACAATTAAGTGGAGATGCAAGCTGGTTGTAGTGAAACAGGGATGAAAGGGGTAATCAATGTGTATGAAAGATAATGGGTACATTCCCATAGTGACATGCACAAACTTTACTTACCTTTTTCTAAAACATCCTCCAAACCAATGAACTTGAAACTGACATAATAATGTTCATATTGAGAGCATTGTCTGTCTTCTATTAAAATATTTATATCAAAAATAAGTCTTGTAGATGTAGAAATTTGTTTAGACAACAAAATGTCTCTTTTTTGGCCAGTGTATCCCAAAATGTTAACTTTCAGATGCTAACCTGTCTCCCTATTATGCAATTTAGAAAAAATATTACTTATTACTTGTTAAATAAATAATTAAATACCCGAAAGGGCAAAGCTGCTAGGAAAAGGTTGTGGATGTGCCCTCGTTCGAGATTCTCCATCGAACGTGACCTGTCTCATACTGTCCGTGTTTGCCCGTCTCAGCATCTGCTTGTTTGTTTGTTGGATTTCCAGTCCCCCCTATTGATCGTTCGGACCCTCCCCCAAGACCTGTACCCCAAACCACTTTTAGATTAAAATTCTTCCTCGGTACAATTCCCATCATGGTATACATAAAGTATACACCAATGCGATAATGTGAACTAGATGTTCAGTATAATATGCAAGATTTTGGAATTGGATAGAAATGTGTCTTGCGAGGAG
This sequence comes from Astropecten irregularis, assembly GCA_963971285.1. Lineage (NCBI taxonomy): Eukaryota > Metazoa > Echinodermata > Asteroidea > Paxillosida > Astropectinidae > Astropecten > Astropecten irregularis. The sequence goes on along the minus strand of OZ020264.1, from coordinate 1,906,454 downwards.
TTTGATTTAGATAGCCATCATGACATTTTGATGATATCACATTATTTTATTTCGTCTCAGGATGCGGATACTAAGCTGACACACGGACTGCAAATCAAACAGTAGGACGGACGGACAAACAAGGACGTGGTTTTAGTCACGTACAAGGTAAGTGTAGATCCTGCTGTTACGTGTGTTTTGAGTAGATGGGTTGAGTTTAAAGCGAAGCCATGCATTTGAAAGCTGTAGTTTGGTTGTAAAATGCAGGCGCATCAACGAACAGTTAACGATTCAGTGCGGTGAATATCTCAGCACTCATTCCCTTCGTTGTACGCACATTAGCCTCTTAAAACCCGTGAGACAATTTCATGGCCCTGCTTAGCACAACAATTAGCTAACCATGTAATCATGTCTTAATTTTTATTAAGACAAAAACTTCCTTCAAATAGTATTGTTTCAGTGTTAGACCGTGACCTTTAAACTTCACAGTAGATCAAAATGAGTGGTTCATCGTCTGCATTTAACCCCATGGAGACTAAAATAGCAGACAGACATAATCACAAATTGACCCATTGCACTGCTGGGTGGCGAGAAGCAGTTACCGAGCAAAGTGCCTTGCTAAGGAACATAAGCATCTCAACCCTCAAGTTGGTAGGCCTGGCATGGTATCAAATCTTTATAATGCAATCATTTGATTGGTCGGCTCAGAATGAGCAAAATGAGATTGAGAATAACATCCTTCAATTGGACTTGAATATTTCTGAAGTTATAGAGTCATAGCCTTTAGGTATACCAGATCTGTATTTTGAGATTTAGACAAACAAATTGTTTGTTCCTTATCAAATTTGCAAGAATACGGCATTCCATGATAGACCGCTCGGCATGCATAACGCGGTACACAGTAAACAAACCCACATCGTCAATAATAAACTCCCATATGTCCATTAGAGTTTCTACTTTTGTAACAATTTCCCCCAAGGGTGACGAACGAAAAAAAAAAAGAACTTCAGAAATCAATTCTTTCTCACAAAATGTCCGTATAGCTTTGGCGTGACCCGGCGTGAAACCATAAACCGTCCCGACCAAAGAAAAAAACCTTCTTGCCCAGATCGTTCACTCTCGATGATGACCGTCAAGTGCCCTAGACCGAGAGCCCTCTGGCGACGTCACGTGATCTCCTTCCGGTGATTCGAGCCTTTAAAAAGCGGCGCAGGCCCTTAGCAACCCCGTCAGCTGACCGGTCAGACGGTATATAGGTTTAGAAAATTCCACAATCATACATCTCCCTTTTTTTCTTCCAAGCTTCCACGGAGTCGCGATATTTTGTGAGCGGTTGTGGATTTCTCGCACGTGGCAGAAATTGCAACATCTTATGGCGGGCTTTTCTCTTTTCCCGCGCTTTTTTTCCACTCCGTTCGTCTGCTTTGAGTACTATAGTCTAACACGCGCATTTAGCACATATCTTTGCGAGAGATACGTTGCATGCAAGGGAAGATTTTGTCCCCTTCGGCGAAGATTTGCCTTTCGCCAAACATTCACAGCACGGTAACACCCTCAACAACAAAGGCCTTTGCGCTGCAAGTCTGTGGCAGGATTTTTTCCTTCTTTTTCTTCGTTATGTTGTAAATTTGGATTCGATAACAGTCGCGCTTCCGTTTTATCGCCACGCGCTACACGCTCCCTGCTCAATCGTGTGATATCATAAGGGCTGTAATAGTCAACGAGCTTGCCTTAGAATTAGGAGTCTAGGTATATTGCACGAGTCACTTTGAAGGACAGATCCGTACTCATCTTAGAGAACTAAAACCGATAAAAACCGGACAGCACTCAAGGAGAAAATCATGCCAAAGTAAAACACGATACGAATACTGATAATACACGCCTGCAATTTCAAGATGAGCACGAACTGTTTGTAAACCGGTGAGCTCTCTGTTACTCTTGTCCGTCTCAACACGTTTGGGTTGGGTAGGGCTTTCAAGGACCTACCACTCGTGGGTTTAAAGGTTTATATCTTCTCCGTGATGAGTTGGTAAATAGTGGTGTTAATGAATACCGAAGGGTAGCGATTTCTATCTTGAAACGCAAACCATGTTAATAGCTTTTCATGCTCGGTTTTAATGACAAGATGAAGTCCTTGATATCAGTGTCCAATTTCATATACTTTGGCTCAACTTCACGTATTTACTTACTCACTAAGACCAGCCCACACTTATCACCATCACTTCTCACAGAGCCTTAGCTTCCGGAACTAAGGCTATGTCTATTGTCTTGGTGTCTCTGTGTATTTCCAATGGAGCGAAGACCTAGGCCTAGCTCTAGACCACAGGTTCGGATGCAGCCTCGTAAGTTAATTTTTGTCAATGGGGGCGCTATAACTATGTCTGGTCAAGTGGGGGCGCTGTTTAAACGGACGCCATCTTTTGGTACAAGTTCAATACACGGGTTTACACTTCCAAAAAAGCCCATGCGTGATAGTGCCTCGTTTTGAAGTCGCGATCAAAACTGCTGAAGTGTAAACCCGTGTATTGTCTTCGACAATGGACGGGCTTTAAAATACACTTCGGAAGGTGCGCACGCGTGGAAGTGCCTCGTTTCGAAGTTGCGATCAAAATCTAAGATGGCTGCCATGGTGTAAACCCGTGTATTAATCTTATGAATAATATGTTTGTAATGATTTGTAATGACGTAAATCTACACATGGAGTAAACATGAAAGTATATTCGGTTCCAACGAGGCTTTTAAACCTAGGTATCTGTGTCTTTGTAAACGTGTGATACTGTCTTGCACAGTATCCCATTTTGCTATAGATGGTGACTTATGGAATGTTTAGGCTTATGCCACATATTAAGACAATTTACAAGCCATCAGTTGCAGGCAATCTCCAAGAAGAAATAACATTCATCTTTCAAATTGTTTTATATAATTTTCTTGTGGACGTGAGAAACTACCAGAAAAAATTACTTCTGGGGTCGATTTCACCAAACTTGTCGTTACTTGCTATCAATCGTAGGACTTTAGATGCATTGCAGCGCTACGTAGGGTAGAACCCCTACGATGGGTAATCCTTCTTAACTGGAGTTACGATCGATCGTAGATCTTCGTAAAATCGACCCTGTACCACCGAGATTTCACTCTTGCATGCGGTGTAGTTGGTTGCCTCTAAGTTGCATGTGAAAGTTGCCTCGTGTGGCATTTATGGGCATTAAACATAACCAACATAATCACTGGAATATTATCCAGTGTCTTAAACACGTGGAAATCCCATCTTGTAATACCACACCAATCCCCACATGTCTTAATACGCTAGTATCAGCCTAACATAATCTGTGCATGTTTTCCCAATTTGGGGATGACTCATATGTTATATTATATCTCTGTAATTATTATATTTCTCATTCATATTCATCTTGATCAGCATATTGTTTTTTTCCTGTGTATACTAATTTGCTTCCATGAGCAAGGATGCACTCCTTGTATCATCCCCCTAAACCAACCCCTCGCTCCTGGAGAAATTGGAGCCGAATGTCTTAAGTCAAGGGAGCCCCTAAGCGACTGTCTCGCAGTAACCTTCGTATAAATCAGGGACAAGTGAAATTGGGGAAGAGACTTTAATTAGTAGTTATGTGTCCAGGATGCAGCGAATCATCTTCATACATAATTTTAGACAAAGCAGAGTTCGTTTTACCATCTGGGACCAATTTCATAGAGCTGCTTAGCACAAAAATTCGCTAAGCAAGTCATTTCTGTCTTAGTAACAACAGGATTAACAACCACATTTCCACGTATTGTGTATCACTTGTGATTGTTCCTTGGCTGATATTCGCTGGCCATGAATATCAAATCGAATAATTGTCAATGGTGGTTTGTTTGATTGTGCAAGCTATTTTTGTGCTAAGCAATTTTTTTGTGCTAAGCAAGACTATGTAATTGGTCCCGGCTCTCATCCGTGTATACGACCGACCTCCAAGCAGATGCTATGTGTCTTCCTGTTGTTCTGTTGTGCGGTGTGTTTCACCACCAGCGGCATCCTGCATGGCATTTTAACACATGTGCCGCTGAAACCACGACCGTCTTTGGCCTTGGCTTTGGCCTTCGTTGTCTCCTTCAAACTTCCCACTGAAAAGTGTGATTTTTTTATCAAGGAAGCGCCTCTTGTGTTTATGCAGTGACAAAGTGATTGGAAGGAGATATGTGGGGATTTGGAAGCATTGCAAAGTCTCTTCTCAGTTTTTCGAAAGTTAATACTCTCATGAAGTACATTGATCAGATGTTGCTGTACCGTTTCTCTGGTTGCAGCATTGGTTGCTGTGCGTATCTTAAATGATCCTTGAGATATACAGCGGTAATTTGTGAGTGGTTTCAATTTTGCATGGCTTCTGATTGCCAAAGGAACAAAGATAGGCCTAATTGACTATAAGGGATACCACCAACATAGGGCTGGATAGCTCAGTTGGTACTGCTGTTACGGTATTCCGTGGTCGCTGGTTCGAATCCCGCTCCAATTAATTTTTCTGTGTTCACATTTAAATGACTTAAAATGTGTCCAGTCAGTTCCCCTTGTGGTTATTTGATGATCTTTTTTGTCCATAGTAGTTTTTAAATAATATTTCATTTTGTTTTAGAGTGGCTAATTCATGAGTCGTGAAAAACTTTTTTGCAATTTTTAAACCAGGTATTGTGAACATTACAAAAATTATCGTTTCTAAACCTTTGATATTCAATTCAGGATTTCTACATAGATCATTCTGCACTGAACTAACGTGTACATCATTTCACATGAAGTTTCGAACACTGTCGGTTTATGCAATCCCAAGTTTCTTTACCACCGCGCCGAAGTCAAAGACATACCGATGAGATTGGAATATTTCAGGCTCATGTCTCTGTGTGTATGCGTCGCATTGCACGTAATCTCGGTATTCCTTCTCGGAATAAGAAAAAAGGGCAGAAGCTCCCCAATGATGAAGCATCTGACTTATAGATCTGCCCAGGCTGATTGTTTATACGAAGTAGAAAAGCATCTGTGATCCAAGACTCATCAGAGGCATTTGTGGAGTAAATAAATCCCTGCCCGTCTCCAAACCGAGCAGGATTTTTCCTTATTTCCATTCTGCAATCTTCCTGGTCGCTCAGCCGTCACCTCCCAGGTCCCCTCGCTATCTCCTTGCATCTTATCCCCACAGTCAAACCCTACTTGAGTCGGTTTAAATACCGCGGGGTGGTTTTTATTAAAAGCCATAGACTGACCAACCTGGGGCGTGTCAAGCGGCTCGCACGGCTCGATCGAGCCAGGCATGCCCGTGACATACACCAGGGCATGAATTCAACGGCTCAGCGGCGTACCACTCGGCTGCTCACCGGCAAAAGAAGACGACTCGCCCCGGGGATGTACTTGTTAAATCCAGCCCGGACAAGTCAGGTGGAAAGTGTTGGACACGGTTTTCATAAAAATGCCGGTCATGCTAGTCAAAATGCTCCCCTATTCCTTTCCCTCGATCCCGCGCGTTTGACGAGGGAGTTTGGGGTCCGGGTGCGTGAGAGCAGACCCACCAGACGTTTAATTTTGATAAAAGAGGAGCAGTTGCCCCCTGGGGGTATAGAGGAGAACACATCTTGAAAGAGAGAGGGGGATAGTGAAGCAGCGTGCTCGGTGGGAAACGAGCGGTGCAGTCGTGGTGGCTTCCCCCTTCTATTTCTCCCTCTTGCCCCCTTGGCCCTCCGTCCCCCTCCTGGTCATTTCCAGGAGTCCGCGTTAATACGGAGTTGTTCGCTCTAAGATGTTTTGCTGCGCCTTTCCTCCGTTTGTTCGTCTTTAGGCGTGCATAGTTATGCAATATTAACACCCTGGCCGTGGGACGTAGTCATCGCTATCGATTACGATATCAATACTGGGTTCGATTTCACCAAACTTACTATCAACCGTAGGACTTTTGATGCATTGAAGCCCTACGTGGGATAGGCTCCTTCGTAACTCGAGTTACGATCGATCGCAGGGTTTCGTGAAATTTCCTTGGTCCGGCATGCATGAAAGAACGCTACGGTGCCTTTTAAAAACCAATAATGAAGAATTGTCTGAAAAATTAACCAAAAAGATATTAACAAGAGAAACAAGAACTTTGTGTAAGACTACACGTAAGCTAAGATTGAAGTCATCGGATCTTAAGATTGATTTTGTCGTAAATCGTAACAGTTGATACGATAATACCCAATCGACCGGCTGACATCTGATATTCCTATCGCGGTATTACCCCGTGTCAATAATTGGAAGCGCTACTCCAAGAAATCAAACAGACTTTTCATCCGAACGGTAAGCCACTGTCCCTCTCGCCTCTAGGCAAGCGAAGGAGAAAGATCTAGCTGCCTCAGTCCTAGGACTACGGTCCGTTTAATAACTTCCAGGTGAAACGAGAGCTTGGAGTGCCTTTAATGAGTGGACACGGTGCAAACATTGCCATGCTTTTTAAGTAATAGCTTCAAGTTCAGAAGTGTTTTGTTTTAAAGGTAACACCTGAGTGTGTGCGAAACAGATACTGATATCAGATACAGTGTTGTGTACTGGAGTTTACCAATACCATGAGTAGTCTAGTTGATGCTTATTTAAAACCCTAACAGCGCAAAATGCTTTCCATTTCTAGGTACCATATACTAAATCTTACTATTTAGTATTTTGTAGTACTGTCAGAATGAGATTGTAAAGAGTACCCAGTACTACAAAGTACTATTTTTGTATGAAATCCAAATACCTCGAGTACCGATTACTACAGCATACTACTTGTAGTAATTTTTAGTATTTGGTGCTTTTAGGGTACCATTTTGTACTTACATCGTTTATCGATTTCAAATTATCATTCCATTTAACACAACCAACGTTTTCTTAACGAATTTTCAAGTTGTTTTACGTTAAGGTCATTTGGCATTCAAATAAAACAAAATAACCTTTATAAATTGTTTCCTTTTATTAAATACAAGTAATAAACTGCTGCAAACTGCTCATCAGCCAAAATGACGATGTGAAATGTATAACATGCTTGGAGTGAGGAGGGCCTGACGTTTCAATCCTAGCAGGATCTTTCTCAAAGTATTCCTTTTTTAAGCCTTCATTTCTAAAACTAACCTATCAGTGCATCTGCACAATGTTTATAACATTCAGTCATTGATTGAAAAAAAAAACCACTTGTGTCTACATTCCTAAACAAGAAAACTATGTGCAGATTACATGTTGATAATTACAATGTGTGAATGTAATACCGTAGATGGCGGTGCTGAAATATATAATGTACACATTGATCAATAATTGGTCGGTCAATCAAAATTGAGCCGTTTTGAACAAGATGTGGTACACTTAAAGCAATCACATAAATGTGCTGAGCAATCAATTAATCAATTAATATTGATCAGTTAAATGCAAGAGCAATCTAGCCAGCTAAATCAGTTGTGGTGATGCGTTTATACCGTTGGATTTACGTGATCACACTACAAACTACACACATAAATCCCTTCACGCAGTTTTAATCACGCAAGGCACTTCGTGGCGTCGCTGGTCCGCCATCTTTGACTACGGCTTTGCATATCACGCCACCGCCGGCCGGTCCCCACCATTTTGCCGACGACAAAAACCTTCAGACCATTTTTTATTTCCGTGCGTAATTACTTATCAGTCAGTGGCTACGTCTGATAAGAATCTGACATCATCACTCCGAAATGCCAACAAAATATAGCCCCAGCCTTTTTGTCTGAAAAATCCCATCAGAACACGCATTTGACATTTTATTGCAAAAACTTCATATTGTTTTATCGATCAGCGAAAACGGATTGTGTGCCTTTGTATAATTATACTCATACGTCAAACTAGTTTTATACGTTGTGACCAGGCATAGCGGCCACGGATGTCCTCCCACAAAATGCTTAAACATACATTTTCTCTGATTAAATATGTCTTGAGATGGGTGGAAAATAATAAGGCACGGTCTCGTTATTGGCCCGGGCCCCAGCCCCGTCTTCTCCAGCAATCGTACGGTCGATCGGAAAACTTCCCTTCGCTCGTTGTGCAATTTCACGCGTGGACAAGTTTTTCATTACTTGTTTGCTTGGGGCGAATTTCCCAAACCCCCCACGATTTCTTCTTCTTCTTCTTCTTCTTCGTCTTCTTCAATTTTTGCCTATCAGCAGGTGCTTGGGAAGATGATGAAAATGAAGGAATCGGGAAGACAGAGGAATCTTTAACCTCGTTCCCTGAATATTGACTGGGCTCGTTATGTCTCCCCTGACATCACTTGAGTTAAAGGTAATATCATACTTTGGGTTTTATCAAAAAATACAGATTCATGGGCAACAATATCAAGACAGATACAGTCACAGTCATCTGTGAAAATTTTAGTCCCATACGGTGCCTACTTTTTGAGAAAACAGTGAAAAACGGCCACAGTATTTCTTAAGTCTTTTCTCTTTTATTTTTGATCTTTTAAAAAGATTTTCGGTCGTTGTTTTACTCTTTTCTCCATAAATACAGCAATTCAGGCGAAACAATGTTAACGGTATGTTTCTACCACCGCCATCTTCATACCCTGTAAGTTATACGTAAATCTTTGAATAATTATCAGGTTTTGGCTTCTTACAAAAGTATGATACTACCTTTAAGAATCCCTCCACTACTTAAGAGATCTGCCATCGTCATTTCAGATCTTACGACTACGTTTTCTGTTAACGCAATTACTCGCAATAATTCTTATACACTACTCCTGTATAACGTAAGCAAAGCTGAATATAAGAGACTTGGTTTTTAGAGCGAAAATGTTTCTATAAATGAAACGATGACATTTAAAAGCTGGCCTTCATGTCACATCTAAACCTCATCTTCTTATGAATGTGTCTTGGTGTCAGTTAACAGTATGTTCTGCCTATTGTCTGTCAATGAAGCTGGATACTGACATGTGAATTATGTAGACGGTGACTAACATTGTCCATGGACGTCTAATGTTGAAAAGCAGACGATCTTGTGGTATATGGCTTGCTATATAATAGAACATTGTATGAAACATTTAAGATTTGTAAACATCGGCATGACGTAAGAGGGCCTCTCCTGGTCCATTACGTATCCTATTTCCAAGTAGAAAACCGGGCAGTGCAAATCTAAATGGAGGAGATTGCCAAAAGTAAAACAAAAGAACGAACGTGGGTAACATTGAATGCCAAAGACATCAATGTTTGTGCGAGGTTATACTTATTCCTGTGGTGTTCAAACTGTGAACTCTTTGATATTAGAAAGGGACAGTGTGGTTCGCGTTTGGAAACAGATCCACGGTTGCAAAGCAAGTACAAAACCAAAGGAGATGTTGCTTAACAAAAATTGTCCAAACAAGAGAGAAATAAAGAGAAAGATTTGAGGCTTTGCGTGGTGACAATTGGTATGTGGATCGGTTTGTGGAAACGCCATGTAAGAATCGTTCGTACTTTCGCACTTCTATTTCGTTCGCACTTCTCGTAAGGTCTCAACGTTTCGACTAGCCTGCTCTAGTCATCGTCATGAGACAAAAGAGAGAATTTATTATCGATTAAAAGATTACAACTTTACAAACAAACCGCAACATAATGCGCTCAGATCGCACCTCTGAGACTTCCGCGTCACTGTTCCGTTCTCCTCATTGGTTAGAAGTCATCACGTGTCATAGACTGGCCCGCCCATTACCAATCACGTGGTCGCTCGTGAGACACCTGAAGGGGAGAAACTTAATGTCACGTGGGGTACATGAGGATGACGTGAGATCCGTTAAAGTTATAAACACCTGGAGTTGACCTTATAGGGGAAGTAAGTCAGGGCAAAAATTTTGCCAACAGATGAAAAATAAACAAAATAATCATCGTTTTTATTTATTTACTTTTTGCACGGGATCTTTTGTTTCCGAATGCGGATGTTTCTTTAATGGTCGGATTACATGAACGTGTAGGCCTATATATAGATTGCTTAGCCGGATCCCAGACTAATATTCATCCGCCGGCATATTATTTTGGGCGTCGCTAAATTAAAATGTTCTAATTGGTTTGAAAAGAAGGAAAAGATTGACCCAGAAGAAAAAGAGGGATGGTTTGCAAAAACAATCACTCACCGCTCTCTACGAATCCATCTTGAAAAGAAAATACTCGACAACACCTATAGGCCTAATCATAGCAGGAGAAAAAAGAGGAAGCAATGTTTTCTGGAAAGCCAAACGATCATCCCCCCCCGTTTACAATCAGCCGCATGTGAGTAGTTCTCGGATACATAATCCTGGCTGAAATGAATGGGAATTGCTTGGATTCGAGAAACATTGATTGAAAGTTGCTGTGCGTGTGTTTTCTTGTCCGTTCTCGTGCTTCATTTTCGTTATGTTTTGCTTGTTTCATGATTGTCACCGGGGCTTGACAATCTAGCCCAAGGGGTCTCTAGGAAGATTTCTTCTCCTCCCAAAAAGTACACCACTTCAGCAACTTCAGTATTATGGCCTGCTTGCTTTTTTTTAATAAGCCTCTGCCGGCGATTGTCTATTAAGAAAACTCCGGAGGTTTTTGGCTTGTTCGTGTTTTGGTGAACTTTCCAAGGTTTTCTGGGACACGAGAGGAAATGGCTTTTAGAATGGGCATAGGAAGTTTAGAATACAGTAAAACAAAATACAAATAGATATTACATTTTGAAGTAAATCAACCCTTAAGGAAATAGAATTATAATTACCGTGAATGTGTCATTAGGGATACTTTCTCATTGGGTCGTGCACAAACTTTACTTACCTATTTCTAAACATCCTCCAAACCAATGAACTTGAAATTGACATATGTTCATAATTGAGAGCATTCTCTGTCTTCTATTAAAATATGGAATTAAAAATATGTCTTTAAAAGGTAGCTGTTATAATAGGGAGACATCGAAAAGTCTCCCTATTTGCAGATGTCTCCCAATTGTTCACTTTTAGACGCTAAAGTGTCTCCCTAATATGCAATTTAGATAAATTTAGTTCTGTATTAAGAATAATCACTCATAGAGTATTAAATATCAGATCATTTATAATAACTGTTTGTCTCTAAATTTCGTTTGGAAGCTTAACTCATATTTCAAACTTTCATTGAATTGTTTATAATGCAATGATTGTAATTTTACTGAGGACGATAGTTTATTAAAAATGTAGCAATTGAATTAACTATACTCTCTGTTTCCAACTCATTGGAAAAGGATGTAGGCGTAATCTAAATGCCAAACGTGCAGTGGGCCATCCCTTGACCTTCAAAACCGATTGAAAGGGATTAAGGGGATTAGTCGGTGTGTGGGTTGGTTACGGTAGTCTAGGATTATCTCTTAATGAGATTTGAGGAGATCTTCGGCTTGATTGTCGAAGCATTACATTGTACTTGTAGCATAAGGTTTATGAAAATGAACTGCCTTTTGGAAATAAAGAAGGTTTTAGTTTGATTCGCGTAAAAACCAAAGCGGTGGGTTAAACTAGACACTCCGGACGTCTGTCTGCTTCGGTCATCACTCCGATGACCGACGGTAACGGATTTCTCCGGGGAGGAAATCCTCATGCGTTCGGCGAAGGTTTATCCATGTCAGCCGACTAGGAACTATTCCTAGAGGGACTAGGCCTAGCTCAAGATGATCTGGGGCCAATTTCATAGAACTGCTTAAGCAAAAAACAAATTGCTTAAGCATGAAAAGTCTTCCTTGATCAAACAGGATTACCAACCAAATTTTCACGAGATGTTTAATGCTTTTGACTTGTATTCAACCATTGTTTGCCGAGCATAACATTCACAAGGAGCCTTGGCTGAAATACTGATTGTATTTACCAAGGTTTTTGGTGCTTAAGCACATTTTTGTGCTTAAGCAGCTCTATGAAACTGGCCCCTGATTGTCGTAGTTATTGGCGTCTGGTGTTCTCTTATTAGTCTAACGAACCATCCAGGATTCTTTGGTCGATCAGACAGGAGGCTCCTTTCCTACCCACTGCTAAGCCCCATCCCTCAATCATTACCAGCCTCCTAGACAAAAAATGTCTCCAAATGTCTCGAAAATCATTCTGACATTTCACGAATTCGAAACGACGTACGAACAGCAATTATTACCATTTTGGATATCACAGAATACATCGATAGCGACAGTGTTAATATACGCAGCCAAGATTTACGCTCTCGATAAAGCAATCATAATTTCATTTCACTCGGAAGTTATTCAATGTAATCAAGCGTCAGCTTACAATATCGTCGTGTATTTCTTTTACTCGGTTCTGTTATGAGACGATGTCTAATGTTGTTATACACTCATGGTTTACTCCGTGGAGAAAAACGTGGGAGAGATAGGGCGTATATACGAATTGGAGGCTTAGGGCTCAGGCTCAGGCTCAGGCTCAGGCTCAGGCTCAGGCTCAGGCTCAGGCTCAGGCTCAGGCTCAGGCTCAGGCTCAGGCTCAGGCTCAGGCTCAGGCTCCATCTCTGACATCCATATGCTGAAAATATAGGTTGTGGTTTTTCACTGAAGCTGAAACTCTGTTTTCCTTTTCAAACCCGAGAATCTACTTCCAAACCGCAGCCAAAAGCCTCTATTTTTGATACCAGTTATTTCAGAATGGATTCACGAAATGGAGCCGGAGCCTGAGACGGAGCCTGAGCCCCCGTTTCGTAAACGCACATAGAGAGAGAAAGTAGAGATTCTGATTGGTGCAAACGATTATTGGTAAGTCAGATGACGTCACGTTCCAGGAGGTCACATGAGCTTGACACAACCTTGTTCCCGTCATGCCGTAGGACTCAGTTACGTCACTGATCACATTTGCATTATATGCCCAGCGTTCAAGTAGTGTATTTCGGAAACCTTGAAGAGCGCTCAGTCGCCCCCGCGGGAACGAGAACGCGGTACATTTAAAACCATCAATGACGTCACTTGACAACATCCCCCGTAATTATTGATGTATCTGACACCAGTTTCTCCGGAAAGCGGAAATGTTTTTACAAAATAATATGGTAAACAACGGTATCAGAATTATTCGGAGTAAATTGTTGTAAACACCAAATTAATTGTGTTGGCCCTATTATGACAATAAATTGTGTTCACGGTTTTTCTTCCTTTAAATAGTATGGTTTCAATGTAGGGCCGTGACATTTAAATTTCACAGTAGAACAAAATGAGAGGTACATGGTCTGGGGGTAAATTTCATAGCCCTGCTTAGCTCAAACTAATTTGCTAACCATAAAATTTCTGTCTTAATAAAAACAGGATTAACAACCAAATGTCTATTGTGTATCGTTTACGATTGTTCTTTGGATGTTGTTCGCTGACCATGAATATCAAATGGAATCTTTGATGGTGGTTTGTTTTATTGAGCAAGATATTTTGTGCTAAGCAATTTTTTGGTGCTTAACAGCTCCATAGCCTCAGATGCCTTTGGCCTGTGCAGCTACTTGGCAAGTCTTTGGTGTGTACATGTTTGTGTGTCTCCCAAATGATTTTGAGGTATCAGCGAGAAAAAGGGAAGACCACGTCCCATTGTAGTAGTTTTTCGACCTTTGATCGAATTCACACAACACCACAGACACATTCCTTAACTTCTTCGCACATGCAATCTTCATTTCCAACTTCTTGGCCTTGTTTACCAGTCATTTATTTCGTCCTCTGGGCTTCACCTGAAGTCCAGGATGAGTACCGTGGGCGTTTCCGCCTCCAATCCAGCCTTGATTGGAGGCTACGTCCCGGAGAGGCTACGTCAACTTTTGCTGGAACGATAATAATCAAAGTGGAATATACGTTCCTAGAAATGACAAAACCTTAGGCAATAAACAGACTGCCTTTTTACCTTTCAGCTAAAAAGATCTTCAAATTAAATCTTTTGAAGTATGTGTGAGTATAGCTGTCATGATATCAGCTATTAGCTGTTTACCTTTTCGCGCCAAATTAATCTTTGAGGGTAGGCTTTATTGTCAGGGAGGTTGGAGGCTGGAATGTAATGCGTCTTGAGAAAACATCAACACCATAGGCTTTTCATTGGATGTGGGATTCTATTTGTCAAAACTCATGATGTTGTTGATGAGATCGAAGTTTTCTCATGTTGGCTTCACACATTTGGGGCCAATTTCATAGAGCTGCTTAAGCACCAACATTTGCTTAAGCATAAACAATTTTTGGTAAATAAAAGTCAGTATGCCAGCCAAAACTTCTTGTGAATGTACGTTCAGCAAACAATGGCCGAATACAAGTCAAAAGCAGTAAACATCACATGGAAATTTGGTTGGTAATTTCGTTTTTTGATCAAGGAAGACTTTTCATGTTTATAAGCAAATTGTGTGCTTAAGCAGCTCTATGAAATTGGCTTCTGGCCAATGCAGCATTGTCGTACTTTACACTCTCTCTGTTGTGAAGGGAAAACGGTACTATCCCGTGCAATTATCAACTTGTAGTGCACTTTCAGTTCACCTTATAAGTCGAGTTCAGTGTTCTCTACCAGGGGCCAATTTCATAGAGCTGCTTAAGCACAAAATTTACTTAAGCATGAAAAGTTTTCCTTGATCAAACAGGATTGGCAACCAATTTTCATGTGATGTTTAATACTGCTTTTGACTTGTATTCGGCCATTGCTTGCTGTGCATAACATTCACAAGGAGTTTTGGCTAACATACTGATTTTATTTATTAAGGTTTTTAGTGCTTAAGCAAATTTTGGTGCTTAAGCAGCTCTATGAAATTGGCCCTAGGTCCGCATTGTTTACGATCCTACGTCAGAGTTGCAGTGCTTTTCCCCCAAGGCGGGAAAAAGCAGACGTTTTACCTCTTAGTCTTTAAGAGCCGTCAATAATTTTGTCCCAAATGAAATGACATTATAGATTGTGATGTGCACTGTAAACTCGTCAACAATTTAATGTCATTTGGAGTTATCTATCTCTCATATATCCTAAAATGATTAGTGGTGAAAACTGAACCCTAAAATAATTTGACCCCGTTTTGCGAGTTGGCACTAGCCTTAATAAACGAAGCGATTGCCGATGTATTTGTCATCTACAAACCAATGTTTTGCTAAACTCTTCTTTCTTTTACACGCTGACAATACATGCAGATCAGCAGAGAAACTTGGTCAGAAACTAATTTTCAGCGAATGAATTACCCAGAATCCGGCCGGGCATCACTCGCCATCTTGCCCCCGTCACAGCCCACCTATCCTCGCCAGACAATCCCACAAAACTACCCCGGCCTACAAAAAAACCCTTGCCATTTCCCGCGGAAAAGAAAGCAAATCTACTCTCTGTGTGTTATAAACCGTTAAATGATTAAAATACAATTTGATTCTGTGGTCGTACGTGAAAGAAAATGTCGACTGTTGAATTTGTCTGATTCTAGGTTAATTAAGGGTTACCGACCGGGTCACTTGTTAAAAATAGAAAACCAATCACGGTATTCATTTCTCTTTGCCTTAGAATGTCACGGTATGAATTATGCATACCAGGGCTAGGCCAAGTGGACAGATATAATTTATAACCATAAAATCTATTTTGGTTCATTTTTGTAAAATAGCAGCGCGCATTTTGCATTGGTGCATAATTATTAATTTTTGCAGTTTGTATGCGGAATATAATACATGTGTTGCAAACGCGTTTTCATGGAAGGCGGTAGCTATGGACATAGGAGTGGGTGTTTAGATCAACACTCGGGTCAGTTTGAGTTCGAGTTGTGGGGGACTCTTTGGCGAAGGAGGTGATTCGGAATGGCGTTCAGACAAATTTCATTCTGTAGCCGTTTATGTTTGGCTCGAGTGCTCGCCAGGTCGTACACAGACCTGGCGAGTGAAATCGGTCTTAATGCTTGTAGCCGCGTTCTTGTTCATGTAAAATCTAGCTCAGGTTGAATATGATTAACGTTTGACATTTTTCATTCCATGAAAAATTTAGGTGCATTATTAATTAATATTGTTTCATTTGAGCTTTAATTTTTTTTAACTGCCATTGGTAGAGTTTATTAAATTAAAAAAAACAATGCGGCAATATTTAATAATTGGTTTTTTTATTATTATCAAATAACCACAAGGCAAAACTGACTGAATTTTAAAGTCATCGAAAAGTGATTAAAGAAAAATTGACAGGAGCGGGATTCGAACCGGCGACCTCCTGAAAACCGTACAGTTTTTTTTAGTCAAATTTATTTCAGTCAATGCATTTTCCGCTTCTTAGAGAAATCTCCTCGTCTTGAAGTGGCTCAAGTTTTTCGTCCGTTTGAGAACCATCTTTGCGTAAAGAAGACAATTTCCAGTTATTGTCGGTCAACCATTTCCGACTGCCTATTAGTGAAACCTTGCTGCATTTCTAGGAATCCCATCTTCAATTCTAAGACAAAGACTATTAGGAGTCCAGGCACAACCTCCTTCCCGCTATTTAGGTCAGTTATCACCTCCACCCCAGAAGCTTTTGCGAGGGGAGGGGTGTATGTGTATTGTGTATACCCCCTGGTTTGGTCCATGTTGCTCCTCAAAGCTTTGCTGGGGGCCGTGCACATACACGGTGGGGACCGGGACTTCATTTCCCCCAGCCTCCCGCGACCGCGTTTCTCTCGCTCGAGTTGTCCAGGGCGGAAACGCGCTTCTCACCCCAGCCACGGTGTACCGGTGAAAAATCTCTGCCCTTTCCGATCCCAAGACCGCGGGCCTCTTGACGTGAACGTGCAGCGCGCTCGGTGGGAAGACAAGCGCCGTCACTTCTGGGTTATTCCAGGCGGACGGTGGATCCTTATCTCCGTTCAACATCTTCGTCCGAGCCTGGAAGATCTATTTGCTATATCAGCATCTTAATATTATTTTTTCCTCGCTCTTCTTTGCAATATTATACCAGTTATGACTTCAGAGAAACTCTATTTGAAGTTGGTAAGAATGAATCTTCCCTAAGGACGGAAGGGTTGGTGTTTACGATTGTTGCTTACGACGAGGCGGATCTCTAACTGTCTCAATGACGTCGTTTATTTTGGTTGCCTGTCAAATACTGCCATTATTAAACTCAAGTATTCTGCTGCAATTATTGTTGCAGTTATTCTCTTCAATTTTCTTAAACCAATCTGGACCAATTTCATAGAGCTGCTTAAGCACAAAATTTGCTTTAGCATGAAAAGTCTTCTTTGGTCAAACAGGATTACCAACCAAATTTTCAAGTGATGTTTACTGCTTTTGACTTGTATTCTGTCACTGTTTGCTGAGCGTAATGTTCACAAGGAATTTTGGCTGGCATACCTATTTTCTCTACTAAGGGTTTTGGTGCTTAAGCATAATGTTTGTACTTAAGCAGGGGCCAATTTCATAGAGCTGCTTAAGCACCAACATTTGCTTAAGCACCGAGAACCTTGGTAAATAAAACAAGTATGATAGCCAAAACTCCTAGCGAATGTTATACTCGGCAAACAATGGCAGAATACAAGTCAAAAGCAGTAAACATCACGTGAACATTTGGTTGTCAATCCTGTTTGATCAAGGAAGACTTTTCATGCTTAAGCAAATTTTGTGCCTATGAATATTGGTCCCAGATTACTAGGAAACATGCGTATTAACAATATACACGAACGCCTGCTCCCTTTGAATCTGTTTGATTGAATGATTGCTGGTTAAATCCACGTATGCAAAGGACAGTGTTGTAGTCGAGACCTGGAAGTCCGAGACCAAGACCTTTTTGTACATGTATAAAAGTATTGGCATACATTTACTTCAACAAAAATGTGCAAATTGTCTCGGCTTGCCAGAAACAAACAGCAATTTTGCTTTAATTTTAGTTTTTGAGGGGGCGTGGGGGTTTGTAAAATGTAGTCTCTACATTTCCCGCCATTTTTTACTTGATTTACTTAATTATAATTGCCCAAAGCAAACCTATTTTCCGGCTGGTTTGGCTTGGAGTGATTCAGTCGTTTACCGCGGGCGCTGCAAACGGAGGTATAAGGTGCGCAAATACCCTCTTTAGCCCTGCAAGCCCCAAGGGCCAGCTGCAACAACGTGTCCCTGCTGCATGGCGTGCCCTAATGCCATAGCAACGCCCTGGGCGCAGTTGTTCGAATAATACTCATGAGGTATTTTGGTTGGGTTTGTGATATAGAGGCGGCTTTTTGAGTTCATTCTAAACATTTACCTTTGGCTGCAAGAGGCGCAGTCCGCTGGTGACTTGGAGCCTTTCGCCAGGCGCTAATACTCACAAACCACTATCTGGACTTACAGAGGGCTGTTCTTGTTTTCATTGACTTGGCCTAACCGCTGGCAAGAATCTAGATTACATCGTCGTTCGGGGAGTGACCCTTGGCATTTGACCTCTGGCCCCATGACGTCAAACCGTGAGGTTGATCAAGTCGTCCGTGGGGATCTGGATGTTGAAGCTTTACCTGGCTTGAAACTTCACTTTATTAAGTTCCATAGTCTGATCGCCCAGAATATCACGCGGCATCACTGTTTCACGCACAACTAGGCTAAACGCAACCGCCTTTTAGCACCTATAAACAGCCCTGATATTACACTCCCTTGGAAAATCGGCTGCCCTTTAACCAATTGCTTTCGCTTCTTGAACTAACATAGGCCCACATTGCAGCTTGGTGTCGCTCCGCGCGAGACACCAAACCAATTCCCATTTGGTATGTTTTACATCCAGCAGGTGTCGGAGAATATTGCTTTCTGTGTGGCCAGGACCAAATAATCTTGCACTTAGTGAACGGGCTTCGTGCTGATAAATACCTAAGAGGTGGAGGTCGTACACCGGTAGAGGTGTTGGAGTGCACTTCGCAGAGGCCAGAATGCAGCTACATGCACGGCCAGTAAACCACCGAGTAATCTGTTGAGATAGCTAGGAAGAGAATATCCCAAAACATGTCATGTACATCCAGCCCTTGTGTTTACAGGATAAACAAATCCCAAGTGAAGATGTTGCTTTGATTTGAGAGGACGAAGATATTAAACTATGTGTCTTTACACGAACTTACATTGACGATACAGCCTCCCTTATGAATGCATGCAGCGATGCATGTTGATAGCAGTACAACAATCTGAGAGGAAGAACCTTCTCTGGTGCTATGTCAATATTTTTGCCCATGCTTGCAGTTTGTGGGACGAGTCACATGGAATTGGGAGCATGGTTGAATGAGGATGAAGGGGCGATGAGATTGAGGAGAAGCCTGCTTCATTTTGGTTGTGCTTTCGCTGAGATGCTTTCAGATCGATATCACAACTACCTTTTTTTTCTGATAGGCCTGTGGATGTTTTTGTTGGACATGATTCGTTTGGGTTGCGTTGTGGATGGTGGATAAATCAGGAGGGTTTGTTGGCATTCTGCTGATTCTGTTTGGTAAACATGCAGACCTCTCGGGATGGCCAAGATGAACGTGGCCACACTTGACGGCAATGTCATTCTGATCTTCAGGCCAACCTCTTTCCAAGATGGCCTCTAGTTGGGCCGGAAGACAGCGGCCATGTTGTGAACACAAGCAGTCTAACCCGTTTCTGATACAACACTTATAATAATGGCCTTGTTAGTGGCCAGGTAGGGACAGTCTTTGGCTTGTTTGTGATGGTCCACATCATGACCTACTTCATCAGGACAATGTAAGATCTGGATGGATACGTCTTCCAAGGCCTTCACCTTTATTTTGGTATGATGTAGCCTCAGTTATGGCTGCCTGCAACTCTACCATAGATGCATGGCTGGAAAGGTTTGCAAAAGGTGGCGTAAACATGTTGGCTTCTGATGGCCAAGCTATGGATGCCTTCTCCTGGACCATAAGAAGCCTGGATAAAAATGTCCATATTGGCGTAATTAGATTGGAACGCGATGGTCAACGCAATGACCACCTCCATCTGGACAATTATCCTGGTTCGATAATTCCATAAAGGTCAGACCATTGGTAAGAAGGTGGTGGTCAGTCTTTATTCTTATACATGTACTAGACTTGGTTGACATGGTCAAGCATCTTACACGTCTTGATGTCAATGTAACTTCTTCTCCTTTTTAAATGAGATGAGAATGATATGAAAGGAGCTTTGTTGCAATAAAGCTGACTATAGTGTATAAAGTTACAATGTCACGTCTTGGTGTGGGCCTAAGGACAAGAAATGATTACTTCATTTGACCTCCTTCAAGCTCTTTGGACGGACGGGTCGGTCAAAAACTGGACGCGCGTGATTCAGACTCCGGGTGATAGATGACCGGAAGCAGTGTCTTAAATAAACTGGACATGGCCATAAGGTGGAAATTGACCGGCTCGATGTTGACCGCTATAGATGAGCTTGATTACACCGCGTCCAAAATAATCACAGAAGACGGATTGTCCTGTTGAAGATTTCACGGAAATAAGAAAGTCATGGCGGTAAATAAATGGTTTATATGGGCCGGTGGAATGGTATTGTAAGCAATTGGCGTTGTAGGCCTATCGCATCTTTTATGAGCGTTCTGTTATACGAGCTGCATGTCGCATATGCGTGGGATTCCTGACCTCAACTGAAACTGAGATGTAAATATTTCGCTTTTTGTCATTACGCTCCATCGCCTCCGCTCTCGTTCGGCACTTCCATCTCAAATTATCGACGCTTTGGCTAAATCTTCCCCAAACAATCCGTTCCGTAAACGGTTATCTTTTCATTAGACGCCCCGTGCGCGTTGAGGCTAGCCTCCGGCAACGTACACATGTCCAGTTTATATTGGGGTCTATGAGGTCAATTCGCTTGGTCAACTCGGAGAGATATTGCTCACCGTGGCGAGCTGGGGTTATTCGCACCGTCGTGTCGGGTCGATTAACCCGCACATGCAATCGGCGACTCACGCTATGCGCTAGCCTCCGGCTGACGTGCACGGAGGAAAAAAGGTGTAAGACCTACATATACACAAGCATACCCACGTTATACGCGCATATAACGGACAGAAGACGTATACACGTCCCGTAAGTGACGTTAACTTCCGGTCTTTTTTCCAAATCTTAGCTCTGGCTTTCGGGCGGTCCTCAAAAAGCCGAAAATAGCCAGCTGTTATTGAGTCTTCTTTTCTCTGAACTATAAGCTCAATTCTTGTCCAAAACACGGAGTATCTTCTTCTAGACTGTATCTTCTTTAAGACTGTACCCAGAATGCGTCAAAATTCTTGTCACTTACAAAATGGCGAAGGAAACTTAATCACAGCCGGAGCTACAGCCCAAGACGAGGTTTGGGCAAAACGGTTCTAAGTACACGGTTCTTTGAAAAACACTTGCGGACCCAAAATGACGTCCCTTTTTTAATCAGTTCACGAATCTTAAAAATAGAAACGCAATACGCGCCCGTTTGTTTTTTGTTTGTTTGTTTATTTGTTTGTTTGGGTTTTTGCTACACTTACTCGTCTCAGCACTACCAAGTAATGGGAGACTTTTGAGAACCGGTCTTCAAGTCAACAGCGCACGCGCACGCACAACAGCGCAGGCGCAAAACAACGCGCGCATGCTCACAATTGCGTGCGCGTGCGCTGTTGACTTGAAGACCGGTTCTCCAAAGTCTCCCATTCTCCCCGTTTTTGTCCCACATGCATGTTGTCCTTTGCAAGAAAGGCTTTGTAATTAACATGACCCTTTAGTACACATTTCAGTCATTGAAAAGAGCATATTAAATATCTCCATCACAAATTCATATTGACCTCTCATTTCAAGTTGAATAGGAATCGCGTCTCTCATTAAAAAATGAACGCATTTTTTCTAGAATTAGAGCTTCCTAAAGCGGTCGACGAACCTTCATATTGCTATTGAACCCAACGCTTGGGGTAGCCTGTCAAATCAAACTACCCAAACCCAATCAGTTTTCATAAAAAAGTCCCCTTTAAACATGAGTCCATTTAGGTATATACACTCCGCTACATTTCACCGATGAACATAATATCCTCATCTATTTCCATTCAGAATAATTATTCCATAATATCGCCTACAGATTATATCCGTTGTCTATTTTCATAAGAGAGGCCGCTAAAGATAGCAATAGATGTCATTTTGGCCTTATATCGGTCTATTGGTTCTCGGCCCAGGGGGAAAGTGCCCAATGTAGTCACTCATAGACATCTGTTGTGCACATAGATGCGACTAGTGCACGGGTAATAGCAATCAATAATAATCGTATGTATTAAACACCGTAAGTAAAGCTGTCCAGTTAAAGATTGCATCATACTTTGGTAAGAAACCAAAACAGAAATGTTCACAGATTCACGTATAACTTTCAGGATATGAAGATGATGGTGGTAGAAACATACCGTTAACATTTTTCCGCCTGAAATGGTGTATTTATCCAGAAATTATTAAAACAACGACCGAAAATATTTTTGATCTTTTAAAAGATCAAAAAATAAAAGAGAAAAGACTTCTTTTTTTTCACTGTTTTCTCAAAAAGTGGGCACCGTATGGGACTAAAATTTTCACAGATGACTGTTACTGTATCTTAATTCCTTTATATTTTTGCCCATGAATCTGTATTTCTTTGACAAAAACCAAAGTATGATACTACCTTTAATTATGAATATCTTACATTCTTTTATTACATCTTCCTTCGTCTGTGAAATTCGTTTGAGGTGCGATTGAATGTAACAGTATAAGAGTCCTTGCCAACATTTTGAGCGCCAATTTCCTGAAAAATGAGATATCACACTGGAATATGATCCGACTTCGTCTCAGTCTGATTCTTCATCCTCTTCTTCTTTTTCCTCCTCTTCTTGAACGCTGCAGACGAGACAGCTGCAGTAAGTGCAGAGACCTGGGCTATCAGAATAGTCATTAAAATCAAATTTCAAGCCGGGTACCAGTCGCAAGCGATAAGAGGTACACGGAATTTCCGTTGGTAACTGACGGTCTTTATTGGTCTGTGCTTAGACAATGTATGAGCTTTAGTCCATGATTCAACGCCCTTTGTTATGAGAGCCTTTGGGAATGTGCAACCTATTTTGTTAACCTGCTTCATACTCGTAAACTATTAATTGAATTTTGCATATTAATATCATCTTTGCACTCGATATTATTATTATTAAAGGAATATTTATTGAGGTTACACGAACTTTGGAAAAGTCCTCCAAAGAATCCTTTTGGAAGATTTATTGCCTATCTCCATGCAATGGGGGAACTATTTACCGCTTGATAGTTTTTACCATTGCACGGAAATCCTTGTGTTCCTTATTGTTATGCCCTTAACAGTACTGGGGTCGATTTCACCAAACTCGTCGTAACTTGCTATCAATCGTAGGACTTATGATGCATTGCAGCCCTACGTAGGATACGATGGGAATCCTTCGTAGTTACGATCGATCGTAGGGCTTCGTGAAGTCGTCCCCTGGACATCTCACCATCGCTAATTCAGGTAACAGTGCACGATCATTGCACGTTTGCCAGTTGGCGACCAAAGCACGCTTGAAATGTCATTCGATTGGCATGCCAGACCAAAAATTAATTATCACGAAAATGATACTACAGTAGAACGGTTGATGGCACGCTATGCGCATTCACCCACGAGACTTAGTGATGTTTGTTTAACCCATAAAAATGGTTAGATGCGCAATGTGTTTCCGCTGCAGTACCCAGTGTCTTGAATCCAGCGCCTCGACCAATCAGAACGAAGAAACTCCCTTTGGTATCCATTGGACAACCATCACTCTGGCGCCGGTGAAAACGTCCAGATATGTGCCCTTTAAATTCCTTGACCATCAAAAATTCATGCGTTGCTGGCATCAGCTCAGCAAAGCGTGGGTTTTAATTCGATGTAGGCCTAAATATTTCATCCATTTTATTTTTAAGCGTCGGGGACAAAAATGGTTGTTGACCGAGTGGATGTCAGGAGCAGAAGTGAAAATCAGTTTCGAGGGAGGAGAGAGGTCGCAGATTTTGGATTACGTTGGGGGAAATGACCAGGGACTATTTCATAGAGGTGCTTAGAACAACAATTTGCTAAGCATGACATTTCTGTCTTAATAAAAACAACCAAATTTCCGTGTGTTGTGTATCACTCGCAATTGTTCTTTGGCTGTTGTTCGCTGAATATCAAATGGAATTTTCAATGGTGGTTTGTTTTATTGGGCAAGCTATTTTTGTGCTAAGCAATTTTGTGTGCTAAGCAGCTCTATGAAATTGGCCCCAGCTATACTTCATCGGGCTTAAAAGTTCGAGAATCGGTTTTGGATTGGAACATCGTTCAACAACCTCGCCAATTTTATAGATTTTGGCTAGTATAGTTTCAGTGGCCATGCATCAACTTGCCTCTTTCCAGTAAAGAAGCCATTTTTCTTTTGCTATAAAATAAGTTTGGAGGCCTGCTGTTTTCGTGACATTCCAAAAGTGTTTGTGAAAGGGGGAAAGGACGATGCTTCGTCTGAATGATAGGATTTAGTGGTTGCAGAGACGGGCAGGAAATGACATTAAAATCTCAGGTTCAACAGAAGTGAAGGTCTTTGACGGTACCCTTTAGTGGCATGACAAGCGCGTGGAAACAAATTACACTGAACTTGAAGGACACCTGCTGGAATGGAGTGTGTCAGGTACAACACGGAAGCCTACCTTTTCTTTTTTGAATTATTGGGATCAATAATAAAACAAGGAGATATGTTTGAAGAGAGTCCCGGTGTGTTAATGGTCTCGTGTATAATGATGATAGGAAGCCCTTGCAAGCCGTAATGATGCGTTAACCAGGTGTTTAACACCGGACTCAGGCTCTCACTTATCCCCCTCCAGCACAGGGCAAGACTTCGGTGGCATCAGGTAACTTCGCACCGAAGGTTGTCACCTTTACGCGGTGCTTGTTTTCTCGAGTCCACAATCACTGCAATTAACCAAGGCCAGTTTAATTAATTCTTCGGATGTGTAGCGACCAGCCCTTATAAAGGTGTGTTGATCATCGGGGCTCTTTAAAAAGAAACATCTACTAAGACAATCCCTCGGTGTTGAAGAGAGAGGAGTGTTTGCTCCTTTGTGGCAGGCAGATGTTTTAGCGAGCTCTCACTGTCCTCTAGCCCGTGGTCCTGATGTTTCTCACGGGCAGACAATTGATAGAAAGATGTCGCTGCCATCGATTTTCTCCTGGGGGATGTTTCCCCCGTAGTTTATAGGTTCAGAGAGGGGAGAAGTGTCAAGTTGATGACTGACTGCCACGTTTTATTCCCCCTCAAGAGTCAAATGGAAAACTCGGTATGATTGATCTCCGTTAAGAAACGCGTCTACCGAATGTACGTTCAACCATAGAGCTACAAACAGATGGTTCAACTAACACCTCCAGTAAGCGAGCGGTGCGTTCAGTGTTTAGACCTAATAACAGGTGGTTTTTGGGGAGAGGTTAAACCGCTAGTGGTGCGCCCTAGGGGCGGGAGATTTTTCTGAATGTTGCCTTGGGGTTCCTGAGTCCCTTCCCGGTTAAAACTTGTTTATATATTTATAAACATAAATGATAATTCTAGAATTACTGTTGGTCACTCTGTGGTCATTGCTATGCATGACTGCAGTGTATAATTCCTTACAACAAGACTGTTTCAGGTAAAAACCTGTTGTTTTCTAAATGTTGACATAATAATATTATTCATCAAAAATTTTAGTTTTGGCCTTTCGGGTAATTCTACCAGATGTTGTCCATGATGCCCTTTTCCCATGATTTGCAAAATTCTTCTCGTAAAATGTTTAAAAAGTCTGTATAGTTTCCTTCTGTGCAACGCGCTTGCCTTGGTGTGGTGTGTGAGTGTTGTATCCGCATTAGTTGTAAAATCGTAAAAGGCAGGCAAAATTACTTGCGTGAAATTACGCGCTTTTTGTGTTAAGCTCTTTTGGGGTACGTAGCCGTTTGTGTCTCTCCATGAAATGGCAAAAGCAACACGTTTGACCCGCCCCAGTAGCAAGTGATCTTCTGGCGTTATGAAAAGATTCGATGATTATTATAGAATGATATCTGCTTGTTGATCGGGGTAACAGAATGCACTATGATGGTTTGAACGAAATTGTCGAAAAAGATGGGGTTAATATCAAAATGGAGATTACATTGACTGATTCTTGAAACTGGAGGTGCAATTGCTATGATCGGTTTTGACAATGCATGTATTGTATCGATTCTAGTACAAAATATGTCGCCCTAATTGGAGGGCAACCAAGGGTCCTCCGTCCCTACCCAAAACGCCTCTTTGTGACATGTGTCTGCTGCCACCTATCGTTCACTACGAACTCCAGAAGATTTCTTCTACTTGAATACATGTGGTTCAATTTTACAGCTTCCTAATATCTTGAAATAATATACAAGGAATACTTTGCATTGCCTGTGCGCATGTGATGGGACACGCGTTTGTACAGAAAGGTACAACAGCGCCCTCAGACGTTTGATCGTAATCAGGTTATGCATACGGCTTTGAAACTAATAATTGAAGACGTCGCAGCGGTCTGATGCGCAGCCAATAATGAAAATAATAAAACAAGATTATGGTTTGAAGTTCTTCGTTTCACTTTGGAAGTCTTCAAGTCTTCTAGAATCCCAATGGTATAGCTTTATTGCGATCATTATTAGCCCTGGGGTGAGGTGGCAATATTCCAATGATCTTTATCAGTTTATCTTGAGGGCGTGCTTTATGTTGACTTACGGCTCGGGCTATTTGCGCGCCGTCTACTTTCATTTAATTTCCCGCCACCCACACATGGCGCGCGCGGTGCACGTGGTGTGTTTGTTACCAATATCATCACGTTAAAACAAATAGACGCATAGTGTATAGCTAGCAACTACAACACCAGTGACCGTCAGTAGGCCCTATTGGTTCCGGAAAACAGCATTGACGTAGGGAGAAAAGTGTAATCTCTTCATCAATAAAGAACGGAAGGCATTATTAACCTTTCAGGGCATTGCAATAATATATAGTTCGTGCTCCCGTTTGGGGGGAAAAACAAACAATAATGTGAATCTTCTAGGTCACAATGTAAAACTCAAACAATCTGAGATGTTTTTTGATCCATTGGTTTGTTTTAAAGCTGCGCGGCTCCCTGACGTCTCTCATGGTAAATCGGTATACTTTTTTCACCATGCTGCACCAAACTTTCTAAAATTTAATGAAATAAATTATAAAACTCTGAGGCGTCACACACACTTCGTTATAAATTTACGACAACACAATGTATTTCGTTTGAGCTGTTTCGCTTTTTTATTATTCAAATGCAATTACCAAATTATGCAAATAAGGCCTATGACGACATACTATCCATGTTTAAGGCCAAAATGTCAGACTGTGAAATTATAATGACAACTTAGTGAGATTTATCAAGTTGTGAGGATATCACAATAATAAGCCTTGGATACAAATATGAGTGGTTTCATGGCTTCTGACTGCCAAAGGAACAAAGATAATTGGTGTTAGGGCGGACACCGCAAACATGGGGCTGGATGGCTCAGTTGGTAGAGCACTGGTACGGTATCTCGTGATTCACTGGTTCGAATCCCGCTCCAGCCAATTGTTCTTCGTTCACTTTTCAATGACAAATAAACTCCAATATAAAATTATAATGAATTTGGTGTTTTTATCATATTACTAATACTGCTTAAATGAAATTTCATTCCAAAGTATATATGGACTGTACATCTGAAAGTTGAAATAAGATCACATAAGTTGATCCTAAAAAACAATGGCAACCGATTTGCGTTGTGATGACGAATGATAGCGTAAACGAAAGTATACAATCATGTTTTAAAACCGAAAATTATACACTTTATGATTAAACAATCGATCTTTTCTGAGTTCAGTAGTTCGAAGGGCATCAATATGCAACACTTCGCAGATATTTTTTCAATCGCTAACCTTCATTTGAATATTTTTTTACTTTTACATGCCGTTGTATTTAACGCTTAATTTGCATAATGTTCAATGTTTACAAGTTAAGTACAAAGATTTTTTACAATAATTAACACGAATAAGATCAACTCTTTGCAGTCAGTATTGTAATACTCGAAGGTTCTTTTGATTGTTTGAAATTACATGCATTAAAAAACACAACAAATTTCACGCCAAATTAATGTAGCATAGCATTCACATAACTATTACTCAAATTATTAGAATACTGTTTTTTTGGTTAAAGGAGAAAATTACTTCAAAGTATTATGATAAAAATTGACCGACACAAAAGCTTTACAGTTTGTGAGTAAATGTATAAAATATTAAAAGGATATATACACTATATACAGGGATTAAAAAACTAAGCAAACGATAGATATTGAAATTATGACCTTTAAATTGTTGCCTGCAGTTGAATCAATGATACAAACGAAGGTCAGTTACCTAGGTAACCGAAGCAAAACTCATGATAAAAAACCAGCATTATTTTACGAAATTTTGATATTAACAAGTACATACTATATGCAGCCGTTAGTATACTTCTTATTTTTATAAAATTGATAATAAAATAATCATAATTATTGTAGGCGCAAATGTTTTTCTTAAATATTGGGAGCTCAATGATGCATAAAGCAATAGTTTTAAATCCTCGCAACGTCTGTAACTATTGAAATTGTCTACTTATACCAAAGACATTTCACTGATTTTTCTTAAATATGGCGTCTCTAGTCTGGTCTCTTTAAACCCATTTTGGACGAATGAGGGCGCTGCATTAGAGGGCGCTATATCTTTAGGGCTAATGACATGAATACACTTGCAAGGAAAGTAATTTGTAAATTTAGTACGATTTAATCAATTCAAATACATGTAAATCGAAATACAAGCATGTTATATATTTTCCTAGTGTTTTGGCATCTGGTGTATGACTTGATACACAGCGCCCTCATCGAGTCAAAGATATTTATGCTGAACTGAAGCATTACATCATACTTTGGAGTTTCTATAAATAATCCAAACTGTTGAGGCAAACATTGGCATTATCAATACTGCCCTCTATCGATGACCGACTTTGGCTGTGTTTCATTTTGAGCCAAATAGTAACATGATTTAGCTTTCATTTTGTGCCAAATAGTAACATGATTTAGCTTCTCTATATTACGTTATAGTGTCATATTATAACCATGTAGCAAGATAGCCATAGTTTTTAGCGGTTGATTTGGGAACATGTAGCACGCCCTCAAGTTCAAGCAAAAACCACGCGTTCGAAAGAGCGCCCTCTAACGATTCAAAAGGAACATGGCGTCCATGTTTCCCAAGAATATGTTCTTTCTTCGAAGAAATTGTTTGGCTTAAAGCTTTTAATGACTATTATCACTTGCAGGTGTGCACGTCCACCGTCCGCCTACACGTGTTGCATTTGACATAGCAGCACCAGTGAAACTTGCAGCTACACCTCTCTACGATCACCTCCTCCCTCGTGTTGAAGCCCCGCCCACAGCAGAGCAGCTCGCATCCATCGATACCCTTGGAGGTCTTGTTGCAACGTCTACCGTGAGTGCCCAGGGAGCCCATCTTCAGGTCCTCCTCGCAGAAGTCTGGCGAGGGGACCAGGTAGACCAGGTCCGTGTCGGTGTGGTGCTTGAAATTCTCGTTGACGGGAACCTGCGAAAGTGCAAACAAAGATGGCCGATTAGTAGGCTATGGTAAATATTCAAATAATTTGATCTACATTACTTTCAATACACTTTTCATATTGTATTTTATAATATCCTGATGTACAGAACCCCTTATTTCATATTGACCAAAGTTCAAACAGTGAAAATATTCTTTTTCTTCATAAGACGTATTTAGACGGTCTGTTATTGGTCTAGCCTAATGTCTGGCGCAATTTCCAAACTGTTACTGATAATTACTGTTCTTATTGGCCTAACACCAAAATTCAGGTATGAATAACTTTTAATGCATACTGAAAAAGCTTTAATTTCTAAGCACAAGTCATTTCGATGGCGTGGGTTCGAATCCCACCGCTGCCACCAGTTGTGACACTTGAATTACGTTCAGTGAAAGCTCGCTACAGTATCTGTTGTAGGCATTGATTGGAAATTTGTGAAACTTTTCCCCAGCTATACTGCATAAGCTTTCATTTCTAAGCACCAGTCATTTCGATGGCGTGGGTTCGAATCCCACCGCTGCCACCAGTTGTGACACTTGAATTACATCTAGTGAAAGCTTGCTGTATTGGTAGGCCTTGATTGAAAATTTGTGAAACTTTTCCCCAGCTATACTGCATAAGCTTTCATTTCTAAGCACCAGTCATTTCGATGGCGTGGGTTCGAATCCCACCGCTGCCACCAGTTGTGACACTTGAATTACGTTTAGTGAAAGCTCGCTGCAGTTGTAGGCCTTCATTTGAAATGTATTGAAACTTTTTCTCAGCTATCTTAGCGGTGCCAGATCATGACTCTTTCCCGTTATTTCTCCGTGTCCACTCACCAGCTGGCGCCTGGACCCGATCCGCCGTTGAATCACCTCAGTGGCCCCATCGAACTTCTCCTTCAAGATGGACCCGACGAACTTGAAGGGAGGCATGGCCCTCCAGCACGTCTTCATCTCGCAGGAACCGGAAACGCCGTGGCACTTACACTCGACCTTCATGTGGTTCTCGATGGCCTACATACACCGAGGTAAGAACGGGAAATAATCTCAAAAAATGATATCTGAAACTTTTTCGAAGGAAAGTGTCGAGAATTGAATTACAGATTCAAGAATGCTCCACGTCAACAAGACCAGAATTAGTGCGCCCCTCGTTCCATGTAGTTAGAAAAACCCTGAACTTTCTCAACTTCGGCAGATCTTAAATTCTCTTCGAAAGGTATTAATCAAGCACAATATGAAGTTCGAAAATTGTTTTGGGGAGCATCATTCCCTACTAGTTTCAGTTCGATTCGATAATTATCTTCTGTTGAAACAGAAGACGTTTTCCCTCTAAGTATTGGTAATGATGCTTGGCGTAAGGAGGGCCTGACGTTTCGATCCTAGCATGATCTTTCTCAAAGGAATCCCTCCAGGCACTCCTACCTCATCTTTGCATTTTAAATATTTCAAGTCATTATTTTGGTTGATGAGCAGTTTGCAGAAGTATGACTCGTATATCGTTTAGGCTATTAATTGTAGTGATAATGTATACATGTACACATCCATCCATTTGTAAAACACGGAGCTGTCGCAGCAGGATTTGCAAATATTAATTGACCAATGGTTAATGAGCTGGTTCCCGGCCATACAGTAAATGAATGGTATAGCCCCCTTTACTTCTGACTGGTACCCCGGGCAAAGATACCAAATTACACAAAGGCCCAATCATAGAGTTGGATAGCTCGGATATGGTAGAGCCCTGATATTTTGGCAATCAAGAGATTCCAATTCACAATTCCCAGGTCAGTCACAATTTGCGTTGCTCTTCCCGGAGGCAGAAAAATAATTCAAAGGGTGCCGACTTCATTTTGTTTCAAGCAGACGTTGAAGGTTATGACTCTCAATCATGAATATTCATAAAAACGTCGTAATCAATATGCAATTGCAAAGTAGATTCATGAGAACAAAAATAGAAGTGTTCTTGTAGAATCCATTCATTCATTTCTTTCTCTTTTGAGGTGATCTCTTTTATGTAATTTCATTCGTTTTTTGTGTCAACTTGATCTTTTTTATGGATTTTCTTTCATCGAATCTTTAACCTGGGTTAACCCTTTCGGTAATTCCTACCTTGAAATGCGATTGTGAATCAACACAAAATTCTCAAAAAGATCTGTATATAGCAGACCGACAATTCGGTTTCTCTAAACATTCTACAAAGTGGACACCATTAAAATTAATGTAGGAGGCGGCATTGGATCAAGCATGGACTAGTTTTTTTTTTGAAGACAGACGACCTCCATAATTATTACAAGGATTATAGTGTAAGCGTCATAAACCTGTCGCTGTTCGAATCCTGCAGTCATGTTGGTATTGCGTCAGCAGTAGAGGACACTGAGACCTAATTTACGATACAATCGACCTTTCCCACAAGTTTTGTCCCCTCAAAAAACTCCCAAGAACATGGGATTGTTGTTGATGTGGACTTTGTTTTAGTACTGGCTTCCTCTGGTGGGGCATGTAGCTGCCTTGAGCCAAGCCTTGGGAGGCTGGCGGGAGGCAGGGTACGGATTACACTCAACCCGTCTTTCAACAAATTCTGCTACGTGTTTGACGATGGCGTCCCAGCACGAGTGAGAGGGGGCTGCCAGTTCTCACTGGGATGACTTTTCTTTTTGGAGGCATCAGAGTCTTTGGCCAAAAACAACAGCCGTCTTGGTTTTACTATGTTGTTGGATGGTAATAGGGTTTTATGCGTGATGGGTCTGTGAAAACTGTGTACCATCTGTGGCGTTTTATGTGTTTTTAAGGTCTAGGGGACAGAATCCTGGGCCAAGTCAATGAAGGTCCGGCTGGCCAAGCCTGCCTGGGGTTCGCCTGTGCTCTAGTAAAGTGTTGCTGCATCCTTAGTCGTAAGAAGGCAATCGGGAGAGATTCTGGGACCCAATAGCATGAGGATGGAAGGTCATAACTCTCAGTGCACGGTCCTTGGCTTGGTACGGACAGCTTCAAAGCTGTACCGAACATGGCAGGACCCTAACTTCTTGGGTCGATTTCACCAAACGCATCGTAACCTACTATCAATCGTAGGACTTATGATGCATTACAGTCCAACGTAGGACACGATGGATTATCCCTCGTAACTCGAGTTACGATCAATCGTAGGGCTTCGTGAAATTAAAAGGAACCTCAAATGGATACCAAATCCAATTATTAATCACAACGCATTTTCAATTAATGATTAATAAAAAAATTTTTTAACATGTTTACTTTTTTGAAAATTGAATTGCCAATGTAGATGGCTTCGTTTAGCAGCCAGACGGCTGTTTTCGTTTTAACATACCAATCGGCCGGCCTCGTTGTTGTGAAGGTTCATCAGTTGCCGTTCGGTTGATATGCGTCCCTTGCGCTCTCTGGCGTCCACGAACGTCTTTGAAAACATCATACCTGTAAACAGTCGTCGTGTTAAATTAATAGGCTCGTTAACTGCAATTTGGAAATTGCAAAACTTAAACGTTTAATTTGCTATCTACCACAGTTTAACTCCTGAAATTTCATCGTGAACTTTTCCACAACCATCCAAGTAGTTGATAAGTCAATATAACAACACCCATGAATATAATCTTGGCTTAATCTATAAAATATTGCTTATCAAAATTCCCCATTAAACGTGTGGTAGTATGCGCGTGTGCTTCGACAGCCTCTTAGCAAATTCGGCGCTAGACTAAAATTAATAAAGACTCGAGATTCATCCTGAAACTTCCCTATTGATACAGACAGAGGGCGCTATGTTTGATCAGCGATAGGTATCAGCCGAAGGAAGGCCGTGTCCAAAAATCTCTGGCTGCGGCTGCAAATTGCACACGCACCTATGGCAGCCACTAGCCAGTGACTACAGCCGTTTCCATAGACTTGTGCGTTATTAGTGGTTACATTGCAGAGATTTGGGACACGGAAAATTTGAGTCCGTGTCGACAATCTGGAGCTATTCTGGAGGGCATAATCCTTAAGCCCACCGCACACTATACGATCCGACATTCCGACTATAGGACCCGACTGGTTTTTGGAAGGATCGCAAAGCATTCTGGGAGTCTTAACCGTGATTGTTCCCAGTCGCAGACCCACTCTGATGGCCAGTCGGCAAGATTAGACTGTCGAATCACGGTTAAGACTCCCAGAATGCTTTGCGATCCTTCCAAAAACCAGTCGGGTCCTATAGTCGGAATGTCGGATCGTATAGTGTGCGGTGGGCTTTAAGTGTCTCGCTCGCACAGTCTTTATGCCTCTATACAGATTGACGACAACCAATGGTCAGACGATTGCTCGAACTTTTACAAAAGAAATACGGCAATTCATTATGTATGCTCGACAAACTCGCCCCGAAGATTCTTCTCACTTACCATAATCGACGTTGTCGGAGCAACCAGACCACGTGAAACCTTCATCGCTGGTGCCCGTCACCGTCCTATCGCAGCCGCATTTCTGCAGGTACCCGCTGCTGCATGACCTCGTGACCTCGTATCCAACGCCGGCCGCTGAGATGGAGTGTACGAACGCTGCCTCCCTAGTTCCTGTTAATCAGAACAGAAAAAAGGCCCACAAACGTTCAATTATAAAAGTATATAAGTAATAAACTACTGCAAACTGGGGGCAATTTCATAGAGCTGCTTAGCACAAACAAAATCGCTAAGCATGTCATTTCTGCCTTAATAAAAACAGGATTAACAACCAAATTTCCATGTGGTTGTGTATCACTTGTGATTGTTCTTTGGCTGTTGTTCGCTGACCATGAATATCAAATAAAATTGTCAGTTCTGGTTTGTTTTATCGGGCAAGCCATGTTTGTGCTAAGCAATTCTTTTTTTGCTAAGCATCTCTATGAAATTGGGCCAGCTGTTCATCAGCCAAAAATGACCTGAACTATTATAAAATGGTTGGTGTTAGGAGGGCCTGACGCGTTTCGATCCTAGCAGGATCTTTCTCATAAAATTACACCTATACATCATTGCTGTTGTTTTACCTCAGTAATGGGAGGGGACACTGCCTTAGAATCTCAGGCCGAGCCTGCCGCGGTGAAATTACCCTTTGTGTCCTTGCTCTAATTGGCGCGGTCAATCTTGGACTTAGGCTTGAACAAGAGTAAATTGAACATCAAAATCAATCGAACGAAACTTAAAACTTTGAAGTAAGAACCATGAATAGGAACGTGCCCAATATTTTAGTGTGCACATCGAGTAATATATAACTTATAAGCCTATAATAGGCCTATAACGTTTGTATTCCATATAGGTTCAGGGTTAGTAATGTGAAAAACACTGCTTCTGTTTCAGCTCAGTTATATTTCATTGAAAGTCTGCTTGTAAAATTGTATGGCAGCAGAAAGAACGCCCCCTTTTTAAGCCATCCTGGCCCCGCCCCTTAATTGAGTACCACGATCCTGCTGTTGATCCGAATGAACTTCAGGAAATAGTATCTTTAAATATTTGCCCCAGTAGTCGCACCGTTTATACGTGCCCGGTGTATAGTTGCGATAGAACACGGTGACCTTTACCTACCGGCCTGCATGGTTACTGTATGTCCCCATCCGCCTAATTGCACCCGGTGAAATACGGCTCCTACTCGCTGGTATCATTTCCAGCGCTCGGCGAATGTAAATACCTATAAGTCCTGTGGTACTGTGATACTAAACACACATCCTAGCCTTTGAGAACCTGTAAATTTCTCAGACAGCTTAGCATATTTGCTAGCTGTCGTTTTTTCGCTTAACTGTTAAATTCTTTTTGCTTATACTGTCCAGATTGAGGACAAGCCTGCAGCCAATTTCATGGAGTCGTTAAGCACACAAAAAATGCTTAGCACAAAATGTCTTGCTCAATATAAAAACAAACCACCATTAAAATTTCCGTTTGGTATTAATGGTCAGCAAACAGCCAAAGAACAATCACAAGTGATACACATTTTCGTGTTAAGCAGGTTTGAAAGGTAGAATTTGCACGCATGCTCAAAAACACAATACATAATTTCCTCTGGGCAAGCTTTGTCGCGAATGACGGTCTAGAAGTGTCCCAGAGTTTCCAAAAGCCCAGTTAGACAATCACTTTGACAACTTTTTTTCCCAAGCTGGGAAAGTTACCAATACCGTGTTACCAACTGCATCCACCGTGACTGTCGGAAGACAAATATGAAATAGCCGTAGACAGTGTTGAAACGTAGGCCCTTTACGAAACGATGGATTAGGCTTAGGCTTAGGCTTAGGCTCCGTCATCTAAAAGTTGAAAATACAGGTTGTGAATGTTCCCTGAGGTTGAAGTTCAGTTTTCTTGTCCGAGTATGTACTCCGCCATACCCAAAACCTCTCATACCTGTTACTTTAAAATGGATGTAAGAAATGAGGGAACCGACCGGAGCCGGAGCTGGAGCAGGAGCCGGAGCCGGAGCCCAAGCCGAGGTTTCGTAAAGGCCAGACGAGTGTAAGAGCGTATTCTTTCCGTCTTACATCCTATCGTATTCTTGCTCGTACCACAACGGCCTTCTTTCTCCAGTAATTCTTAGCGGTATGGTTAAAGTTGTCAGATTGATCAACAAGGAAAGAAAAACACCAAGTAAATTCGTCAATAAATTGATCTTGGTGTCGGATGATGATAATTTATATCACAAGAGTGAGCGATGATTTACACCTAGGCTGATACATGTAAACAATCCTGAACTTGACATGAACGAGTTCGCGACACACTCAAGCTTCGCCACTTTTTCTCCCGATGTCATTCCCTCCAAAATGGCCGCCGTTGCCAGGGCGATGGGCATCAATCGTCCGCAACGCCCGAGTGCGGTGCGGTGTCCGCCGAAGTTTGTTTTGACGAGACGCCCTCTCGCATCAACAAATAAACAGGCAGCGACACTCTGGCGAGGAAAGACAGCCGCCATAATGGGAGGCCATAAACCCGTCACGTTGTTTAACGGTGAATTTTGCACTGGGCAGGCGACCACACTGCGCGCCAAGTCCTTAAAGTTAAAAATGCACCTAAATCAATTTGGCACATTCCTAGCGCGGTTCCCGCGCCACACTCAGAATACCTCGACCCCATTCTCTATCCTTGCGACTCTCCATTTTTTATTCTACCAAATTTCTGTGACAGAATTCAAATTTATAAAGACACGAACTTGAAAGACGGTGCATATTCAGTTCTGAAAAGGGTAATTTTTCAATGAAACTACACGATGCAATGTTTGCACCGCAGGTTGAAATTTGATTAAAACATGTTTCTGCTTACGAACTTGATATTATATCTGTCACTATGCGTCTGCAATCCACCAACTTTTTTGGCGCGAACCACATTTTTGTGGCGTTTCTTCGTTTCCTTTCTGTGGTAAACACCAATCACCCCGCTGCGCTCGGTTACTAGGTAAGTTGAGTAACAGTACCACAAACTATAACGGTGTTTCGGAATTCAGAAATACGAAAATAAATAAATGCCATTTTCTGTGTATGTCCACAGATTTTTTAACCACATTCCGTGGTGAAATTTAGCAGATGATCATCTCAACATTTCTATGCGATGTTCTGATTTGTTTATAAAAATTACGAAAACAATTAACCATTTTAAGGCGAAATTAATCCGATGCGGCAGTATAGTTATATCAGTGTTTAGTTTAAGGTCAGATTACAAAAATAAATCGGAAGTTTGACGAATGTTTTTAGTCTGTTTCTCGACTCATCTGAAGTGAATGACAGAAAAGAATGAAAGGAAATTTGTGCCAGATCTTAAACTGTAATTGGCGGTACTAACATAATTTGAACTTTGGACCCAGTCCTAAAAGTTTATTTTGACGTCGTTTTGACGTCATTTTCATCATGTAGCAGGAAGTTTTGAACAAAGCACTGTTCCACTCGGGCTGTTGCAATTTTGGAAAGCTGACGTAGGAAAGAAAGTACCAGAACAGATGTTGTTGACTATTTTGGCCAGAAATCCAACAGTTCACGATTTTGGTTGAGAGCGTGCCAACCAAAGCGACGCTTTTGTAATATTTTGTCAAATTTCCAGCCCACACGTAAGAGCAAATGACAGGGAGGGCTTCTGATTGGGCCTGCTTAACCTTTGCCCTCGCAATGGAGCTGGGCGAGAGCCAACCAGGACGCGCGATTCAGCCCTCGGGCGACAGCGCATGCGCCCTGGGTCCATAACGACCGCTGCCTTGTCGCCATGACCCCGAGGTCAAACTTGACAGAACTTTTTTTTGTGTATAATCAAGAGAAAAAAAAATTGCAGACTATGTTTTCGCGGGGAACTCACAGAGGAGCCGAATATGAAACTGTGACGAAAAATACTGGGCAATTACTGGTCATTATTGATGAATTTAACAGACTGGCTGCCGGTGACGAGCCGAATCTTTCAAGCAGCAGGGAGCCTTATTGTCCCTGAAAAGGTTATTCCGGGTTGAACTTGAGCGGCTAAAGCGGCGATTTCGAAATAGCCACAAGGACGTTACTGGGAGAAACGCCGCTGCGACGGGCCTTGACAGCACGCCTAGCGCCGTTGACGAGAAACACGAGGTAGAAGCAACTCGACTCAGCCCCGTGTTTGCATCCACGCTTGTTCCTCGGCCTGATATTGTAATAACCCAAGCTTTAAGTCGGCCAGTCCAGGCCGGCAGAACCGGCACACATTCCCCGCAACCTCCGGTCGCAATTCTGACGAAATTAAAACGTCACCGGATGACATTTTGTTTTTGCAAATCAGAGACAATTACTCGGCACGTCCGGTAAAGCGGACCAGACGAGCCTCTTGTAGAGACCTAGGGCGTTCACGAAACGGAGGCTCAGGCTCAGGCTCAGGCTCAGGCTCAGGCTCAGGCTCAGGCTCAGGCTCAGGCTCAGGCTCAGGCTCAGGCTCCAGCTCTGTCATCCATATGCTGAAAATATAGGTTGTGGTGTTTCATTGAAGCTGAAGCTCTGTTTTCATTTTCAAACTAGAGAATCTACTTCAGAATCGCAGCCAAAAGTCTCTATTTGGATACCCGTTATGTCAGAATGGATTCACGAAATGGAGCCGGAGCCCGAGACGGAGCCTGGGCCTCCGTTTCGTAAACGCCCTTGGTCTCAGGCTCAGGCTCCAGCTCTGACATAATGCTGAAAATATAGGTTGTGGTGTTTCATTGAACTTGAAGCTCTGTTTTCCTTATTCAAACTAGAGAATCTACTTTTGAACCGCAGCCAAAAGCCTCTATTTTGATACCCGTTATGTCAGAATGGATTCACGAAATGGAGTCAGAGCCCGAGACGGAGCCTGAGCCTCCGTTTCGTAATGCCCTGTATTCTCTAGTTTGAAAATGAAAACAGAGCTTCAGCTTCAGTGAAAAACCACAACCTATATTTTCAGCATATGGATGTCAGAGCTGGAGCCTGAGCCTAAGCCTGAGCCTCCGTTTCGTAAACGCCCTACTCTCTACAAACTTATAGATACCTCTTCATGTACTATTTCGTGAGTCGCGTGATAAACATGTAAAGCATTCTCCCTATGCGGCAACTGGGACTAATCATTTCCCACAAAGTCAAGCTGTAATATGAGAATTGAATTCATAAACGAATACCAGGAATTATATCGGCTCATTTCGGTGGCTAGGCCAAACCATGTTGCAAACAAGAGAAAAGAACGGCGCGTGAGTGCACGCAATCAAGAAAATTACCGAGAGAAGAAAAGAAAAAATGCAGGGGGAGCTACCAACGAACATAAAAAAGACCCAGAAGTAAAAAACAATCTTCGCCCGGCCGCTGTGCAACGCATTACGGTCCAACATACCTCCTACTCCGACGGACATGCCGCGCTGAGCTGGCTTCAGTAACTGTATCGAGTTCGAAGAGATCACCCACGGAGTTTGAAAATTCAATGGGGGGAAAAAATGAAACAGAGGCCGGTCGGGGACTACGGCACGTCGCCCCTTGTGTCCCCGCTTGTCGGTTGTCGTGTTAGCTTCCAACGGCGAGGCTAAATTTCTCTCTTAGTTTTCTCGTATTTTGATTTTTCAATCTCAGGGAAACTTCATCTCTAGTTTTCTGCCGGTACTACCGACGACAAACAAGGCTGATAGGTCCGCGGCTTGAGACCGGCCGCACAAAGGGATCATAATCGCTCACCCGCTGCGACGGAACTTGCAAAACATCTCACTCTACTCTAGTCCCACCAGGTCGGTCTCGCTATGATGTTGTTCGACAGAACTACATCGAGGGAAAAAACCGACCCTCAGAAATGATTTTTTTAAGAGGGGGAAGTAAAATGTCTAGTCAGGGAGAAGAAATTGTCACTAAATGTCAATTTCATTTTGTATTTAATGTCTCAATCCAATCTTAAAATAGGAATAACCCAACCATGCAGATTTGAGAGAATAACATTTTTTGGCTTTTCATAAACACCCCCTCAACCAATTTAAAATGTTCTCTCGTGGTATTCTCTATTGCTTCCACACTTTTCCATTTTCCAGAATCGAGATTTCTAGTTCTTATGGCCAATGTCCATGGCAATTTACAGGCAATCCGTTCCGAACAAAGCTTCAAAATAATTTCAGGAAGAAATATGCCTAACATCCCCTTTGTTAAATGTTTACATAATTGTCTTGTGGAAAGTAAAACACTGCCAGAAAAAAATGTCATTTTGTACGGCCGAAGTTTTCCTTTTACACGCGTTCTTTCTTGTAGTTAACCTCCAAGTAGATTATTGTATGATTTGTGCGTTTCATTTCCATTCGTACCCTTTCTATCTGTACAAGTCAACTAACTGCTTTGCGTAGTGTTTTCATCCATATTCTTCCCTCCTTGCTCGCTATGTTTCAGTCTCTGTGCAACTCCTATTCACTGTGTATCCGTCCTGCTTTCGAAGCAGTGCAATCAAACCAAGGCTTGTATTCAAAATAGTCTGGTACCCGTTTTCTTTTTAGAATTGGTGTTATCTTTTCCAACGGGTATACAAGGAAGGTAACAAAATGGATTCACCATTAATAAGGTTTATATGAAGAAGATTGCAGTGATGGAAACATCAGGCCATGAGTGGACATTATTTCAGTTGGCAAGCAAATTCCACATGAGATTGACTTTCGAGAAATAAAAAAAAAGTTTGGACAAAAAAGATATGCAAAAATAAATCCCTATAACTGATGAGACAGTAATGTCATCGTGCCGCTAGAGGGAGTGTTACGATGTGTCCTGCCCCATCTTTCATTTTTGGCGGCAAAATTGAGTTGCTTTTTGCAAAAATAGGATACCAAACATCAGAAATTTAGGTAGGATTTCTCCCATACCTGTTTACACCCAAGTGTTTCGTCAGTATAGTTTTTGTAATCTTCCCCTGTTTAGAAATGCGCTTAGCGATAATCCAGAGTTCTTATTTCTAGTGCTTACAATGTATAATCTATTTGTGCTGTTCGAATTGAAGATTCACAAATGAAGTGCGCTCATAAATATTTTTACTTGAGTGAAGTTATCGTATAAGTGTAAGACGAACATGGTCAGTTGGTCAGCAGAAACCCCAGGCTCGAGACAAACTCGTCAATGAGAAAGAACAGGAATCAGAAAATCACCGAAGTTGATCAAGAAAATATCAATCGGCATGAAACAAGAACCACCACCCCTGGGGAAGACCAGACCATTAAGACAAATTCTCATACCAAAAACCGCAAGGATTCCAAATCGTTTAGAATATCACAAATAGAACAGAGCCCCCCCCCCCTCCCTCCCTGAAAATATCTCAACAATAACGAGTTATTAACTTTAATTCCCTGTTATGGGCATGTTTTGCTCCGGACGGAAGCAGAAAATTTGAACCGCCGGGAGGAAAGAAAGCCAAGGCGATCACCGGGAGAGCTGTTGACCGACTGGTCGCGTCAAGAGACCGTATACACAGACCTCGGTCCTCGGTAACTATTAGGGGATGCTTATCAACGTTCGGACTTTATCCCCGATCAGGAGTTTGACGGTAGATCTGTCTCTATTTCTCTCATTCTTTCTCTGTTTAAGACCGCGACTGAAGGCAGGAATGGTATCGTGTTCGATACACCTGATGACGGAAGAGACTCTTCGAGGCAAGGTCAAGAGGGCGACCGCAGAGCTACCAGGCATTAGTTGTCAAAAGACAGATTAATGAGAAAGCTCTGATTTTCTGACAGCCGAACGGACGGCCATAATTCGCCAGACATTTTTCCGTTGCCTCCTTTTTTTCTCTCTGGCCGGCGATGGCAAACCTAAACCGTCTGATGAGGAACGCACACCGCACGGAATTAATTTCTGTCTTGGACAACGTTCAAAAT
The DNA here is from genome assembly GCA_963971285.1 of Astropecten irregularis. NCBI lineage: Eukaryota > Metazoa > Echinodermata > Asteroidea > Paxillosida > Astropectinidae > Astropecten > Astropecten irregularis. Next base: position 1,864,761 of record OZ020264.1, on the reverse strand, counting down.
CTTCATCGCTCTTAGCTAAAACTCTGCCTCTTCTGGGAAATGTTTTTCCAGGTTACGTCGATAACGTAGAGTGGATGACTGTTCAGTTTTACCGAATTGGAAACCGGTAGTAGTTCAGTGCTTTACAATTGCCATTTTTTAGTGTAAAAGCCAAAGGTGCAGAATAAGGTTTCCTTATAGGCTGCTCTTCCATTACAGGCAATCCATCATTCTTCATATTTTTCATCAAGTTTGTGTTTAATTCACAAAAAAGTTCAATGCATGTAATAAACTGTGTCCCCCTTTGTTCTGATCCTCTCATCCATTTATGTGTAACTTAACGTGCAAACATGTTCTTGTCCTCTTGTCATTTAGCCTTTGAGAAAGATTCTGCTAGGATCGAAACGTCAGGCTCTCCTAACTCCAAGCATTAAATAGAAATGAACTAACTCCGCGTACAATATAGAAGACGAATGCGCTTCGCGACAAGCACACAGTTTCGTCCTCAGATACCGTTGTCAGTTTAGGCAAAATACCCAGCGCAACGCCCGTATTGCTTATGTTAAATTGTACATTAAAAACGTTTAAAGGTTCCATCCCTACAAGTTTCACTCGAGGTAAAAATCCTTTGAAATTAGTCAAATTATAATGAAATAATTAAATTCTTTCACCGTTTTATCGTGTAAATTCTACCGACAACGACGAAAACGTAGAAACCCCACCCGCCACAAGTTACCTATCAACCTACTCCTTATGTTGACCAAAACTTCATCTAGATTTCATCCAGCCAATGTCCCTCTGTCTGTAAAGCCACGTTCATAAACGGATTGAAAAGTAATCATCAGTCACGAAAAGCCCAAAGCAACTTGTTGTTCAGTTCAAAAAAGAAAAAAAGAAACTTCATTCCTTATTCCACCGGAAGGCTATAAAGTATCGTTTTCAATTTATGCATCTGTTTTGGCATTTTGAGTTGAGGGCTGGCCTGGGTAAATTGGAGTAGGACTAATGTTAGAATTTGGGTGGTCCGGCGAAACGACTAGTTTTACGGCCGCAGTGTGACGTTTTCGACAGGTTTCGCGTCTGAACTTGACGCCGAGTGCACGTCCCAATTCTCGGCCCGGAGTCCACGGTGGGCTAATCTCGTGTCTACCATTTTTATCGTCCAGGACAAGAAAATTAAGTCGTTGGATTTATATTTTACAACTCCCCTGAATGCTTTTTTGGTGGATTAATGTTTAGGCATAAATTGCTCTTGTAACCGATAATTCAATAACCGGGTTGAGTTACCGTGGATGCATGTTGCAGTGATTATGTTCTAGATTTTGGAATGTTACGCCCGTGGCCCGTGGGCCACGATCGCTGGTTCCTCGCTGCAAAGATTTCACGCTTTTGTAACGGAAATTTCAAATCTGCCTCATTTTCGAATATGAACCGCTATTGTAAAATTGACACCAAAGTACCAGCGAAATGCCTTTCTGGTAGACTATCACTGGTTTGCATTATTGCTTGGTACACGGCCTCTACGGAAATCAGGTGTTGGTTATTTGGATGAAGTGATAAATGAAACCATTTCATTTTAAAGATCCTGCTAGGATCGAAACGCGTCAGGCCCTCTTAATTCCAAGCATTTGATAAATTTCAGGTCATTTATTGGCTGATGAGCAGTTTGCAGCAGTTCATTACTTGTATTGACCATTTTAGTTTGTCGTGATGCTTCGTGAGTTGCAATAGTTTTAGTGAATGACTTGAGAGCTTTGTTCCGTTCACTCTTGGAACGTTCCAAGACTAGCCAGAAGAGGTCACTGCCTCTCAAATGTCAAAGGATTGCCAAAGAACAAGATGTTCAGACCAACCCTCAACAAGTAATTACTCATTCGATCTTAAACTTCAAGGCAGGCTTATAATCATCCGGTAATTATGTTTCAAGTCCTGGAGGCTCAGAGTCAAGCTCGTTGAGAGATCCTTCTCTGAACCTCAAGTCTGAAGTCATCCCCAAGACGGTGATTTACTCCCAAAAGCCCCCTTAGGATCGCTTCCTCGTCCCCTGTCGCTTACGGGGGAAGGACCTCCGACCCGTTCTATTTCCACAATCTCCTGTTCTCTTCTCTAAGTTGTATACTCGATACATTAAGGGTAAAGTAATATGGGGTAAAAACCACTGAACCAGTATTTGGTCTCTTGTGCACATTGCAATGTGGTTTGGTTGAGGACTAATTTGGATCAGCAGATAGGTGAAACAATTTACCAAAATGTTTCGCAACAATAAATGACTGAATATTTTAGGATGGTTATTGGCCAACTTTTCAGCATTCGGCCAAAGATGGCCAGTTTATTAAGTTTACTGTGTGTCAAGGGGTCGATTTCACGAAGCCCTGCGATCGATCGTAACTTGAGTTACGGAGGATAACCCATCGTATCCTACGACTTCTACGTAGGGCTTTGATGCATCATAAGTCCTACGATTGATAGTAAGTTACGAAGAGTTTGGTGAAATCCACCCCGTGTCTGACTGGCTTCTTCGACAGAGGAAGATATCACCCTAAGCGTGATTGAGAAGCTTTTGTAGATCAATTCAGACCAATCTTTCAATAATTATGTGAAATTGTGCCAGTTTTTGTTTTATCTACTTGCTGCCATCACAAAATCCTATGTTTTGACAAATTTCTCGATTCGTCGTCTACAAAAGACGGTGAAATTATTTGCATAGTACAGTGTGTTACATGTATTTCAATATTTGGTGTCGGTATAACGAATTATTGGCCACGAGTTTGACCGCACTATCTTGGATCTTGGATTAGTTTCCCCCTGAATGCTCCGCAAGGGACCTAGTTAGACAAATCAGATTTGAAGGCAGAGGTTGAAGGGTGATTTTTGGAGGACCATGCTCTTACAGACATCATTTAGATCGTTTTTAACCCCTTGTAACTTGTAAAGCAATACTGAGCACTCACCATTATCCAGTACGTGTCCGAATATTGGGAATGAATCTACGGTGCCGGTAGTGCAGTTCCATCGTCTGTTACCGAACTGCTCTTGACATTCTGCGATAGCCCTGTAGGCACCGTTACTCACGCTATCCATCACCTGGAAAAGGGGAATAAAACTCAAGATTGTCATTTGTCATCCGAGACAAAACACATCTACAAATATCTCAAAGTAAGATAGGTTTATCACCGAAATAAGCGTGTAAAGAGTTTTCTAATGGGCACAATTGGGTTGATGTATGTTCCTCTGTTTGTTGGAGCTGTGAAGTAATTTGCCGTGGGGGTTATCATGTGATAACTCGACATGATGGATAGCTGGATAGGTTATTGTCATTTAGTGACTTATCCCTCATTTTGTGATACCAGGGAGCATTTACCACGTGGCATCAACTTACACTGATAATGTAATACACATCAAGGACACATTTTCAATATAGTTGTTTCTGCTTCATGCTTGTGTGGTTGTTTGTCCCATTCAGCATTAGAGAAAGATTCTGGTGTTTATCAAATAATTATGTCGGACCATCACGATATTTCCAATCAGTTTTATGTTAAGCAGTTTTCACTAGTATTTTGTAATCACAGCTTGTACAAATTCGATGACATTTTGTTTGTCTGCAGACATAAGCCCAATTCATGTGACGTCATGATCTCAAATAGCGCCCTCACTGACGTCAGAGGAAGCTCAGGCTGTCATTGGTCGAGAGTTGTGTATCGCGCATGCGTGCACGCCTGCCAGTTTCCAAAGTCAATATGCATGAAATTGAAAGTATCTTACAAAATCACATTTCGATGTGGAGTAGAACCCAAGACCACTATAAAAAAGTCCTGAACCGACAAAATGATCCACACACCGTCCCTAGTTGGATTAGAACCAGGGGCCAATTTCATAAACTGTTAAGCACAAAAATTTTCTCAGCACAAAAATGTCTCGCCCAATAAAACAAACCACCATTGGAAATTCCATTTGATATTCATGGTCAGCGAACAAGTCAAACAACAATCACAAGCGATACACAACACGTGGACATTTGGTTGTTAACCCTGTTTTTATTCAGACCGAAATGTCATGCTTAGCAAATTTTTGTGCTTAACAGTTTTATGAAATTGGCCCCAGGTAGGCCTACATGACATTCACAAGAGCGACCACCATCTTCCAAATTGCATCTCATTATGATTTTATATACACAATGTAGGCCTACATGTATCGTCAGCCTTACACACGGGTAATTCGTTTGGAAACACGTGAATCATTTCCTCTCATGGACCCCCCAAAACTAGACGTGTATTTATCGTCTAGAACAGACTCCTCCATGTTTATGACTGAAAAACATGACTCGTTTGGGAGCACCGCCAAAATGGAACCACATGTTACCATGGCGATCATGCACTGTAACATTCTGCAGACGAGTCGTTAGCGAGACAGATTTATGCCACCAGAAACGGCAACATAAATGCCACTTCCGGGTTTTCTAAAGCCAGGGGGAAAACTTATACTAGGTTGGAATGAACGAGGTTGCACGGCTATGATTGGTTGTATGTTGAAAAAACGGCAACCTTATACCCAGGTGCATTGGTGCACGCACTTCCACGTCCTGCCCTATGTCCCTATGGTTTATTAATCAGTTTCCGCTACAGACGGGTTTACATGGGGTGTTAAACTCCAAAAGGTACGAGGCAGTCTGGGTCACTTAACCTTTTCAGAACTTTCAACCGAGAGCAGATTTTTTGTTCGTCTTCTTTTTTTTGCAGTGACACAGCACATTGTCGCTGTCAAAAAAATGTTTCTACTGAAAAACTGACTTGAAATTTTAAGCTGTAATGTCACTTCGATGAACATGAATCATGTGGCCTTTACGAAACCTGGCTTGAGGCTAGGCTTGGAACTTATTCCGCTATACCGCCATTTGAGGCCCACAAAACGAAATGAAGGGATTGGGCCACACGACGAAACCGAAGAAAGGCTCCAGCTTTGCCATGTATCTCAAGCCCTTCATTTCATTTAGGACACAAAATGGCGGTAGCAAAATAGATCCCAAGCCTAGCCTCAATTAAGCCTCATTTCGTATAGGACCCATAGCCTTGGGTACAACACCGGTGTACTAATAAAGGACAAATGTCTGAACACGGAAGTAGGGCCTATACTATAATACCTGTCATTGAAACCATGCCCCTTGTTTGTATTCGGCGAAAGGACGCCCCCGGATACCTGGACATAATTTGTCTTCATCCGTCAGTTCTCTGGCCATAAATCGGACAGTTAATTTTATTTCAGGATTTGTGTTTTTGAGACAGGTTTGTAAATGACCTGAAAACTTCAACGGTCGAAAAACGGTCCGGGAATTAACCTGATGTCTCTGACCTCTACGTCTGTCATCTTATGATTTAAATTTCTACCTCGATCCAGGCCATTTGGCGACGAGATATCGTACTTTTTTAAAGCCCAAGACGGTGTACTCGTCCGAAAGACATTCGAAAAACTTTTTCACGAAATAGGTGCAGCGGTACGAGTCGACTTATCACATGATACGAAGCTCTTACAGACAGCAGAATGATCTTACGATAATCTCTTGAGATCTTAGGCTATAGGCGACCTCGCCGGACCTAAGTTACAAGGGCCAGATAATGATCATTTCTCCTTCTTTTCCAAGTTGTATGAATGAAATGAGATAAAAATGAAACCTAATCATAAATATTAACAATTGATTGGATTTTTAATTAGGAATATATCATCAAAAAGAATCATTAACATAACAAGCCCCTTGAAATTGACCTGGATTTTGGTTTGAAGTACGCCGAAATTCTTATAAGAATAAAATAAGAGTTATTTGACTAAAAACAATCATATCAAAGTGATGGAATGCTCTTTCCAAAAAAAACCTTCTTCTAAAATTCCTCAACGAACATTCTATGAGAAATGATCACAGATTTTTGTTTGACTGGTATTTATTCATGATTGTTGGTTGAATGTGTCGCAGTAGCCTTAAAAGTTGCCAATGTCGTTATCATGTTTGTTTGTTTACAGTTTATTGTTTTATTCATTGTGTTTGTTTGGAGGGCCTGTTAGGAGGGCCTGACGTTTCGATGCTAACAAGATCTTCATCGAAGGCTGAAAGATCTTGCTAAAGGATCGAAACGCGTCAGGCCTTCCTAACTCCAATCATTTTAAAAACTTTCGGGTCATTATTTTGGTTGATGAGCAGTTTGCAGCAGTATATTACATTTTGTTTGTTTGTTTGTTTATTTATTTATTTTGTTCTCTTACCTCCAGATTCCTCTTGCATATCTGCACCTGTCTATTGATGAGTCCAGGAAGGTTCTCACAGTTCTCCTGGGAGTCGATGGTGGAGATCCCGATGGCCTGGATGTTAAAGATGGCGCTGCAAGGTAAGAACAGAGAAGTCCAAGTATAAGAAACCTTTCTTTTGCAACGTACAGCCCAAGTTTTTGCCAACCAAGATGGCGGAAACTATGGAGAGCCGTCAACGCCAGGCATAAAAAATAACCACAATTTGTGCGCAACGTTTCATAAACATTGCAAAACATTGCTGAATGTAATGGAAACAACACAAGCAATGTTGGTATGTATTTTGGAAAGTTCGCAAAAATTTTGAATTTGGTCACGCCGTCTGTCAAGAAGACGAAATGATTTGCAACATTTGGCCGCCCATGCCAACCACGAGTCACTGTTTGTAAATAAAAGAAAGGTCTATTGGGTTGTGTCTATGAAGAAAACTGACCCATATCAAAGGAGAACACGTGATTGGCAAGATGATAAAAAAAATGTTCACTGACTCGTTAGATTAGGCCGGATATCGGTGGTCAAAACCTCGCGTAAAAATGTAACTGCCCCAGTTGTTGTAGTCAGAAAACGGTAGAGCGAAAATAAATTACATATCGAGATAACTCATAATTGATATGTCATTTATTCTGGTGATCCCACGCTCCATACACAGATGTTAGTACCATTTGGGGAATAGGAAACTAGTCTTGAATCATGTCGCACTTCTAATGTCCCCATAGGTCTTAGATAACGCATTCAATACGCCAATGACCTCTTTAAACTCTAAGAAAAATAATACACTTTTCAAATACTCTGAATAACTGACAATTTCCTCCCAAGAAAAGGCATCATTTTATAATGAAAAGAGCACCCGTGGTTGTGTTATTATTTTGCTTTTCGTAAAGGTTGACACAAACATTGTTAGGTCAACTTAAGTGAAATAATAAGATGTATTTCCCAAGTGTACAATCAACTATAGCCGTAGGCTACTACTACTAGGGGATGTCTGTTTTAATAGTTTTTAGTATCAAATCTTTGGAGCATATTTGTATAGGTCTATATCTATTCGTAATTCTTTGGGACAATTTGTCAATTCATAGGTTCGAATCCCACCTGAGCAAACGTATGAGTTTTCATGTGCTCTCAAAAGCACTGTTATATGCAGTGCTCATCTATGTCGGTAAAGGGCAAACATAAGTTTATTCTTAAGCAAGAATCAAGATGAATTTTCTTCACACCAAATGATAGAATACATGAAAGATTTGAGGCTTTGCATGGTGACAATTGGTATGTGGATCGGTTTGCGGAAATACCATGTAAGAATCAGTCGTACTTTCGCACTTCTATTTCGTTCGCACTTCTCGTAAGGTCTCAACGTTTCGACTAGCCTGCTCTAGTCCTCATCAGGATAAACTACATGGATAGGAAAACGAGGTATACAAAAAATACTCACAGCCATCTATATGCATCACCACACATAATCCAAGCGTGCAGAATCACCACAAACGAGAACAACCTCCAACGCGAAAGTAGCTCCATTTTTCCGGCAATTAATCTGTCTCAAAAGTTCACTTTCTCCAAATCCGACAGCTCACTGCGCACCGTGATTTTATATCTTTCCCTTCCTGTCGTCAGTAGCAACCAATGGGTAGCCACTCTTCACTTTCCTCACGAGAGGAAAAAAAATACAGAGATCCGAAGTTAGAAACTGATGATGCTTTTGAAAGCCGAGCTACACAAAACCGTAAAACTTTCACTCAGCGTCTGCACGTGTTTGCGTGGCCCGTGTTTTGAGCCGTCGTCACGGGGGTGTGCAAGGGTTGGCACGCGACAGCCACGGAGACAAGCCTTTTTCCCCCGGAAGGTGATAAAAAACAACAACAACGTCTTAAGACTTAAAAAATACAAAACTTCCACAGGATTTTGTTATCAGGAGAACTCGCAATTTCGGGATCAGAGGTCGATAGTTGTTACGACTTTGCAAGGAGACTTCTGATAGCTGCAACTATAAGGAGGTCTTTAACGGATGTTGCTAAAAATATTCGAGACAATATCGGTGACTTGGTAGTGCAGGGGTCTGCGAGGAAGGCTTCAATATTCTTGAACCTTGGCTGACCGCTACTTCTAGCTCCACCTTGTGGCCCGGTTTCCTGTTCAGATATATCACCCTAAATAAATTCCAAGAAGCAGAAGCTTGTGGAGGTATCGTTGCACTTTCAAGTCTCTACGAGTCAAAGTTTGGATTACTCCCAAGGCGCTGGACAGCAGGTTCTTCGAGAAATATTTCACCGACTCCTGAATCCTGAGAAATTCCGTCACGGCGAGAGTTGCTGGAGTATAAAGAAATCTTCTCCAAGTATTAAAATTTCCTTCCGATTCTTTGAACGTCTCCCCTTTCGAGGCTTTGAGAGACCGCCTTGGGTTGGTGAATTGACTGACTGTTCCCCGAAGACAAAAAGCGCACCACCTTCAAGCGTCACAGCTTGCCGATCCAGAGTAAGCCAGTCGCAACCGACAGCTGCGACCGAAGATTTTAGTCCTTCCCTGCCGAGCGTCCGCCCCGTCGACCGACTCCAAGAAACACGCTACTTGTAAAACTTGTCTGGTCTCCTGCCGTACTTCCAACTTCATGCGTATGTAATGCACTAACTACTAACAAGCAGCAAGCTCCGCAGTCGAACTCGCTGGAGATCAAGAATAACACAACACAAGAAAAATCAAGAAAAAGAATATCCCACGGCCTAACGTCACAAAGTCTCTACATCGAATCACTGGTTGGGTGTTTTTTTATTACCACGTTAGCAATCGAATTACCTCGCGCTCGTTGGCCTCGTAAAAATATCACAAGCACCGCCCCTGAGTATTGCAACACTGCTAATACTGCCACAAGGGTTTTTTTTTTACTTCAGAGTTATAGCTTCTTGGCAATTTGATTTCCTCTTTCTTTCTTGTTTTTTTTTTTTTTACATGAAGAAGGAACAATCACACAAGAACGACCCAATAAAATGACGAGTGTTCATACCATGTGTATAGTTGGGAGGGGTGACTGCCCTAGTCCCTTTTAACACCGATGACTGGTTTGGTAAGGGGTCTCAATTTAATTACCCAGACCTCAAAGAAGTCGTGAAGAATTGGAGGAAGCGCTCGTTGTCTTGTCAACAAAGGAGGCGGTCTGCGATCAAAGCACGCCGCGGTTGAGTCAGTTGAGACGGTATGAGGTCGTCACAGCATCGAGGAAGGAGGGTTAGAAAGAGAAGAAGGTCGAGGATTAAGAGAACAAGGGAGTATTAGGGAAAAGGTAGATAATTAATCACTAGGGATCAAGGAGTGACTATAAACGGAGCAAGCTAACGGTGGTCAGACCATGATGGAGCTCTATGGTCAGACGACCGGACACTCTCCTCACTGACTCCCCCGTCCTCAATTCGAAGAAGACCGCTCGCCTACAGCAATGACTGACTGACGAAGTCTTCCGGGGGAGGGTTAACCCAGCCTGACGTGAAGGTTGTTACCAAACTGCCTGAATTATTAATAACCATTCCAGTATGTGACTTGACTGATCACTGGAGAGCTTCGGAGAGGAATGACGAAGTACGTCAGCCAAGCTAAAGGCATTCGCAGGATATTCATCAGATGTTTTTTCGTTGTTTCTGCGTAGTTTTCCGTCCGTCATTGTGACCTATTTTTAAAGATATAAGACAGATTTGAGGTTTTGCGTGGTGACAATTGGTATGTGGATCGGTTCGCGGAAACACCATGTAATATTCATTCGTACTTGCGCACATCTATTTCGTTCGCACTTCTCGTAAGGTTTCAACGTTTCGACTAGTCTGTTCTAGTCATCATCAGGACTAAAGATATAATTTAGATAACATCATTTAAACTTGTACCTTGTCAAGAAAAGCTTGCAATATACTTGCCACGTTAGGTCACGATATCTTTATGTTACAAGTCTCTATCATTATCAACCTTCTCCATTTTTTCGTCTGTTCGTTTATCTTTTTCAGTGTTGTCTACTTTCAACAAGACGACCTTTTTATCTTGTTACAAGACAAATTCACTCAATATTCAACCATTCAGAAGTTTGGTTACCTATACCATCCCCCAAAAAACCATCCTTGAAAAAGGATATGTTTCCAACCTTTTGGCCCCAATAACATTGTTTTATTCTGGTCTATCCCCTCCCCTGCGACTCCTTGTAAAGGCCCCGCCCACTTCATATTATGGATACACATCGAGTGTCGGTAACGGGGTATACGATGTGATACGGTGTAGCAGTTACTGATAGGAAGACCCCTGGAGAGTTGGGGGACGGTCGGTCCATGGTCGAAGTCTTTTAAAGGTACTATCATACTTTGGTTTTTATCGAAGAAATACAGATTCATGGGCAAAAATATCAAGACAGATACAGTAACAGTCATCTGTGAAAATTTCAGTCCCATACGGTGCCCACTTTTTGAGAAAACAGTGAAAAACAGCCACAGTATTTCTTAAGTCTTTTCTCTTTTATTTTTGATCTTTTTGAAAGATCAAAACAGATTTTCGGTCGTTGTTTTTACTAATTTCTGTAAATACAGTAATACACCATTTCAGGCGGAAAATTTTAACGGTATGTTTCTACCACCACCATTTCATACCCCGTAAGTTATACGTAAATCTGTGATCATTTCTGTTTTGGTTTCGTACCAAAGTATATGATACTACCTTTAAAGGTAGTATCATACTTTGGTACCATACCGAAACAGAAATCTTCACAGATTTACCTATAACTTACAGAGTATAAAGATGGTGATGGTATAGAAACATGCTGTTAATTTCTTTCTGCCTGAAATGCTTTATTTATCAAGCAATTTAGTAAAAGCAACGACCGAAAATATTTTTGATCTTTAATTAGATCAAAAGTAACGGTGAAAAGATCAAGAAAATTCCGTGGGCGTTTTTCACTGTTTTCTCAAAAAGTGGGCACCGTATGGGACTGACATTTTCACAGATGACTGTTACTGTATCTGTCTTGATATTTTTGCCCATGAATCTGAATCTATTTGACAAAAACCAAAGTATGATATTACAGTCTAAAGTGTGCAACATGGTCGGTCTTGCTGTCTGTGGCAGTACAGGGCAAGTATCGCGTCTTCTCAAACCCAGCTCCGTGCTCTTCGATCGGTGACGTTCTAGAGATGAGTCGATCGAGTCTAGACTTTATAATAACACTTCCGGAACTTGTGCCCAGAAACTTACAGTATACCGGTAATATCACCCAGGGTTGAGTGGTAAAATCGAATCAGAAAAGAAAACGAAAAAACTTTCAGTTGAGTTTTTGGTGGTAGAAATGTCGATAAGTAATTCAAAAGGGCAAGTGTTTGCTGCCCTCAAGTATCTATTTTATACAAGTCTAACAAAAATGTATTTGAACTTAAAAGTTCAAAGTAACTACCGTCTACATTTTTTTTTATTCGAAAACGGCATCCCTTTAAAATGAAACTCCATGAATATGAAGGACAATAGCATTGAGTACTTTAGAAACTAAAAATAAAAACCATCACCAAAATCACACCTTTACGCTTGAATGTACCTGGCAACAAACAAAAGTATAAAACTGTCACCAGACACTGTTACCTGTCTCGATAAAGTGATGGAATTCCTTCTGACGTGTCTCAGTTGTTGCTTCACAACCTTGCGGATCCCCTTGTCATCTAAAAAGATGACTTTTAGGATTATATTTGGCACAATGGAGCGAAATTATGGCGATATTGGAAGGTTAAAGGACAAAGGCACAGCGAATTTAATACATACTTATTAATGTTCCTGTGTAATTCGAGTGTCTTGCTTCGCGGGTCATTGACCTTTTCAGAATTTGCAGCCTGCTGTTATACAACGGCACGTGATGAGTTTACACACATGCTAATTGTAGCGTTCCTGGAATTAGGAATGTGGGGGTTTGTGGACAAAAACTAAGACAATTCTTCCGTAACATCTGACAGATTCACTTAAATTCACAAGCGAAGGTTCCAAATGTATTTGCAATGGAAAAATGCTAACAAAACTACCTAAAGACAAAGTGAATGTAGTGAATAACCCAATTGTAAAATTTGAAGGGAATCATTTGTTACGATAACTATTGCTATGGCAACACAAAGAAGATAAAAGTCAAACAAGCCATGTTCTCATACTTAAATATTCATTTGTTCATCCGACTTGTTTTACCCAATAGCCAAGTCGTAAATCTGAACTTGCAATGTTTTAATATTTCTTGTGAAAGAAATTGGAAGATGATTTTAAAAAGTAGCGAAAAACTGGATATAGTGCTTATGTGGAAACGTGCCCCACCACAGAAACACATGTGCAGCACGCCACACTAAAAATCACTTTGTACATAAGGGTGACCGATACAAAAACTCCGTGAAATAGCTTTTATTGGACAGTTTTATTCTCCATTTCACCCCTAGCGGTTCCCACAAAATAATCACCCAGTCCACTTTATGACCACCCTGTAAACCTCCCAAAAGAAAAATTGAAGTTTAAATTCATAATCTATCATCACTTAATCAGAATTACCCTCCAATTCCCCTCAGATCATATTAGATTTTAATCGTATTTTAATTGGAGGCTAATATACCGCTATTAACCGCAGTAAAATTGTTTTCTGGGCGGCGATAGGACATGTTCTCGCCGGGGAAACTGGACCGGTGGTCCCCGTGTTGAATTGGAGCAATAACGGGGACTGGTTTTTATTGCCCGTTCTCTGGTTAAAAGCTAATTATCGACTCGACCCGAGAGCAATTTCCGGAGGAGTTTCTCGAGTGAGTCTTTCTTAACGATGATGCTGAAAACATAATGGCAGACTGGACTTCCGTCCATCGAGAAAGTTGTCCTCTAAAGTCCGGTCAATGATATTCCGTGTGAGTGATTCGGACTCAAAGGAAACAGACATTGTATTGCGACTGGACATTCTCAACAAAATGTTCGCAAGAAGTTGGGCAACATTTATTTGGAACACCACCAACGTACTGATGGATAAGAGCGCCTGTACCGTGTTCAGGAGGTCGCCTATTAAAACATGTCTTTAAAATGTAGCTGATACCTTAGGGAGACATCGGTGGCCTACGGTGGCCACGGTGTTCCTAAGATCGCTGGTTCGAATCCCTCTCCAGCCATGTTTTCTTTTTTCACCTTCCAATGACTTAGAATTAACCAGTCCGTTTCCCTTATCGTTAGGCCTACTTGTTGAGCGTTGACAACATTTATTTTATTGACTGTGCGAATTAATACAGGCTCGCTGCGAACACATTTACTAAAACTTCCAATTCGCAATTTCCATGAAGTTAATGAATCTGATTTTATCGAGAACTAGTAATAGAACTAATTAGAAGTGAAACTTTGAAGACATCCCACGTTGCAAGTCTTTAAATTGACAGTGTGCCCACTGTGCCGTCCAATGGTTGACCATAATACGGTAGCTGCATATTAGGTTTGTATGTCCTGACTGGCCATTTCTAGCTACCTAAAGGCCTAAGTAAATGTCATGTCAGATGTGGACATAATTGACAGGACACTGTAACAATCGATCCTTGCTCCCGGTCAAGTTGTCCTCTTATTTCCGTCCACGGTATCTAGAGGCAGTTTGGTGGGGTGGGAAGGCAGGTTGGTTAAACCTGGTCCAGGGCAGACACCAAGAAGATTTGCCTCAAAGGATGTCTCAGTCTTACCCTGTTTTGCTGGTTGGTAGGGATCGTGTTCAACCCCTTGTCACTCTCGTATTGGTCATGCCTCCAAGGTGATGGCACAGTCCCGTATAGATGACGGCATTCGTGGCTAGCAAAAGTACGTCAGTGTGTCAGTTAGTGCTCACAGCGCCGTTTTAGTGTCAGATATTTTTGTCAGTCTCTGGAATTGTTAAAATAACTACTCCAACATCAATATTTTTGGTTCTCCGGGTCGCCTCCTATCAGTCATTCCTCTGTCCTTTTTGGTGAATGATGGAGATAAATCCCAAAAGGTTAGTTCTGTTTTGTTTTTGGAAGGTCGGTCCGAGTTCTCCAGTGACGGTCGTTCCCTTAGGAGGGACCGGAGACGGTCCCAATTCCCGTTAAAACAACGAGTTGGCTACACGGCCATCTCCGGTGATTTTATACCAAAATACCAAGTTTCATTTTTACAGACAGCTTTCTGAATTTCATTTTCAACTCATATGGAACAAAAAGATTCAGAAATATTGTTTTATTGAAAAAAAAAATGGCTGTCAGCTCGACTCTGTACTTTTGAGTCGAATGACCAAAGTTGGATGGGCGTAGATATTGAGATCGCAGCGCAGGATTCCGTTGTAACTTTGGGTTGGGTTGAGATATTCAAACTTTAATTGAGATGAACGGGTTAATTACAGTCCGAAAATTGCAGCAGTCCATCTGTGTGGCTTCTGTGAGAACCATTCGCGTTGAACATGAATCGAAATGGAATCTGGAGGGGAAAGGAAGGAAGAAAACTCAGCTTGAGAAAGACTAGGCCTATACCTACCGTTGCTTTGCGATTCTCATTTGTGATTGATGATATCAGTGCTCTATAAGGAGTTAGCCTGGTATGCATTGCAGTGTCTCTTGCCGAGTTTTTGGCAACCAAAGTGGCAGAAACTTTGGGGGAAGCATCAGTGTAAAACAAAACATGACAATCGAAATTTGCACAATGTTTTTGCAAACATTCAAGAATAATACTAAAAATAATGTTCGAAGCAGTTATTCAATTGCATTATCAATTTACCCAATGTCGAATTTGACTGTCACAGTGTCAGCCAGGAAAGATTGAATGTTTTCCAACATTTGGCCGATCACGCCAACCAGTAAACCTTGTTTGTCAACAAATGGAAGGTCTATATAAACATGTTTACGCTGTCTTTTCAGAGATTTGGTCATCATCCCGAATGAGTGAAGTGTGCTTCAGCCCGTGTTAGACAAGCTTGGGACCTTCTTAGTGGGTGGTTGAAGATGGCCAGTGAAAGTGAGAGTCCTATCGTGTATTCAGATGCTAATTCTCTTGAAGAGGGCAGCGGAAACGGCACACAGGTAAGAAGACTAAGGCTGATGATGTCTCTGACTCATGTTCTCGGGAAGTACTTCTCTTGATCAGTGAATAAATACCTTCAGGATTAATAATTATGACTGTTCTCCCCGTTGAGCTTGTTGTTGTTGTGGTATGATGGTAAGACCACCAGCAAGTCGCGAGGCCTCAGCCTCTCAACGCCCCGTCACATCACGGGCATCAAAAGGCACATTCTTTAATTGACTCGGACCTCGGTGGAATTGATACAAGGATGTAACAACCACAGCTCCCCAAGTTGACAATGGCAAGAGACCCACTGTGAATGACCATCCAAAGGGGGTATCATGGCATCATCCCCCGGTGGCTTTTGTGGTCTAATGCGATTTAAGGGGATTATCCCAAGACGGTGTTTCTTTGACGTGGATCAGGCCGGCACTTCAGACCGTTTGCATCACGCCTCATTTATCACGAGAGGGAAACTGGAGTGTCAGTGAGCTTTTGAGGAGGTTTCTTTTTCTAGTCCTTCTTTAATCAAAATATGTTACTGGTATTCGTGTTGACGTATAGATGTTATAAAAGCGAAGTGGATGACAGGGACATTGAGGAGATTAAAGGTATTGCCATGCCTTCGTTCAATGCGATCTGTTATACTCAATGCAACTGTACGCCATTCAGCATTATCTTGTCTGAATCAGTTTGAAGTGACCATCCCTGGTAACACTTCCTGGTGGCTAAACGTCGTCGGTGAGTTTTGGATTAAAATCAATCACAATCTCATACATTTTTGCAAGGATGTCTCTCAATTGAGCCAGTGCCACATTGGGGAAATTGACTCGATCATTTGAAATGAGGTGAGGGGAACAGTGAAGGATTGACGGGACTGAGATTGGAACCCAAGACCTCTGGTTCAATGTAGTGGCTGCTCTACCAACTGAGCTACCTTAGGTCAGACTGCCAGGGATGTCGACTATCAGTCGACAACCCTTGCGGTGCCGTGGCCTAGTGGTCTGGCTTGTCAAACTCAAGATCTTGTGGTCAATCTACAGATTGTGGGTTCGAATCCAGCCATAGGCTAGTGGTGCATGCGTCCTTGGGCAAGACACTTTGTCACATTGCTCCTCTTCAACCATGTGTAAATGGGTACCTGTGAGGGTAGAGTTTTGTGTGTTTGATTAGCCTCTGTGCGCTTATAGCAGTCGGGGCTATATCCTCCCCAGGGAGTTGAGATGGTTTCAGGAATGTTTAATAATGTAGCCCAATGACCAGGGAATAATAATTATTATTTTGCGCCTTTCCAGATACTGTGTGCATTATAATGTTCTGATATTATTATGATTATTACACTATTTGTCAATTTGTGATACATTATCAGTTAGTGATACATTATCCGTTGGTAACTTCATTATCAGGAGGTCTCAACCGTCTAAAATGATATTCACATTCCCTACTACAACTGAGCCCTTTAAAGACCCTCGCTAGGCTAATGACGGATACCGTCACATTCGCGTTCTGTTCCCATCAACACAGCTTGTTGATGATGGTCCCATGACTCAGGTGTGACGTATCTAGATGTCAAGCCCGGTGCTGTCCTTGACAACTGCGTTGACATCCATACTTCCAATCCCATCCATCAGTTTGTCACAATTCTCGAAACAAACAAGAAGCTGGGAAACCCATTTTTTTTAATATGGCGAACCTTCCTGAAGTGTGGTAATGAATAGTCGTATTCAATTTTTATGTCAAACTCATGTCAAACAAATCTGAGTATATGCAATGCTTGGAGTTAGGAGGGCCTGACGCGTTTCGATCCTAGCAGAATCTTTCTCAAAGGCTAGCAGGATCTTTCTCTTTTAGCCTTTGAGGAAGATCCTGCTAGGACCAAAACGCGTCAGGTCCTCCTAACTCCAAGCATTTGATATATTTCAGGTAATTTTTTGGCTGATGAGCAGTTTGCAGCAGTTTATTAGGGCATACTTGTGTTAAATTTGAGTATACTTCAGCTTAATTTAGTAATTTCATGGCCTTTTCAGTTTGCCGGACATTTTTTATCATCAAATACCGGATGCTTACGCGTTCAATGAACCCTGTAACCTGCAAATAAATTAAACTCATCGTACGAGTCAGAATTAGGAGTTATAGACATTCCTCCCACGGGAAAAGAGAATAAAGAGCGGTAGGGACTTATTCACCCTGAAAACAAGACGGTCTGTTTGACAGATTGACGTCCTCTCCCCCTCTGTGCATCGTCAACCTGGGCCGTGTTCGCGTTCCGATCCTCGGCACCGGCTGAGCAGAGTAGCCTGCTGGACGGAATTGATAGATTTACTCCGGACTCGAGACCTTGCTTGAACCAGACTCGGCCGTAAAATTGTCTGCCTTGTCCCGTTATACATGCCCTTGTAGGCCTACTCCCTTTATCAATTCAACTTTTTTCTTTCCCTCATCCTTCAGTCTTAACTAAGTCTTGTGTAACTCAATTCTTTAGATTTAAGTGGTGGCAATAAGGCAGCGGTTGCTTCGCACGTCAAAGTTCTGTTCAGCTACACTTCATCATACTTGGGGAGACGTCGGGCTGGGAGGGATGGAGACTGTTTTACGATTCTAAGACCTAAGAGTAAGACCCAGCCTCTCTGAGATCAGTCTGCTAGGGAGGGGGATGGAGACTGTTTTACGATTCTAAGACCTAAGAGTAAGACCCAGCCTCTCTGAGATCAGTCTGCTAGGGAGGGGGATGGAGACTTTTTTACGATTCTAAGATCTAAGACCTAAGACCAAATCTCTCTGAGATGTCTGCGAGTAGATAGCGCGTACTTCTCAAACAGTTGTGATGCAGATTCTTGTCATTAGACATCAATTGGAGTGGACGTGACAAAAATACGTTTGACGCACGGAAGCCATATACCACGCCGCGACTCCTCTGCCTCAACATACTCTGACGTCACGCTTGCCAGTTGCTTCAAACTTGTAACTGTTTTCTTCGTGAGTGTGACGTGTCCGATTCAAATGTTGGCGAATATATTCGAAACAGATAGACGTAGTTTCCATTATACAGTGACGTCACGAGGGTCAAATGTTCAAGTGGACACACGAGAGTGCATTTTTTAAGGGGTACTGGAGACAATGAGATGAACATCGTTAAAGCAATTGTTTTAAGAATCCCCGTAGTGCATTCGTTTAGCTAACACGGGTCAGTCCTTACTTGGAATGGTCGTGCTATACTGTACAAAACAAGCGAGCGAATGGTGACGAGGTTTACTGGTGTCGACCCGGGGGAGCAAAACGAATACACCCATACTTTTAAGGAGTGACTGCAATGTCGCCCTCTACGGCCAATCCAGAGTGAGGTTTTGGCATCGATGAGGGACCTCCCAGTTTTGACTTCAAGTTTTTGATTTTCTTCACTGGTAACTGGTCCGGTTTTGAATCACTAGCCTTTGTAAACATTTGTTTATACACTCAACCTCACCCATCATTTTCTTTCTAAAAACTAGAATTCGTCGTAGAAATCTCAAGTTTAATTTACAATCTTGTCAATTCTAGATGAAGAAATTAATGGAGACAAAAAAATCGGAGGATGCAAAAAGTTCTTAACATTCTTGAAAAACCATCTCAAGATTTATCGCTGCGCTCGCTCGGAATCCAAACTTCGCCGAAAATATTCATTTTAAGGAATGATTTAGGGGTGGGATTTTTTTTTGAGACCGACCTCTGACCCCAGACGGTCGATGGGACACCTACGGTGTCAAGAAGGGGAAGAGTGTTTAGGAAAAACTGATGAGAACAATATGGCGGGGGACCGGGGGAGGCAAATGGGTTGTCGGTTTGACGTAATATGCTCTGTAAATCATAACAGCGCTTGCAGCACTGACGCAACGGTAGTATATCAACAGGCTAAACCGTTCCATTAAGAAGTCCAACACCTATCGAAACAGATAATGGATTCAGTTATGAAGCAAAATGACGAAAACAAAATTGATGTATTGTACAGAAATATACGAGGTACGATGGTAAAGTTCGGTAGGGCATTTGGGATTGAAACAAAATTTAAAACAGATGCAAAGAGAAGGCGATGGGAAACGATTCCCTGTGAATTTTTGTTTGAGGAGGTCTTGAAATTGCGGCATGTTCAGTGGAAAGCTCAGTATTAGTACCTATGTTTGGTAAACGTATTATTTCTTAATATGCATTATTCACCGACGTGATGGATGAGCACTGTATACTCATGTATTATTTTTTCCCCTTTTTTAGTGTGGCATAAACAGCGCCCTCTGTGAGTGACGCACTGCGAGGATGAGAGGAGCTACCGTGCGGTGTTTTAAACCATAATGCTCATCCACGAGCTTGGTAAGTTGTGATCTAGGTATAGGGCCAGTGTGATAGAAGGCAATTTACTGGCAATCAAGCAATCTCGAAAAAAAATAGCATTTTATCTTAAAATCTTCAGACAGTTTTCCTCAGGATACTAGTGACTAGTGAGTGAAAATTAGGCCATGTCCCAAATCACTGGCTGCGGCTCCAAATTACACTCGCCACTATGGCAGCCACTAGCCAGTGACTGCAGCCGTTTCCATAGACTTGTGCGTTATTTGCGATCGTAGCTAGTTGGTTGCCTTTAAGTTGCCTCGTGTGACGTGGCCCTAATAGCGTACTCCACCAGATAAATTGAGTTGAAAAAAACACTAAAGTTAAATACAATTCTTGAAAATGCTTTGAACTCATGCAACTTTGGCGCAGGTGATTTAGCCCGAACCATTTTCATTGAACCAAGGGCCAATTTCATATAGAGATGCTTAGCACAAAAAATTTCTTAGCACAAAAATGGCTTGCCCAATAAAACAAACCACCATTGAAAATTATATTTGATATTCATGGTCAGCAAACAACAGCCAAAGAACAAGTGATACACAACACATGGAAATTTGGTTGTTAATCCTGTTATTATTAAGGCAGAAATGTCATGCTTAGTGATTTTTTGTGCTAAGCAGTTCTATGAAATTGGCCCCAGATTGTTATACTTTTCCTGCCCAACCTGGGGGTCAGTTTTGGGCAAGAGGGAATTCAACAGCTCGGAAGTATTCCATCTGCGTACCTGACCCGCCAACTGCCACCCTCTCCCCCTCCCTCTGCCGAAGATGAAGTACGATCGCTCGTAAACATCACTAAGGTACCCAGAGGAGTATTTTAGCAATCTTCGGAATAGTGTATACCGTTCCCGAGTTCGGCAATCAATTTTCCGTTCTTTATTTCCTCTCTCAATAGTCCATTCCAAGTGTCCCATTGTGCCAGGCGATTTGTTAACACTAAAATACTGGCTGGACGGCTAGTGCTCTAGATTCTCTGGGTGCAGAACTGTGATGGGGTCACCTTAAAGTGTGTTGAGGGCCTAGACGGGAGGAGGGGACATCGTTGCCCCGCCCATTTTAGGTACTCACAGGGTCCTTGCAGTAAAACTTGACTGCCTCGTGCATACATTTTGACAATCGGGGCTCGGTTGACAAATTACTTAGAATGATCTTTAAAATGAACATCACTCTAATGTGATGTCACACATATTTTGAATTTTATATGGTGATGACAACTCATGTAAAATATGAATTGTCAAACTTTGTGCAGTCAAGGCCTGACATTAGACAATAAGTGGATAGTCATTTTGTGTCATTCGACTTGTCCCAGCTATTCAAAAAAAATAAGATTTTAATTGATTTTATCCCATCAAAACCATGTAATGATGGCCTGATGTTTAGATCCTAGCAGGATCTTTCTCAAGTTACTTGAGAAAGTTACAGCTGCAAACTGCTCATTAACAGCAATAGACCTGAAATATATCAAATGCTTGGCGTTAGGACGGCCTGACGTTTCGATCCTAGCAGGATCTTTCTCAAAAGCTATCTTCCCAAGTAGAAAATCATAACACTCCATATTGAAGTGTCAGGGAAGACTTGACGTTTCGATCCTAGCTGGATCCTTCTCAAAAGCTTATCTTCCCACAAGTCAGTGGAAAATTCATATTGAAGTGTTACATAGTGCTGTTTAAATTGTCTATCTCTATCTTATGGAAATATACAATAATTTGTTGTTTATATTTTCGCTTTTTATGCAGCCTTGCGCCCACGTTCAGATGGAACATGCAGGATGAAACTTCCAACTACACGAACTGCATATAGGTCGATTGATTGTCCACCTGTATAGGCCTACCTCTATGCTGGATGGCTGGTTGCCATGGTTAATTATGATTTCTGTTTAAAGGTAATTGAGTTTTTTAAGCTTTTCATGAAGCTTTAATTCTTCAGATAATGAATTTACTTTTTGCAAGAGGACTTCCCAATTTATTTTTTAAAATCCGAAAGGATTAGTGAAGTTTTTGCTCACTTGGGAAATCTTCTTTGCATAAAATAATAATAATTCTGTTTGAATACTCCTACACACATCTTTGAATTTAGTTAGAATTGGTGTCACCACGGAACAGCTTTGTCAAATATCAAGGAAGATACAGTAACAGTCTCTGTGAAAATTTCAGTCCCATACGGTGCCCACTTTTTGAGAAAACAGTGAAAAACAGCCACAGTATTTCTTAAGTCTTTTCACCATTATTTTTTATCTTTAAAAGATCAAAATTGTTTTTGGTCATTGGTTTTACTCTCTTCTGGATAAATACAGCATTTCAGGCAGAACAATTTTAACGGTATGTTTCTACTATCACCATCTTTATACCCTGTAAGTTATAGGTAAATCTGTGACGATTTCTGTTTTGGTATGCTACCAAAGTATGATACTACCTTTAAGTAATAATAATTATTCCTATCACATACACCCTTTAATTTGAGTACCGATTCATTTGTACAATTGGTTCATTCGCTCTGTATGCCATCACCCCTCCATAGTCCGATTAATATCTCAAGTTTGCCAGCTCGTAACTTGAGGAATCTTTGACAAATTCCGTCGATTCATAATTTTTTGAATCACAATAGTACATCTCAGGGTCTTCAGACATTCACATGTCAACTTCCATGATCCTCTGGCTGGATTCTAACCCCAAAAGCATGAACAACTTCCCCAGAGAGGCCGGGTCTTGTTGCTATTCCGAGAAAACTGTCCCTAAACGAGTCTAGGTTTGTGTTTTGGAAGGATGTAAGCAGCTGATGGGGAGAGCTTGTACCAAAGATAAAGTAGGATGGGGCACTAGGGTGTCATAGATGAGAGGTAGGTTGTACCATACACCTCCCTGTGGGTCGTTAACTCCTCGCGCACTCTTAAAGGAGGCTGTGAGACATGACTCCACAAG
This sequence comes from Astropecten irregularis, assembly GCA_963971285.1. Taxonomy (NCBI): domain Eukaryota; kingdom Metazoa; phylum Echinodermata; class Asteroidea; order Paxillosida; family Astropectinidae; genus Astropecten; species Astropecten irregularis. The sequence continues at coordinate 1,842,203 of OZ020264.1, read as the reverse complement.
AATGTATCCGCCCCTTTCCAGCCTTCCCATCCCCTCCCCTCCCCCTGATAGGGTTGGATCTAGCTTTCAGGAAGGGGTGGGGGGTTAAAATATGAAGCCTGTGTGTGGTTGATGGTAGATAAACGTATGAAGCCTGTGTGTGATTGTTGGTAGCTATGCGTATGAAGCCTGTGTATGATATGTGATTGATGATAGATATACGTATGAAGCTTGTATGTGATTGATAGATATACGTATGAAGCTTGTAATATTTGAGTAAAATATTCCAGTAAGATTGAAAACGTATCTTTATAATCTGGATGTACAATTGTGCTAACAGTTTTTTTACATTGTAAATCAATGTGAATTCTATACTCATTGTTTGTGGTTTTTTGTAAAGCTCCTTGAAGTCGTACACAAATGCTGCATTTTGTTGATAAATGAAGATTTTTGATCATACAATTTTTTGTAAGTGAACTTTGCTGGGTGCATTTGGCAGCCATTTTGACGTGTTTTTTAATTTATGCACCGCATATAATTAAGGGTCATGACAAAATTAACGTCCGAGAGATAGTCTGGTTCCTCGAGTATTGAAAACCCGAATACCATAGTGATCACTACCATGCCAATAGGATACTAGACAAAGATGGCACTGGAATGAAGATGTATTTTAAAGAACAAATTCTGCATTGATTTAAATAACCTTAAAGAAGACAAAAGTACTACTGTTTTGATCGATGTTTTGTCAAAGATATGAACCACAAAATGTTGCAGTGGAACAGTAATTTAGTCAACCATTCCAGTCACTGGAATATATTTCCAGAATTAATATTTCGATTTGTGACCTGATTTATCCTGTAATAATGTTCTCTGCTGGTTATAAAACAGAGTCATCAAGTAAAAGTCTTGATATTTTTGTCGGTATGCCATTTTATCATCAACTCCTATCAGCAGAGGAAATTCTCGATGTAAACAAAGTGAAAATGGCCCTTAAAAGTTGCCCAGTACCTCACATTTTTTTTATACAAAAACAGAAAAAGGACTGTTTTTGAACGACGTTTTGAAAGAAACGGAAACGGAAGGACAGGGATTTGGTTAAAATATGAAACATTGTAAATTATGAAGAGAATTTACGGCTTGTATTTCCAGCGGAGATGACAAGTGCGTGAGGATGACATTGATTCGGAAATAAAACAATCTGAACAATTCTGATATCAGTATCTCCTGTGTTTGTTAACTCAAGTGATTAATGAGTTGTAATTTAAGTGTATTCTTTTCAAAATCATGCTGGTTCAATAAGTGTACATCACTTATCATGATTAGCTGTTCCGACATTTCTGATGTAGGAACAAGTTAATTTTCGTTCTGGTTTTTAACTGTTACGACATATCTGACGTTTCTGCAAAACCTTTGCTACATCATGCCGGTATGGTAGTTCCCCCAGTAGTTCCCCCAGTATGAAGAAGTGCCCCCGGTAGTTCCCCTATCCCCCAGTATGAAGTAGTGCCCCCCGGTAGTTCCCCCAGTATGGAGTAGTGCCCCCAGGTAGTTCCCCCAGTAGTTCCCCCAGTATGAAGTAGTGCCCCCCGGTAGTTCCCCCAGTATGGAGTAGTGCCCCCTAGTAGTTCCCCCGAGTAGTGCCCCCTAGTAGTTCTCCCAGTATGAAGTAGTGCCCCCTAGTAGTTTCCCCAGTATGGAGTAGTGCCCCTAGTAGTTCCCCCAGTATGAAGTAGTGCCCCCGGTAGTTCCCCTAGTAGTTCCCCCAGTATGAAGTAGTGCCCCCAGGTAGTTCCCCCAGTATGGAGTAGTGCCCCCTAGTAGTTCCCCCAGTATGGAGTAGTGCCCCCTAGTAGTTCCCCCAGTACTTCCCCCAGTATGGAGTAGTGCCCCCCGGTAGTTCCCCCAGTAGTTTCCCCAGTATGGAGTAGTGCCCCCTAGTAGTTCCCCAGTAGTTCCCCCAGTATGAAGTAGTGCCCCCCGGTAGTTCCCCAGTATGGAGTAGTGCCCCCTAGTAGTTCCCCCAGTATGAAGTAGTGCCCCCCCGGTAGTTCCCCCAGTATGTAGTAGTGCCCCCTAGTAGTTCCCCCAGTATGAAGTAGTGCCCCCTGGTAGTTCCCCTGGTAGTTCCCCTAGTAGTTCCCCCAGTATTGAGTTGTGCCCCCTAATTCCCCTAGTATAGTGCCCCCGGTAGTTCCCCCAGTTCATGTGATTGACGATAGCTATACATATGAAGCTTATATGTGATTGATGGTAGATATACGTATGAAGCTTGTATGTCATTGATGGTAGCTATACGTATGAAGCTCGTGTGTGATTGATGGTAGCTATACGTATGAAGCTTGTATGTGATTGATGGTAGCTATACGTATGAAGCTTGTGTGTGATTGATGGTAGATATACGTATGAAGCTTGTATGTGATTGATGGTAGATATACATATGAAGCTTGTATGTGATTGATGATAGATATACGTATGAAGCTTGTGTGTGATTGATGATAGATATACGTATGAAGCTTGTCTGTGATTGATGATAGATATACGTATGAGGCCTGTCTGTGATTGATGATAGATATACGCCTTGTATATGATTGATGATAGATATATACGTATGAAGCCTGTCTGTGATTGATGATAGATATACGTATGAAGCTTGTATATGATTGATGATAGATATACGTATGAAGCTTGTCTGTGATTGATGATAGATATACGTATGAATCTTGTATATGATTGATGGTAGATATACATATGAAGCTTGTATGTGATTGATGATAGATATACGTATGAAGCTTGTATGATTGATGGTAGCTATACATATGAAGCCTATAGCTGTGTGTGATTGATGGTAGATATACGTATGAAGCTTGTGTGTGATTGATGATAGATATACGTATGAAGCTTGTCTGTGATTGATGGTAGATATACGTATGAAGCTTGTGTGTGATTGATGGTAGATATACATATGAAGCTTGTATGTGATTGATGATAGATATACGTATGAAGCTTGTCTGTGATTGATGATAGATATACGTATGAAGCTTGTATATGATTGATGGTAGATATACATATGAAGCTTGTATGTGATTGATGATAGATATACGTATGAAGCTTGTATGTGATTGATGGTAGATATACGTATGAAGCCTGTGTGTGATTGATGATAGATATACGTATGAAGCTTGTATGTCATTGATGATAGATATACGTATGAAGCTTGTATGTGATTGATGGTAGATATACGTATGAAGCTTGTGTGTGATTGATGGTAGATCTACGTATGAAGCTTGTATGTGATTGATGTTAGATATACGTATGAAGCTTGTATGTCATTGATGATAGATATACGTATGAAGCTTGTCTGTGATTGATGATAGATATACGTATGAAGCTTGTATGTCATTGATGATAGATATACGTATGAAGCTTGTATATGATTGATGGTAGATATACGTATGAAGCTTGTATATGATTGATGATAGATATACGTATGAAGCTTGTATGTCATTGATGATAGATATACGTATGAAGCTTGTATATGATTGATGGTAGATATACGTATGAAGCTTGTGTGTGATTGATGATAGATATACGTATGAAGCTTGTATGTCATTGATGATAGATATACGTATGAAGCTTGTATATGATTGATGGTAGATATACGTATGAAGCTTGTGTGTGATTGATGATAGATATACGTATGAAGCTTGTGTGTGATTGATGATAGATATACGTATGAAGCTTGTATGTGATTGATGTTAGATATACGTATGAAGCTTGTATGTCATTGATGATAGATATACGTATGAAGCTTGTCTGTGATTGATGATAGATATACGTATGAAGCTTGTATGTCATTGATGATAGATATACGTATGAAGCTTGTATATGATTGATGGTAGATATACGTATGAAGCTTGTATATGATTGATGATAGATATACGTATGAAGCTTGTATGTCATTGATGATAGATATACGTATGAAGCTTGTATATGATTGATGGTAGATATACGTATGAAGCTTGTGTGTGATTGATGGTAGATATACGTATGAAGCATGTATATGATTGATGGTAGATATACGTATGAAGCTTGTGTGTGATTGATGGTAGATATACATATGAAGCTTGTATGTGATTGATGATAGATATACGTATGAAGCCTGTGTGTGATTGATGATAGATATACCTATGAAGCTTGTCTGTGATTGATGGTTGATAAGGCATATGAAGCTTGTCTGTGATTGATGATAGATATACGTATGAAGCTTGTCTGTGATTGATGATAGATATACGTATGAAGCTTGTCTGTGATTGATGATAGATATACCTATGAAGCTTGTCTGTGATTGATGATAGATATACGTATGAAGCTTGTCTGTGATTGATGGTTGATATACATATGAAGCTTGTTGGTATGTGATTGATGGTAGATATACGTATGAAGCTTGTATGTGATTGATGGTAGCTATACGTATGGAGCCTGTGTATAGTAGTATGATTGCAGCATGACAATTATTAGTACACGCAATAATTTTAAGGGACAAATATGACAAATTACTTTGAAGTGGAGCTCATTTAATATCCATCATTTCTTCAGAATGACTCTTTACAAAATGCTACACTTGATAAAAGTCAAGACTATGTTCAGAAGTGTATGTACGATTATAAAAATAGATTTATTTTACAAAACATACACAAAGGACATTAATATACACGTATTGTATTATTTGGAATAACAATGTATGCATCATAATAGAATAAAATTATGTATTTATACTATATATATGAAAGCCACTTGCATAGTTCATTTGAAATGTGATTGTTGATATCTTTAATATAAAACAAACAAATTGAAATGAAGGGTTTACACTTGCTGTTGAACTTGGGGAAGGAGGGTGAACTGGAGCGTTAGAAGTCGGCACTGGGAGTAGAAGGGGTACTGAAGGTAGAGGCAGGGGTACATTAGGGGTAGAAGGGTGCACTGGGGGTAGAAAGGGGTACATATGGGTTAGAAGACAGCACTGAGCTCAGAAGGGGTACTGAGGGTAGAGTCAGGGGTACATAAGGGGTAGAAGGGTATACTGAGGGTAGCAGTAGGGATACATACTGGGTAGGAAGGTTGCACTGGGGGTAGAAAGGGGGTACATCTGGGTTAGAAGATGGCACTGGGCACAGCGTACTGAGGGTAGAGGCGGGGGAACATAAGGGGTAGAAGGGGATACTGAGGGTAGAAAGGGGGTATATCTGGGTTAGAAGACTGCACTTGGCTCGGAAGGGGTACCGAGAGTAGAGGAGGGGTACATAGGGGGTTGAAGGATGCACTGGGGGTAGAAAGGGGTACATCAGTGTTAGAAGACGGCACTGGGTGCAGAAGGGTACTGAGGGAAGAGGCAGGGGTACATAAGGGGTAGAAGGGTGCACTGGGGGAAGAAAGGGGTACATCAGTGTTAGCAGATGGCACTGGGCTCAGAAGGGGTACTGAGGGTAGAGGCAGGGGGTACATAAGGGGTAGAAGGGTGCACTGGGGGTAGAAAGGGGGTACATCAGTGTTAGAAGACGGCACTGAGCTCAGAAGGGGTACTGAGGGTAGAGGCAGGGGGTACATAAGGGGTAGAAGGGTGCACTGGGGGTAGAAAGGGGGTACATCAGTGTTAGATAACGGCACTGGGCACAGAAGGGGTACTAAGGGGAAAAGGCAGGCGTACACAAGGGGTACAAGGGTGCACTGAGGGTTGAAAGGGGGTACATCAGTGTTTAGATGACAGCACTGGGCACAGAAGGGGTACTGAGGGGTACAAGGGTATACTGAGGGTAAAAGTACATACTGGAGAGAAGGGGGTTCACTATGAAGGAATAAGGAGTGCACAGGGAGTAGAAGGGCAAACTAAGGGAAGGGAAGGGGTGCATTTAGGTAACAGTTCATTTAAGCAATCAGTTAGGGGTACAGTGGGGTAAAGATGGTAATGGGTAATTGTAATGGCTGACAAACAGTTAAAAGATGAGATGAGATGTATATAAGACTTACATCCAGTCATAAAAACTAAAAATTATGCCACAGTATTAATTTGAAAAAACAATTGCAGGATACTGTTATCAAAATACATGCATTCATCAGGATATTACTTTGCCAAAGCAAAGGAGAGCACATTGCAGGAAGCAAAGACCAATAGATCCTGAACCTACAGCTATATTTCCCTGCCATAAATGCAGGAAGCAGTCTCGCTCTCGTATTGGCCAGTTTAGCCATACCAGGGGTCGATTTCACCAAACTTTTTGTAACTCGTTATCAATCGTAGGACTTTTGATGCATTGGAGCCTTACGTGAAATAGGCCCCCTACGATGGGTTGTCTTTCATAACTCGAGTTACGATCGATCGCAGGGCTTCGTGAAATCGACCCCAGACCCTGTAATGCAACTGAGTGAATTTAAACTAGTGCATACCATTTTCTCTCAAGACAAAAGGTGCCAACAAAAACAAAAACTGGCCTTGATCAACAAAGGCAGGGATTAAAATTAATCGTCGACTGACAAAATTATGGCTCAGTTCCGTTTAAAACCAGGAAGCACAAGACCGTAGGAAATCTTGCTTACTGTTTACTATCAGTTCTAAAAATTTAAAAATCATATAAAATCGGTATGAAATATTTTACATTTCCTTTACACAATGATGCCATACTATATTTGCATTGGGAATTTCAATTAATCAAGACTAATTAAGAAATCATTGCTATGATATAAAAAACAAAAGATTATATACTATTGTGTGTTAGTTTTAGCCTAAACGGTGAAATATCTTCCAATATACAAAGACATGATTGCAAATGATCACCTAAAAAAGTGCAGTGTAAAATAATAAATAAAAATTGGTCATCTTTTTTTACAATGGATGGGGAAGATAAGTCGATAGCATCTTCATTTGATATCGAGAATGCAAAGAAAAATAGTTTAATTTACCTAAAATATGTTTGCTGCCATTAAACACAACAGTGCTCCGCACTTGCGCTAAAAATAGCAGGCTAAATGCTGTGACGTCACACCGGATCTCAGACAAACATTGCAACCATGCAAACGTGTCGTGGGTGTGCTTGTTTGTGTGCATGCATACATGTGCATGCATGAAAAGTTTGTCTGACATCCAGGGTTTTTGTACATGCACGTGCTGGCCAAATCACTCATGTGACGTCATTAGTGCGGAGCGCTATTGTGGTAGCTTACATCCAAAATCAATTATGTTTGAGTATGGGTAAGAGGCCCTATCAAAGGGTTGGATAGCCCAGGTTAGCTTAGCAATGCAGCAGTAATCCAAAGGACTCCAGTTCTGAAATTGCACCAATTTTTCAAAATCAGCCTTGTCCTACTAAAACGTTCAGCAGCTAACACATAGTGTACATGAACATGTAGCTGACTATGGCTAGCCAAGCAACTGACTGCAGCCATTTTCATAGAAATTCCCATTGAGTCCTGACTGCAGCTACGACCAGCAATTTAGGACATGAGTGTATTTCTTCCAAAAACCAGTTTGAAAGCCTCATGCAGTATATTTACGACTTTAAATCTTTCCCCCTTCAATATTTGGAGGAATTTGGTCTATTCACTATTGAGTGATGCAGACGGTTTACATTAGAAATTAGATGTACAAATAATCGTCTTGATATATCCTTGATATATAAGGATTGAACACATGATGACGTTCGCATAAAAGGTGGAATGTGTATTGGTTTGGTTTCTAAATCTTAAAAAAAATTTGCGTCATAGTCCAAATATATGTTTGCCTGGCATTACCATGGCAAAACAAATAGGGCTCCACACTCGAGCTATCTATAGAATACGCCCTTTGTTATCTACAGCTATAGTTACCTGGATTTTCGGACAAACATCACAACGTTTACAAGTAAGTTAATGGGGCCACGTGTGACTTGTTTGTCCGAACTTCTGAATGTGACGTCACAAGCACAGAGCCCTATTAGAACTTATGACTCGTAGTAGCCGAGGACAATTTTGTGCTCGGCAGACGTTTGAGCTTAGACATTTTGTGTCTGTATGCTTAAAAAAGTATGTCCTTAGCAACCGAAATACCAATAATCCTGCGAGTGTCGTAGGTCCAGCCTTGAAGTCAATGGCACAGGCAGTACAAAGGCACAAACTGTAAAAAGATGACGTAGATGAGGAAAATATGCTAAAAAAAATGTACGATACTCAACGTTTTGTGCAGATGTTCTTGAAGCCAAAACGCTGCATTCTCTCTATGTGCGCCGTCTTTGTTCTTCAAGCGATTTAGCTTTTAGAGTTGGACAATTTCTTGAAGTATTTCATTTTCGATTTTCCTCTGGATTTGCCGTCCGTCTCGGTGGTGACATCTTTGGGTTTGATCATGTCGTTTGGATTGCCTGGGGCAGTCTTCCGTCTTGTCTTCCCGGCTTTCTTCAGAGTGTTCGTGTTGATGGTGATCTGAGATGACACCTTGCGCTTGGGCGAGCTGGGTATAAAGTCGTTCATACCCGTGTCCTCATCTTCGGAGTCGTCGAATGCCATGATGGAGTTGGGAGAGACGGGGCTAGAGCTGATGATGCTCGGCTGAGGAATGGATAGGTTGCTTGGCCTCGGGGTGGAGATGTTTGCCGATTTGGTCGGAGTCTTTGTGGGACTGTCCGACGGGGATGGCTTGGGTAAACCCGACTGCCGCAGCCCTTCTTCATTCTGGGACTGGCGTTTGGAAGGAGGAAACGTAGTTCTGCTGTTGTTATTCAAGGCGGACAAGATGTCCTCCGTGGAGCCCACAACAGGGTTCACGTCCGCTCCTCCGGGTGTGGACACCTCCTCCTTCCCTGCATCGACAGCGTTTTCTTCTCCCTCCTCACCATTTTCCTCCGGGACCGGTGAAACCCCGCCGCTGGGCGTGGTCAGCGAACTGCTCGAGCGGACACGCTGCATCCCGAAGGGAGACAGAAACTTGCCCGGCAGTTTGGGCGAGTTGAGCGGACTGTTTGACGGCGAGTTATCCATGAAGGGGAAAGCGTTGGACTGCAGACTGAAGACCATAGCTTCTGGGGAGGTAGGGGGCTCCCCGGACCCATCGTCCAGTTCTTGGACAGTCTGGTACTCGGCCTCAAAGTTGCAGAGTTTGTTGTAGAGTTCCTGAACAAAATAAAAAACCACAAAGCATCAAAAAGCTACACTCAGAACCAAAAATACAGAACAAAGGAAAGGGAAGCTTAGGGAATACCAGAAACATTCAACCTCCACGGAAGAATAAAATCAAAATGGAATAAATTACAAAACAGTGGCAAAGTCACAAAACCAGAGCGTGGCAAAGTCACAAAACCAGAGCCTGGCAAGCCTCAACTCGTGAGGTGTTCTGGGGTCCTTTTCACGAAGCACCAAAGTTTGATCTTAAGATGCGAATCAATCCCAATTGCTAGGCAACATGTGATGTCACAATACAAATCGCTATGGTGAATAAGATTATTCTGTTTTGTGAAACCAGCCCCTGATCATTAACCACCACCTGACACTCACAAGGCTAATTCCTCATCCAACTACTGCAAAAGTTTGGATAAAGATCTTGGGCCCTTCCAGCAAATTACTCTAACACTTACTTTGGCCGCCCTGATGTTTTGCAACCACGATGGCGCAACGGTAGTTGACAGAACACAGCCGTACACTGCACAGTCATACTCATCTAAATGGACCAGCGCAAAACCGCCTGAAATGACCAAACAACAAAAGAAAATTAATGATAAAATGTCACATACTGCAGTGGCGTGCTCAATTCTACTTGAATATTTGGATGTCCAAATTTGGCCTTCCCAGTGGCTGGTTCGTCTACTTCTTGTTATATGCATTTGCTGGTAGCATTCCTTGTCTATTATTCCGGTAGTGAACTGGTGTCAAAATCGGAATTAGTTTTAAATTGCTCTGTGGAAATGTTTAGGAGTACACACTTCAAGCCTGAGCCTGTTCATCTCTCCTCATTGGGACGAACAGAGCATGCTGTTCAGAGTGTCGAGTTAAAACTCTGGTTCTTTTCAGAATAAAGCATGGTCCTAAAAGAGTATACACATGGTGCTTACCGCAAATCTTATCCAAATAACCACAACGGAAACTGACTGGAATAAGTTATTGAAAAGTGAACAAAGAAAAATTGACTGGAGTGGGATTTGAACCAACAGCCCCAAGATCACAATACTGACACTCTACCAACTGGCACCTGACTGCCAAATGAACTATTAGGGACACCACCATAAAGGGCTGGATAGCTCAGTTGGTAGAGCGCCGGTACGGTGTTCCGGGGGTCACTGGTTCGAATCCCACACCTGTCAATCTTATCCTTTCTGAGATTGTCAGCTTTTCAAGTCACACTTAGTTACACTTTTGTCAGTCCTGGCTGACTTGGATTTGGTTATTTCGATTTGCTTGGATTATTTCATCCTGTTTGTAAATAAGAAATTGTATTTTGTCGACAGCCTAATAAATATAGTACTTACTTCCATCTTTGAGTTCCTGAACCTTGATCATATCGACCCTCATGGGCGGCTTGATAATCCTGAAGTTCTCGCTCTTCCTCTGTTTAGCAAGGATGAACATATCGGTGAAGAGGAACCCGTAGGCATCCTTTGAGGAATTGTCCGCATCGCGGAGCTTGAGGGAGCCCTTCATGTGGAGCCAGCGGGCGTGGGCGGGCGGAGCGTTGGGCATGCTGCTCATCAGGTCTAACGTGGCGTGCTCCTCAACAAGCTGGAGATAAAGCGAACAAATATTAGACTTAAAGAGTCTTAAAGAGATACCGCACACAATGTGAGTATAACTCTCTCTCTCTCTCTTTCTTAAGAGGACAGGAGGAGTGACCGAGGGTACTCACTCTGGAAAGTTCGTCGCAGCCACTGGGCACGCTGACGGCTTCATAGGCTTCTAGATGAGCGATGGCATCCTCCATCTTCTGCCGTTCCTGCTCCTGTCTCAGTTCATGATTCACTCGCATCACAAACTCCTTCACTTCGGCAATCTACAGAAGGGCGAAACAACAACGTAAACCATCATCTTCAACCCTTGAAGCAGTTGATCCCGCACGGACCCTCTTGAGTCTCATCACAAATACTGAGCACGTCAACCTTACTGCCCCAAATCAATCCAATTCTGTCACGAAGGGTCGGTTTGTTTCTCAAAGATCAGGTTCTCTCTGAGTGGTTTAGCCCCTTAGTCTGCTCCACCCATCCAATCAGCAGGATTCACGGAGGCAACCAACTCAAGGATCACTGATCTAAACTATGATCCATGTGAAGCAAACATTCTGACAGTTGTGCTAGAGTCTGAAGGGCCTGGGCAGGATAAGGCCGTGTCCCAAATCTCTGGCTGCGGCTGCAAATTACACACGCACCTATGGCAGCCACTAGCCAGTGACGTACTGCAGCCATTTCCATAGATTTGTGTGTTATTTGCGGCCGCAGCCAGAGATTTGGGACACAGCCTTACTTCACATCAGGCCTGCTGGCACAATGACAGATTACTGCCACAACATGGTATTGGAATCAGCACCTCAGGAATATTGCACAGAGTGAGATTCTGGGGGGACTTTGAAAGGTGCCTATCCAAAATAAGTCACTACAAATCACAAATTTAACTTTCAAGTCAGTTGTGATGAGGCTTCTTGATAGTAGAAGAGATACAAATTGAGGGACTGTTCCAGAGAGCTTGTGACTTACTCTTGCAGAGACTCCTGCCAATTCATGCTCTTCCAGGGTCTTCTTCTCCACAGCTATTAGGAGCAGAGGGTACTTGGTGATGCGCTGCATGGGGTAGACCAGGAGGTCCTGGAGTTTGAGACGTCTGCTGTTAGGATGCCTCTGAGCCCACTGTGAGAAAAGACGAAACAAATGTTGTCTTTAGAAGGTTCACGAAGAGAAGAGTCTTCTTTTTAGGAATGTAGTCAAATGACCAACTGAGTCTTGCATTACGTTTTCATGATCAGCTATCACACACATCCACCTCATCTACTTCTTACATTGCCCTTCTTGTGGCCAAATTGTAGCATCTCAGTTGGCATGGGCAATCATACATTCACTGAAGCCTAATTTGCATAATATCTATTTCCCGACCAAAAATCATTCACCGGTAATATTCATGACATACATTCACTGCAAATCCTACAAGAGACACTTCAGTTTAATAATCAATTTGATGGGCCCTGTTATGGTATCCCTGAACCTTTGACAGAAGACTGTAGAGCCTAATCACTCTAACATTATAGGCACTGGCCTGGACGACCCAACTTGGTCCAAGTCCAACAAATGTGCCAAAGGGATACTGCACAGTGTGGTATTTTGAAGGATACAGGACTGTAGAGCCTAGACACTGTAACTTCATATGGGGCTTGATGGCCCAGCTTGGTGAAAGTCCAAAGAATGTGCCATACAGTGTGCCTACAGTGTGGTATTTTGAAGGACACAGGACTGTAGAGCCTAGGCACTGTAACTTCATATGGGGCTTGATGGCCCAACTTGGTCCAAGTCAAAAGAAAGAGCCATAGGGAATATTACTCAGTGTTTGGATCGTAGCAGAAGCAGGAAGTGCATAGAGGTCAGGGTTTGAATCCAGGATGAATTCCCTTCCATCCCTCACCCTCGAATCATCTTCTTACCTCGATGAAGAACCTGAGCATCTCGTTCTCCTTGGTCCTTTCTCTGAGATACTTCATGCACTCGTGCTCGTCCGTGCAGAACTTGATGTAAGGAGCAAACAGATCTGCAAACTGGAGACAAGATTTCAATTTGATAATCATTCAACCCTTCTAAAAAACATCTTGGGAGAATTAGGAAGAGGGAGATGGAACTAGAAGGTGGCTCGGAGGGACAACATGAACACTTGAACAGGCAGCTAGCGAGCTGATTTTGCAGGATCCAGTTCAAGGGAAGGAAGGATAGAAGACAGAAGACAAAAGACAGACTAATGCTTTAGTGAGCAACATCTTGGATCTAAGGAGACCTGAGGTCGATTTCACCAAACTCATCATAACTTCCTATCAACCGTAGGACTGCTGATGTATTGCAGCCCTATGTAGGATACGATGGGTTATCCTTCGTAACTCGAGTTACGATCGATTGTAAGGGCTTCGCGAAATCGACCCCTGATCCTGGATGAGGGGAAATGCAGGAAGCTTTCAGTCCTAGTCTCGTTTGGGATATATTTGCTGGGAGAACAAACATAAACAAGGCTTTAGAGCCTCGTTTGGGACATATCTGCCGGAGGACAAAATACAAGCGTCGCTTTAAGCCTCATTTGGGGAATATTTGCCAAGAGTTAAACATACCCCTGAGAAGGCCTCGGATAGGTCAGGTGCTGACAGCAGCCTCTTCTTATCTCGTGCTTCCTTCACGACGTTGGAGAGTTTCTCCTTCCAGAATCGGGTGTGGAGCTTCTCAATGGCAGTGATGTTGCTGAAGATCTTCTCCGTCTCAATCTGATCAGAGTTAATACACAAAAGACCCAAGGAGAGGGGAACTGTTAGAGCAAGGGGTGATCTTTGAGGGTATCGCAAGCCACAGGAAGCCACTTCATTCAAAGTCAGTCTCCAGAACACACATTTTTTAGGACGCGAGGGTTTTTATTTGGCGACCCAAACTTATCAGCCAACATTTTCAGATCGTGATTACTGCTTTCTCGCTTGGGATGTTTCAGTTTCTCTGATAGAGAGGGAATTTAATGAGGGAAACTCGCTTTGTCAGATGCTGTCCCTCGAAAACAAAAAGCTCCTGGCCTTAAGCATGTTTTGGACATCCAATCAACACAAACAGTCTCCTAAAAATAAGGGCACTCAAAGCTTTTTGTTTTCATCAGATTCTAGAGGTTTAAGAGCAGAATAACAGGACTAGTACTGTTGTCAGGACAATGTTGGGACAATATCAGTATAAAACAGGAATGTATTACCGTAGGCAAATGTGATGTTTTTACGATGCATCTTTTTTTGCAATGGACAAGAGTAAATCTGAGGTCAAGTAGACTTACCTCGTTCAGCATGACTGAAGCTTGAAGATTGATCAGCGTGCACAGGTAAAACTGCAAAATAAGATGAAACAAAGTCCAATCAAAATGTCATTGACAGTGAGAACCGAGAATCAAATCAGATTATGACCAAAGGCAGAGGTAAAACCGACAACACTACATGTAGGGGAGAGAAGCTTGAATGCTGGTTGGGCTCAGGCTCTAAAAAGCCTGGCCAGGCCTGGGCTTTGCCTGAGGTCTTGGGCTTCTATAGCCCCAGCCTTGAACTATCAACTCCAAGCCCCTGCTGTGTCCTGGATCATAGTTGGCACTATAACCCTGATTGACAGATTGAGCCAACATAGATCATGAACAGTATCCACAAGCTGGGCTTCATTGATTATAAGCAGCTCTATTGTAGTGAAGTTCAGGGCTGACAAGAGGAGGATTTCGGGCCCAAAAGCCACAGGCCTGGCCCGACCAGTAATTAAAGTTTCTCTCCCTAAAGTCCAGCATTGATAATTATGTCAGGATTTTGTTTCCAACTCTTACGTTAACACAGAAACTAAGAATTTGCTTCCAAGAGTGGCATTGGTAATTGTTTTGTTTCTAAGGGCAATAATTCCGTTTGGTTCCATCCTGAAAAAATAACTTACGTCAACGATGATTCGGATGTTTTTGATGTAGCCCACTTCCGTCTTGATGATCTCCCAAATGGCCTCCTGTTGATCGGTCTCCTTCTTCGTCAGCTGACAAACCTGGTCTTCGTCACCGAAGGCACGCCACGAGTCCTCCTAGACAAGCACAATCCACAGAAAAAAATATCTCCGTAAGAAAATTTACGGTATGGGTATCAAAGTTAATTAGGCGTACTGAATGTTTGAATCACTTGGGAGGAAATGTTTAGAAGTGACAGAGTGTAATTCTGCTTTGCTTTGGACTAGCTACGTTGTCTTGTCCTCTTGTCTTGTCTTGTCTTGTCTTGTCCTCAGTCCTGTTTCTGTACGGGGGACTGGGACTGTTTTCTCCACACCATAGAGGTGGAGGCAATAGCTGCCTTGCTGCAGCCTTGGTACCCCTTCCAGTTCTATAAGCCATCCAAAGACACAATCAGTCTTCCAGTATGAGGGACTGGCTTCTCCGCATCCCTCACCTTAGCGAGGCCTCTATCCCTAATCAACTATCGACTTACCAGTTCAAAGCATTCATGGTCGTCTTCTCTCTTGGTGGTGAACGTCAGGAGGGATGGGAAGTCTGGAAGACCGAAGACCATGAAGTTCTCCAACGTCTGCTGCAACTTGAGGAACTTGGGGTCAACCTTCTCCTAATCAGAGCAAGAGGGGTAAAACAAGACAAGCAAACAAAACTCTGTTAATAAAAAGTCCCTAAAAGGTGAAAAGTATCTCAAACCACTCTCTCTGCCCAGCACCCAGACCTCTGGAGAAAGAAGCCTGGGCCCAATTTTATGGAATCCGTTACCATTAGCAAAAAATCTTCGCTTACGGTAGCAGATTTTCTTTTGGTTACGGTTAGTGTATTTCACAGAAAAGTTTGGGGGTTTTTTGGTAACGGTAAGCAGGGACTTTAGCAGACAGCGCTTCAGCAGAAAATACTCATGGTTACCCTAGAATTTCTTTGCTAACCGAAAGTCTTGCTTACGGATTCCATGAAATAGATTACAGGCGTAGCAGTGCCCGTTAGCACAAAAATAGGCCGTAACGGATTCCATGAAATTGGGCCCTGGTCTCCATACAAATGATTTGTACAAAGCAGTTGTTACCTAGCAACCTATTGCCAAGCAACCAACAACATTTTCTAAGTTTTGATGTTCAACATTTCAAAGACAAATGGAAGCAAAATCCCGCAATCTGCAGACTTTAGAATCTGTTTTCAACCTACCACTTCAAAGTTCTCCATGGCCAGAATCCGCGTGTGTGAAGCTTATGCCAAAATGAAAGCAATGGGGCTTGACACTGTATCGGCGATTGCGCATTTATAAAAACAAACTCAGTGTATAAATAATGTGTCAGGAAGTGCGTCCTTGATGCAAATTGAAGCCCTGGATTTTGGCATCATTCCTTAGGGCCTGGAAAAGTGCTACAAACCCGGAAATGAGTATGCCCATACTATTACTGGGTATGCTAGCTTACCATAACGGAAAAAACAATTTGAATTTTTTTCCTGGTTTTCCCAAAACTTTTCCCCAAGTTGTAATTTTCTTTTTTATGCCATTCCCAATCCATGTAACTTTCCATATTTTTGTCCAGGAGCCATTTTCATAGAGATGCTTAGCACAAAAAAATACTTAGCACAAAAATGGCTTGCCCAATAAAACAAACCACCATTGAAATTTCCATTTGATATTCATGGTCAGCAAACAACAGCCAAAGACCAATTGCAAGTGATCCACAACATATTGAAATTTGGTTGTTGATCCTGTTTTAATTAAGGCAGAAATGTCATGCTTAGCTATTTTGTTGTGCTAAGCAGCTCTATGAAATTGGCCCAATGTCTTTTCCCAGCTTTATCCTATGCCCTTCCATAGCTTTTCCTGATCTTTTCCCATACTTTTTCCATAGTATTCCCATGATTTTCCCATAACATTCCCATACTTTTTGCATAACATTCCCATACTTTTCCAATAGCATTCTCATACTTTTCCCAAAACATTTCCTTACTTTTCCTACAGCATTCGTATATTTTTCCCATAGCATTTCCATAATATTGCCATATACTTTTCCATAGCATTTCCATAGCATTGCCATATTTTGCCCATAGCATTTCCATACTGTCCCCATGCTTTTCCATGACAATTTCTTGTCTTCTTCAATACATCCAACATTTTCTAATAGGAAAATTCCAAATTCCAGGCCTATCTTGAAATTGGCGGGAAAATTGAAACTCACTTTGGCCGGATCCTTGATGATTGTTTGCTGGGTACCGGTGACTGAGATCCGTCGGTTGTTCTTGGTGGGCTCTTCCTGATTAATGCCGAGGAGTTTCGTCAGATCCTTCTTCTTTTGCTCATGGGGTTGGGATGACGGCTGCTGGAAACAAACAACCAAACAAAAAAAAACTTTCATTTGAGAAGCTGCCTGCCAACAATTCAGGAACGATATGGGATATTATTCAACTGGCATGACGCATTTTGGTGATATGCTGATAAGGGAATCGTGCGGCTTGCTTGTTGAGTCCATAACCACGGAGATAGGGAACTGAAAAAGTTGATAGAAATTGCATTCCCTTGCAGAGAGAGTAGCGACGTCATCAGAGTTTGGAAGTAAAATGGCAGTACATTATGACCCTGTTTGTTTAATGCACAGGATCACGGATTCTACTGTTCCAGATCCCATTTAAGCGTACCCTGCATAGGAGGAGGATCCCTAAATATGGGATCCTTTGCGTTAAACAAACAGGCCCTATGTGTACATCGTAGTTGTTGTACATCATCATTACAACTGTTCAACCTTTTCAATTTCCCATTGTGTTGATTCTGTCTCTTCATATTTTATGAAATAATATGCCCCTGTACCGCCCTCTGTTGACGAATGCCGATGGATGGATGGGTCCCCACGCATTTTGTTTTAGGTTTTGTATCAGATAATTAGAAATCTGCCCCTTTATCTTTTTGTAAATTTGTTTCACACTGACAAATGTGATGATTAGGATTTAAGCTTAAGAATTGCCTTTCTACGGTATTGTACTTGTACAAGTTGACTGATTCTCAACATTCAGCACCAACAACGGAAAATAAAATAAAATGACTAACAATGGAGGTGCTTTTTTTGCTTTTCTTCCCCAAATCACCTAATCATCCAATTTTTACGAACTCTGTTGCTCAAATAAACAAATATTATGGTTACAATACAAAGTCAAGCAAAAATTACAATATTGTTATTGTATTATAATCATTCATAGCAATGGAGGGGGCGGGGCCAACATTAGCAGGAGGCGGTGTCATGGGTTATGGTTTGCTGTCATGCATGCATGTCCACGTCAGAATTCCGAGCTCAAAATCAAAATCCTTCCCTGTCCAATCAGCAGCTGGCTATAAAGCATAACTGAAAATTCCTCACTTTTCCAGACACGAACCCAATAAAAAACACCTTATCAGAATTTTTGGCTTTCAAACCAAAAGTACCAATTATATAAGTTAAAGGTAATATCATACTTTGGTTTTTGTCAAAGAAATACAGATTCATGGGCAAAAATATCAAGACAGATACAATAACAGTCATCTGTGTCAATTTCAGTCCCATACAGTGTCCACTTTTTTAGAAAACAGTGAAAAACAGCCACAGTATATTTCTTAAGTATTTTCTCTTTTATTTTTAATCTTTTAAAAGATCAAAAAGATTTTTGGTCGTTGTTTTACTAATTTCTGGATAAATACACCATTTCAGGCGGAAAAACTTTAACGGCATGTTTCTACCATCACCATCTTCATACCCTGTAAGTTATACGTAAATCTGTGAAATTTCTGTTTTGGTGTCTTACCAAAGTATGATACTACCTTTAAAACACCACTATCACTTAATCTCTCTATGTCTGTACAGCAGCCACAGTTCACAAAAACACGGCTGAAGTTCAGAGTCCAATTACTAATCGAAAGTCGATTGTAAAAACAAAACCAATTGTCAAAAGAAATGATAAGGCAAAATCCATGAGAGCCAGACAGGACAACTTAGGACAATTGAAATGAAAGTGAAATATGGTCATAAATAGGCCTATATGAACAAAAGAAAACAATAATGCAGTTATCTGGCAGAGTTAAAGCATGCAATTAAACCACATTGTTTGGATCATTTACATGCAACATGTCCATAACATAAACACAAATACAATCATACAATGTTTGGGCTTTTCTAAGGTCAAAGACAGGCAATGTATTGCCAACTTTAAACACATACCACCCTAAGAAAAAAACAACGAAAAAAACAACATTTGCATGTATTTACGGGGCAAACAAAATCTGCGCTACGATTACTATGGCGACAAAAATAATACAAAATCAAAACAAATGAACGTAGTTATAAATGGCAGATATATATGTATTTCATGCAAATACAGACTGGCAAATATGATACCAGACAAATATTGCTATAAATGGAAAGAAAATGAAAAATAAAAGCACAATTGGCAATTGATTTTAGTATCTGGGGCTGCCATGCAATGCAAATATAAAAAGTAGTACTGTCCGGATTTTTAATCCGTTACACTTCAGACCAAAAACGGAGCTGAATCCCGGCAAGTTTTTTTTAATCTGCCATAAAATTCTCTGTAGAGAATTAGGCAGAATCGCGGACAGTACGACTTCGAGAAGGAACGGAACGGCAAGAGAAGAGAAAGAGATGGAGGAGAGGGGGTCATACTCTTGGAGGTGACGGCTGTAGATCGGTCTGCTCAACGCCCAAGAACTTAGACATATCCTTCCGCATGGGAGATTTCTGAAGGGTACCAAAATTTCACGGGAAATATGAAAATATACCATATTGATAAACGTCTCCTCTTCGATACTGAAACAAAAGTCTTTGCAAAACAGAGCATACTGGCCGAAAAGTTGAGTTAACCGGCTCTTTTCAGAGCCACCCAACTCATAAAAAGTATCTCATGGTGTTACCGCAAAATCAATTATATTATATAAAATGTATACACAGAACATTTGAGCACCAAATGCGAAACAACAATTTTCGTGTGGGTTCTCAAAACATGAAGCACACAAAACTGTTCAAAAAGGAAAAATCTTGATTCAAATACAGTGTAAATGTGTTTCACCCCACAAAGATGGTGGCAACAATGGGGAAAGGGTGAATAATAGAAACCTGGCTGGCGCAGGGGTCAAGGGGTGAAACCCACGGGCACAAACGATTCACGATTCACAGCATCAACAAAACACCTAGCCGACTGCAATAGTGCAGTGCAACAAACAAGACCTTTTTTATCAGACGGCTGGCCTATGGCACTTTGTGCAACACATTTTAGTTACACAAACAGTCCCACAAAGCACTTTTCATAATTATAATAATAACCGAGGATGGGACCTTAGGGAGACTTTCCCATAGGGTCGTGCACAAACTTTACTTACCTATTTCTAAATATCCTCCTAACCAATGAACTTGAAATTGTGATATGTTCATATTGAGAGCATTTTCTGTCTTCTATTAAAATATGGACAATAAAAATATGTCTTTAAAAGGTAGCTGGTACCTTAGGGAGACATCGAAAAGTCTCCCTAAGTCCCGATGTCTCCCTAATGTCCACTTTTAGACGTGAACGTGTCTCCCTAATACCCCATTTGTAATTCTAATGTATACCACAGAACGGAAGAGATATGTGAAGTAAAACGTACCCCCAAAACGTCTCCAGCAGTATCTCCATTCTCTGTGTCGTCCATCTTCTTTCGAGAAAAGTTGGGGCTGTTTACAGTTTTGGAGACCTTACCAGCTTTAGCTGCAAAAAGTGGAGGAAAAACCAGCAAAAATTAATTCATACATTACATTACATTACAATTTTCCAAATTTTTTCAAAAAGGTTCAATTTTACTCACTTGATGGGTTCAAATTCCCAACTATTAAAGGGTACAGCTTTGCCAACTTTAAGGTTCAATTTTGCAAACTTTTTTTAGTGGGTTCCAACTTTGCCAACTTTAAAGGGTTCAACTTTGCCAACTTTAAAGGGTACAGCTTTGCAAACTTTAAGGATTAATTTTGCAAACTTTTTTTAGTGGGTTCCAACTTTGCCAACTTGAAAGGGTTCAACTTTGCCAACTTTTAAGGGTACAGCTTTGCCAACTTTAATCTTCAATTTTTTTTGCAAAGAATTTTTTAATGGGTTCCAACTTTGCCAACTTTGAAGGGTAGAGATTTGCCAACTTTAAGGTTGAATTTTTTTTGCAAAGATTTTTAAATGATTTCATCTTTGCCAACTTTAAAGGGTTCAACTTTGCCAACTTAAAAGGTTCAACTTTCTTAACTTTAAAGGGTTCATCTTTACAATTCTGACCTCTGACATGAAGATGTCTCCCACTCAGGGGATGTACAGGAAATTCAAGCGGTGTGGCAGACGTTGAGGACTCGATGAAGATATCGATGGTACGGATGTCGATGTCGGCGTCTGTTAGAATCGGCCGTATGGCTTCTCTGCAAATTCAAATGAATCGAAAAACTGTTCAGCTATAACCCAATTCTTAGCAAAAGTCTCAAAGGTGTTTGGGTGGCTCTATTTAAAACTTCACAACAGGCAATTTTTAATATTCTTCAAAAGGTTTGTAGCCAAATTTTCTGTGAAGTATGCCGCAGGAATTTTAGCCAAATTTTCTTCGTTTGGTAAGCTGAGTATTTAAACCGAGCGCTCACTAGTTGAATTTACACTTACAATATTTAGAGAGAGCTACAGTATGTAAGTATCGAACCACTCAACTCAAAAACAGTCCAGCTTTGGTGTAAGCACTAAACCTCCAAACAAATAGAAAGAAGAGGCAATAGCGCCCTCTACGGGTTGTGTACGGAGGAATACAAGGGAGTGCTTTTACCTGAGCGTCAGACCGGGGGTTGCCAAAATCTTGTGTACTTGTTTGTAGAAGCGAAGATCAAATGATAAAGTCAAAAACTCCTTCACAGCCTGAAAAGAAATAATTCAAGATTTTGAGTGACATGTTAAACATCCTAAATTAAAGGTACTATCATACTTTGGTAGCATATCGAAACAGAAATCTTCACAGATTTACCTATAACTTACAGGGTATAAAGATGGTGATGGTAGAAACACACCGTTTACATTTTTCTGCTTGAAATGCTGTATTTATCCAGAAAAGAGTAAAACCAGTGAACAAAATTATTTTTGATCTTTTAAAGATCAAAAATGAAAGAGAAAACACAAAATATTGCACCGTATGGGACTGACATTTTCACAGATGACTGTTACTGTATTTTCCTTCATATTTTTTGCCCATGAATCTTTATTTCTTTGACAAAATAACAAAATATGATACTACCTTTAAGCAGATGGTACAAAGGTAAAACATAAAACATTAGAATATCACAGTTGTATTAAAGGTAGTATCATACTTTGTTATTTTGTCAAAGAAGTACAGATTCATGGGCAAAAATATCAAGGAAGATACCGTCAACAGTCATCTGTGAAAATTTCAGTCTCATACGGTGCCCACTTTTTGAGAAAACAGTGAAAAACAGCCACAGTATTTCTTAAGTGTTTTCTCTTTTATTTTTGATCTTTTAAAAGATCAACAAGATTTTCGCTCATTGTTTTACTAATTTCTGGATAAATACACCATTTCAGGCGGAAACATTTTAACGGTAGGTTTCTACCAGCACCATCTTCATACCCTGAAAGTTAAACGTAAATCTGTGATCATTTCTGTTTTGGCTTCTTACCAAAGTATGATACTACCTTTAACTATGATACTAGTCGGCAAGTGCATAGTACATGCAGAACACGAGACCAGGAAGTATGTACATGTACATGTAACAAATAGACCTATGTAAATAGGTCTACATGTAAACTTTGTGTAAACAGTTTCTACATCAAAAACAACAAAGGGAGAATATAATCGGCCCAGTATGTTGCCAAATGAACAATCACTGGTCATAACGACAATTCTACACAAAAATCCATACATATTATCATCGCACAAACACAATACTTATACATACCTAAACATCAAGTACTTTCTACAAATACAAAAAGAAGGCATCCATGTTTGTCTAAAACGTATCACAGTGAACTATCAACCAGTGTGCCCCACAAGGAGTGTGGCACAGGAAGTGTCCTAAACCAAATTATTCCGGCAGGATTCTACGACTTTTCTAATCACACTTCGTCGGGAACAAGTTCATTGTTCAACGTCACCCCCCTCCGAAAAAAACCATTAATAATCAAACAGTCCGGTGTGACACGCACTGCGAATCAAGTGGTTGAAAGGTTTCCGTTCAGGGTGGAAGGTAGGCCTACGTACCCACGCAGTTCTGTATCAATAGTGCCACAGGTGCTGAGCTATGCTACCAGGCTTCGGATCGAGTCGACCCACCGGTATTAAAATTGTCGAGGTTATTTCCTGGTTCGATAGGCTGGTATGCATTCAGCTTCCACAGAAGTAGAAAGCACCAGGGATCTCATAATCTATTGTGATGCTAATCGGTTTCTTCTCTATTGAACCTGTATGGATCAACTTCCATATATTGATTCTTGTTCATATAGGCCTACTGCTCAGACTCAGAGAGCCCTTTTTCCGGTAGCGTGTGCCTGTGTACGGCTTTCCTGTTCTATCCATGAGGAAACTGTTTGGGGAATTGCGGATTTGCTTACAAATCCAGAGCACCGATGATGCCATACGTCATGGTGACAAGGGTTCCTTCCGGTTTTTGGGTCCACTACCATTTACCACACCAACGGTCAGTGGGCGGACTGTCTACAATGTCTAGTCATTGACCAAGACCACTGGCGGATCGGACATGCAGTTATATACATTGTTAGCTTCACGTCACTAAGTCTTTCCTGTTACCATGGCAACTAGACTTTTTACTAAAATACGTCAAACTGCATGGTCGAAATATAACTCTCCTGTGACCTGACTGACCATTCAAAAACTGCTGCTAGATCAACAAGTTAAACAAGCAATCCACAACTGAAAATTGAAAACTCCAACATTTGTCCACACTGAACTTAGTTTATTTCTAAGTCATTCAAAAAGTGAACAAAGAAAAATTGAGTGGAGGGGGATTCGAACCAGCGACCCCTATCGTCGCAACAAAAAAACTCTCCTGTGACCTGACTGACCATTCAAAAACTGCTGCTAGATCAACAAGTTAAACAAGCAATCCACAACTGAAATTTGAAAAATCCAACATTTGTCCACACAGGACTTAGTTTTATATCAAAGTCATTCAAAAAATGAACAAAGACAAATTTATTGGAGTAGGATTCGAACCAGCGACCCCTATCGTCGCTACAAAAAAACGCATTCAGTTTTCAAAGCTAACATGAGTCATCACTCTTCAAAACGTTTTACCAGTAAATAAAAACCGATATGACCAATGGGTCGATTTCACAAAGCCCTATGACCGATCGTAACTCAAGTTACGAAGCATAACCCACTGTATCCTACATAGGGCTGCAATGCATCATAAGTCCTACGACTGATAGTAAGTTGCGACGAGTTTGGTGAAATTGACCCAATGTGTCAAGACCAAAGTAGTCTCAATATGTTTTGGCATCCCATATACAGATCCAAAACTCAAAAAACAAAACCTAGGAAAGTTTATCAGGGCATCATGTGACCTCTTCTTCGGGAACTAGATACGAGACTCGGCCTTGTTGCCTGACCTAGGGGTCAGTCAGAATAATAGGATGTGATAAGCTTCCCTCCTCGTTCCAAGTAGGCCCGCCCCGAAAAAAAAAAAAGCAACAAAAACAACAGAAAAATTTACAGAAAAAAAGGTCAAGTATACATATGTATGTGCTCAATGTTGAAACATCAGTTTAGTGTCTCATATGTTTCTTGCAACAAACTAAATTTCCATCAACAGCACACTAATGAGCAATGGGGAGAGACAACGAATATAAGTCTGAGACTGACAATTCTTCGCAACTTGTGATTACAAAGTAACTTAGAAAAGAAGTCCAAGATTAGTCCTTGAAAAACGTTTCTTGCTATGTCATGCTTGCATAACATGCTCAATGAAATATTATGATTCTAACTACTGTATAAAGCTTAAATCTTTTAACCTTTGAGAACTATCCTGCTAGGACGGAAACATGAGGCCCTCCAAGCTCCGAGCATTTTAAATCTCAGGCCATCGTTTTGGCTGATGAGAAGTTTGCAGCAATTTATCACTTGTATAAGTTTATAGTCATATTCGTTTATGTAACTTTCAATGAATGACCTTACAAGCTTGGTGAACACCATGGAGGTTATAATTAAGTTCAAAAGTTCAATTCCCAGGCCTCCCAGTCCTACCATGGAGGTAGAAATTAGACATATGTCTAACTCCCTCGTCCAACAGTCCATTGAAATGTGCCAAGCCTGGGGCTATTTTCATAAAGCTGCTTAGCACAAAAATATGCTAAGCATGACATTTCTGTCTTAGTAAAAACAGGATTAACAACCAAAATTCTTTGGCTGTTGTTCGCTGACCACGAATATCAAATCGAATTTTCAGTGGTGGTTTGTTTGATTGGACAAGCCATTTTTGTGCTGAGCAATTTTTTTGTGCTAAGCAGCTCTATGAACTTGGCCCCTGGTTATTATGAAAAATCTGAAAACTTATATAATCCTAACTAGATCTAGATAATATAATTGCAGTTGTCATGGTACAAGGAACAATGTACATTTCGAGTGTCAACATCTTTGAAGTTGTTTGGCTGTGCAGTATGCCGGATAAAATTAGGTCCACACTCATGGACGACCGCCATCTATGGTACGCCTCGACACAAATGGATATAAAATTCAAATGATCTCTCACAATACCCTATTGAAATAATTCCCACACAAAGGGTAGGGGGGATTTGTTCGGGGGAAGGAATTTTTCAAACTACAGTCAGACAAAAAAATAATAATCCGGCCTCAAGGCAAAATGTCTGATAATTTGGTCGTTAACAAAACGGGAGGTGTGGGGAGAGTCTGGCCTCGCCAGAATTAAATTACAATTATTAACATTAAAGGGTGTCGATGATGGGTCTTCCGATAAAAATATGTGCACCTTGAAAGCTGTTAATTTGGTTAAAATGGTATCCAACTGCGAGTATAAAAAGGGTTTTAACGGATATATGCGGCCATTTCTGTCAAGGAGATGGGGCGCAGGAGCAATAAATTGCATGATATTTAAGGTAAATGTGTCGCTTATGAACATAAAGTTTATATTTTTAGACCATAAAAACCCTAAGTACTGCAATACACACAATGTATCGGTATATGCACAAGGTATTACGCATGTATGCCTATACAGGGAGTTCCAAAAAAAAAACCCATAACACTTTGTGTCAAGAACCATTATATTAAAATTAAACTGTTTATCACTTTAAGATTCGGATATATGATACAGCCATGTCTTGGCTATCACCATGTAGAATTTGAGCAAAATTGGACTGAAATTACCCAACCTCAAACCCTATTTTCATCTTTCTTTCATGACACATTATGTGTGCAATGGCCACTTATTCTGGAAGACTGCAAATTTGTTTTTAAAGAGTACTCTTTCAATTGGTCATATCTTCGCCAATTTCAGCCTGATTTTACTCAAATTCGACATGGTGATAGCCAAGACATGTGTGTATCATATATATATGTGAATCTTGAAGTGATAAAATGTTTCATTTTAACAAAATGGTCCCCGACACAGTGTTGCGGGGTTTTTTTCGGGACACCCTGAATATTGGTAGCAGAATTTTCAACAATGGAAATCAGAACATGTGAGTCAAATTCATCCGGATTTCGCCGGCAATTCTAAGCCATCGATGGGAAAGAGAATAAACAAGCTTCCCAAACAAACAAACAAACACCCAACAAATAAACAAATAAACAAACAAAACATCACCCCCAACTAACAAACAGACATCAAATTTGAAGATGGCATGATTGACCATGTGATATTTACGCTCAAGTTAATGAATCAGCTCTTATTTCCTTGTCAATGATAACATATTTTCTGTCAGTGCCAATACTGAAAAATATGACGGCCCAATTTATGAGTAAACATGTTGTTTTTCCCCTTACAAGTTTGACGTCTTTTGAGTTGTTGTGCAGGAGGCCTAATATAGTAATAGGCTGTACGTTTTTAAATTCCATCCGACATGTAACGTGATAACTTGACTACACTTCCTACACAAAGATTCTGCCACAAAATGAATTACGAATTGTTTTTCCTACAGAAACCCGTACATTTCGAACAATTACAATACGTATCATGTTTACCCTTGTTCTTCCTATTTCCTTGTTATCTTTGTAGGTTACTCACTTTGTTAGACTTTTTCTAGGGCAGTCAGGGTGAGGGGGGGGGGTGGTTACTTCTTTTGATTTAATACCACACTGTATTGAAATTAAGTGTTTGTGTGAAATTCTATCTGTTTGGTTGACCAACTTGCTATCAGCTCTTCCTATTGCAAAATATTTTAAGTAAAGAAAGTACAAGTGCCAACGGTTTCCTTTTATATGGACGACCTGAGGCGGATTTCACAAAGCACAACGATTGATCTTAAGTGTTTATTAATCATAATTGCTAAGCAAAGTGTGATGTTGCAATACAAATCACTATGGTGATACTGAACAACTCATCTTAAGATTAATCTTAGTGCTTGGTGAAATCCAGCCCTGAATACAGCCCCCAAATCCCTTTTTGAATAAAAAACCAACAAAATATTGGCACAAACAAAACAATGTCGAAAAGTAATCTCTTATAAAATCACTTTCCTCTTGCGAAATTCTTGCCAGTACTTAAAAAGTTGAATAATTAAGTTTCCATTCCTAAAGTCAGGAATATGAGTGGACACACACACAAACATCTGAAAACATGAAGGAAAAAGCTGAAATTTAAAAGTTCCTATACTTTTGAACAGAGCAGGTTTACAAAAAAAACTTAAATTTTGAGTTGAAATCTAAACAAACAAATTGGAATTCAGATTTAAAGGCAGCATACAGGATTTGCAAGGCCTTAAAAAAACAAATTGAGTTTGAGACAGAAAATGAACTCAACAGTTCGTAAACAGTGCAAACAGTCACCATGGGAAATCTTGGTTCATCAGATGCTGGGTGCATGAAACAACGTCTGTAAGGAAGTTTAAGACCTTCACTTCTGTTTAAGTACCAAATTCAGCCAAAACGCACATCTTTGCAAATCCTATACATGCTCCCTTTAAATCTGAAGTTTCACATCCATGTTAAGTGGAATCACGGTCATAAGAATTACTGGTACACACAGTAGATGAGGCAGTGAATTCTACTAGACGTACCTTTTGCATGTCCGTGAGAGGGTTATCCGTAGAGGAGATGGAGCGGTTCCGCCGCTCCTTCACTTTGGGCGAGGACGCCGGCGTCTGAAAATCAAGCGACAAACAAAACTTACAGAGAGATTCCACGAACATGATTCCAAGAACAAGAGAGAGGGGGCGGTTGGAAGTAAGAGGACCGACGATACAAAGAAATCAAGACTGTGGTGAGACGCTCTCACAAAGAAGAAAGCGAGGAGCCGGAGGATGGAGACGATCGAGCCCTCGCTTCCTGTCTACTCGCCTTATCTCCTGGGATGATGAAATATCTCCTCCGTTGCAGATACAAGCTTCTTTGCCTCTAGCTATAAATCCAGCTGACATCGTTTTTCCAGGATGCAGATTATCTCGGGATGGGAGTGGGGTGGGGGGCAGGGGTATTTGGCCAGACAAATGTCTTGCATGATTGGAGTTCCAGTGAAGATGTATTTTTAAAGAGATGGACTGGGGAGGAGGGAGTTGAACAGTGTTTATGTTTATAGTGGTAGTGTAAACATGAGACATGTAAACACAGCACACCATTATATAATAACATACATGGTGCACATGCATGTCACATACAAAGTATGGTGTATCATCCCATAGGGCCAATACAATTTTTTAGGCAATTGTAACCAGCAACTCGGAGGCAACAAACTACACCAAAATGTATTAACTAAAACTCGGTTTGCTTACAATTTCATCCTAAAATCAGAGTGATTTTCTCTTGAAATCATCTAGTTTCACTCTTGAGAAATTTAGAGAGTAAGCAGAGAAATTGTTTTACAAAATCATAGCATTTCTCCTAGCATTCCATTAACGACAATGGAAACAAAATTCTATAGAATTTTACTGAGGTTGGCATGCGCAATACGTGAGTATTGGGCATGCATTATTCCATAATATGCGCATATTGTATGTATTTTGCATTAAAACCAAAAGCACGAACACAATAAAACGGTACATGGTACATCTAGTTCACATTTGGTAATAAATTTGTCTGACAGGATGAGTAATTCCACTCACAGTTACACAGGAGGGGAAACCATTTGATACATTTCTGTTTTCCTGACTCCTATATTAATTTTGATACATCACATTCCATGAAATGGGCAATAAATGGTCCATAAAAATGCAAAGTGATCCAAATTTGTATCCTTGTGGAGACATGGCTTTGTTCTTGCTGATGAACACTCTCCAAAGAGCAGAATTGAAATCACTTCCATTTGAACCAGAATCCCTTTCCTGGGTTGAAATTTCTAGCAAACATCCTTCAATATAAAAATACATCTCTTTCCGACACTGAAAATAAGTTTAGCTTGGAAATTCTTCCTTTTTGAGTTAATTCCAAATATCAGTTTGGTGAAAACCTTGTGGAGACCTATGTACACCTTTAGAATTTCCCTGGGACGACAAGGCACCAGATATGCGTTCAAAGTAAATCTACAATAGTTTGGCAAATAAAGTTCTACAAAATATACTATACCACTGTTTATCAGCTACAAATAACAGAATGCTAAATAAAAAGGTCAGCAAATACATTGTAGGCTGGGTTACCATAAACAGACTTCTGTATCCTGTTTGGCCTGATGGCAACATGTATGGCAACCAAAATTGTTTAAACGGTCACCAAAAAGAAAAGAAAAACGGTCTGGGACAAAATAATGAAGTTCATGTATGCTTACCAGTGTGTGTGTCCTCCTAATCGCCGTCTTGCGAGTCAGTGTCTTTCTTGCGATATCCCTGTAAAAAGGAAAAGAAAGGTATCGGCACACAGTCAAACACCAATAGAAAAATCCTGCTGGCAGCACTAGTAAAGGAAAACTCAACATATGTACCCATGGCCACCACCTCTGGCATACTCAGGCCAAAGGTTAAATACCTAGAAGATTGTCTTGGCATAGTTTGGGCCTGTTCACTGTTTTAGACACCCTGTTTGGTGTTTCGGACTTGACTTGACCTATTTGTTGTTTGGAACAACCTGTTTCATCTGTAGTTTACAATTACACATCATGGAACAGGTAGGCCCAATAAACCCCCACCCCTCCCCATTCCCATCCCCAATTGGACACCCCATGACAAAAATGTGGCAAGAGACCTTTAATTATGGCTGGAATTTGGTAGTGGTACCTCAATGGGCAAGGGCATAATCTCAAACTGGCAACTGAAAGGGGGACACTTGCACTCCAAAAGCCCCGCACTGGGATTGTTACTCTGAGGGTTTACCAAATGGAGAATCAGGCTCCAGCTCTGACATCCATATATGCTGAAAATAATAGGTTGTGCTTTTTCATTGAAGCTGAAACTCTGTTTTCCTTGTCAAACCAGAGAATCTACTTCTCAACCGCTGCCAAAAGCTCTATTTCGATACCCATAATTTCAGAATGGATTCATGAAAATGGAGCCAGAGCCTGAGACGACCTCCGTTTCATAAATGCCCTATGTGTCAAGGCTAAGACCAGAGGCCTACATACCCCCCTCAATGATGATGAAATCCTACAGGCTTCTGTCAAAGCCCATAGAACTATTTTAATCCTGGTTTCTTGTATTGGAGACCTATATCCCTTCCACCCACGGGCCAATTTCAAAGAGCTGCTTAGCACAATAAATCGCTAAGCATGACATTTCTGTCTTAATAAAAATCAGTTTAACAACCAAATTTCCATTTGTTATGTATCACTTGCAATTATTCTTTGGCTGTTGTTCGCTGACCATGAATATCAAATGGAATTTTCAGTGGTGGTTTGTTTTATTGAGCAAGCTATTTTTGTGGTAAGCAGCTCTATGAAAGGGGCCCCTGGTCTAGTACAAGTCAAATCCATATTAATGCTCATGCCCCTGGGGATGAATTCTGACTATGGAGGTAGATTTCTACCTCCATGCTCTGACCCAGCTCAGAATCAGATCCAGTTGGGATATTATTTCTTTCCCCAGGGATGGAGGAAATGCTGGCCCTAGTGAAAACAGCCAGGGTCCTCTCAAGGAACTAGCATCACATGACATGGATTGAAACTATGAGATTAAATCTACATGATCAACAAAAATAAACATGATCAGTAACAAGTGTTATGTTGTAATCTTTTTGATCATTTGTGCCCCCCCCCCAAAAAAAAAAAAAAAAACGACATCAACTTTAAATGTAGGCCTAGAGCCTATAAATCAGGGCTTCGCAACTTGTGGCGCTTGGAGGCAGCCCAATGGCGCACGCGGCAAACTGACACAAACAAATAAAAAATAGATAAAGTACAAAAAATACAAAATCGTTGAAATTTCTAGTCTCTGGTATGAAAAGGAAAAACAGAGCTTTAGCTTCAATGAAATGACAGAGCCTGTACCGGAGCCTGAGCCTCGACCTGTTTCATAAAACCCTATATTGTACCACATGTTACATAACTGTAGGCCTACTACTTTTACACACAAAAGGCCATTTCCCACTTGACTAATCTCGAGGGTGCCCCTGGGGTGACGCGGGGGTGAAAATAAGCCACGATTCCCACTTGAAATGTTTACCCCTCCGTCACCCCCGAGCCACCCCTGAGCCACCCCGAAATTGCCTTTTCTCCGGGGTGAGTTCGCCCCGGGAATGAGCCCTCTAGTGGGAAAAAGGTCTAAAAAAAAAAACTGTTTAAAAGGGTCAACAAATACACACTCCGAGCCTTTCAAAAAACCAAAAATCGGGATCCCTAAAGGGGGACCCCCTGGACCCCACCCATGAAGTGGCACTTCAATAAAAAAATAGTTGAGGAGGCCTAGTATGTGTCACATTCCCGACATTCTTCTGCGAAATCAAAAAATTAATCTGTCATCAAATGTGTGGCTTGCCTTCCAAATACATTGAATTGTCAAAGCTAGGAAGTACATTACACTGTAATGTATCTAGCCTATTACATGGTCTTGTGAAGTTACAACTACAGTGCCGCTGCACCACTAACACAAGGGGTTTTCCCTTCACAATACCATCCATTCCTGCATATCCTGGTTCAACTGGGTCTGGGTCTGGACCAAAACCAAACCAGCTCGGCATTTTACAAGGTTCTCAAGACAAAATGCCTTTAGGCCTACTGCTTTGACTAGAGGTCAGGGCCCAATTTCATGGAATCTGTTACAGCCTATTTTTGTGCTTACAGGTACTGCTACGCGTGAAATCTATTTCATGGAATCCGTAAGCAATACTTTTGGCACTTAATCCGTAAGTGAAGAAAATCTAGGCTAACCTTGGTTGTTTTCTGCTAACGCGCTGTCATGTTCATTCTGAAGAAGGTTCTTGCTTAGCAAAACAAGAAAGGAAACTCTTCCATGAAATACGCTAACCATAAGCAAACAAAGTCTGCTATCGTAAACAAAATTTTGCTTATGGTAACAGATTCCATGAAACTGGGCCCAGGTTAAATCAAATTTTAAGCAGTTATACATTTTAACCTGCATTTTGTCATTCAAGTAGAAAGTCTATTTTTAACAGTCATATAGTTTCTATATTTTTATTGACGTGCCAAGGTTAACGGTACATGTAGGTGGGTCCCGAAAACATAAAAATGAAAGTTTTGTTGGGAGTTTTTTAGCCGCAATACAAAACCAAAACTAAATGTTGAGGTCAGTGAAGCAATGTCTTCGTGTCCGTAACTTAGTGTGGGATTCCCATGCAGTTATACATGTTGTAAGACTGTGGTACGAGGAAGGACTTAAAAGCACTGAATATTTCACAAGATGCACTCTCAATCTGGGAAAAACCTGACCATGAAATCAAGTCTGTTATTTTGCAAACTAACAAGGATGTTATCATTCTTTCTTTCCTTGTGTATAAACATTAAGTGTACTGTGTTTTGTCATTCTTTCAATAGTGTTTGCATTATTGAAACAAATGTTAAGGAAAGAGCTAGAAAAACACAGAGATAGTTGGCAAATTTAAACAATTTACAATTCTGCATTGTACAGATGGGGACATCTCATTGTTTCAGTATGAGGGACTGGTTTCTTCACACTATAGGGGTGGATGCATTCATTTCTGCCTTGCTGTGGACTAGGTACCCCTTCCAGTCCTATTTATACTGTGAAGAGACTTTCAGTCTTGTTTCAGTGTGAGGGACTGGTTTCTCCACACCATAGGGATGGAGGCATTCATTGCTGCCTTGCTGTGGACTATGTACCCCTTCCAGTCCTATTTATACTGTGAAGAGACCATCAGTCTTGTTTCAGTGTGAGGGACTGGTTTCTCCACACCATAGGGGTGGAGGCATTCATTGCTACCTTGTTGTGGACTATGTACCCCTTCCAGTCCTATTTATAATGTGAAGAGGCCATCAGTCTTGTTTCAGTGTGAGGGACTGGTTTCTCCACACCATAGGGATGGAGGCATTCATTGCTGCCTTGCTGTGGACTATGTACCCCTTCCAGTCCTATTTATAATGTGAAGAGGCCATCAGTCTTGTTTCAGTGTGAGGGACTGGTTTCTCCACACCATAGGGGTGGAGGCATTCATTGCTGCCTTGCTGTGGACTAGGTACCCCTTCCAGTCTTATTTGTACTGTGAAGAGGCCATCAGTCTTGTTTCAGTGTGAAGGACTGGTTTCTCCACACCATAGGGATGGAGGCATTCATTGCTGCCTTGCTGTGGACTAGGTACCCCTTCCAGTCCTATTTATACTGTGAAGAGGCCATCAGTCTTGTTTCAGTGTGAGGGACTGGTTTCTCCATTCTGTGAGGAAACTAACAGTCCTGTTTCAATGTGGGGGACTGGTTTCTCCACACCATAGGGGCGGAGGTTCAGCAATGCGCATATTGCCTTGAAGTGGAGTGAAACCCATTCCAGTCCCTATTTCCATTGTGAAGAGACCACCAGTCTTGTTTCACTACAAGGGGCCGCCTCCTCATAAAGCCCTTACCACAATGGTCTTGAGCTACAAGATTTGCATTTAAAAAAGTCACGGAGCAATATAAATCACATTAAATTTGGCCAGGGAACCAAGCAAGGATATTTCTTTGTGCACAAATCGGTGTGTCATGTGTAATAAGCAGCTCCATGTATTTTTGGCCCAAGATGTGTACAGTTACAGTACAATACGGTCCTATTATGATAAAACTTAGTCATAGGGCCTTTAACGAAATGAGGCTTGAGGCTAGGCTTGGGATTTATTTTGGCAACCCCCATTTTCTGTCCTAAATGAAATGAAGGGCTTGAGAAACATGGCGAAGCTGGAGCCATTCTTTGGCTTCGTCATGTGGCCTATACCTTTCATTTCGTTTTGTGGGCCTCAAATGGCGGTAGCGAAATAAGTCCCAAGTCTAGCCTCCAGCCTGGGGCCAATTTCATAAAGGTGCTTAGCACAAAAAATTGCTTTAATAGCACAAAAATAGCTTGCCAAATAAAACAAACCACCATTGAAAATTCGATTTGATATTCATGGTCAGCAAACAACAGCCAAAGAACAATTGCAAGTGATACACAACACACGGAAATGTGGTTGTTAATCTTGTTTTACTAAGACTGAAATGTCATGCTTAGCGTATTTTTGTGCTAAGCAGCTCTATGAAATTGGCCCCTGGTTTCGTAAAGGCCCATTGAAAAGGTTTCTCTATATTGCCATTATAGAATGTAATCAAGTACGTGGTTATTTGTTTTAGGTCATAGCTGGCTTGCTATATAAACACTCTAATTTCTGTGAATGACCAATTGTGAGGCTATTTTGTTTGGTTTTGATAACGGTTTATAAAGTTCAATTTCAGTTTCACTCTGGCTCTACATTGTATGAATCTACATGTACATGTATGTAAGATACCGGACATTATGTAATAATTATTGAGAATGCACTTTTATTATTCCACTTTTTGTACTTTTCCCATGGATCTAGGAACTGACTATTTTCTGGGCCATTGCCCTGGTCACCTGGTGCCCCTTATTATTGCCTTGGTGCCTCTGTTCATTGCTTCAACATCCTTGTTTACTGCCTTGGTACCCCTGGTCATTTTAATTGATGCCCACCCCTCATTGCTTTGATCCCCTGGTCATTGCTTTGGTGCCGCTGGTCATTGCCTTGGTGCCCCTGGTCATTGCCTTGGTGTCCCTGGTCATTGCCTTGGTGCCCCTGGTCATTGCCTTGGTGTCACTGGTCATTGCCTTGGTGCCCCTGGTCATT
This sequence comes from Astropecten irregularis, assembly GCA_963971285.1. Taxonomy (NCBI): domain Eukaryota; kingdom Metazoa; phylum Echinodermata; class Asteroidea; order Paxillosida; family Astropectinidae; genus Astropecten; species Astropecten irregularis. The sequence goes on along the minus strand of OZ020264.1, from coordinate 1,807,143 downwards.
CCCTTGATGCCCCTGGTCATTGCCTTGGTGCCCCTGGTCAGTGCCTTGGTGCCCCTGGCCATTGCCTACCTACTGTAGGTGCCCCCTGTCATTATTTGTTACCCCTCTCCCCTATTGCCCTAGTCATTGCCTTGCAGTATAAATATTCCACTGGGAATAAAGTTCATGCCCTGTGCATACAGTTCCTGGTTCTATGCATTTTGCAATGCTTTCCTTGGAATGGCCAGCTACAGCCATGAATATTTATCCACGTAATTCGGTTAACACCAAATAATCGGATTTAGGCTAAATACTGCTTTGTGTTCAAACAAGGGATTAAGAAAAAAAAGGATCAAAGCAGGCTTAACTCATTGGAATGTACAGACTGACTTCAATTGATACACTGCAATCAGATGGTGTGTACACTTTGTACAGTGTAGCATGCACATGTGAATCATGGGGGTCAATTTCAAGAATTATCCTGGATGTGAATCAAGCTTTAAAGGTAGTATCATACTTTGGTTTTCATCAAAGAAATACAGATTCATGGGTAAAATTATCAAGAAAGATACAGTAACAGTCATCTGTGAAAATTTCAGTCCTGCATACGGTGCCCACTTTTTGAGAAAACAGTGAAAAACGCTCACAGTATTTCTTAAGTCTTTTCTCTTTTATTTTTGATCTTTTAAAAGATGAAAACGATTTTTGGTCGTTGTTTTACTAATTTCTGGATAAATACACCAATTCAGGCGAAAAACATTTTAACGTTATGTTTCTACCAGCACCATCTTCATACCCTGTAAATTATACATAAATCTGTGAATATTTCTGTTTTGGTTTCTTACCAAAGTATGATACTACCTTTGATAATTTGTGTTTTGAACAAAGCTGATATATCATTTATCAATAGTACAATATAAATGCACTAGTATTCTGAACATACAGTACTTTGGCCGTAGAAAGAACTAAAACTTGTTTTTGTTTGGGACCCGATCAAGACAACTTTTGTAACTGACCTTTTATTAAAACAAACATCAACAACCAATACTTCTCCAAGTTTTAGTTTCACTTTAACAAGTTGTTAACACAAAAGGCCTTTTCACACTACGAAAAATCTCCGGGTTGTACACGGGTCCGACACGTGTAGAAATGACTGACCATTTCACACTGCAAGATTTCAACACGGCGTCGACCCGTGTTGAGCGCTCGACACGTGTTGAAACCAACCCTGCTCGGGAGGTGGGTTGAGAACTCTCGACCCGTGTTGAGAAGTCCGACACGTGTTGAAACCTGTAGTGTGAACGTCTGTGGGTTGAGTTCGATCCGTGTAACCATGGCGTAGCAGCCGATAGCACATTATTTTATGTGGCAGTACTGTAGTAGCATCAAAGATAGAGCGTAGCGGAGCTCATCTTTGCTATTAATAGTTTGCATGCAACAACAAAATAATAAGTAACTTTTGACCGGCCTGCTGCAAGCAATCCTTGTCCAAAAATTCCGCACGATTTTTTTTTTGTTCATTTCAATATTATATCTCAGGCTTGCTAGACTCGGAATACATGAACAACACGAACATCGTCTGAAAATTACCGGGCGCCGCCATATTGGCGAATGAAGGCCCGATGCGCCGCGATACAGTATGGGGAATGTTCTTTTTGTATCCCTGTTGAAAGTGTGATCCTGTGTGTAGTGTGAAACGATCGCGCAATACACGGGTCGAACCTTTACACGTGTCGAGCAGATATCGGTGTTGCGCTGAGTAGTGTGAAAACGGAACGAAAGTGACCCGTGTTGAAATGTTAAGATTTCAACACAGATCCGACCCGTGTAGATTTCAACACGGGTCGGACGTTCATAGTGTGAAAAGGCCTATACATTTTCAATTTGGGCAGCATTTAAACATTGCCATGAGTAAGTACAGTACTTGACAAGCGGTAAAGGTCAAGCACTATAGCCAACACATTTCAATCCTCGTTATCTTTATTCTTACTGGCTTCTGCTTAGATTATCAGCATGATCTGTTAAACTGTTAGACAATTCTATTTCATAGTCATATTGACTCAATATTTAGTGGTATTTGAGTAGCACTTCAGATTAAGATAAGGCCTGAGTACAGGTATTTTGTAGAGCTCGGAATTTCTGTTTTGAATAACTGCCCGTCTAAAGGGCTTTTTACACTACAGTGCCTTTTACATGTGTCAAAATTTACTTGAGTCCACTCTGTGTAGGCTACCGGTAAATGCTTCAAAATTTAAAGTTCATTTCAAGGTGTTTAAACTACCATTCGATCATCACAGGTCAAAATTTTCATCACAGGTCATCCACTCTCGACCTATTTTACAAGCAAATACAATACACCTCAAGCACTTAATACAGGCATGCAACTTGGACTTGAAAGTTTATAACAAAAAAAAGAGGAAATTCCAATCGTTACCAATACTTTGTACAGTGTTTTCACTTTTCAATGGCATAAGAGTAAAGTGAGAAAAAAAAAGCAAAAAGAATATCAGCCAATCCGAGGAAAAGTTGCATGCCTGTTAATACGGGTCGACCCTGCGTTGAAATCTTGCAATGTGAACAGGCTTGAAATATCCACTAGACCAAGGACCGAGTCTAGTGATTTCAGTGTCGGTCTAGTAAAGTGTGAACTGCACTAGTCCGGCTGTCAAGCGATTTTGGTTTCCTTGCATAATTTAAATGGTGCCTTAAACTGATTATTTTGTCGCTTTATTTCTTACTTTATTGTAAGAAATAACACAAACAAACAACGTTATTCCAGTCACACAAAGTGGCACAATAATGCATATTATAATTACTACTTTCCCATGTATGCCACAAGTCTAGTGTCGTGAAATATTTCAGGTCTAGTAAAATTATTCAGTTACTAGACCTTCTGTCCAGAGCTTTTTTTCACAAAATTAATTCAAGCCCCGGTCAGTCACTTTTTAATACACAAATCCGACCAGTCTACAACTAAAACTGAGAGATTTTTTGTAGTGTGAAAGGCCCTAAATAATACCTCCAGCCCTAGAGGGACTCATAATCAGGACCTGTTTAAGTTAGTTGGCTGTGAAGGTGACAGAAATTAGGAATGAGAACGGGAGTCACGGGACAAAGCAAAGGTGATGAGTCATAGGAAAAGGAATAAAGGAAAAGGAACAAAGGACAAATTTGGCAATGGGGGACAAACAATTCAGCACCTGTGGGGCAACATTTATGACTCTGTATTCTGTTGATGGGGTTTCCTTATTAATAACATTTTCCCGAGGTCCTCTCAGAAACTTGCCTTTGCTCTAACGTCTGATGTTGAGAGGCAACGTTTGCTAGGGCATCAAGAAAATACTGAGCTAAACTAGTCTTAATGTAAAGTTTCCTGTATGCTTTCCTGTGTGAAATACCAATGGTTTAATTGTAGGAATTTTTAGATGTTTTAGCATGACCAGTAGCTAGTACACCTTTAATAACAATACATGTATATAATATAACTGTAGTGATTAAAGGTATAATACATGATTGGTTAAGGTCACAGAACAGCACTCACACTTTGTCTGATCCAGCATGTGCATGTGAATGAAATGATACACCTGTGAAAATTTGAGCTCAATCGGACCGTCAGAGTTACGAGAAAATATTGAAAAACCTGACAAATACAGCATTTCAGCTGGTATGTTTCTACCATCACCATCTTCATACCCTGAAAGTTATACATGTAAGTAAATCTGTGAACATTTTCTGTTTGGGTATGTTACCAATCTTGTACGGTACCTTTAAACTTTTCTAGTTTGGCAGGTGGTTAAAACATGTAGTTTTAATTTACATTCTGCACACAAAACTGCAAAATATGGAATGTGTCAAATTGAGAAAACAGTTCGCCCGACTTCGATAAGGTACACAAATAAAATTTCATTCTGCCCAGGTCTGGCACCAACAGTGTTAATCCTGTAATCAAATAGATTTAATGTGTACACTGTACAGCAATCTGCACAGCCACTGTTAGGCCCAACATTGAGGAAACTGCACTTCATTTTTTGAGTTAGGAGGGCCTGGCGTGTTTCGATCCTAGCAGGTTCTTTCTCAAAAACTAAATGACAAGAGGACAAGAACATGCAACTGTGTGTTTCTTTCACTTGCTTATTGTTCTTGTCCTCTCGTTATTTAGCCTTTGAGAAAGATCCTGCTAGGATCAAAATGTGTCAGGCCCTCCTAACTCCAAGCATTTGATATTTTTCAGGTCATTTTAGCTGATGAGCAGTTTGCAGCAGTTTATTGACTTGTATTAAACTTCATTTTTTGTTAACTGCAGCCCATCGACACTGCTCACCCTAACCTTTTTTGACACCGACAATACATAATTGGCTTTTCCGCATAGTTGCGGAAAAGTCTTTCTTTTTGTTAAGATTTTTTTTTTTCTTCTTCTTCTTCTTCTTCTTCTTTTTTTTCCCACGGCCCATAGACTTTGCACACGTTTCGTTCTACGGGCCACTTTTGCCGTTTAACTTTATTGTACTTGGTTCAAAGTTTGTATAGGCATAGTCCATACCGCATAGATGTATGCGAACGAAATACGTCATGATGACGTCATCAGGTGTCAAATTACAAGCGATTTGAATTTAATCATCAAAATCTTTAAAAATCAACAATAAATCAACCGTTTGAGATATTAAGTTGATTCTTTCGCCAAATGTCATTGTTAGGTTAGGTCTTTCTTTGTGACACATTGCTTGACCTCTGTGACCTCTACTTCCGGTCAAACAGGAAGTAGCTCCTCATTTAAAAGTGGTAAGAGCTAGGATCATGATTCTTTCACCAAATAGCAATGTTAGGCAAGGTCTTTCTATGTGACATAATGTTTGACCTTTGTGACCTCTACTTCCTGTCAAACAGGAAGTAGCTCCTCATTTAAAAGTGGTAAGAGCTAGGATCACGATTCTTTCACCAAATATCAATGTTAGGCAAGGTCTTTCTATGTGACATATTGTTTGACCTTTGTGACCTCTACTTCCGGTCAAACAGGAAGTAGCTCCTCATTTAAAAGTGGTAAGAGCTAGGATCATGATTCTTTCACCAAATATCAATGTTAGGCAATGTCTATCTTTGTGACACATTGTTTGACCTCTGTGACCTCTACTTCCGGTCAAACAGGAAGTAGCTCCTCATTTAAAAGTGGTAAGAGCAATGATCATGATTCTTTCAATGTTAGGCAAGGTCTTTCTTTGTGACACATACATATTTAGATCTAATGTTGCATTGATTCATAAATTCATTTAAAAACATGGAGCGGAAAAGCTCTATGCTCTGTTGCAGACAGACATAGAATCTCTAGTTATATGATTATAATGCACTGCTAGACCAAATTCCACATTCCGAACATAATTCCATTTTTGGTGCCAAGTTCATGCCTGACTACATTCATTCATATTCAAATGTCCACAACTATACTTGGAAATACACACGCAAGGTGCAGCATGCACGTAATACATGGAACCATTCTCCCACGCACAATTAACAGAAAATTCCAAAAAAGTGCCTTGGTAAACTTTGCTTTCACAGATTAGAATGACAAATGATTTCTAGCTGGTCCGTGTCATTTCCTTGGACCTGTTTGATTTCCTCTAACAGGAAAGGTGTGTATTTTGCAGCCACACATTAATAAACGGACGTATTTGGGCTTCAACAACCAATGACTTACAGATGTCATAGTCACTGTCTGCATTTTTTTCAAGCGCCCACGTACATTTTCTTCTTCGACTAAGAACCAAGATTTTAGACACGGAATAAACACACTGGGATGGGCCATAGGGCAAGCCTTACTTCGATAGATTATGACCTCAAATGAAAACAACATCAATGTTTGGTCAGCAGAAGTCAACAACAGGAAAAAGTGGCCATCTTTAATGATTTGCCATATGACAGAGCAGTTTTAAGTACACAACTTTGCTTAGAGCATTTAGCCTTTGCTAAAGATCTGCTAAGATTGAAATGCATCAGGCCCTCCAACTCCAAGCAGTTTTGGAGTTTCACAAACTTCTCTAACACCCATATCTTATGATTGGTCAGTGAGCCACTCAAACTACATGTACATATGACGCAGAAAGTTCTTAAATATAACTAAACATAGGTACTTAAACTATGTGGAAATTTAAAAGTTGACGAGTCAGTCTGGCATAGCTGTTCATTCCTTGCCTTTCACCTCTGGCGGACCGGGTTCGAGTCTTGCTCAGTCCACAAGTGGATTGGGTTTTCAGTCCCTACCTGATTCTGTGGGTTTTACCCAGAATTTTACTCTGGGCTTTTCCTCCCACCTCTACAAACTGTATCTTCTTCTCATCATCTTTCCATAAAAAGGTTTCATCAGGCTTTCGAGCTAGAGTGCCTAGGGTGCTTTTAAGGATCCTTGGTTTCATTACCAGAAATAAGTAAAATTTTGAGACTTACCTCTTGACATTATGGCCGTCCTCCGACCCATCCGAGTCATTGTGGGCCCTCTCTGGCATCGACCGCGTGGAACCAGCTCGTCCCAGGCTGATAACACCTCCTACAAGGGAACCAGTGAAATTTTTTGAAAGGCGAACGAAGAAAATTGACCAGAGCGGGATTCGAACATTTGACCTCCAGAATGCCGTACCAGTGCTCTACCAACTGAGCTATCTTATCAAAACTGAAATTCAATTTCATATTCAAAAACAAAAACATGATGCATCCCAACGCCATGATTAATCTAAACTTTAAGTTGTCATAGCAATTTGTATTGTGACATCAAACATTGCTTAGCATATACAAGTTGTTGGTTGGCGTTCGAGTTGGTTGGCGTAGGAGTTGGTCGGCATACGAGTCGGCCGGCATACGAGTTGACCAAACGGCGATCTGAATCTTGAAGTGATAAACATTTTAATGTTGACATAATGGGTTCCAAAACAGTGTTGGGACACCCTGTACATGTATATGTATGTACACACTAGTGGGCCCTCCCAAATTCAAACTTGTCTACCATCCATCCAACGTAAACATCTACAAACCCCTGAAAAATGTTGACCCATACCTGTGCCATCAGCTAAAAAGACTGAATTTCTGTCGCTCGATTCCAAGGACGAAAAGGAGATGACCGAATCCCTGTAGTTGGAATCGTCGGCCTCGGACGTTCCCGACGTCCCCGACGAGTTGGTGGAGATGAAAGATGACCGGGCATTGTCACGGAGATCGGAATCCATTCCGTTGCTAGGGGCCTGCTGCTGTCTTTCAACGATGTCAATGTGAATTTTTTCCTCCTTATCCATTTGCGGTCTGAGCACAAGAAACAAAAAAAATATACAAAAACTTACTCTCATTTTTTTTCAAGGTGTCTACACCGTAAAACTGGAATCTCTAGGTAAATGCAGACTTGTTATTTGTAGAAATATTACAAAATTGCCTCATGAAAAACTCCAACTGTTTATTTTCAGTCCACTGCTGATACATTTTTGGTGAACCAGCTTATACCACACGGATCACGGCGAAAAATGCAGTTTGAAACCGGGTTGAGATTTCAACCCTACTAGGGTTGATTTCGATCTGGTTAGGCCGTCCTACGCAGGTTGGCTCGTGGTTGAAACTTTTCTCAGGGTTCGATCAAGTTCCAACCCCAAGATTTTGGATAACTAGTGTAAAAGGTCCTACATGTATGTATCACCTCTAAAATTCTATTCCTGACGGAAAATCTGACTGCTGCAATCTCTGATGATTTTACATCCTGCTATGAGGTAACAAAAAATGTACTGACCGCTCTTCATCATTTTTTTTCATAAAGAGTTTCAATTCTAAAAACTTGCCACCACAATTCGACTTTCACCTTTTTTATGACAATATCCTTCCCCCACCCGTAACTTGTGTTTCACAATCGACGACGATTGAAGGTTGATTTTTCGAAGAACCAAATTGTGACCTGACCTCCGACCTTGGCCCCTGCCTAGACACAGTCAGGAAGGAATGACAACAGCATCCGCAGCCTAATTGCACAAATCCCGTTGCCCGCCCCACGAACTGTATCTGCCTCTGAGTTTAACAAGACTCTGAATGTGAACTTCTGACTAAAACGTCCGGTACGCTAATTAATATTGACGGAGCATTAGAATTATCCAGACTATAAGTTTACTTGAACTGCTCCGTCACATGATTCTGCGCAAGATATTGCTCAGGAACATAAGAGAGGCCAGGGGTCAATTTCACGAAGCCCTGCGATCGATCGTAACTCGAGTTACGAAGGATAACCTATCGTATCCTACTTATTTTAAGTAGGTTTTCAATGCATCACAAGTTCTACGAATGATAGTAAGTTCCCCTGGGGTCAATTTCACCAAACTCATCGTAACTTACTATCAATCGTAGGACTTATGATGCATTGCAGCCCTGTGTAGGATATGATGGGTTATTCTTCGTAACTCAAGTTACAATAGATTGTAGGGCTTCGTGAAACCCCATAACTTGCAGACTATTCCTGAGCGATTTGCATAAAGGCACAATGCCCAAATTTCATGCTTACCGAAGAATCCCACACTTATGATTCTCATTCCTCGCTTACAGAGTTTGCACTGAATTTCGATGTACGTATGCTACAAAATACGCAAGAAATTCTTTGCTGTGCAAACTTAGCACGTGCACAACTGAAAATTCCTTGCTATTCCATGAAATAGGACCTCGTAAGCACAGAAGTTTCTCCGCTTTCATAAGCGCCGATTCTACACTTAGGGTAAGCAGAGCCGTAAAGTTGAGTCTTGAGCTTTCCTGTACAACTTACAAGAACTTGTCCTGAATCAAATAAAAATTTGTTGTAACTCACCATGTGCAATGACACCATGTTGGTAGGCTACACTTTACCAGATTAAATTGGCCCAAGGGTTATCAAGCAAGAACTTTTCCTTATACTATAAAAGGCCATTTTCCCATTTATAGCTCGAAACCAGCCTAAGTAATGGTCTGGTTGGAAGTTTCATTTTGTGAAAACAGAAAATAAGACCATCTATTCCAGCATCTCACATTCCCACTTTCTGTTTTAAACGGATGTGTGGCATAGAACAATAGGATGATCCTATCGGCAGATAGAAGAGAAGGTATCTGGTTAAAGCTGAAAGTCCTGAAACCCAGATTTAGAGTCAGCAGGGAGCTCAAACAAATACAGTATCTGTGACTGCCATTTCCAAATTATGGGCAATTCCACAGTAACTAAGTTACCTGTTAAGAAGTGACTTTGACATATTCCTTGATCAACAATTCAAAATGTCTTATTGGAATCAGCAAGTTTTGGTTCCTTAAAGGTAACCAACAATTTTTGGACAAAATGTCCCAAAACCGCGGAAATGCACAAATGGTAACCTCTGAGAGTTACACAATTATGCTCCATTAAAAATCGGTGAAATTTACCCAAATTTCAACAGATGAGGAACGAGGAAAGATAGAATTTAGAGTGTGGAACGCTGATTTCAATTTACATTTTGGGGTCTAGAATAGTACAAATTTCTGGCCTTTTGTATGTTAGGATTAGAAAACTACATTATTGAGAATTCTCCACATGTGAATGATTCTGTGGAATTGCTGATCAGTTTTCAGGAAAAAGAAAAAAAAACACAATTTAGGCAACATTAAAATGTTAAAATGTAACCCGAGATTGTGAAGTCATTTTCTAGTTCCACACAGCATATGTGACACACTTAGTCTCAACATTTCATCCATGCACAGAATTCATTGAAATAAGCTTTGCACTGATTTCTTTAGCAGGACGGTATTTTTTATCTGGGATATAATGTGGCTTATATTGGACCCTTAGATGATGACCTTGAATGGGTCAAAGTTTAAATCCATGATGGCTACAGTATGTAGCACCATCTCACCCATGGTGTATCTGTTCAAACTACCAGTATATGCATGGAGCTAGGAAGCTTCGTAACTCCATGGTACATGTATGACTATGAGGTTTCTCATGCTCATTCAAATCCTCTTTCCCTAATGCACACAATGCTACACTGTATAATGAACACAGAGAAATTGTCTGTTACAGTGGTTGTTTGAAATTGTGATTTTAAGCCGCCATTGCTTAGACATTCGGGATGTTTAGTACACAAAAACTGGGAGCCAAGGATGATGTTCGGTACAGCCAAATGTTCGGTAGGCCCTATAAAGCGGTGTTTGTTATCCAGACATTCTCCTGTCAAAAAGTTATCAAAATGGGAGGCTCTTGGCTAAGGTTTGAGAGCAGATAGATAGGCCATAGAGCTAGGAAGGCCAACTCTGCTCTGAACAAGGAAACAGCTAATTAATGCTTCATCATAAATGAGAAAAAAAAAAGAAGACTTTTCAGCTTCTGGATGACAGATGACATAGATGATGATGACGAAGGTCAGACTAATCAAGCCAAACTTTCAAAATATCCCTAGATGATCCCTACAACCAAACTTGGACCTAACGGTTTTTGTTTTAATCATATGTGGTCTTGTGTCTTAGAACATTCAGTTTTGATTCACAAACGCATGGCCTCTTTGAAAAAAATATCAAAACATACACCATATAAGGAAATATTCCGTTTTACACTTTCAAGTCAATCACACATACAACAGAAAGAAATTGAGGCCTGTACAAAAAAAAACATTTATGATAAACTATCTGGTGCGCTATTAAGAAAAATATTCCGAAAAAGAAAAAAAACAATTGTTGCAGACCACAATCACTTGTGAAATTCTTTTCAGGAAATACTGGCAGGGGACATTTCCTGATAGAAACTATGGCTGCAGTCAACATGTTTATTTCACTACGATTTCCGGATAAAAATGCTACCAATGCCAATGTATCTAACCTCGACTTGGGTGCACCAGCAATGCAGACGAATATAATTATTTGCAGACAAATTGTAGATCTAGATCTCAAATCTTTCTTAATTAAAGATCTCTTTCTTATACAGCTTTTTTTACTGTACTGTTTCTCACGTTGCAATATTGCTAATCCTTGGGATAAGGCATGTATGTGAGTGGTTTCATGGCTTCTGAAGTTCTGACTGCCAAATGAACAAAGATATAAATTGACTATTAGGGACACCACCAACATAGGACTGGATAGCTCAGTTGGTTGAGTGCCGGTATGGTATTCTGGGGGTCGCAGGTTCGATTCCTCCTCCAGTCGATTTGTCTAAAGTTGTTCACATTTCAATGACTTAAAATTAATCCAGTCACATTCCCTTTTGGTTATTTGATGATTATTACTTTGTTAACAGATTTATACATCTCTGCCTAAATACGCTGAATAGTTGGATTAATTCTCGGAATATTTGTCAGTTTTCAAAGAAACAGAGGGTGTTCACAGCATTTGTTTTCAGATTTCCTTGTCATTTATGTTCTCATAGAACTGGTGTCCAATGACCAGATACAATGAGATAGGTAAATTTAGGTACAGTCCCTAACAGTTGGTGGTACATCGTACGATAACCACAGCCCTGAAACTTAAATTTCATTTTTTGAAGGGCTCTTATTCAAACCAAACTGTCATAAGGCCTAAAAAAAAAAATTGTTGTGTTGCCCTCAGCGACCGACCGTAAAATGCCAAAACTTTGGGTCGGGATTTTTTTTTCTTTTTTTTTTCTCTGAGTCCTTAAGTATAAAAACTCACAATTGTTGACAGAAAATGTAAGATTTAGCAGTAAAAAAGCGTGTCTCCTCAAAACGACCCAAGACCTTTGATTTATAAGCCCTGGTGACCATACATCCTGTATTTATTTTTAAATGTTTGAAAGTCTGCCCAAAAAAAATTCAAAAAATAAAAAAAAATTGACCAACCGACCCAAAATTTTAATTTTTCCACTTGAGGGCAACACAACAATTTTATTTTTTAGGCCTAATGTGTAGCAACAGCCCCAGAACTGTGGTATGTATCCCCATCCAAACCCCATAAACTTGGGCCAACATCCACCATATCTCTGGCCCATTTCTGAACCCATAAACCACATACACAGGTGACTAAAAAAACCAACTCCCAAAAATTTCACTTTTGTGGGAACCACTTGACCACCTCCCAAAGCACAATAAATCTCATAGGACCATAAAATGTCACATGTGGTATACTGTACGTTGCTGCGGCCATTCACAGTGCATCTTAACAGTATTTAAGGCTCCAAAACATCACTGACATTGTTTAGTTTGGGTCTAAAAGCTGGGGCCAATTTCATAAAACTGTTAAGCACAACAAATTGCTAAGCATGACATTTCTGTCTTAAGTAATAAAAACAGGGTTAACAACCAATTTTCCATGTATTGTGTATCACTTTTGATTGTTCTTTGGCTGTTTTTTCGCTGACCATGAATATCAAATGGAATTTTCAATGATGGTTTTGTTTTATTGGGTGAGACATTTTTGTGCTAAGCAAATTTTTGTGCTTAACAGTTTTATGAAATTGGTCCCTGGTTATTCATGTTTCTTGTTAATATTTCCACTGTTGTATTACTAGAAACTGCATTTGGAAACAAAAAAAATTTCAACACAAGAGGAATGACATGCAGAAAATTTTGTATTTCATTTAGGGCCTACATACATGTATTGAAAACAGAAACTATTAATGGTTGTTTTGTCTTACACCTGAAAAAATGAACACCAGATTTTGCTATAATTTCCACAGCTTTAGTTTCAATGATAGAAAACTAGATGATTGAATTGAACGCTTATTTTAAAAAACCAATTATGCAAAAACCTGTTAAAATGCGCGGTATTTTTGAACCCTTGAGGGCGCTTCGAATTACTTCCGGGGGTCATTTGACAATGCCTTGTTCTTATGTACCGCTGTGTCAGAATACAACTCGTACATGTCGTAGTAAAAATATACACTTCTATCGTATCCCAAATTTTCCGTAAATGACCTCTGCTCAATTGACAATTAACTGGACCGTACCCCCGGAAGTAAATAAAGTTGTACACCTAACAGCGCCCTCATGCGTTCAAAAATACCGCGCATTGAGACGATGGATCTACTGATAAATTACATAAGGCCTTCGTGTTCACAGCATGTGAAGGAGACCTCAGTTCTTAATATTAATACCATGGAAACTTAATACAGTGACAGGGTTAAAGGCAATATCATACTTTTTACTGTTTTTTTTTGTTAATTAAAGAATTGCAGATTCATGGGCAAAAACATCAAAACAGATACAGTAATAGTCATCTGTAAAAATTTCAGTCCCATACGGTGCCAATTTTTTTAGAAAACAGTGAAAAACGGCCACAGTATTTCTTAAGTCTTTTCTCTTTTATTTTTGATCTTTTAAAAGATCAAACAGATTTCGGTCGTTGTTTTACTAATTTCTGGATAAGTACACCATTTCAGGCAGAAAAAAATTAACGGTATGTTTCTACCACCACCAACTTCATACCCTGTAAGTTATACGTTAATCTGTGAACATTTCTGTTTTGGTTTCTTACCAAAGTATGATACTACCTTTAATGTTATTGAAAATAACAAGGAAGTATAAATAATGACCAGATCATTTCACATAATTTCCAATGTTGATTTTTTTTTCAACTAAATCTACTAGACAAAAAAAATTTGGAAAGTATTCCATAAAATCGTATTTCATCAGAAATTGATGGTCATTTCCAACTGATTTTCACTCAGTCTCATCAGGAAACATTTTGTCCCAAAAATGTGCCCATTTGGAAAAAAAAATGTACATGACTCCTAGACTTAATGCACGACCAGTAAAGTGAAGGTCACAAACGGAACTAGTATTAGGCCTACTCCTGTTATGTGTTACTGTAATATGAGGCCTATCGAAATGTACAGGTGTCTTATCGTTCACAACTTAGCAGCGTGTACATCCTGGACGCCCCGCCGTGCAAACGCGTCCAGGCACGGTACCCCTATCAGACCGCAAGGGGTACGACCTCACCGTCCCGTTACACAACAAAACTTGTCAAAACTTTCCGATTTATCACTTACTCCCAACGATCGAAACTCATTTTCATCCATGTCCTTACCTTGTTTCAGTGACCAGGATCTCTGGTATTCCATTCGTCGTGTCCATGATGGATATGAATCCCAGAGAAATCAGGAAAAATCGGTTATAAAATCTTGGTGCACCCCTCAAAAGTTTAGTGCGTGACAAGTTGCACTCGTGTACAACTACAAGAATATATTGCGTTATAAATAGATACAGTACCAAATCTCGCCAAATCTCGTGTGTGCATAGGCGTTCCGCATCACTGATTCGCAAAACCACAACACAATCGGTTCCAAAATCCACCCTATTGTTGAAAACCCACCCACACCCAGCCACTAAGGGGGCCACAAAAAGATTATAGACCACTATATTCAAATTGGGTTAACCCCCCCGAACAAAAACAGTGTTTATTTTTAGGATTTGCAAGTTTCTGTGCACTCTCACTGTGGTCAGTCCGGTATGACATTTAAGATGGTACATAAAGAAGAGACCAAATTATACGGATTTCAATCACTAGAGGTTATCTGAAACTGTTCTGGGGACGCTTAAAATTAAATAAACAATACAATATTCATGAATATAATATAATCATCAAATAACCACAAGGGAAACTGACTAAATTTTAAAGTTATTGAACAGTGAACAAAGAAAAATTTGACTAGACGGGATTCGAACCAGCGACCTCCTTTCTTTGTTCACTTTTCAATAAAAACAATATAATACATCATTTGTTGTTTTAAACTATAAATAATATTGAAAATCGGATAATAATGCTAAAACATCGACACAATCTGTAGATTAATTTCTATTCATTTTCCCATTGCAACATTTTTGAATTTCATGAAAAAGTCGAAATTCGTTAGGCCTATCAAAAACTACCAGACCCAAGTATTAGAGGTTTATTATTTTGTTTATCTAAGTACAAGTATATGTCCAAAAACAACTTCAATAGAAAAGGGGGAAACCCCTTGTGTTCCCATGATCAAGACCTGGCAAAGCTAGGCCTATTCGCTTGTTTGACTCCGTACAAAAGCATCATTATGAACAGTATAATGGACGGTACAAGGAAGCATTGCTAAACTACACAATGAAAATGTTGGACGGTTTGAATGTTTAAAGGTACTTTTATCATACTTTGGTAGCATACCGAAACAGAAATATCCACATAATCTTAGAGGGTATAAAGATGGTGATGGTAGTAACATACCGTTAAAATATTTCTGCCTGAAATGCTGTATTTATCCGGAAAAGAGTAAAACTATAGTCACCAAAATTATTTTTTGTCTTTTAAAGATCAAAAATAAAAGAGAAAAGACTTAAGAAATACTGTGGCTGTTTTTAACTGTTTTCTCAAAAAGTGGGCACCGTATGGGACTGAAATTTACACAGATGACTGTTACTGTATATTCTTTGATATTTTTGCTCATGAATCAGTATTTCTTTGACAAAAAACAAACTATGAAATTACCTTTAAACCACCCTGGTTGCGCACGTGCCTGCGGCTTAGTTATGGTTTTACTGTGAAGTACAGAACTTAGGAAGATTTTATACCACTGCGATGGTTAAGTTTTAATGGAAAGGCTAGCTTATATAGTTAGCTAAATAAGTAATAAACTGCTGCAAACTGCTCATCAGCCAAAATGACCTGAAATAATTATATCAAATGCTTAGAGTAAGGAGGGTCTGACGCGTTTCGATCCTAGCAGGATCTTTTTCAAAGGCAAAACGGCAAAAATTTTAGAAAGAAATAGAAAGAAAGAAAACATGATTTAAAAGCCCAACATCTAAATTGAAATTATGTCCTGCGCTGCTTTAATTATAATGAAGAAAAGAGTGTACCACATTGATTACAAAACTTTCACTCACTAGCCAACAACAGTCACAAGTTTGACCCTGTTTTGTGTATCATGTCCTTTCTCGTTTACCAAACAAAGGTTACAGGTGAAAGTTTGTCCCTGCTGAGTACAGTATCGGTATGATGAAAAATCGACCTGACTTTGCTACAAGATCGGGGCAGTAACTTTCCACCCCTCAAGTTAAATATAATGTCTTGGTACCGTATAGTTGTCACATTTATATGCAGTTTCCCATGTGGGAATTTGATACATGCTGTGTGCATTATAATATATTGGCAGGATGACTTACCATTAATCAAATGAGCATAGTTCCCGTGCAAACTTGACCGTGGGAACCTCAGCCGAAGCCTGGGTGAAAAAAAACGATCAGCAAAACTTTCTAACGAGCGGATGCGACGAAATCAAGTAGAAAGTTGTAGTATAGAACAATCGCAACACTTCGGATGTTCACAGTTCGGGGCTCGTATCGGTAGATGCGCTAGATTCCAGTTCTAATCCACACAATGGTTTGTGATCAAAATCTAGCAGTTGGCCACCAAAAAACCGGAACACCAAGGCTTTCTAGAATGCTATGAGTGATAGTGCGGAACTGGTATCCGTGTATGACAGGCTACACGGTATTGCGTTATCATAACTCTCCTTATTTTTCCGGGTACCGAGTGCGAAACCAAGGTCGTGCATGCATGTCAATGTGGGGGTGCTTGTGTATACAACACTGGGACTAACCCACTCGAATATTGTTTCGAATACAATGCGTACAGAGACGAAGAAATAATATTTTCCAGTATTATAATATCAAAAGTCTGTCTCGGTTTTGTGGAGCCATGAGTGCTGTCACTTGTTGATGCGCAGAAACGGTGTCTGTG
Organism: Astropecten irregularis; assembly: GCA_963971285.1. Classification (NCBI taxonomy): domain Eukaryota; kingdom Metazoa; phylum Echinodermata; class Asteroidea; order Paxillosida; family Astropectinidae; genus Astropecten; species Astropecten irregularis. The sequence goes on along the minus strand of OZ020264.1, from coordinate 1,790,499 downwards.
TACTACCGCGCAGGCTCTAGGCAGATCCACCAATAAGCAATGCGTGATTTTTGGTTGTTTAATTATGCGTCGGCGTTTGAACCAATCAACGGCAATCTTGCCACTGATTTACGCGAAATATGCAAATGAGTTATTGGCATTTGCGTTGATTGAGATTCGCAGAACAAAACCAGATCTTCCAATAGTTTCAATATGTTCGAAATTTTCATTCTTAAAAAGTCATTGAATTTAAAGGCAGTATCATACTTTGGTAGCATACCGAAACAGAAATCTTCACAGATTTACCTGTAACTTACAAGGTATCAAGATGGTGATAGTAGAAACATACCGTTAAAATTTTTCTGCCTGAAATGCTGTATTTATCCAGAAAAGAGTAAAACCAGTGACCACAATCATTTTTGATCTTTTAATTATCAAAAACAAAAGAGAAAAACTTATGAAATACTGTGGCCGTTTTCACTGTTTTGTTTTTCCAAAAAGTGGGCACCACCCGTTTTCACAGATTACTGTTGCTGTATTCTCCTTGATATTTTTGCCCATGAATCTGCGCATTTTTTTGACAAAAACCAAAGTATGATATTACCTTTAAGATATATTCCACTATAGGGTCTAATGCTGATTTTCAGATTTGCACAGTTTCAGCGCATGCTGTTTTTTAGGTAAAGGCCTATATTCATAATAACTGTATGAAACCCCTAAATGGGCGGGGCTTCAATCGGAAAATATTAACAATTAATAATAGGCCTTTTATGTTCAAGATGTTGATCTCCCAGATAGTTACATGTGACTCAGCAGCCCAGACAAAGTCTCGGCCGACCCCCCAAAAATAAACTTTCGTTTAATTTCGTCTTATTTATAGACAATAAAAATCTGAAATGTTTATCTTAAAAATAAAACAATTCTGGCTGGAAAACATCCCTAACATAAAGCTGCATGAGGCCGGTAGATAAACATGCACATAAAAACCCAATCAGCAGTCTGCTTGGCAACAGTTGTGACGTATTTCCTTAGCAACGGTTGCATCCGGAAGGTTTCCCGTCTATAATTAAAGGTGACATGCATTTAGAGACTAATGTCGCAGAATTGCTATAGGCATTATGAGCCTCGAAAAAATGTGTCCAAATATGATTTAACTAATTTGTTTTTTTGTTTGTCTTATGCCTGTTTGTAGGTCCCTCTTAGTCTGTGTCCTTGTCTGTCCATAGGTTAAGGGTATAAAAGCTTTGCTTCTCCCTATACCTAGATATTGTCCGGCATAAATATTGATTGCATTGGTTCCTGATTTTTGTTTATTTAACTTATTGCAATTGCTTACTTGGCTACCAACAATGTATGTATATTTATACCGGTCAAGATTGAAATAAATGTCATGTGAATTGAACTACAGCGTTTTGCGTGACGTCACATCTTGTTTTTCTAAATATGGACATTAAATTTGGATAAATAGCAAAACCGTGCCATTAATCACGTGACTGAAACGGTTGTGATCGTACACTTAATTCAGTAACACTTTAGAAAAGTGGTTGATTTGTGATTTGTTAAGGGAATTATATCCATGCGTTAATATGGAATGTTCCTATAAAGATTTGTTTTAGCATTATGACCCTTTAAAGGAAGATTTAGTAATTATCTCTTTTTACATCTTTTTGTAAAGGTAGGTGCCCCATTGGTATAAATTATAATATAAAGCATGGAGGAGTTATATTCCTCCATGGTTAAGGCTCGTCCCACACGAGGCAACTAACCAACAATCATGCAGTTCCAGGCAATCTTCAAAAGGAACTGACTTTCGCCTTACATAATGTTGTTGAAGAAAGTAACTGCCAGAAACTTGAAAATTGTTTTCGTACATCTGAAATCTTCCTTCTGCAATGCGTCCATGCAGTGTTAACGTTGTTACAATTTTCACTTGGAACTTTTCACTGAGGCAACACTGCACATGTATTTTCTTATCATTCCCAGGATAATAATGCCACAATAGAAAAGGGAACTTTATTTTCGTCTTAAAGATTGTCTCGATATTTGGTTGCCTGTATTTTTGCGTCACGTGACGTGACCTTTTGCTGCCTTGCACACATTGCACGTAGACCTACCTTTAGCAGAACTCTGTATGCATCCAGCGCATGAATGGGCCATATGCGCACACGATATGCACGCCCCACTCCCAAAGTTCAAAAGGGCCGAACTCTCTGACCCTAATGTTAAATTTATACGGATCACACACTTCGAGAGTTTTTACAGCAATGACGTCATCATTTCCCCCATGGAACCATGATTTTGCACCTTTAGTTCGTTACATCTACTGGTGTGACGTCATATTTTGCCTGGTAACGTAATAATGCGATAAAAAGTATGAACCGGTTCGTTGTTGGCTGGTTGAGGGTGGGAAATTAATCATGGCCGTCAGAGGAAACATCCACCCCTCAAGATTGTCGGTGCTTCCACCGGTTACAAAACTCCTCTACCTCTGTACCAAGACGCCTATGCAGAATAAAATTGAAGTTTATCGAATGGTGTTGGTCATAGTTTCACCAATTATCAGTGTTGTAGGTCTCCCCCTCGAGGCATCAGGTCTTGGTCTTGGTCTTGGTCTCGGACTTCCAGGTCTCGACTACAACACTGCCAATTATGACGATGCATGTTTTCCTAACAGACACGCGATTGTCTTAAGGGCTTATATAGTCATGTCACATGAGACAATTAACAGGTCAGTTTCCATCTTTAAAGGTAACTTCATACTTAAGTTTTTTGCTAAAGAAATGCAGATTCATGGGCAAAAAATCAAGAAAGATACAGTAACAGTCATCTGTGAAAATGTCCAGTGGAAACGAAGCCGTGGAAAACGCTCACAGTATTTTCAAATAGTTTTGATATTTGGTTTGACTCTTTTCTGGAAACAAATTCTATATTTTAGGCAGAAGAATTTCTACCATCACCATCTTTATACCATGTAAGTTATAGGTAAGCCTGTGAAGATTTCTGTTTCGGTATGCTAAAAAATAAAAGTGTGATATAGAACCAGATTTTCCCAATATTCTTGGGAATTCAAAGGACACCCTGTGCAGTATGTCGGATTTCAAATTTCTTTTGGCTTGCTCTTTCCTCCAAATTCCCTTTAAAAATGCCGCGTGTGACGACAAAAACTCTTAGCGGAATCTATATTAATGAAGTGTGATGAAAGGCCATAATGCCATTCTCATTCAACTTGACGTCATAATGACGTCATTGGAACGGCTGGTGATTAAGTAAGCTTCCTTTTAAAACACATCATCATCATTCATCATTATGATCTACTTTTAAAAATAACTTTCATATTTTTTTAGCCTTTCCCCCATCCACCTCCCCCGAAGCTTCATGAAGCTTGACTGTGCCCCCTTCCCCTATTATGGCAAGGGCTTTAATGGTCCTTACTGTTGACAAAAATCACCATGGCGACAGGAAACTATATCAACAAGGAGGCTCTATTTAAAAATTGACCTATGACACAACGAAACTTTAATCAACGCACATAGCGTAATGTCCCGAATCTTAAGGGGGCTTTTAACGCATATTGAATAAATTGGGGCTTTCTTGCCAAACGTTCACACCACAGGAATAAATGATTTGGGAGAAAAGTTAGGTCTTGAACAGTCGAGTGTGAAATACTGAGTGTCAATTTTTGCCAGCATTTATTGAACAATGAGGGCGTCTTTTATAAAAAGACCGCTATGCCACGTTAATTTTCATTCAACGTCCCGACTCGACTAGTTGATAAAAACCAAGAAAACTATTCTCATAATCAGTCATTTCTTTTCAGTTTCGCATGCTTAAAAGCATTTAATTTCTGAATAATAAAGATATAAAGCCTATTAGATTATCAAAAATATATCTATGTTTTCTTATTACGTTCCAAAAATATTGATTACAGACTATAATTGTGCGCATGCGCACGAAGGCATCTTTTGTGAACTATTGAAAAATACCAAAATGATACCGAAATTAAACGTCTATTATGAATGTTGGGAAATGGGTGTGTCAACTATAACCACGCCCTCGCTCCCCTGATCTCAGCTCCAGCCCTCAAATAAGCTATAGCTACAACAGAGAGCATCACTTTAGAACAATTATATGATAAACAAAACTATTTGTGACCTAGAGTGTCCGGGAATTTCGTACATTAATTTGTACAAAGACGCTTAACTTTGTAGAGATGTAAGATAATAAAATTTTAAATGATGTTTTGATATTTTGGTTTGTGGTTTTTAAAAAAGGTAAGTTTTCAAAACTCTTTCTTTGTTGTATGTATTTGTATATATACATGTATATGCAAAGGAAAATAATCTGTACAAATTCTACAAATCCATTTAGAAATAATAAAATGCCAAAGTAGAAAAATATATAAAATATATGTATAATGGTCATTAGTTAACTACAGATCTTTTTCTTATTTGCAAAGAATCGCTTGTGGTTAGTATGGGCAGCCAAATGATGCAAAACAATGTTCTTGACAATGTGACCGAATTAAATTTCTTCCAGTCTTTCCATAGATATATACAAAAAACATCCCATCATAATATTGTTTCCATTTTCTTTCAAACATATCTTGTAATGTTCACGAAACATTCTGTACAAATTTTTATTCAGTTATATGGTTTTACTTTGCATTGACGGCGCCCCATAGTTTTCGCCATCTTGTCCGGCAAAAACTCAGACTGTTTTCTTGCAAAGGCCTAGTCGCTCTTTGCAAAGCACCATGGCAGTAATTTGAAAGCGAGGCCATGTAGAAGCAGACCAAAGCCATACGCACTGCTTGCAAAGCCTCGCTTTCATTCTAAGATTTCGATTCTGTACATATAAACAGGCCCTCCTATCTTTGAGGCCAATTACAAGTGCGCGTGCGCAACGCAAAACTCATAGGCCAATCAGACGAATCCGTCCTTTGAGCTCATAGAGGGCGCTGTTTGAGCTTATGACGTCATAAGCGGTTTTTAATTTTAAGGTAATGTTTACATTGAAGAATCTTATTGGTGGAAAGATGCGTCATTTCAGACAATAAAATAATTGTGATTGCTGAAAAGAGCGGGGGGAAAAACTTTACCAAAATTCTTTTAATGTGCTATTTGGCCTGTGCCTTTACTGAATCCTGGTGTAATTTAAAGAGATTTCGCTTTCAGGAAATGTTGGCTTTGAATGACGAATTTGAAAGTCCAATGGCACCCGGTGACACTCCACTCATAAGAGTGACGTCACGATCACGTGAAAATGCCTAATAATATGCAAATGAACCCCGGTCGGTGCGTGATCAGGGTCATCGATCGTGAATCACGAAGGAAACCAAACCAGAGTGCGTGTTACATCCTGCCATGGCCCAGTATCCGTTATGCGATACCTACACACAGGATGTAAGGAAAGGTGTTGATGTGCACAATCTGCACGGTATTATAAGGACACAACGTTGGTTTACAGTCGGAAACAGTGACATCCTCGTTAAGTATAAACACTCCCTGAATGCGGTCACTGACATGTTATAACAACAGCCACATAGGAACGACAGAGGGCTTTGGAACTGAAGAACGAATCACTAATTAAGATCGCTTTTGATAATAAAGAAAATTACCAAACCAATTTTTCATTAATCCATTTTTCAAGGAGCATAAATTTGCAACTTGCAGGTAGAGCCTTGCAAACGTTTACACTATGTTTTTTTTAAGCTTCTTTCAGTGTCTTCATTGGTCTGCTGTGTACTATGTTGTGTCCTAGTTTCACTAACTTGCATTATGCCAACATGTTGTAAGCAACGATTATCACACCACTGGTATCGACAACCTGTAGAACTCAGTACCCTTATAATCTGAATAGGCCTTTTTCAAATTAGAAATATTCCATGTAGATTAACAACAATAGCCTAAATGTCTTTAAAGTTTGGGTTTAGTCTGTGTAAACATTGCAACTACTGTCTTGCTATACTTATGTACATAACAATTCATATTTTGACAGACCTATTTTGATTCAAGGTAAACATATTGCATATTAAAAGGCGTACTTATTGAGGTTTGTGCCAACTGTAGAACCTAACGTCATACTAATATTATCAGTAATATCTGTGCTGAAGATCTGCACAGATTTTTGTTCATACATGTATTCTGTGCCTACCGGATCACTTAGGTGCGCGATGCATGAGTTAGGGGACTTGCTTACAATGTATCAGGAGGAGCAAGTTACACTGGCAGCCCTCTCTACGTATCGTTAACAGCGGGAGTAGAGACAAGTTCAATGTTTGGAAACAAAATGGCCGGTCACAGTGTGAGGTTGTACTCGACCAATATTTTCCTGCGTGATGTTGCATCAGAATTAGACATTGCGTCTGTTTCATCTTTGGGATCAGCAAAGTTATACAACTCTCTCTTAAAGAATGGTTCACGTGCTCAAACTACATTGGCCGGGTATTGGACCTACAAAGGAAGAGTAATAATTTTTGGTTTCATTTCCTTGGTACCCTGCAAAATACGCCCATCAACTTATTGAACCAATCGCCTAAATACCCAAACGATCATTTCTGAGCCTACAAGCGAGCTTGCTGCTTCGACACGAACGCCTTGACCTCAGCGATTCTTGGCGACAGCACGGCTCGCTCTTGACCATCAAGGGTCTTCTCAAGCGCAGAGAGAAGGTTCGGGTATTTGGCGATGCGCTCGATGGGGTAATCTAGCAGATCACCCAGGCTGGGACCAAAGCTGTCCGGATGCCTCTGCGCCCAGTCCAGGAAGACCTCGAACATCTCGTTGGTGATGATCTGGTTGTTGAGGTATCTCGCCCTCTCCCTGTGGGTGCTGCAGAACTTGTTGTAGGCCGAGAAGACACTGGAGAACCCGACGAACGCCTCGGCTAATTCTACCGGGGTCGGAAGCCTCTTCTCTCCGCGGGCCCTCCCGACGATCTTGGAGAGCTTCTTCTTCCAGAATCTGGTGTGGGCGTCCTCGATGTCCACGATGTTGCCGAAGATTTTCTCCGTCTCGATGTCGTTCAGCAGCATGGCGCCCTGGAGGTTGAGAAGAGTGCACATGTAGAGGTTCATGATGATGCGAATGTCTTTGATGAAGCCGATCTCTGTGGTGATGATCTCCCAGAGGGCATCCTGCTGGTCAGACTGCTTTCTCTCCAAGTCGCTGAGCTGGTCCTTATCGGCGTACTCGTAGCACACCCCCTCGATGTCGAAGAACTCTTCCTCGTCTTCCTTCTTGGGGCTGAAGGACATGAGGCAAGGGAAGTCCTGCAGTCCGTTGTCCATGAAGTCCTGGAGCGCCATCTGCAACTGGATGCTTTTCGGGATTTCCTCTGGTTCTTTGGGGCTCTTACGTTTCTTGGACGAGCCGAAGTGTTGTATCTTGAAGGCTACTGCCCGCTGCAGGGTCCCCTTCACGCCATTTGTCTCGGTCGTCTCTTCCTTCTTCTCATCTTGCATTGAATTTGGAAGCAATCGTATCGCGAACTTCGCCACTTCTGATGTTCTCGTGGACACCTTCGATCTACTCCGGCTGTCCAGAGTGTTCTCTAGAGCACCCAAGAGGAGAGGGTACTTGTTGACGCGCTGGACAGGATAATCTAAAAGATCTAGGAGTCTGAGACCTCGGCTGTCAGGATGCTTTTGTGCCCAGTCAACAAAGTACCTGAATCTTTCGTTGTCTTTGATCTGCTGTCTGAGATACGTCATCGAGTCGTCTTGGGCGGCACAGTATTTCAAGTACGGTGCAAAGTGTTTTGCAAGACCCTCAAATGCATCGGCTAAGTCGACGGCAGAGAGGATCCTGCTCTGGGCCATGGCCTGCCTGACGACCTTAGACAGCTTGGACTTGAGGAACTTGGTGTGGATGTCCTCGATGGCAGAGAAGTTCCGGAAGATCCTCTCGGTCTCGATCTCGTTCATCAACAGCGAGGCTTGGAGGTTGAGCAGAGCGGGCAAGTACAAGTCCACGACGACGCGGATGTCCTTGATGAACTCGTCCTCCGAATGGATGATCTCCCAGATAGCCTTCTGCTGGTCCGCTTGCATCCTGTCGATTCCAACGAACTCTCTGGTCGCGTATTCACGCCACGTTTCCACGAACTTGACGCAGTCCCTGTCGTCCACCCTCTTGGGGCCGAAGCCTAACAGGGATGAGAAGTCCTGCAGACCGTGGACCAAGAAGTCATCGAGAGTCTGCTGCAGCTTCAGCATCTTATGGACCTCGATGTTTTCGTCTCTTTCGTTCTTCTGGCTCGGGGCTGGATTCACTCTCATCACAAACTCCTTCACCTCTGTAATTCTCAACATCAACTCAGCGTCGTAGTGATCTTCGTCAGCCTGTGCGAGTGCAGTGAGGAGGAGAGGGTACTTGGAGATGCGCTGGATGGGATAATCAAGAAGATCTTGGAGTTTGAGGTCCCGACTGTCTGGATGTCTCTCGGCCCAGTCCAAGAAGCCACTGAACATCTCGTTTGTCTGGACCTGCTCCATCAGATACTCCATGCTACTGTTTCGATCGCTGCAAAACTTGATGTAAGGAGCGAACAGTTGGGCAAAATCCTTAAAACTCTCAGCCACATTCGACTTGGAGGGGAGCCGCCTGCCTTCCCGTACCCTCTTGATGATACTGGATAGCTTCTCTTTCCAGAATCTTGTGTGCGTTTCCTCGATGGCAGTGATGTTCCGGAAGATCTTTTCAGTCTCGATCTCGTTCAGCAGCATGGACGCCTGGAGATTAAACAGGGTACATAGATACAAATTCACAATGACACGGATGTCCTTGATGAAGTCGATTTCTGAGGTGACGATCTCCCATATGGCTTCCTGTTCGGCGATCTCCTTCCCGTCCAACTCATCCAGGGTCTCTTTATCAGCAAAGGTACGCCACGTCCCCTCAATGTTAAACAGATCCTCATCACCATCCTCCTTCTTTGCGGAGAACATCAACAGTCCAGGGAAGTCTTGAAGACCATCGGCCATCAACTCATCAAGCGTCGTCTGTAACTGCACCAACTTGGGCACTTCAGGCACTGACGTCTGGTTCATCAACTCCAGACCAGGGGCCCGAGACGTCAGGGTGGGACTCTTGGGATTCAGGGTGGCGCAGACCTCGTCTTCCACGGCTATCTTTTCCTCCTCGTCCTCCTGCATGTTCGACACTTGGTGCATTCCACGCACAAAACTCCTGACCTCAGACGCGACTGTCGACACCTCCGCTCGACACTGATCATCCAGTGTCGTCTTCGAAACTGCGACCAGCAGGAAAGGGTACTTGGTGATTCTACGGATTGGGCACTCCAGAAGATCGGCCAGTTTGCACCGCCGACTGCGTGGATGCTTCTGTGCCCACTATGAAAACAAAACGAAAATAGACAAGAACTATTTTAGAAGTTTCTTGACAAGTAGATTCGCCAAAACTTGTCTCTGGATTTAATAATATACCGTGGATCTTCAAGATAAAATCTTTCAAGATAAAATCAGTACCATTCTGCTTACATAAACATCGGATCTTACAAAAACCTTCTGCTTTAAAAGTAAAGGCCAATTAAAGACGACAATACGTTTCAGGTCCAACCATGTCAATCCTACTGGAATTCCTACTAATAGTCAATGCAGTCATTATATTGACTGTAATTATTGATATCTTTGAGATTTTATTCACGTCTGTAAATTGTAAATTAATTATGATAAAGCAAAGACGTCTCCCACTAAATGGACGCACCATTTTGGAAAAAAACAAATGTTCTTTCATCCTTGTCTTTTTATTCCACAAAGTTGGGACGAAGAACTTATTTTCTTTTTGACATAGTCACACCGACACAGGAGCTGGTAAACGGCTTAACCTCTTCCCCAGAGCTTCCAATGCGACAGCATCGCTGAGTATTATAATAATGAGCCTTAGGGAACATACCAATCATATTAAACCAAGACATTATCAATGAATATAACATTCACCTCAACGAAGTATCTGAACATCTCGTTGCGTTTGATGTTATCTTTCAAGTATTTGGCGCACTCTCTGTGTGTGATGGAGTACGTGGAATACGGTGCGAACAAATCTGAGAACTGAAAAACAAAACAGAACCACAATTGATTGTTTTATAGGAACCGGAAGGTAGTCTTTTTCAGAAAGCATGGTGAAGTGCTCGTCTACTCGGTGAAGGGTAATATATTATTTGCGAAAGGTAGTGTGTAATTGTGTAAAGCGGTTAAAATCCACAAAGAATTTAGTTTTGTGAATCGTCTGCCGATCGTCAGACGCAAAATCCGAAAATCTGTGGACACAATCACAGAATGATGTGTAGTTTCGATCAGTGCATGTACATGTGTGACGTCATCTGAATAGGGCGCCCTCTACCGGGCGGTCAAGAGAACAATAGCTCATTGGCCCATCATGCCGTGCACTTCACTTACATAATAGGTCTATATTTGTCATTGTTTCACCCATTGATCCCCATAATATTGTCTTTGTTATTACAAATCGTTTTATTCAACATCGTTTTGCCACTAAGATGGCGGCGTGGTGACGTCATAAAGACGTATAAAGGTGAAGTTGTTGTCATTGGTTTGACATCTTTTTGCTTCTTACGGCTAACAAACACTGACATAAATTCGTTTGAAGAAAATCGTGGGTAGCCGTGTCAGTCTATCGAAATGCTAAAGACAATTAAGGTAGCACTTAAAGACTAACTATAGGAGAATAACTGCGTAAGCTTTCATAGTAACAGCAACTTCATCAGATGTAATGAAATAAATAAATTCGTTTGTAATCATTCACCAATGCCTTTGTTTCCTTGTTCAAAACGTATTTCCAAAGGAATAAAATTGACATTATTCAAAGAAACCTTGAGTATTAACCATTCTTTAAACTCATATCGATATCCGGGCTGCGGCGGTAAACACTTTCACAAGAAAGGAAACGAATGTGACCAATGCATTTCCAATGTGGTTTGAAATCACCGGGCGGTCATAGCAGGATTGCCTTCGGAGCTTGGCAAGTAGGCCAGGGACTCCGGCGTGGTTAAAGTCTTAATTAGGTCAAGCACAGGATATTAGCCTCAATGATGGTGTTATGACCGCCCTCAAGGACAATCTGCCGGTTGTAATGTTTTTAAATGTTGAGTCATGCCTCCAGGAGAGCGATGACGAACTGACTGAAGCGGGATTCTAACCTGCAACCCCCGGAATACAGCACCGGTGCCCTACCAACTGATCCAGCTATCTTTTCTCATAATTGGCGGTGTTTTTCATTTGATTTGATTAATTGTCAGTAAGTAGAAGGAGAGAGGAGCTTGCATCAAGACTCAACCTCTGAAAACTAAACCATGGATACACGAAGCCTGTAAACCAAAGATGATCTATGTTGACATCTTGAGGAGTGACATAGGATTCGAGGCAACAGATCAAAGGCCAATTTTATAGAGCTGCTTAAGCACCAAGTTTGCTTAAGCACCAAAAACCTTGGTAAATAAAATCAGTATGCCAGCCAAAACTCTCCATATGAATGTTATGCTCAGCAAACAATGTCCGAATACACGTCAACATCAGTAGTAAACATCACATGAAATTTTGGTTGGCAATCCTGTTTGATCAAGGAAGACTTTTCATGCTGAAGCAAGTTTTGTGATTAAGCAGCTCTTTGAAATTGGCCCAGGGGACAGCAATGTATGACAGGACCGTATGGAAGGCCATCACAGTTCAGGGTCTCTGAATGAAGCAAATAGACTCACCCCTTCGAAGGCCCTGGCGAGGTCCAACGTCCAGAGCAGTTTCCTCTCCTCTCTAGCCTTGTTGACCATGGGTGAGAGTCTCTCCTTCCAGAATCTGGTGTGGAGGCTCTCGATGCGAACGATGTTACTAAACACGCTCTCCGTCTCAATCTTAAAACCAAGCACAGTAATAGCACATCACTTATATAATAGCGCCCGTATTTCACCAAATTCATCGTAACTTACTATCGATCGTAAGACTTGTGATACATTGCAGCCCTATCTAGGAGGGGTTATCCTTCGTAACTCGAGGTACGATCGATCGTATATAGTCGCATTGCTTCTTGGAGGTGGAATCAACCAGGTGCTTATGATTCATTGGTTTTCTTTTAGTTGCACTGCAATACAGCGCCATGAGCGCTGCTTGCGCCGGATACCGGCGACAGTTTTAAATTCCGGCCATTATTAGTGCTTCGTGAAATCAGGCGACTAATCCGACTATTACTTTTATTATTATCTCTGGTCATCGGGCCACATCTAACACTCCTGAAACCATATCAACTCCATAGGGAGTATACGATTAAGCACAATGCCATCTTTACCGTGAGATACCCTTACTCCTGGGTGAAGAGGAGCGATAATGATTGTGAATGTCGGCTTATCAGATTCATGCATGAAAATTACACGACGTATGTTTATCTGGTTTGGTTTTTATCGCGGTTGCTGTATAGGAGCACGAAATTTGATCAAGCACAAAGCCATCTCTACCCTCACAGGTGCCCATTTACACCTGGGTGAAGAGAAGCAACATGTGACAAAGTGTCTTGCCCAAGGATGCAAGCACCACTAGCCCATGGCTGGAACTCGAACCCACAACCGGTACATTTTAAGAAAACTTAAAAACTGCCATATTTGTATTCAGATGCAAGCCGGACGTGGTGATCATCGTAAACTTACCTCGTTCAGAATTACCGAAGCTTGGAGATTTAACAGAGTACACAGATAAAACTGCAAATACAAAAAAAGACACCAAACATCAACTACTATTAAAGGCAAGAAGAAAATGCTATAACGATTGAACCAAGTAAGCAGTGACCAAAGTATACTTACTAAACTTGAAAAGACCATATATCCCCTCTTGGTTTCCCAGCCTTCCCTATTTCCCTGGTCACTCTGTCCCACTTTGTTCTATCCTCTTATCCATCTATGTGTATCTTTACTTGCATGTTCTTGTTCTCTTCCCGTTCTCATGTACTGTGGCCGTTCTCAGGAGAGAGACCCAACCCTAGAACCCTAACCCTAGCCCTAACACAATGACAATTGAACAAACAGGTATGTATTTGCTCTGGCCGTCTTCTTGGCAAACTCCTTCGAGTACCAACATCAAATCTTATCTACTTCTGACGTTCTGAATGAGGACTTACATCCACTATGATGCGAATGTCCTTGATGAAGGCCACCTCCGTCTTGATGATCTTCCAGATGGCATCCTGATGGTCAATCTGCTTCTTGGTCATGTGGACCTGCTTGAAATTGTCCACGAAACATCGCCACGAGTCCTCCTGCAAGGAAACAGTGTATACAGTCTTGAACCTCACCATACCTCACCAACGTGACGTCATTTAAATAGGGCGCCCTCATAATCAAAAGTAGTCAGCTCATTGGTCCATCCGGTGCGCAGCGCGTGCATGGATGACAAGCGTTTTTCAGCATTTGTTTCTCTGCTGCTTGCTGACTTAAAGCCGTATCCCAAATTTCTGGCTTCGGCTGCAAATTACACACGCACTTATGGCAGCCACTGTAGCCGTTTCCATAGACTTGTGTGTTATTTGCAGTCGCAGCCAGATATGTGGGACACGGCCTTATGCTTATAAATCGCGGCATTTTTGCACAAACGGTATCTCAACGCTAAACATAATCCATGTGCTATACGCTTGCTGCATTTTAAAGATATAATCATTCGAAGCACTTTTCAACAGTTCCCGCCAAAAAGACGTTTAGGTTCGTCCGATGGTTCGTCAAGTGGCAAATTTGCTGTCTTGTTTTTTCTTCACGCGCACAAGAAGACAAACACAAAACTAACAGATTATACAACTTACAACGCTAAAATGGCACATCCCTGTGGATCTTCACTCGTGTACAAATTGTAACCTAACGTTTAAGCATGAACGCATATCTGGCGCCTTGTGGGGACTGACACAATAGGTTGAATATGTCTCCACAGGGAAATTCTAAAGGTGTATAGGTCTCCACAAGGTTTTCACGAAACTGATTTATTTTGATTTTTGTTTTACTCGTAAAAGAAGAATTTCCAAGGTATATACTCATCCGTCGCAAACAGAGGTATTTCATTTTTTATAAGGGACCTTCGCTAGAAATTTCAACCCATAAAAGTGATTCTGTTTCACATGGGAGCGATTTCAATTCTGCTCTTTGGAGAGTGTTCGTTAGTACAAGAGAACAAAAAAGCCATGTCTCCACAAGGATACACATTCTGATATGTATTATGGGACCTGTTTGTTTCAGGCACGAGATCAGTGATCTTACTGATCCAGATCCCATTTTAGCGTATCCCGCATGGGACATGGATCTGCAAGTTCACTGATCGCGCCTGAAACTAACAGGCGCATAAACATACCGACAAAAAGAGGACATGACAATCCGTATCACAGTGTGAAGCACCAAACAAGAATTTCATGAAAACTTTAGTTACTCACAATTTGAAAGCATTCCTCATCGTCCTCCCTCTTGGTGCCAATGGTCAGCAAGGCCGGAAAATCCTCCATCCCATTGACCATGATGTCGTCCAACTCCTGCTTCAGCCTCTGCATGGTCATCGTGGCGTTGTATGACACAGGTCAAGCGAATCTGGGACGAAGTCACGCGCAGAATCATCGAAGTCAGACCATTCACACACGATCCTGTTTACTGCCTGGTCAGCCTCAATAATTACCCAAGATGGACAGCCTCGAAACGAGTCACCAATGACCGGAAAGCCTGGGAAAAGACGCTTTAACGCTGGAAGCCTTCAGAAGCAGCCTGGTTAAGCAAGCCTACAGACAGCCTATAAACAAACACAACATAAAATAGGAAATGTCATTCCAAAATTCGGCTCCAATGAGTTTGTTTTCTTTTTCTCCTTTTGTTCCCCTGTAGTCAGAGTGCCTTTTGACCGTATTTTGGGCGAATGAGCCTCAAAAACAAACAAAATCACTTCATTCAAGAAGACAGTTAACCTTCAAAGATGGTGAACTCTTTACATCAACACACCACTACGACACAAACTTGAAAGGCAGTCACCAATATTTTGCACCTCCTCATAGCTCAAACAGTTCCCGGATTTTGACATGATCTACATGACCGTATGACAACGTTCTCAATAAATTTGTTTTTCAAAACCATACAGGAAATGCGCTTTACCTTTTGCGGGATTTTTTCCTACAATTCCTCGCTCTCTAAGTGACGTCACTAAGGTCATGACTTGACATTTTTCATACCCTGAACATTTTTTATTTGTCACTGAAGGCCTATATTATTCCTAACACAGACATATTGTATATGTAATGTAGCCGAGCGTGTTAAGATCAGCAACCTAAGTATACCTAACCCTTCATTGTGTTTTGGATGTTATTTTATTTTCCATTTCCTTGTTTCCTGATCCTCAACTTTTTGAGCCATGTAATGGAGTCGCATATCAACAACAACCCTGAATGGCCAACACAAGGAAATCAAGTTATTAAATGCATATACACTTCACACTGCATTAAAAAACACATGGGGATTGTCTGGCAACAAGACTCATTTGGAAAAAAAAAGTCAGACAACTTCAAAAGTCAATTTTATTTCAACAATAGTCAATTTTGAAGACGAGCTTTCGCTTCTGCAAAAAAAAATTATTCAAAAACATCATTTTGTTCCCTTTCTTCTTTGGACTACTGCATAAACGATATTTGCAATATGTTTTACTTAAAGTTCAGAATTTCCTCTGTGGGAACGTTCCTGCTGGGAAGCAGGCGTCTAGTTCCCAATGGGAACGTTCTTGGGAAACATCGGCCGTTCCTCAGAAGAACGGCAAGCTTCAGTTTCCCAAGGGGAACTGTTACTAGTGTTACTAGTATCAGCACAGATACTGCCAAAATGTTTGTAGAAATTCAACTGGAGTGCATCAAATTTAGAAAAACAATATGTGTATAATGTGCGTCAAGTACCGGTATGTTGACATATTGTGGGTTTAATATTAAAATAATATGTGCATAACCTTTCCACAAGTGGACATAATATCTAGACAGTGTATGAAGTTAACCAAAATAGATCTAGACAAATTGTATGTGCATTAAAGGTACACTATCATACTTTGGTATAGCATACCGAAACAGAAATCTCCACAGATTTACCTATAACTTACAGGGTAGAAAGATGGTGATGGTAGAAACATATACCGTTAAAATATTTCTGCCTGAAATGCTGTACTTATCCAGGAAAGAGTAATGATCAAAAATGTTTGATCGTTTAAAGATAAAAAATAACTGTGAAAAGATTTGAAAAATACTGTGGCCGTTTTTCACTGTTTTCTCAAAAAGTGGGCAGAGTATGGGACTGAAATTTTCACAGATGACTGTTTAATACTGTCTTCCTTAGACCAAGAATCTGCATTTCTTTGACAAAAACCAAAGTATGATATTACCTTTAAGTTGTGCAAGCAAAACATGATATACATTATTGCATGCTGCATACCATGTAATTTAGCTTATTAGAATCGAGCATGAAAATTACACGAAGTCTGTTTATCTAGTTCGGTTTGTTATCTTCGCAACGGAATGCACGTAACAAATGATAATGTCATCAAACATCGGGCATAAACATACGGCATCCGGCATCCTCGTGTAATGTAATGTAACCGCAGTGTTCCAATGAAACATTGACGCAGCCCTCAGAACGAGTGCAATCACTGGGGGATATAAAATATTTACTATAACTGCAAGTCATTCCTTTCAATTATATCGTTAGCAGACGTACACCACTCCAAGTGGAAAAACTGATTTACCATTAATACCGCTGAAATGAGCGGGAAAATGGTGCATAGACGGAAATGTGCTTTTATGAAAGCGATACTTTCGGCTACAAAGAGATGAACAAATTTCTATTCTTGGAAAACAATAATATGTCATAATTATGAGTGTGTCACATGTACTTCTGTAGAACATTATTTTGGTATCATATTCGGCCAAGAGCCGTTCCTATAACCTTTTCGGTGTCAGTGAAAAATGAACGAGTTTTGAACTGCGTGTTCGTCAACCATTCCAAATATACAAATCATAAGATCCTTCAAAGATCAAAGGCAGACATTTGTCTTTTTAGAACACCGAAACACCACAGAGAAGAATTATATGTTTCATAAATTCAATATGGTTTATTCAAATCCATAAAATTTACCTGCATAGTTTATAATTATGACCACATTGTTTATCATGAAAAAAAGAAACAACATAAAAAATGCTTTCTTTTCAGTGACAAATTGTACCCATATGGTGCGCACATGACTTTGTATAATACAAAATAATTAATTATATAATTATGTATAGAACATAAAAAACAGCATGTATGTATAATAGTGGTGTTTGTTATTTCAGATGTTTGAAGAGTTAGCATATGTGCATTGTGGTGTTACTAGTTTCTATTGGAGTTAGGAGGAGGGCCTGACGCGTTTCGATCCTAGCGGAATCTTTCAGCGTTCGATAAAGATCCTGCTAGGATCGAAACGCGTCAGGCCCTCCTAACTCCAAGCAGTTGATATATTTCAGGTCGTTATTTTGGCCGATGAGCAGTTTGCAGCAGTTTGTTACCAGTATATTACATTAAGTTTGATTGTATGACCTGTATAATATGGTGCCCATGCTGAGTGAACGGTATAAGGCCCAACACCCTATCCCGGAAGTAATTATACAATTATAATCTAAACAGCATATGGCGGTATTGCATGCGGATATTAAAAAATAATAATAATTATCAGAACATGCATGGATATTAGGCCAATTTATGTATAGCAATTTGTCAAGGCATAAATAATTAACAATCCATCGTCATTTTGACAATAATGGAAACAAAATCATATAGGCCTACGATTCTTGAATTCCATGTTGAAAGGTACAGTACAGGACTGGTAACTTACCCAAACAGAAATGTTCACAGATTTACGAACAACTTTCAGGGTATGAAGGTGGTGCTGGTAGAAACATATCGTTAAAATATTTCCGCCTGAAATGGTGCATTTATCCCAAAAAAATTAGTCAAACAAAGACCGAAAACAGTTTTGATCTCGGGGTAAGATCAAAACCATTCTTTATGTTTTAAAAGAAAAAAATGGGGTTTCGCTTTTTTCTCGTGACTCAGATGTCCGATTGAGCTCAAATGTTCACAGGTTTATTATTTCATGTACATGCTGGATCAGACAAAGTGTGAGTGCTGTTCTGTAATCTTTACCAATAATGTATTATACCTTTAAGAATAAATATTTCATTACAAGTAAAGAATTGTTGAAAACGGCTCATCAGCCAAAATAATGACCTGAATTTTTGCAATGCTTGGACTAAGGAGGGCCTGACGCGTTTCGATCCTCGCAGAATCTTTCTCAAAGGCTAAACTAAAATGCCTGAATAAATATTTCAAAACATGGAAATAAAAAGAACTTTTTAGTCAGTTTAGTACTGGAGGTTATATAGGTGAAACTGTACTGTGAATATCACTTTTGTGTGGGTTTGAATAGAAAAATTCCTCGGGTTTTGTTATGGTACGATTTTGTATCAAATAGCTGTTTTGCCTTTGGTGTAGATCCTGCTGTGATCGAAACCTGATGCTGCACACGTTGGCTATTTTGGGGTTAGCAGTTTGAAGCACTCTTCCATAGCATAGGTTTTCATGTAGAATTCAGCCTAAACACAATATCAGTTACAATATCATGATAATAATCAGCCTTTTCACTATAACATGAGAGATATGATCAACACATTATCATGCACGAACACAAATATTTACATATCCATTGGAGAAAACCCAAATATGAAATAGAGAAGAACTAAAATTAGTGGCAAAGGTGGAAATGTATTCCAAATGAGGCAATAAAATGAAGTAAATGACGGCAAAACGCAATCATTATGCACAAAGAAATTATGACATTATTATTTCTGAATGGTTTGTTGTTTTTATTTCTTCTGAAGCCGAGTCAATGTGTTTTTGTGATTATTATTATTATTTTATGAGTCATTACCTTTTTAAAGGTAGTATCATACTTTGGTAAGAAACCAAAACAGAAATGTTCACAGATTTACCTATAACTTACAGGGTATGAAGATGGCGGTGGTAGAAACAAACCGTTAAAATCTTTCCGCCTGAAATGGTGTATTTATCCAGAAATTAGTAAAACAACGACCGAAAATCTTTTTGATCTTTTAAACGATCACAAATAAAAGAGAAAACACTTAAGAAATACTGTGGTGTTTTCCCCTGTTTTCTCAAAAAGTGGGCACCGTATGGGACTGGAATTTTCACAGATGACTGTCACTGTATCTGTCTTGATATTTGTGCCCATGAATCTGCATTTCTTTGACAAAAACCAAAGTATGATATAGGCTTATAGGCCTTGGTTTTCTCATGCAGGAAAACACGGCCCTTCCAATACTAAAATTTGTTTCAAAAGCACAAAAGCACAAACGTCATTTATCAACAGGTGCTCAGAACACTCAATCGTAATAAACAGGTGGAAAAACAAATCAAGAAATATTATGACAATTACATTACCGCTAAAATGCGCTGGGGAAAAAGGAAGACTTTCCAGTGATGTGCGTTCTCTGGGCTCCGTATAAAAAATTCGTCTTGCCAGTTGATTTCCGGGTAGAATTCACAGTCAAATTGTTGTCACGGTATGCCTACCGTGTGGGTTTTCCTGAATAGCTGTAGTGATTGTGTCACCTGGTGACTTTTTGTCAAAAATTTTCTCAATGCGATTGCAATGCCAGACTCCAATTTCAGTGCTGTGGCATATTAAACTAAGGATATAGCCATAACAACGGGGAACAGTCTAGTAATTGTAGACCTACATTGGCCTCACACTGTGCGAGGAATAGGCCTCATACTTATAACTGTGTGAACTTGTACTTACCGCTCGCAGTAACTTGAGTTCAACCGCTCATGTGGCCGTCCATGGCTCACCAACCAACCATGACATCGTATTAAACTCGCGAACCAAAACTAAAGTCAGGACAGGAATTATATAACCACCATCATATTTTCCCCTTTTTTATCAAGAGATTATAATCAATGCGATTCCTGGCACTGATCCAAGGAAGTCAACGTAATTTACTAGACTCCGCTCGGATCGGAAAGACGAGAATGACAGAAATTACAACTCTCGGGTTAATACTTTTTTTCAAGAGAATAAAACTTAATGTTGGGTAACTCTAAACAAGATTGATGTAGTTATTTCCTACCTGCACAAGTGTTGAATACAGTATAGATCTGTCGTGTGTTCATCCATGCGATCCTTCAATTACAATACGAGGTGTTTTCTACAACGATTGTTCGGGTTTTTAGAGACTGCCTGCGTGCAACGCGGTTCAAGGCCGCCGGAGCAGGATCAAAATATGCAGGCAGGAGAGATAATCAATACCGGTGCTCCGTCGCCCGGCCCAGTTCTGGAAAAGCAATGATTACTAGATTTAGGTTAATATAACCAAACTGGAAATGATTACTGGGAAAATAGTCAGTGTGGGAGAGGTAGATTGCGAGTTGGGGATAAATTCTGCATAATCATTATTATTTTGAATGTAGTAGTAAGAACAATAATGGTTTCGTGTTTCATTAATTTTATTAAAGACCAAAGAGGAGAGTGAGTTGAAGAGCGCCCTCTGTTGGACTGTATTTATAACTAACAGTTTTTTTCCCCTCAAACTCGGTTTTAAAGGTATTATCATACTTTGGTTTTTGTCAAATAAATACAGATTCATGGGCAGAAATACCAAGGAAGATACAGTAACAGTCATCTGTGAAAATTTCAGTCCCATACGGTGCCCACTTTTTGAGAAAACAGTGAAAAACAGCCACAGTATTTCTTAAGTCTTTCCTCTTTTATTTTTGATCTTTAAAAGATGAAAAAATAACTTAGGTCACTAGTTTTACTCTTTTCTGGATAAATACAGCATTTCGGACAGAAATGTTTTAATGATATGTTTCTACCATCACCATCTTCATACCCTGTAAGTTATAGGTACATCTGTGAAGATTTCTGTTTCGGTATGCTACCAAAGTATGATACTACCTTTAAAGGTTGTATCATACTTTGGTAAGCGACCAAAACAGAAATGTTCACAGATTTACAGAATCTGTATTTTTTTGACAAAAACCAAAGTATGATACTACCTTTAATCAATAAAGACAATAATCCAAATAGCAAAATTTCTTCTTTTTGTCTTCTTTTATTTATACTCATTTTATAAGTGACATAAGTACCCTTCAGGCTATTCTAATACCATGCTATAGAGTCAGAAATATTCAAACAGAATACCAATTCTCTGGTGAGTGTTAAAATTACTTTGAGAATGATAAATACAAATTGCTATTGATTAAAAAAGAAAGCTGCATCCTCTTTGAGTGATACCCCATGTACCGTTTCTCAGGTTGCAGCATTGCTAATGCTGCGCGTATCTTAAATGATCCTTGGGATATGGCGGTATGTGAGTGGTTTCATGGCTTCTGATTGCCAAACGAACAAAGATAATGGACCTTTCCCATGAAATATGTTAATTAGATACGCGCAATCGCAAATGCATCACTGGTTGGCAAGCTACATGCCCTCTGTGTTGTATGTGGTACGCACATGCCTAATGTAGCTGCAACTTTCTTACCAACCAGTAGTGCATTTGCGCATGCGCGTATCTAATTAGCATATTTCATGGGAAAGGTCCATTGACTATTAGGGACACTGCCAACATAGGGCTGGGTAGCTCAGTTGGTAAGAGCGCCTGTACGGTATTCTGGGGGTCACTGGTTCAAATCCCGCTCCAGTTAATTGTTCTTTGTTCACTTTTCAATGACTTATAATACAAACTGCAGTATAAACATGTGCAAATAACTTACTAGAGAAACCGGAAATAGCACAAAATGACAACGATTCACGTTTCAGATGAGTTTAGTGTCACCGTGGCAACCAGTATTGTGAAACCACACTTTGAATTGCAGTTTATATTGATTACATTCATATAATATATTTTACAATCAATTTAAAGTTTTTGTAAAACTGATGGATACAATTCAGTTCAGACAATGAGAAGAAGTTGAGAGAAAAAGATTGAGAATATCTTAAATATCTTGTTCCCATCATCACATAAGTTAAAAGTGAGGTCCCATTTTATCCTCTTAATCTACAAATTCAACAAAAGTCAAATAACGACAATTCACAATCAGCTTAATTAAAAAGAGCCCTCTTTTATATTTCAATCGTACCTATACGACCAATGATTGTGCATCTGAAAAAAAATAACGATAAATTACAAAAATGGAATCTTGATTTCTCGTTTCAGATTCAAACAAGCTGAAAGAATCAACAGAGAATATTTCAAGCGGAAGACCCCCCACAAAAACAGAAAAATATCAATTTTAACAAATTTGAATAAAACAGAACTTGTTGAGCACATCTTAAATATAGCAAAATGTGAGAGGTTTCATGGCTTCTGACTGCCAAAGATAATTCACTATTTGGGACATCACCAACATATGGCTGAACAGCTCAGTTGGTAAGAGTGCCAATATGGTAGTCCGGAGGTCGCTGGTTCGAATCCAGCTCCAGTCAATTTTTCTTTGTTCACTCTTCAATTAGTTCCCTGGTGATAACCATTTATGGTCAGAGAGGGTTAAGTTAATATACCTCCGGTAAAAAGCTTTCTTTATCTACACGTTGACATCACATTAACTGACATGACTCCTATGATATGCTTCCATCATAGGAAGGGCTCGATCGTTATCTCCAACGCAGCGCAAGGGTTCGTCAGCTCAAACTTGGTCAGTACCTCCGGGTGGAGCACGCCTAGACGTCCGATGCTTTTACCTTTGAATAGGATGTCGGCACATCGTCCAGAGAAGTACGTAGCGTCTGTGAGGAACGGATTGATGAATAAAATGATCAGTTGAACGAAAACGACACTCCAGACTTAAAACATTCAACACACCAGGGTTCGATTTCACAAAGCCCCACGATTGATCGTAACTCGAGTTACGAAGGATAACCAATCGTATCCTAAAGAAGGCTACAATGCATCACAAGTCCTACGATTGATAGTAAGTTACGATAAGTACCTCCCCTCTCCCACATTGAAACAGACCCCCATATCTTCCTCCCCCTAGCCAGGCAACGCCCAGCACCATTGACCTACCTTCAGCTGCCTTTAACGAGTAGCCATCTTCCTTGGAGAAGGGGACTTCAAGGAGCTGCATCGTCCTGTCCAGCAAGCCATGAATTACCTGAGATAAATGCAACAAGAGCAAGGTAAATAAGACTTGAAGCTATGCATGGTGGAAGTACTAAAAGAAGGTAAGTTTGCAGTGACACTATGTAATCTCTTCTGTGAGAGTGTGTGGTTCTGAGAAGAACCGGTGGTATTATCTTGACTTTCCGAACAATGTGCTCTGTTCGTCCTCAGGAGAGTCATTCTCATAGTCATTTCTCACAGAAAAAATTACATGGTGTCACCGCAAACCTTCCTTCTTTAAGAGCAAGGTGTTGGACTTAGTGAAGGTAATGGAGGGAGCTGCCTTAGCATCCCTGGTCAGTGCCTTTGTGCCCTTGGTCTTACATTTTACAAAGGCAGCAGGTGCAACTGCCCTGATGCCCATTTACTGAAAATTATTATATTTCTTTTTTATTCTTGTTTACCCTGGGGTTTCTCAGTGAATCACTGTGATCGAGTTGACAGCGGCGCCTTTGGCTGCCAGCACAATTCAACCCATATATGATCACGGGGCACAGCCTGAGATCGAGAATGTGATTTTTGTGGAGGGAGGAAAACCGGAGAACCCGGAGAAAAACCCTCGTAGCATAGGAGAGAACCAACACACAACGCTACTCACATTATGACCCAAGCCGGGATCGAACCCGGGCCCAATTTGTGAGAGGCGAGTGCCTAACGCACTTTGCCACCTCTGCTCCCAAGTTTAGAGGTTCCCGTGGCTATTGCCTTGGTTTTTCTAAGACTGGAGCTTCATCAAGACAATAGAGGCAGTTTCCTTGGTCCTCTTTCCTTGTGCCCTTCATAATTTCAATAATATACAATGCAGTACTATTAACCACACAGGCTTACAAATTCCTTGGTGAGCTAAGCCTGGTAGGAGGCCAAGCTATAAAGTCATCTTCGCTAGTCACTGGTTTGACTTCCGATCGGATCAGGCCAACTGTGATTGAATTTGCCTTCCAACATTCAAAGACTGACTGACGAACCTCGAATCCTGGTGACTTGTTGTAATGCACGGCACAGAAGTGCCGGTGGTTCTCCGCTCCGACGTCCTTCTCTGGATTCTTGATGACGATGTCCGAGATCTCAAAGGCCTTGATGGGAAGGGGCATCTTGCGGTTGTTGCTGATGGTCCTCAAGACCCCTGGTAGAAGACAGGTACGGGCAACCTGGGGAAGAATAAATTAAATCATTCCAGGGTCTTAAAGAGAAACTACTGACCTGGGGCCAATTTCATGGCGCTGCTAAGCACAAAAATTTGCTTAGCACAAAAATGTCTTGCCCAATAAAACACCATCGTGAAAAATTATTTTATATTCATGGTCAGCAAACAACAGCCAAAGAACAATCATAAATGATACACATGAAAATTCGGTTGTTTACCCAGTTTTTATTAAGACAGAAATGTCATGCTTAGCAAATTTTTGTGCTATAAACAGCGCCGTGAAATTGGCCCTTGGGATTCAAGTCCTATGAGACAGAGTAGCGGTGCAAGTTGTGTTTTTGGCCCGAAAAAAGGTCTGGTGGCTTTAAACTGTAAGTTCTGACCAAAGAAATCAAGACGACAAGGGTTTGGGAGATGCCACTGACCTCAGACGTCAAGGTGAGGGACGCTATAAAAGCAAACTCCCCAGGAATACAGGGCATAGAACATGCCAACATGGAGGTATGGATATGAACTGACCTAAAAATCCAGGGTCCAGGAATATGAGGTCTGAACTAACTCTATATACACTGACCTGGGAATCCAGGGTTTAGAATCAAGAGCCTGTGTATACCTGTAAATCCAGGGCTTAAAAATGTACTGACCTGGAAATCCAGGGTCTTAGGATTGGAGATAATGACTGCGTTGGTGGACAACATGTCCTTCCTCAGTTTTTCCGATATGTCTTCTTTCGAGCACTAAATGAGAGAGCAAAAAACCAATGATAACAATTTCTGCCAAATCAAACAAGCCTTGAATTATTAGAATGAAAAAAGAAAAGTGGGCAGTTGGTAGACCGCTGGTACCTTTTAGGCTGTTCCGGCTTTGCTCTTAAGCCCCACCCTCATGTGTGTTTTACATACCGCATGAGACCGAGTTTGACAGAGGTTTTCGTGGTCACCTGATTAAAAGGCGTCCTCCAATTGGTCATTGTGCACAGTTTGATTGACAGACTGGAAGGATCCATTCCAGATTTCTCAGGTTTGAAACCAG
Source organism: Astropecten irregularis (assembly GCA_963971285.1). Lineage (NCBI taxonomy): Eukaryota > Metazoa > Echinodermata > Asteroidea > Paxillosida > Astropectinidae > Astropecten > Astropecten irregularis. Next base: position 1,765,116 of record OZ020264.1, on the reverse strand, counting down.
CTTCGGTTAATTTTCTTTTCTCTGTTTAATGACTGAAAATACATTTGTTAGATTCTCCTTTCGTATTCTTGATGTTGACATACAGAAACATTTAGGAAAAGGAAGTCCTGATTTTGTCTCACCAGGGCAAAAGTGAGGACCTCCGTGAAGCCAGCTGCGGCCATATCCACTCTGAGCAGGTCTGTCAGCTTGTTAATGGGCAGCTGATCGCCGATGGTGTTGGTCTGGGGAATGCGCTCGATGAGGTTATTGAAGCCGTAGGCCACGGCGACATCCTCGATGACATCACAGGCATGGATGACATGTGAGGACGGGAGGAGATCAAGGTTAAGGAAGAAACTTCACTCCAAGATTCAAATTCTTGTATATTTTGCCGTAGAAATTTCCCTTGATGTCAGATTGCCTTCAATAATCTCATGAGGACGGAACAAGGTTTTGAGGTATTCCTAGTCCTCGAAATTGCAGAAAACCACTGGAGGGGTTCTACAGGTAAAATGGCTCTACACTGCGACATAGGTAAATGCAACATCCCATCAGGAAAACACGAAACAGTTAGCAGGTGTTCTTTCAGACTGCCCAGGGGCCAATTTCATAGAGCTGCTTAGCACAAAAAATTGCTTAGCACAAAATTGGCTTGTCCAATAAAACAAACCACCATTGAAAATTCTATTTGATATTCATGGTCAGCGAACAACAGCCAAAGAACAATTGCAAGTGATACACAACACATGGAAATTTGGTTGTTAATCCTTATTTTATTAAGACAGAAATGTCATGCTTAGCGAATGTTTGTGCTAAGCAGCTCTGCGCAATTGGCCCCTGTTATATTTCAAGGCTCTGTGTCGTTGATTGAGAGCATAAAAGCAAAAGGATATCAGCTCTAGTTGGTGGAACCTCTACGCTAAGCTGCTTCTTGTCCTCCACCACTTGGCTGGACAGACACATCCTGGTAAGAAGCTTAGCTATGGCGTCAGCATCTTCCCTGAAGGAAAATGAAGAACAGATACTCAAGTTGAAAGCAGATAGGGGTCTTAATACTATGGGAGGCTAATCATCCTTACTCGAAGCAGGGGTGCTGAATTGCGAAGGATGCACCTTCAACATGATCAAGTTGCCAGCATTCATGGGTGCCCTTGGCTGCCAGCCACATCAACCCATATATATCATCACGGAGCACAGCCTGAGATCGAAAGTGTTTGATTTTTAAGGAGGGAGGAAAACCGGAGAACCCGGAGAAAAATCCTCATAGCATAGGAGAGAACCAACGCACAACTCTACTCACATATGACCCAAGCCGGGATCAAACCCGGGCCACATTGGTGAGAGGCAAGTGCGAAGCTGAAGCTTTTCTTCGGTTTCGTCATATGGCCCAATCCCTTCATTTCGTTTTGTGTGACTCAAATGGTGGTAGCGAAATAAGTCACAGCCTCAAGCCTAGTTTCGCAAAGACCCATAGATCACGGAAACTGGCAAACAGCGCCCTCTACAGGTGATGCATTTAACAGATAAAAATCATTGACTTACTTGATGCCTATCCTGCTGTTGATCAGGCCTACTGGTAGCTGTTCACGTCTGTACTCTAATGTTGGATACATTACTTTAGAGCCGTCTACATCAGTTACTTCAACACTCTCAATACTATTAATAAACAAACAAAAATTAAATCAAAATCATATTTTATTTGCAGACTTGTTGTAACAATTTTTTTAGTTACTAACAATATGAATACGCTAACATTAAAAGGTATAGAGATTTTGCCACTGTGAGTATACTACTAGGGCATTTTCCAAACATTGGCTCCGGCTCCGGCTCTGTCATCCATATCTTGAAAATATAGATTGTGATTTTTCATTGAAGCTGAAGCTCTGTTTTCTTTTTCAAACCAGAGAATCTATTTTCGAACCGAGCCAAAAGCCTCTATTTTGATACCCGTTATTTTAGAGTAAATTCATGAAATGAATGGAGCCTGAGCCTGAGCCTGAGCCAGAGCCTGAGCTAGAGCCAGAGCTAGAGCTAGAGCCAGAGCTAGAGACAGAGCTGGAGCCGGAGCCGGAGCCGGAGCCTGAGCCTGAGCCTGAGCCTGAGCTAGAGCCAGAGCCAGAGCCGGAGCCAGAGCTGGAGCCAGAGCTGGAGCCAGAGCTGGAGCCAGAGCTGGAGCCAGAGCTGGAGCCAGAGCTGGAGCCAGAGCTGGAGCCAGAACTAGAGCCTTTGCCGGAACCTGAGCCGGAGCCTGAGCCGGAGCCTGATCATAGTCATAATCCTTTGAAAAATCAAATCCAATTCAAAGTCAACTCACTGGAAGGGCTTGGAGCAATACTGGCTGAAGGTGCTAACAAGAACATCCAGAGTTATAATGGCTTTGTTCAGATCCGTGGCTGTGATTTCAATGAAGACGTTCTTCGTGTCCACAGAGATTTTCGAGTGCTCACCTGCGAAACGAAAAAAAAAAACAATATCACTGCAAGGGCTGGCATATAAATTTTATCAAAACTGCTACGTCATTGAAAGGTGAGCAAAGAATAAATTGACTAGGTGATAAAGTGAAAACAAAAAAAACCCAAACAAATTGTTTTTGTTTAAATCTTGAAGAAAAAAGATTTTAAAAAATTCATGCTTTTCGTGCATCTTAAAATTCTTCACCGACCACGAAAAATCGGACTTGCGTACCGTTTATGATGGGCGGCATGGACAGGATGACATTGTTGCTGTCATATATGACGGGATACACTGGCTTGTCCTTGATGATCGGTAAGTAGTGACGCAGATGACTGTCCTTAGAGAATAACTCCATCTGCTCCACTGCAGTGTACTCCTTCGTCTGACAAGAAAAGGAAGGAAGATAAGGCCGTGTTCCAATTCTCTGGCTGCGGCTACGAATTATGCACGTGCCTATGGCAGCCACTAGCCAGTAACTGCAGCCATTTCCATAGACTTGTGTGTTGTTTGCGGTCGCAGCCAGAGAATTGGGACACGGCCTTAGTTTGATGGGTCTGTATCCAGAGGTATTATAAAAAAAAATTGATGAATACAAGTAATAAAGTACTGTGATTTGTTCGACAACCAAAATAATGACCTCAAATAGAGGGCCTGACATTTCAATCCTACAGGATCTTTCTCAAAGATTTTGATCCTAGCAGGATCTTTCTGAAAGGTTTTTATCCTAGCAGGATCTTTCTCAAAGACTAACCTTTCTGCTAGGATCGAAACGTCGGCCGCTCCTAAACTCTGAGCATTATAAAATCCATTGAATTCAAAGACTTGTTAATCAACTGCGCTACCAAGGCTGAATTTACAATTTGTTGTGTGCAAGTCACTTAGCGGGTTTATGGCAGCTCCATGTGTTAATCATCTCTTTTATGAAAGTGAGTTGATTCTGAAAAAAGAACTGGAGGGACTCAGTGATTCAGAACAGCGCCCTCTGTCCGTCACCGGGAGAGTGGAGGGACCCCAGTCATGAGATGGGTTAAAATGGAGCCTGAACGCAGTGAGCTGTTTAGCATCAACATCTTAAGGTTGGTTTTGATGAGAAAGTGAATGTCTTACCTGGTTGAGCGGTTTGAATTTAATCTGATCTGGAGGCAGTGCATCGAAGAAGAAAGGGCCCTGGATTGTGTCTAAATCATGGGTTCCCATTGACACCAGGGTGCGTCGTCTGAAAAAGAAAACAAACAAAGAGTGAAATTTCCTATTCAGATCACACAATCGGCTGTGAAATATGCATATTCATGAGGAGCGTACTTAATATGCATAGTACTTTGCATATTCAATATGCATTTGGTCACACAGTGGTCTGAAGACTGTATACTACAACAGGTGTGTCTTCATGTAATCAGTGACAAAAAGAAAAATATCAAGAAAATTTCTTTTGAGAATTTGAAAGTTGACCTATGTGAAGCAAAATGACTGGAGTAACCTAACTGACCTGCCAATATTTTGGTGCAGTTTGTCTTGTAGATCAATGAAGCTCTTGTAATTCTCTGGAGTAAAGGTAATATCCCTAAGAACTGCGGCAACAGCAAAGGGCCGGACTTGTGCCGTCTGTGAATGAAAGAGGAACAAATAAATCAGATTTATACTGTCAGTGACTGACAAATAAAACAAAGAGAATGCAATATTTTATGTTGAGAGATTGATGCAAAGATTTCAGTCCACCTGTTCCAAAACCGCTAGGCAGGAATTTTTGTGCTAAAGGGATGAAGCAAATTTTTATGCAATGACCACGGGCACAAGGGCAATGATCAGGGGCACCAAGGCAATGACCAGGGGCACAAGGGCAATGACCAGGGGCATAAAGGCAATTACCAGGGGCACCAAGGCAATGACCAGGGGCACCAAGGCAATGACCAGGGGCACAGATGATATGACAAGGGGCAACAAGGCAATTACCAGGGGCACCAAGGCAATGACCAGGGGCACCATGTTGTTGATCAAGAGTCTCGAGGACCTCAACAAAAAGTTCTCATTACTTACTGGAGGCTTGATGACAAGACGTTGGACATTCCCATCAACCGCAGGGGCAGCGATGTAGCGAGGATGGTCAATCTTCTGAAGGAAGACCATAAGGGCTCGAGCTAATCCCTCCAAACAAAGCAGATCATATCTGGGGGATTAAGAAAGAGATTAAAGCTTGATTAATTCAGCAAGATAAACCTGTAGCCTCCGCAACTTTGGATTCTGAGGAACTTGAGACAGGGATCTCAGCACATGAGCAATAAATAGGGTTTGAAGTCTCTGCTTAGCCAACTCCCAAAGAATATTCCATCGGGACTGTGTAGGCAGGACAGTAAACAGTTTAAATCCTAAGCAAGTTTGGGTAAGGCTCTCCGTTATGAACCAGGATCAAGGAATTGACTGGGAAAAGGAATAAGGTACCAGTGTGGTGGAACCAGGGGTCGACTTCACGAAGAACTAAGACTAATCTTAAATCATTCTTAATTGCTAAGCAATGTGTGATGCCACAATACATATCACTATGGTGATACTTAAAACTCATACCCTAACTCACCTCCATACCACAGTTTATTCCACATAGGTTTTCCTGTGGTAAGTGTGGTATCCTGAATACCACAATACACCACAGTGTGGTTTGTGTAGTAATGCAAGGTTTATGATCCAGTCCCCTTGTGGAGACTGTGGTTATGTGTGGTAAGCAGCTCTTGTCTTGTGTGGTAGATGCAGAGGGTTAGAGTTAATATTCAGTTCCCCTGTGGAGACTTGTCTTGTGTGATAAGAGTGGAGGGTTAGGGTCAAGGATTGATGTTAGCATTTTGTAAAACCCAGACCAGCGCCGACACGGGGCCACGGCATTAGGGGAGAGGGCGTAAACATGTAAAGTAGCGAGGGCCAGGGACAGCCTAGAAGCAGGGGGTAAGGAAGGAAGGATGCTCCCCTCTCCATCATACCTGTTAGCAGGTATCTCCACTTTATAGATGATAACATCCGATGCTCCTTCAGCCTTATCAGCACCTTGTTCCTTGCTGATCATGGCCTTCTCCGACGTCTGCGAGAAAACCAGAGACAAATCCAGACATCATCATTTTCTTGTTATCTTGCATTTGTTGGGTTGCTGATTCAATATTTGGACTCAATCATGTATGCTCAATGTTTTCCTTCACAAATTTTGAATAATTCGAAATTGTTAATTGACTACAGACTTCATATTAATCACTGGATTAAATCTTCCAATTTATTACAAAATCAGAAATATAAAAATTTTGCATTTAAGCAGTTGAACCTACAACACGTACACTGTAACATCTACCAAGCCTACAGTGAAATGGACAGCAATATGATTAAAAACAATATTTTGTTTTAAATACTGCAATATAAATGAAAAAACAAAACAAAAATATTTCGGAATTGAAAAATGTTGAGTTTATTCCAATGGGAGACTTTGGAGAGTCAGTCTTGAGTCTACAGCGCACGTGCAAACCATGCTTGCGCAATTGTGAGCATGTGCGCATTGCTTTGCGCGTGCGTGCACGTGCGCTGTTGACTTGAAAACCGGTTCACTAAAGTCTAAAATTCAAATTTTCTTACAATTTCATCCAGCTCCAGTCCATAGTCAAAGCACAATTCCTCAAACTCTTCATCGGCTGCGAATAGAAAAGTACAATGTGTGTCAAGAATAATAAATAAATATTAATAATAATTTTTAAATCTCATAATTGTAAAAGTTTAAAACTTGCGCAGGCGTCAAAATTGCACTCAACACAGGTGTAGGCCTAATTAAGCACTTCACTTACCCAAGTGGAAGGGAAAGATTCAAAGAACATTTAGATTTACAAATTACAGCAATGCACAAAAAATATTTAGTGTACAGACTGCACAGTGCTGAGAAGTGGACGTATGTATGTGTAGGCCATGGGAGGCTTGGGTTGGCTTTGACACAATAGGGCTCCGCGCTCGTGATGTTACATTCAGATGTTCGGACAAACAAGTCACACGTTGCCCAATTTGGAAAGAATTCCACTGACGGCCATGACGGAAACAGGGTTATTTCCTCCAAGAGTTAACTTATTTGATGCAAGTCATGATGAACTTCAATCTCAGGAGTGAAAACTGATGTAGCTTATCTACAAAGTGAGATTTTCAGGGTTTTTTGACCTACAATTATACACTTCCAATGCAGCAGTAGCCATTTTTATTAAAACGCCCTCTGTTGGTCCCATAGGTTTGTGCACAAGTAATGGCCGTCAGTGGAATTCTTTCCCCCAATTTAATTACACGTAAACATTGTGAAGTTTGTCTGAACATCCGGGTAACTATAGCTGTCGATATTAAAGGGTGTAGGCCTTTTCTAAAAAATAGCTCGAGCATTGAGCCCTATTTCATTGTATTGTACAAAATAAATTAATAAAACATATCATTTTATTAACAAAATATAGGGGTTCCTGAAGTTTAGTACACTCAGTATAGCTGGTACCCAGCTTCTACTCACCTAAATTATAGGTGAGTAGAAGCTGGATACCAGCTAACCTGAGTGTACTAAACCTAGCCTGAGTGTACTAAACTTCAGGAACCCCCAAAATATAAACAATATGTTTGCACTCTGGCAAGTTTGGCAAAGGACAGTTTCTTAATATTTTACAAACATAATTTGACCGATTAAAATATCTAGAAAGGATTTCACCACTCACTGTATGTTCTCCCGAGCGCTTCGAAGAGCAAATCTCTGTTTACAGCGATTGTAGGCATGACTTTTGCTCTCGTTCCTGCGAAAAATCTGCACAAAACGTGAGTGATACACTCATGCACATGTAGCAGACGGACCGAAAATGTTACACTCAGTGTGATGATGAAACGTGCACAAAAACCATGCCCTTTTAAATGGTGTGCTATTAAAGAATGACAATCTAAAATTAAAGTTCCTAAATTCAAATTAAAACATTTTATTACCCTTACGGCTTACAAAACCTAAAAATTAAGTCTAAATCAAACTCAAGTAGAATTACTGAGAGCTTTATATCTTTATTGTAATTATTTTAACAATTTTAATTGTTTAAATTTCAGATTACTTTTTAGAGGAACAGTATATTTTGCAACACTTTGAGTTTGGTTTAAACAGAGGGCGCCCTTTGAAAAAATAATTCTTTTTTATTTTTCATGTCTCTTCAAAAGAGGGCGTATTTTTCTTGAGGATGTCCGTGTATGGGTGCACCACACTAAATAAACTCCCATTGACCTTAGTGTAAAATCCCTCAACTTCACAGTTCAAAAAACCCCATCCAGAAGTTTCTCAGTTGTTGGTGCAGTAGTGTAAATGATAGTGTGAACTCTCATCTACCCAATTCTTTTCAATTTTTGGTTGGGTAACCGATTGGATTTTTTGCTAATTGCCCCAAGAAAAAAACACCCCCGAAATGTCCTTCTTCCGTAACCGACTTGCTACGAGTTTTCATGAAGCAACCCTCCACGTTCAAGACAATGTAGGACCGGATTTTAAACCAAAATATCTCAAGTCTCCACAGCAGGCTGAAACACTGAACCCCCAGGTTGTCATAACCAGTCAAAACTACACAATATATTAATTGCACGACCCCCCAAATTGCATATTTAAAAAACATTTGAGGGTACACACATTATGATAATCAGCTCGGCGCATTGATTTTTGAGCTATTTAGTGTGGTGCATCCTATAAGGGGGGTAAACTTTCAAAATTGGTTGTCCAATTAGGCCCAAAATGTAGAGTTTATGACACTGATCTCATATGTGAAAACAAAATTGAAAAATATTATTGCGTTTTTCTACGGCACGGCTTAATGTGTTAGGTCGTTGACCCGTGGTGGCCATACAAACGTGCACATTCTCCCTTATAATATTGTGTACACCCCATGGAAAGTCGGGCTCTGAATTATTATTTCCTCACAAAGTTATCTTATGGCTATTTTAGGATGCAATGATGCTCAGACCATTACATATAGTTTAATTAATCAAGGCGAGGGTGTCATTTCACATGGAAAAGTGGTGTAAGGTCAGGGTTGGCCTGTTTGGTTGTGGGGGGGGGGGGCGTTTAGGCTATTCCGTGGAATATTTCTGCCCCAGTATCCATATTAAGACATAATGATGAACTTTGTTTGGATTAATCAATGCATATTACATTTCACTAAATTTCGCTGTCCTTGAGAATAATCATTTCCCCTCTGAAAAGTGAGAAAGAGGCGATTATGGTTGTCAGCGTGTGGGCGGGGCTTGCTAGGGTTGGGTCTAGGTCTGGAGCCCCGGCTGGGGTTAGGGTTGGAATCAGAGCGATTTAGGGTTAAGAATTGGTCTTAGGGTTGAATTTTGGGGGCTAGGTTTACAATTTAGAAATTGGGTTGGAATTTCGGCCGGCTAGGGTTACAATTTTGGGTCTAATGGGGTTAAAAGTTGGGCCACCTTCGTCTAAACAAAACTCGTAGGATGTAGAAAAGACAATGTAAGTTGCGTAATACAAGGTTTTATGCGTATTAAGATTGATGTTTTCAGAAAATAATTAACAAAATCTGATGAGAAACTTGGTCTTATACAGTTTCTTTTAGTTCTCGCCACTCACAACAGAGTGGTGGCGCTATCACAAAATGGCTACCGATGCGCCGCCATCTTGTGACCTATAGGGTGCACCACACTAAATAAACTCCCATTGACCTTAGTGTAAAATCCCTCAACTTCACAGTTCAAAAAACCCCATCCAGAAGTTTCTCAGTTGTTGGTGCAGTAGTGTAAATGATAGTGTGAACTCTCATCTACCCAATTCTTTTCAATTTTTGGTTGGGTAACCGATTGGATTTTTTGCTAATTGCCCCAAGAAAAAAACACCCCCGAAATGTCCTTCTTCCGTAACCGACTTGCTACGAGTTTTCATGAAGCAACCCTCCACGTTCAAGACAATGTAGGACCGGATTTTAAACCAAAATATCTCAAGTCTCCACAGCAGGCTGAAACACTGAACCCCCAGGTTGTCATAACCAGTCAAAACTACACAATATATTAATTGCACGACCCCCCAAATTGCATATTTAAAAAACATTTGAGGGTACACACATTATGATAATCAGCTCGGCGCATTGATTTTTGAGCTATTTAGTGTGGTGCATCCTATAGGGTGCACCACACTAAATAAACTCCCATTGACCTTAGTGTAAAATCCCTCAACTTCACAGTTCAAAAAACCCCATCCAGAAGTTTCTCAGTTGTTGGTGCAGTAGTGTAAATGATAGTGTGAACTCTCATCTACCCAATTCTTTTCAATTTTTGGTTGGGTAACCGATTGGATTTTTTGCTAATTGCCCCAAGAAAAAAACACCCCCGAAATGTCCTTCTTCCGTAACCGACTTGCTACGAGTTTTCATGAAGCAACCCTCCACGTTCAAGACAATGTAGGACCGGATTTTAAACCAAAATATCTCAAGTCTCCACAGCAGGCTGAAACACTGAACCCCCAGGTTGTCATAACCAGTCAAAACTACACAATATATTAATTGCACGACCCCCCAAATTGCATATTTAAAAAACATTTGAGGGTACACACATTATGATAATCAGCTCGGCGCATTGATTTTTGAGCTATTTAGTGTGGTGCATCCGTATGGTTCCTGCCTCTCCTATGTATTTTGCAATGTTTTTCTAAAGCTCGTGACCAGACTAGATACAAATTGATAACAATCGTGTGCATTTAACCAGAAAAGTGGATCTTGTGTGAAGATTCTGTCGGGGTTTTCCTTGCGATCTGAACTTTAGAAGCAATAATTTACATTTTTGGTGAAGTGGAACTGTTAATGGCTGTCGAATGACTGGTGTCAGCACAATGAAACCGAAGATCAGCTTCGAAGAAGCCCTGAAAGATTCCCCCAATTTCAGGTAAGTTTACTACACACAGAATCAAATCAAATCGTGTATTGATTGAGAAACACTCATGAGTTTGAAGTTTGTTCAGAATGTTGAACACGTCATCACGTGAAGGTTACTTGTTAAGTAGACCCAGTAACTGGGGCGTTGAACTCCCTTTTTAAATTTTGGGGTTGACCGTCGGTTTAGTGCGGCCCTAACGTTAAATGTTTTGTACATGGAAAAAAAATTGTACTTCACCGTGAGTTCACGGTAGGCCCATGTAGGCCTACTTGCGCCGATAATTTCTCCAAATGACAACAAAGACATCATAGATCGGTTTGAAAATTGCTTCATCTCTTCTTCAAATGTCAAGGATAAACGTACAATTTTTTCCTGTGTAAAAAACGTTGAAGTCTATGTTTAAGATTCTCTGGGGCGCTAGACAGACCGTTGACCCCCAGTTAAAAAAGGGATTTCAGCGCCCCAGATATGTACTACTGCCAGTACTGGGTCTACTTGTTTAAATTGTTAGATCACTTGATTATGCCTACTTGTTTGTTGAAAAATCAATAAAATACTGCGTTTCCTTTAGTCCCCATACAAGTAAATCAATTAATCAGGGATGAGATTTCTCAGATTTTATCTGATTTCAGATTGTTTTATAAATTGGATTTCAGATTGTTTTTTCCTCACAGGCTGTGTACAAAAGTATCATAGGAGATTTTCAGAGTTCAGATTTTGTATGCCCCCTGTCAGTTGTTTTCAGATATTTTTATCATTGATTAATCTCATCCCTGTAATAATATTCTCGGAAGGAATTTTCCAAAAGAGTTGCCTCCACTTAGCCCCTCCAATTCTTTTCTCTCAAAATTGTGGATCAACTCAATTGTTTGTACAAAAAAGAAGAAGAATATACCAGCATAAAAAACAGATGTATGAAGATCAGGAACATTTTTTATTTATTTAATTCATGATCTAAGAGCAGAGGTAGGTGCTGTAACGTTTCACCGAAATTTCATCAATCAATTTTTGGTTTAAAAAACCCATAGCCCATGACAACTACTTCATCAGATGCAATGAAGTGGCATCATTAGGCAAATTATATAAAAAGTGTGTGGTCTAGACAAAAGGTGATGATGAGTCACTGATGTAGTGTGACAAAAAGCCAGAGTCCCTGTTCAATCCTCTATTTGTACAGTCTAAACTCTAAACATTTTAAACTATAGTTAGTCAATAAAGTGCTACTTGTATTTTTCTATTTTATACTGTTATCTGACTGACACAGATAGCCACCATTAGGCCTAAAATAAAAATTGTTGTGTTGCCCTCAAGTGGAAAAATTAAAATTTTGGGTCGGTCGGTAAATTTTTTTTTTGGGGGGGGCAGACTTTCAAACATTTAAGAATAAATACAGGATGTAGGATGTATGGTCACCAGGGCTTGTAAATCAACGGTCTAGGGTCGTTTTGAGGAGGCACGCTTTTTTACTGCTAAATCTTACATTTTCTGTCAAAAAATTGTATAGGACTCAGAGAAAAAAAAAAAAAAAAAATCCCGAACCAAAGTTTTGGCATTTTACGGTCGGTCGCTGAGGGCAACACAACAATTTTCTTTTAGGCCTTATCCAGAGTAATCAGTAAATACACAGGCAATGACATCTTTACATGTATGTTGATAATTTGTTTTCATTCTAAACTTTGCTACTTGCATGTCAAGTGCCCACATACATGTACATATGTACATAGTAGTACATTAGTTTTGCTTTGCATTTCGCATAAATGGATGTGCTTTGTATATCTAGCTGTCAGATTGTACACAAATCTGACTTATGTTTGACTCTTAAAAACTTGTAGTTTGTGAAGCCTTTGGGAAAATCATCCATTACATCAAGTAGTATTTCCTGCCTAACCTAAATATATTGTGTACTAGTGCTGGTGTTTTTATCTGGTTATAGATTAACTGACCCGGATTTAATTATCGGTCCAATTAAAACTGAAACTGAAAGGCAACAAAAAAGGGACAAACGTTTGGCTCAATGCTCAACAACCCCAAGAGTATAAACTGTAATATACATACTTGAATTTCAGTCAGTTATTTTGTCTTCGCTTTTCACATACTTGATGATGATCTAAAAGAAACATTGTACGTACTTGATCTAAATGCTTGATCTAAAAAAAATTTACATCGTGCAAAAGCATTCTGAAATCGACAATCACATTGAAGAAGACAGATGTACCATAAATCGCACACGTTGCACACGGCACACATGCTTACATTGTCCTTATTTTTTTGCAATCAGTAACCGGATATAAAATTACCGTACTCAATTTTTCCCAGCACTATTGTGTACATTGACACATCTTATGTATCATTCTTCTAAGTCATCCAACGCTTGTCCAATTAACATGAATACATCGGCTACATGTACATAATTTTACTGTACGCCTATATTGTAATGTACATGTATGCAGTAGTATTTTTATCTCAGTGTTGCTGGACGCCAACTTCCTTCCCATGAAAATATTCCGTTGAATCGGAGCCAGACGCCATTGGGGAAAACGAGGCGACAGAAATACATTGGGAAAATGCCTGGCATTTCAGAGGCCAAACGGCAATGAAATCCAGGCAGTTACAGTGCATCTCAGATGTTCACAGCTTGCGTACAACGTGTATGTTATACTCCATGTATAAAAGTATACAAAATAGGCCTATTTCACTGTGCTGCAAGTTCTCCTGATCTATGCTTTGTACAGTATGTAAACTAAAAGAAGAGATCACTTAAATACAAAACTTGTGCATCATGTACATATATGTACATGTACAGTATGCCTTCATTTTAATAAAATTGAGGAGAGCTGCAAATCAACTCACTAATCTCCTTAAATCAACATAGATAATCTAGGGGAGTGATTTGCTCTCGCTAACAAAAGTCACGCAAAATTTTGGTTGTCCCCATGAAAAAAAATGAAAAAAATAACTAGACAATTTTTGTATTTTCTGTAAAGGATAAATGTCAGCTGGAAAAATTTATGTGATGTTTTGAAAAAAGGCAGCTCTCCTTAAATGTTTAAGGAGGTCTTTTGATCACTCTCACTCTCCTTAAAAATCAAGGTCTGCAGTATGACAGTATAGTGAACCTTAGTTGGAAAAAAAACATGTAGAAATGTACACACAAATGTGAGATAAGTTTGTGTACAGTATGTACATTTTATCACAGTGTGTACAATGAACAATTAAAGAGGTAGTCCCATGACCTAGTGGTCTAGTGTGTCATGTTGAAGGTCTACAGATTGTGATTTCAGAGTCCAGTTATGGGTTAGTGGTGGTTGTGTCCTTGGGCAAGATGCTTTGTAGTGATTATCAACGGCTCTTCAGTGTACAATGGATAGTAGGGTAGTCCCATGACCTAATGACCAGTGTGTCATGCATACTGAAGGTCTTGTGGTCAATGTCTACAGATTATTGGATTCGAATCCAGCCATGGGCTAGAGATGCTTGTGTTTTTGGGCAAGATGCTTTGTAACATTGCTCCTCTTCACCTTGGAGTAAATGGGTAATGTACCTGTGAGGTTTACAGAAGGTTTTGTGCTTGATTAGCCTTTGTGATTGTGGGGGGGGGGGGCGGATAGGCTGCATTCTCCCCTGGAGTTGAGATTGTTGAATTATCTTTTCCTACAGGTCTCCATGGCTGAATTAAGAGCGGTGATTGGCCCAATAACCAGGGAAACAGCATAAATTTACATTATAATGTAGTTGGATATATGCACTCATTTAATATAAATGTAAGTATTACGTGCAGCATATTAAATGTATGGTACATTGTAATTGTATCGGCCCCATAACCTTAGTACAGTTATCTAGGCCTATACAGTAGCTCAAACACTGAAATAATTTTGCATTCAGAAACAATAAATGATACAAATGATGTGGTGCCGTGTAAAATGTACAATATACAAGCACTTCCTCATGTTTCCTAGCCAAAATAACCACTGGCGGTCCTTCCCATTTCTCTTAGGTTGCAATGAAATCCCCGTGCCGAGTACCAGTCGTTAATTGGGTGTGATATCACGTGCAATATTAATAAATAGTCCCAAATCCTCTCAGCCCAAGGGCTCACAGTTGGCCGGCTGGTGAACAGTGTCTAGTTACGGACTTAATACATCCCTGTACCCTTGGGTTAATCCCAGGGTGCATCTGTCAGCCACACGGCGCACGTACCCGCCGTACGGTACGCATTCCTTCCGGAATCTCATTTGGTTCAGCCATGTCAAAAATCAAAGAGGAACGCGGTGTGATGAATCTCGATAGCAGCAATGTCAGGTTTAATTGTTGTGCCGTTTGACGGGAATCTTTGCCAAGCCGTACGTAGTAGTGGAAATGTTTATCAAGGACGTCTGTTTTCCTCGAAGAAATTATTACATGACAATGAGAATATATTTTTGTTGGTGATGAGGCGGGGATTTTCTTTTTTTGAATCATAATTTAGCACATGGTCATTGGTCAGTGGCCATGTTGGACAGCGCCCTCGTTCTGTGTCAGCCATGAACTCCAAAATGGCTGATTGCTTTAATATCACATTATCAGTGTCCCTTTCAGACATTGAATACTGGTACTTCAGTTTGCCTCACAGAAGTCCCCAAGAGAGATTTTGTCTGTCCCCCACACCCGCCTTGTCCCCTTCCCCTGACCACACTTGCCCATCTCTATCCTCTCTTTGTGGTTTTCCAGCCTTATTGCGTGCTTTTTATACCTGTTTCCCTAGTCACTCTGTTCCCCTTTGTTCTGATCCTCTCATCCATTTATGTGCATCTTTACTTGCATGTTCTTGTCCTCTTGTCATTTAGCCTTAGAGAAAGATCCTGCTAGGATCGAAACATCAGTAACTCCAAGCAGAAATTTGTTTGCCCAAATTCCTCTTTTATTGTTTACTAAAGTTGTTAGTTCCTAGTACATGGTGTGCACATACACACAATAGCTCAGATTAGCTTTATGGATACAAGTGGTGTTTATATCTTACAGAAGATTTTGTGTGTATGTGCATGCATTAATAATTACAAACCTTCAAATTGATGTATGCCGCAATTGCCATGTTATCTACATGTAGTTTAGTCTGGGCATATTATGCAAATTCACAACCCCACCCCTTTTAGTCTGTGCAAACTATCCATGACATCTGCAACGTAGATCATCTTCACAACATCAACATCCCTTCTGGCAATCTGAAGGTTTCCAGCTCAAGAAAAATATCTACCACGTTCCCTCTGGATCGTATCTGTGCCGCACGCCGTAAATTCCAAATAATCAGTCATAGCTTTTAATACTGGGAAGCATTGCACAGTAGAAGGTGTATTAACGGTTATTGCAGATGTGTTATAGCCGAGGAATTTAATTGCGGTAGATTATATCTGGGAAAGAGAGGCGTTTCTCCAGGTTGAAGTGCTGCTTATGAAGTCCATGTTAGTTGTAAACATCAGTCCATGGAGATAGAAATAAACAGCTGAGCGCCATAACTGCACTGGTTATATAGCATTCTATTATAATGCAGTTGATTCCTTAGGGCCTTGTTAACATTAAGCACTATACGTAGTAAGACCTGGGGCCAATTTCATAGAGCTGCTTAGCAAAAAAAATAACTAAGGATGACAGTTCTGTCTTAATAAAGACAGGATTATCAACCAAATTTCCATGTGTTGTGTATCGCTTGAGGTTGTTCTTTGGCTATTATTCGCAGACCATGAATATCAAATGAAATTTTTAAAGGTGGTTTGTTTTATTGGGCAAGACATTTTTGTGCTAAGCAAATGTTTGTGTGCTTAGCAACTCTATGAAATTGGCCCCATGATACAGATAGTACACAGAGCTAGTTTGTAGTTGACAGCCTTGTCATGCTTGTGAAACAGAAGTATAGGCGTGCTCCCTTTGGGAGGGATTGTGGTTCTGAGAAGAGTTCATCAGCTGACCTATGACACTACTGCTCTGCCATTCTATTAAAATGTGTTTAACGAGGGCGCTGTTTGACAGGCTGCCACTCCTATTTTTTAGCTCTTGCCTTTTGATTTTTTTATCTGTTTATATCACGTTTCTACTTTTCCATCGATTGCCATCACCTGCCTTGTAACATTGTTGGATATTTGTCTTCATGTTTGATGTCATTATTTTGCTGAAGTTCTTTGCCGTTGTGACTTTTTGATGTATTTTTGGAGGCTTTGAATCCATGTACGTAGCACTTCTGTGCTAAGTGTTCATCTGAAGCCGATGGCCATCAACAAACTGCATTGGAGTTTCATCCAGGTACTGTTGGTACTATCATTATATCCAAGTAAATGCCTAAACGTCATTAAATCTTCCACGGATGCCAGATATGGAACTGTTTCTGTGTCCAACAAAGTACCCGAGTCCGAGTTTCCTGTACTTCTACGCCCTGCACCTGCCCGTTCATCACAGTTAACTTCAACAGGATTTTGTGCATCTAGATTACCGTCTTCCAAATGGTTAAAGCATGGATATGTTTGTCTCAGCATTCCTGGCCATGATCCACCGACTGATATCACGATCTTCAATGACATCTCGGTGAACCCTGGCCCCTCATCAGGTGGCCAGCAGCCTATGTGCTACCAGGACATTCTGAAATCACATGGAGCCAACATTCCAGTTGGCAGAGTGGTCTATTCTCGCTCTGATTTATTCACCATTCGTCATTCAATGCAACGCTCCTCTGACTCTGAATTGTTAACATCACTGAAGATCAATCACCTTTTGAGGTATAGAGGAAAACGTGCCGGAGCCCGAAATCTGTCAAGAATCCATGGAAGCTACGGACGTTATCTGCATGCCAGCAATAGTACAAACAGTCAGCTGATTCCAGTTCACATCACCTGCCATGATCGCCCAGCACATCGGGTTACGAATAATTTTGAAAAACCAACGAGAACATTAATCAGTGTCCCTTTAACATGTTTGTCTAAACATGGAAATAAGGGTGACTCCAGTGGGATCCCACTTCCTACAATCCTTCTCACTAATGCCCAGTCACTGGTCAACAAGTTCGACGAAGCGGCCGCAATTCTACAACAGCAGTCCATTGACATTGGGGTCATCACGGAAACTTGGTTTACCACCAATTTGCCAGACAATGTCATCAATATTCCGAGTTTTAATGTCTTCTCCAAATGCCGCGATAATAGGCGGGGAGGAGGTGTGGCCATTTATGTTAGAGAGGAGATACCGGCCTGCCCGTTAGACAACATTGCTGTTCCTGCCGAACTGGAATGTGTCTGGATCAAGGTGAGGCCTCACAGACTCCCAAGAGGAATTTCAGCCATCGCAGTGTGTGCTGTCTACATAACAACGAACTCTCCTTACCAAGACCAGTTAACTGAACATTTAGTACATACTTTGGATTTTTTACGTACACATTATCCTGACATTGGTGTAACTTTTCTTGGTGATTTTAATCGCATGGATGTCAGTCAAATCCTGAGGGGAAATGACCTTACCCAAGTTGTTAACTTTCATACACGTGCTGGGGCCACACTTGATCTCATTCTGACCAATCATCGGCTCAATAGTTTTTACTGTGGGCCAGTGGCTCTGTCACCAATTGGCATGAGCGATCATATTTGTATCCTGTGGAAGCCTGCAATTTGTAATGTTAAAAAACTAACAACAAAAGTCAGGTCATTCCGCCCCCTCAGAGATTCGTCTATACGTAGCTTTGGTACCTGGATTCAAAGTCAACATTGGAAAGAGGTGTTTGATTTCTCAAGTACACAAGAAAAGGCCGATGCTTTTTATAGTATGCTTGATAGCGCCCTGGAGGCTTTTTTCCCCCAGAAAACGGTCAAAGTTTTTACTGGTGATAAACCTTGGGTTACTCCATACATTAAGAAATTGATATTTGATCGGCAAACTTCATTCGCCTCTCATGATCATCTGAAATGGAGACGTTTGAGAAATCAAGTTAAACGGGAAATAGAACAGGCTAAAATATCCTATTATGCAGGACGTGTCAGGAATTTACAACACTCTGATCCCCATAAATGGCATCGTCAAATAAGAGCATTTACAAATTCTACTAAGCCCGATCTTAACCTTGATATTACTGGTATTGATAGGACTGATCATCTTTGCATAGCTAATTTAATTAATGCTCACTTTGTTCATGTTTCTCGTGGGGTTAGTCCACTCGACATCTCCAATTTGCCTGCTTACCTTCCGGCTCATAAACCCGCTCCCAAATTACTGCCATGGAATGTTTTTTTGGAGCTCAGTAAACTGAAATCATCTAAATCATGCGGCCCTGACCAGTTTCCTACCAAATTAGCTAAGGAGTTTGCCTATGAGCTAAGTAAACCACTTACTGATATTTTAAATAGTTCATATTGTGAGGGTAAGGTTCCAGAGCAATGGAAAAGAGCAATTGTTGTTCCTATTCCTAAGCAAACTCCCGCCTGTTTGGATAAACTTAGACCCATTTCGCTTACCTCTGTCTTTGCTAAAATTGCAGAAGGATTTATCACTAACTGGGTTCTTAAGGACATTGAGAGTGTTATCGATCTACGCCAGTTTGGTAATGTTAAAGGTGTTTCTACTGCCCATTACTTGGTTGATCTTGTGCATTGTCTCTTTCAGGGCGCAGAGAGACGTAACAACGTAGGAACAATGGTTCTCACGGATTTTTCCAAGGCTTTTGACCTGGTTGACCACAACATACTCATACAGAAGATCATTGGCCTTGGAGTCCGTGGATCCATTGTTCCATGGATATGTGACTTTCTTAACCAAAGGAGTCAATGTGTTCGGTACAGCAATGCCCTGTCTAACTATCTTTGTCTCAATGGTGGTGTTCCTCAAGGGACTAAGCTTGGTCCAGTTTGTTTCCAGATTTTGATTAATGATGCTGCTCATGGGGCTCATGGGTCCCATTCCCATTTTTGGAAATACGTAGACGACCTCACATTTGTTGAAAATTGTTCCAACCACTGTGAAAGTTTCATTCAAAGTGACTTAAATAACCTGAAAACATGGGCTGATAATAACAGTCTCAAGCTTAATCCTTCTAAATGCCAAGCTCTACAGGTGTGTTTCAAGAAAACCCCGCCGCCTCCGAATGTTTTGAAAATTGGTACTGAGCTATTGCAAAATGTAAGTACTGCTAAGGTTCTGGGCATCTGGTTACAAACTGACCTTAAATGGAACACCCATGTGAACAACACCCTTGTCAAAGCCAACAGGAAACTGTTTATGTTGAGAACGCTAAACTTCCTAAAGAGATTCGGTTTTAATGCTGATGAATTGAGAGCAGTTTATTTGGGTTATCTTCTTCCTTGTCTAGAGTACTGTGATGTTGTCTGGCATTCGAGCCTTACATGTAAACAAGTTAGCGACATTGAAATGATACAAAAAAGGGCTTGTAGGATCATTTTGGGTCATAAATACACCACTTATAGTAATGCACTAGAGGTCATCAACATCAACTCTCTTGTAGACAGAAGAATAAACCACTGTACTAAATTTGCTGCCGGTCTCTCCAAAAACACGAGAACAAAGTCTTTATTGCCCCCAAAGCGGGTTGAATGCCACGGAATGTCTTTGCGCAATGCAAACACATTTTCTTCCCTTCCCGCTTCCACGTCCAGATTTCAGAGAAGTCCCATTCCTTTTTTTATCACTCTTCTAAACAAATAGCCCTTTTTGGGAGTCAGGTGTTTTCTT
This sequence comes from Astropecten irregularis, assembly GCA_963971285.1. Lineage (NCBI taxonomy): Eukaryota > Metazoa > Echinodermata > Asteroidea > Paxillosida > Astropectinidae > Astropecten > Astropecten irregularis. The sequence continues at coordinate 1,745,094 of OZ020264.1, read as the reverse complement.
TTTGCTTTGTATTTTTTCTGTATGTACAATTTTATAATTTTTTTATGGCTTACTTTTGTTGTAAATTTTTAATAATTTTTTAATTGTCACTTTTAAATTTTTAAATTTTACTCTGTAAATTCACATGCAATTTGGCCCTTGGGCCACGATTTGTGGATAAATAAACCAATCAATTCAATTCAATTCAATTCAAACCTGGTGAACGTTATTAGACCAGTCCCTATGGTGTACCGAGTAAGCCCAAGATAAAGCCAGTTAATTTGGAGATGACAGCTTTGTCAGACAATTAGGCCTACTCCATTGGGAAGGAGTGTTGTTCCAAGAAGAACTCATCAGCCCGTCCATTGACATTCACACTACTTCCCTACGTCTACATAGTATTCTATACACATCAGGGCATGCTGAACATAATTATGTACCGGTAAATTATAATGCAAATTTGCAGGTGGCCTTCATATTTGACTGAAACCATTCAGCAATTTAAATAGAAGAATACATCAATGCTAATTACAAGTCTAAATGGATGTTGGAGTGTGCAGACGTAACATTTGACACTGCAACAAATCCTGCCCCAAACCTGGTGGAATGACCCATGCACACAATGTACATGTACAGTGCAGTAAAGTGCACGCACATATAGTATGTTTAATAATAATATTGTTATGACAGGGGTTAACTTATGTGCCAACCCTATAGGCCTACGCGTACATCTACATGTGGTAAAACATACAGTGTACATACAGGCCCCTATACAACAGTGCATACTTGTGATGATAGTCCGATAGATAGTGTGTTTCCTGTACAATCAGACAAATTGATACCTTTTCCTGTTGTACATGCACGCATTTAAACAAATTTGAACCACAAGAAACTGGCAAATGTACAATAGTCATGCTACATTATTAATTTCAGGCAGATATTTTTATTTCGCTTTCTGATAATTTCGTTTAGTTAGTAATTAGTAAATTTATGAAATTGTGGAAACAATGAAAAGGAAAGTAAAAGAATACAAGATAGATTGTGCTAGATACACATAACAAAACTTGTTTATATGGTTTACACGTAGGCCTATGTGCATACAAATAGTGATTTGTAATAGGGCCTACATGTTTATTGGTTTTCATGAAGTTAATGCATGTTATGTGCAGAGTGAAATTAGAAATCTTGCATTGGGACGAAGGGTAAAAGCCTCATTTTCAGTTTCGTCAAACTCAAAATTGGTTAAAAATGAAAGTCGTGTACTAATACATGCACATTCATGTACATGGACTTAATATGTGTTTATATGTGTTTACATGTTATATGTATACAACATGTACATTTCCACACATGTTCCTATATTAATTTGCATTATCTCAATTACTAAATTGTACTTGTAGGTATTTTTTAACCAGGGACCAGTTCCATAGAGAGCTGAATTCTTTTGCAAATGCCATCTTTGGGAAGAAAAAAAAGAAAGAAATCAAACTACCCCCCCCCCCCCCCCCCCCGAAAAAAAAGATGGTTTTTACACAAACTTGGAGCCTAGGATGATGTTTGGTGTAGCCAAATGAAGTGGTGTTCATTATAGCAGCATTGATTTCCACAGTATATAAATTTTTACTGAGAGATTTTGATAAAAATGTTTGTTTTTTATTAATTGCAGGTTGACATTGGAGGAATCTGAACATGGCATTACTGACCTGGAAAGCAAACTGGAAAAGGTATGATTACTATGGCATTTCAATTTTCAAAATTAAATACTCATTACCCTTGAGTGTCTGCTCCATTTCTGTCTTTATTTTCCAATATAGACTCTACCAGGCAATTTGTCAAATGTCAACACTCTTTGTGTTATGACTGCCTGTTGATTTTATCAGTAATTGTGTAAAATACTGGTATTTTTTTTTCTCTTAGATGGTGAAGCTTTGTAACACAATGGTGGACACTGGAAAGGCCTACAATGCGGCCTTCAGGTGGGACTAAGTTTCTTTTCAGTAATCCAATTACCTTGTTTTGTTACCTAGTTTACTCCGTTTACCCACCAGTCAGCTAGTAGTTACCTAGTTACCCTGCTAGTTACCAGTACTTACCTACATCATACATGTAGATACCTTGTTCTGAATCCTTTTATACGTAGAACTTTTCCACTGCCAGTAGTTACCAACTTGTACAGTGTGGTTATCATTGCCTACAGGTAGTTTAAACCTAGTAACCTAGTTATTGTACCTAGTTAAATCTGTTAACTAGTTACCTTGTTAACAGAAGTTGTGTCAATTTCATTTTAATGGATTTAGTATTGGTTCAGCACATGCAATTCTCGTACAATAGTAAAATGTTCATTACTGTTGCTGTGTCAAGATTAAAGCGCCCTCGTGTGACCGATACATTTATCAGTGTGTTTGTGGCTTGTTTTCTCCAGTGGTTTCATCCAAGGAGTGAAGGAGCTCGGGGGTCACTTCACAGGAGACAACCTAGTTCAGGTAAGATGACCGTCTCTACCGGGCCAGAGCCCAGTAACCATGGTAACAGAGTCTGGTACCTTGACTCGATTTGCACCGACTATGAAAACCATGTTGCTTCATTGCAGGATTATAATTCTTGTTACATGTAGCTGTTTCAAAGTAATTTTGTAGAATTTCAGTATTAGTGATCGATGTCTCATCGACATGAGAGATATGATATGTAAAAAAAAAAAAATTTTATGGTGGAAATTTGACTTGCATTTCAGGTTTACCTGATGAAGTTCATCCACGCTCTGTCTGAATTACAAGGCTTCCGAGTGGTAAGTGCTTCTCTAAGTCAACTTGTCAGGGACAGCCTGACATTGAATTCGCACCTCAGATTAGGAAGGGTTCGTAGGACATGGACAAATGTGTCTTTAAGCAGGGCTCAAAATAGTACGAGCCCGGGGTACAATGTCTAGCAAAATTCACTCTGGGCTAGCTAGACTCACTTTCTTGTTTGCCCGGTGGGCTAGTAAAAAAACATAAGAACCTGCATGCAAAGGTATGGGTCAACATATGAGCGGGCTAGTAAAAATTTAAACAGGCTAGTAAAATCTTAAGTAAGCTGGCCTGATGGGCTAGCCAGGAAAAAAAGTTAGAGCAAGGCATGTTAATAAGTCTCACAATTTCGAAAATTTAAGTTTATTACTGTGATCCAAGGAACTGAGAAAGGGCATTCATGAAGAATACATCAAATTTGAGCTGTTGTTCTCTTCGAGACCTTGAGACACTTTGTGACATCCTCCTGAGATCTTCAAAGTCAGCCAAATATTGCCAGTGAAAAGCTGATGTCATCTCACAACTCTCCACTCATCCTGTGACACCATTTCACAAGTGGTCTGATTGTACAAGCTAGACGGAGGCCCTGCAGTCGATTTCAAGATGCGCCAAGATTAATCTTAAATCTAAATTTGCTAAGCAAAGTGTGACGTCACAATACAAATCACCATGGTGATACTAACAACTCGTATCAAGTGTAATCTTAAAAGTGTTTTTGTGAAATCCAGCCCTGTGGCCAATTTCATAGAGCTGCTTAGCACAAAAATTCGCTAAGCATGACATTTCTGTCTTAGAAAAAAACAGGATTAACAACCAAATTTGCGTGTGTTGTGTATCACTTGTGATTGTTCTTTGGCTGTTGTTCGCTGATGACCATGAATATCAAATGGAATTTTCAATGGTGGTTAAAGGCGCAGGCTCGTCGAAAAATAGAGCAACTTTTACAATAGCGCCCTCTGTAGCTTTATCGATGTTGTTATGCTGTTCTAGGAAGGCTCGTTACATCCCTGTTAACGTGACACACGTGTAGCAGTGCGTACATGCACTCGGAGTGTATAAAAATACATGTACGGATCTGTAGGCAGAGCCTAACCCAACCCCATATGCTAGGGGAATCTGTTACATGTGCGAGTTTGACATAAATTACTATTATTTTACTAATGCTGATGTTTTTCCACAAAAACTCAAAGTCTTGAACTTTACTGGGGTTTATGGAATGCACAGGGTTTTGAATGACAAGTGACACCGTGAATGGAGCGAATTGAATTCCCCCATTTGTCGATATCGCGTAATCGGCGTCTGAAGTTGCCGAATCGGCAAAAATTACTCCAACATCGATTTTTGCTTTTTTTGTATTTTTGGATAGTAAAAGTATCAAAGATCGATTTACTGTGTTGCCAATTATGTTAAAGAAATTTAAGGAAATTGGGAAAAAATGAGGTGTTCTAGAACGTCTTTGAGGTTTGTTTCTATCTTATTTTACAAAATTTAGGCCTAAGGAAAATCTCTCAAAATCTGACGTTTGTCACGGTGCGTATTCATGCTGAACTGGTTATGTGAGGTGTAAGTGAATTGGTACCATATACTGTACATGTATACATGATTGTAATAGTGAAACAAGCTTTGACTCGTCTTTCTATAAATCCGCTGAAGAATACTTTGTAAACAAAACATTGTGTGCATAGTGAATCACTTCGTCAAGTTCGCGGACATGACAGGGCCCGCGTCATTCAAATACATTGCTCTGATTGGACCATTACGCGTACTGTTTACCTAGATACTGTTTACTGTTTACCTAGATACGCACAGCGCTCGGCCAATCTCTGTGCGCGTAGAGCGCCACAGTCGCCAGGCGACATTCGTTTTGTGTATTATGTACATGTACAGTGCGTGCTGTGCATACAACTACAGTACATGAACTGTATATTCATTGCTATCAGTAAAAAAAACAGTTCATTTTATGAGAAGTGACTTTTAGTTTCAAGTCTCTGTATCTAGAGTATCAGCTTGTATTTATCTTCTAATTATACTATTATTATAAACCTCACTTTCTACAAAAATGACCATAACGACCTAGGCCTAAATATCAACGTGGGGGCTCGTATAATGCAAGTGAAATTCATCTTATAAATTTGGTAAACTTGGTAAATTAGTCCCTATATCAAATAAAATATAGGCCTGCAAGGAATTAGACAATGCTGTATTTTTTTTCATACAAGTCGGGTTATAATGAATACTTTGGGATATTGTTCCTGCAATTCGTCAATGTGGCATATGTTGCTGCTGCTCTTTGGCGGTGGCTGTACCCTCCATGGCTGTACCGACTGGGTGGTGGTTGGTTACTTTAAGGTCTGATTTCAATCGGTAAATTTGAATCGATTTTTTTCACAAAAACTGCGGGGATGTTGACGTGCCAGCATAGAAAATTTAATGAATTGTTTTAAGATCTATCAAACGGAGTGATTTTTTCTTGCTCCCTGAAATATCCCACAACGCACACAATTCGAGGGCAGATACCACAACGGCCTATACGTAGTTTACGTACATGTACATTATGTACAATGTGGGTGTACAGGCATGGATGTCTCCACTTCATAACCATCGCGTCGTCCTGCAATATCAATCGTCTACAATAATACAATGCATACTGGCACGCACGCATAGTGTATACGCACGTACAGGGCTATTATTAGACCGGCTGGCGCTCGCCCTCCGGGATTGTAAGAGCTGGCAACCGCAAGGGCAAAGGTGACTTTTCGTGGCACGAATTTTGTCCGTCGAGCATCGACGAGCCTGCACCTTTAATTTTATTGGGCAAGCTATTTTTGTGCTAAGCATTTTTTTGTGCTAAGCATTTTTTTGTGCTAAGCAGCTTTATGAAATTGGCCCCTGGAGTCCTAATCTCCTCTTTTCCCGTTTGTAAGCTGATTGTTGGCGCAAGGTATAATCCGTATTTTCCTTTGTCTCGCTCCCTTAATCCCTTGCCCTTCCACTGACCCCCAGATGCTGGACGACCAGGCCCATCGGTCAGTCTCCCGGGCCTTGGGCCTCTTCATCAAGGAGTAAGTAGTCCAGACTTGTCTCCGATTCAGACGCTTAAAAAAACAAAAAATGAAGATCTCTTTTGCTGGATTTCTTAATATAACAAGAATTCTTAACATCAGTTTTTAATTGAAGTTAGATTACTGGCATTAAAACATTTCTGCAGATTTTTTTATGTTTCATTTAATGTTTTTTTTTTTAATAATTGTTTTTTTTTTTTTCAAATCTGTTTTAAAATTTATTTTAAGATTTTTCTACCTTTCTTGTTTTTTTTTTAAATCTGGTTTTGAATTTTTGTTTAAATGCAGACATCTGATGTTTTTCATTTAATCATCAAATAACCAAAGGAAAACTGACTGAATTTTAAGTCATTGAAAGTGAAGAAAAATTGGCTGGAGCGGGATTCAAACCAGCGACCCCTAGAATACCATACAGGCGCTCTACCAACTGAGCTTTTCAGCCCTATGTTGGTGGTGTCTAATAGTTAATTATCTTTGTTCGTATGGCTGTCAGAAGCCATGAAACTACGCACATCCCGCTATATCCCAAGGACCATTTTATCGATACACGCAGCAGTTTGAAGATAAATTCCTGGTAATTACATTTTTACTATGATTAATTACTGTCCTAAAATGCTTTGATCATTTGTTTCTCATGACCCCATTCTGCCAATCTCTACAGAGATGTGAAGAAAGTCAAGGAGACCAAACGACTCTACGATCGGATCAGCGACGATCTGGACTCGGCCCTGAACAAGAACGCCCAGGCACCCAAGACCAAACCCAGCGACATGGAGGAAGTCAACAATGTCTTGACCGCCACACGGTCAGCGTTTGGCCACACGGCACTGGACTACGTCTTCCAGGTAAGAGAAAGGCCCGTCGGCCAGCTGGTAAATCTTTTCTAGGTCCAAAACATCAGAATCAGAGTCTACTGTGTCCTTAGGCTTAGTCAAGTTTTCTGCTGAATCTGTAAGCAATCATCATGAATTCCACTTTTTTTCTGCAGGTCAAACTGATACAAACTAAGGAAAGGCATGAAGTACTAAATACGGTAAGTAAACCTGTCTTAGAAAAGAGGTTTTAAAAACTTGTTTTGTAATAAACTCAAATTCTTTGAAGAAACTTTTTGTTGTTGTGGGGCGTTGTTCAGAGTAGCTTAAGATTCTTTTTTTTTTTTTTTCGAACTGCTGTTTGTTTCAAAGAAATTTGAATGATTTTTTTGATTATAGCATTTTGACCGATTCAAGAGTTGAACTTCAGACCTAAGAAACGTAATATATTCTAAGCTACCTATCCAGCCACATGATGAATGCCTTCCTAAGAATCCAAACTATCTTTGTAAAAACTAAAACGAAAAAGTTCAAAATCTGATGTTCCCAACTGTATTTGTCTCCTAACTATTTTATCTAGAGTTTCTCAGGTTGCAGCATTGCTAATGCTTTACGTATTTTAAATGATCCTTGGGATATAGCGGTATGTGAGTGGTTTCATGGCTTCTGACTGCCAAACGAACAAAGATAATTTACTATTAGGGGCACCGCCAACAAAGGGCTGGATAGCTCAGTTGGTAAGAGTGCCGGGACAGTATTCTGGTGCTCCCTGGTTCGAATCCTGCTCCAATCAATTGTCTTTGTTCACTTTTCAATTACTTAAAATTAATCCAGTCAGTTTCCTTCATTGTTATTAATTATTGATTGAGAAATATTTTGAAAATGTTTCCCTCTTCTTGACTAATTCTGTGATTTTTTTGCCTTTCCCCCAGATGCTTTCATTTATGCACTCCCAGTTCACGTTCTTCCACCAAGGATTCGACCTAATGAAGGACTTGCAGCCATCCTTGAAGGAACTGGGCACTCAGGTAGGTCGGTTTGTGACTGTGTCTGTCTGTCTGTCTGCCTGGAAATCCCTCTGGGTTATGTTTCTTACAGATTCACCTGTAACAAGAAGTCTTTAAAGGTATAATACATGATAGGTAAAGGTCACAGAACAGCACTCACACTTTGTCTGATCCAGCATGTACATGAAATGATAAACCTGTGAAAATTTGAGCTCAATCTGACATCTGAGTCACGAGAAAATAGCGAAAACCAGACTCAATTTTTCTTATAAAACATAAAGAATGGTTTTGATCTTACGCCAAGATCAAAACTGTTTTCAGTCTTTGTTTTACTAATTTCGGGATAAATACACCATTTCAGGTGGAAATATTTTAACGGTGGGTTTCTACCAGCACCATCTTCATACCCTGAAAGTTATACTTAAATCTGGGAACTTTTTTGTTTGGGTATGTAACCAATACTGTACTGTACCGTTAAGGAGTTGTCTCTTAAGGTCTGTGCTTGTCATTCTTATTGAATAAAAAAGAGGCAAACGAACAAAGATAATTGTCAATTTTAGACACCGCCAACATAGGGCTGGATAGCTCTGTCAGTATAAAAGTTCCTGTACAGTATCCTGGAGGTCACAGGTTCGAATCCCGCTCCAGTCAATTTTCTTTGTTCACCTTTCAATGAAATAAAAGAGGTTTGTAGTGCATCAGGTGAACAACTCTTCCTGGAAGATAGTTAGCTCTGAAATACCTGGTGGTTTACCTTGTCATTCTTGCCAGCATATTGTGGCTAAACGTAAATTTCCGATTTTATTTTTAGGACTACCTCTTTTCCTGAGTTCCTAGAAGATTAATAATGGTATCATATATTTGTTATTCTGGATCATGTTTCAGCCCTACACTCAAAAATCCTGTTTCTTTTTTGATCATTATGATATCACTCCAAACCCAGTACTTGATCGTGTTGTGAAAACCGTCCACTCTTTATATCAAACAAGGAATTCAATTTCAACCCTAGTTCCCCGAGGTCATTTAGCGGTTAGGAGGCTTTCCTACTCTGTGGTTTCTGCAAGTAATAACATGGTAATCTCCCTGTCAGCTCCGTGGGTAATCAGCCCATTTCGTGGTCGGGTACTTGGCCAATATTGAGGCTTATGGGGACAGTTTTTGCTGCATCATGTCCGTCTGTTTCCTGTAGCATCTTTATTCATCGGATCTCTTTAATTATCTATTGCCCAGTTGTTGTTTCACTTTATCGGTCAGCGAAAAAAGTGGAAAGACTCTCAAATCTGAAATTGAGGTATAAATATAGTGGAACGCCACTATAACAAATTCTTGACAAAGGTCGATTTCACGAAGCCCTACAATCGATCGTAACTCGAGTTACGAAAGATAACCCATCATAGGGGGACTATCCTATGTAGGGTTTCAATGCATCATAAGTCATACGATTGATGGTAAGTTACGATGAGTTTGGTTAAATCAACCCCAGGATCCAGAGATATTGTCTGATATAGCGGTTGTTCATTATAGTGATTTGAAGCTGCCATTGCTTTGGCATTTGGTATGTTTTGTACACAAACAATTTGGAGCCAAGGATGATGTTCAGTATAGCGGTGCTCACTAAAGCAGCTGTGTTTAACTGTACTGTAATAGGCCTGGAAGAAGGAAGTTTAATCCTCTGCGTGTTCAAATCTGAGGTCATTTAGGGTGAACAATATGTTGCCGTTTGAATAGCAGGACTAATTAATGGCGCCTGCCAACTTTCCAGCCATTTGCAATCACAAACATAAACCGTCTGTGGTTTTCAGAATGCCATTAAAAAGAAATTGTTAACAAAAATTATTGAAGTGACATTTTTACTTGTTTTTTTGCCAAGAGTCTACAAATTCTGTGGTAATTTGGAAATTCCTCATAAAGATAATTATCAAAGATTTTTTGCTTAAAATTTCCTGATTTTAAGATTTCCTGGTTGTATGTAAAACAATTGTTAATGAAGAAATAAGAAATGCAAAGGGACTGTGCTAATTTTATGCTTCTCTTGGCAAAGAGTTGTAAAATTTTGGCAAGGTTCAGCATTTTGTTCATTGAAGAAAATCCCAACAGTTCCTCAAGGGACACATAAGCGTTAAGCATTGAATCGTTAAGCAACATGTGTTAAGCAACTTGTGTTAAGTGTTAAGCAACAACCATTAAACATTGAGCAACAAGCGTTAAGTGTTAAGCAACAAGTCTTAAGCATTAAGCAACAAGCATTAAGCAACAAGTGTTAAACATTAAGCATATAAAAATTGTTAAATCAAAGTTATTGGGAAGTCTAGGCATTCACAAAAGAGGGCCCGGTAATTTATTGTCAACAATCCAAGGAAGGCGTGGGCCACTTTGCCGCACCCTTCTAACCCTATTACCTCACAGGAAGACCCTTCCCCCTGCGCAGGTCTGCGGACCAACAGCCCACTGGTCCCTTCTTTTCCCCGACAAAAAAAAGAAACTTGTTGACGAGTCTACTGGAGTAGGATAAGACACCTTGCAACAGACAGTAATTGAATCAGGGAGCTTCCTGTCTACAAGACTCTCGAGGGCTTGTGACATTCAGAACCCACAATCCGACCGACGAGCTTATTTTTGTGGCTTTCCACGACCAGACAGTGACGCAAACAAAGCCCAGCGGGTATACTGGTCTTCTGACAGCTTTTTTTTGCTCCTTACCTCAACGTCATTCGTGTAAAACGTTCATTGGGTGTACATGTAGGTGTAAATTTACGTTTGTACGATTTCCTGGACAGTTAATGGATGAATTTACCTGTTTGGATCGGATACCTGGATCTTTTGGAGTGTCGCTTGAGTGGTTTTTGTCGAGAACTAAATTTTTCTGCTTTGGATTTTTTTTGGCGGTGTATCAATGAGTCGTGATTCAACATGTCTATTTGGTATATTGAGGTGAGACTAGATATTTTTTTTGCATGGACATGAGTCAACCATAGGCCTACTTTCCTCATTTGTCAATTTGTTCATATTTGTACAAGCGAAATGCAGCCCTCTTCATGGTTTTCATTACAGGAACGTCATGATTACGTTACACTGCTAGAATGTTTGTGATTTTGTGCGGAGTTCTTAACGTATGGACCAACTATGCAAAAGATGTACATGTGAAGTCACTCCATGTCCAAAACTGGACAGCGAGAAAGGAAAGGGTTGTTCATCACGGTAGTAAATAGACAAGAAGAAGGGTGATCAAAGTCACGCGATGTCGTGTTGCTGGTAGCGACGTTTCGGCTGCTGGTGCTGCTAGCCTTCATCGGGCAACTAAAGAACTGGAAGCTGTGGACAGCAAGAAGTTGTCCATTTCAGGGGGCCAATTTCATAGAGCTGCTTAAGCACCAAAATTTGCTTAAGCACCAAAAACCTTGGTAAATAAAATCAGTATGCCAGCCAAAACTCCTTGTGAATGTTATGCTCAGCAAACAATGGCCGAATACAAGTCAAAAGCAGTGAACATTACATGAAAATTTGGTTGGAAATCCTGTTTGATCAAGGAAGACTTTTTCATGCTTAAGCAAAGTTTGTGCGTAAGCAGCTCTATGAAATTGGCCACAGGTCTTGTTTTGTAGAAAGCAGACGTTGAAGATTGAGTTCATCACACTGTGATCTTGTCAGAGTCCCACATTGCACAAAGAGAGTCTATGGGGGTTTACGAAACAGAGGCTTAGGCTCAGGCTCCAGCTCTGTCATCCATATACTGAAAATAGAGGTTGTGGTTTTTCATTGAAGCTGAAGCTATGTTTTCCTTTTCTAACTGCCAAAAGCCTCTATTTTGATACCTGATATTTCGGAATGGATTCATGAAAATGGAGCCGGAGCCGGAGCCGGAGCCTGAGCCTGAGCCTGAGCCTGAGCCTCTGTTTTGTAAATGCCCTATAGTTGCACCATGCTGCCTCATATCTTACCTTTTGGTCTGGTTCCCTGTCTCCTCTCTCGAACAGCTGCAGATTCTTAATGACCGTGCTAAGGCCGACAAGAAGGACATGGAGGGTCGCCATACTCTGGTCCAGAACATGGTGAGATGCCGTTATTGAGTCAAAACTAAATATTCATGTTCATCATTGTCTTCAAAGTACATTATCTGAACAAGTTGCAAAAAAACCTGGTTATAAAAACGTTTCAAAAAAACTCAGAATATTAAATGCAATTGCAATGGGAGACTTTGGAGAACCGGTCTTCAAGTCAACAGCGCACGAGCACGCGCATCAGCGCAGGCGCAAAACAAAGCGTGCATGCTCACAATTGCGTGCACGTGCGCTGTTGACTTGAAGACCGGTTCTCCAAAGTCTCACATTAAATGGAGCTACTTAAAACAAACATGTGGTCAACACAAAAATAGCTGGCTTAGCAAAATCAGTTAATGGGCCAAAATTCCATGCCATGTATGTACATACATGTACATGTTTATTTTAATGTTAGCCACAAACAATTTGCATCATGTTAAATTGTCATTAAAAACCAAGGTGTTGACTTTTTGTAAGCATTATTTTTTTCTGGTAAGCAACTTTCTTTGTACTAAGCAGGTAAATGAAACAGACTCTGTTTGAGTTTATTTATTAGTTCTTTCGTCTTTTTGTGTTTTCTTAAATTTTAAAGGAGTCCCTCTGGAACGTTACCTTCACCCCTTCAGCGGGACCCATCACAATGGAAGGTTACCTGTTCAAGAAGACCAACAATGCATTCAAGACATGGCACCGGTCAGTACCATTATGCAGAGAGGGGTGTGCCGAGTATAAATCACTGTGAATTGTGAAACAGCAATATATAACAATTGTGGGACATTTGAGAATTGTTGTATTTTTTTCTCCATTACAGACGTTGGTTTACAGTGAAGGACGATCAACTAGTTTACCAAAAGAGAACCAAAGTACGTCAAAAATCTGAAAGTTGAAATTTCCTTCTTTTTAAAACTTTTATTTAAATGTTGCCTGACGGTTTCTTCAATAAATTCTGCACAACTCATTGGCTGTTGGCAATGGACTGTGCCGGCGTTGCTCTTAAGCCCCGCCCACCTTAGCAACACCACCCTTTTTACATACCCCATGTGACCGAGGTAATTGCTTTCGCGTCCTCCAATTGGTCAATGCGGATAGTTTGATTGACAGGCCGGAAGGTTCCATAGTGTAACAAAATGATTTTTACCAACACTGAAATTCAGTAAGTAATGATGTAAATCCAGTGGAGAAACTACATTGGGCAACAAAGGCATTCACTTGAAGGCTCGTAGCCATTGCTTTCATACCTGCTTAATTGTTCCACAAAACATTTCAGTTTTGCTCATAGAAATTTCCTTTGCTACCTGAAAATATCTGTCATTCTCTTCTAAGAAGCTAATTTCTGACCTATTTTTCTCTGTCGTCTAGGGCGGAATAAGCATCGCGGCCGAGGACCTCCGACTCTGTAACGTCAAACCACTGGACGACATCGATCGTAGATTCTGTTTTGAGATCGTTCTGCCTGGCAAGTAAGTATAAATCACAGACTCTCTTTGTAGCTCACTTTATAACTTTGTCCGAGCACAAAAATAAATATTGTAGAGAAAAATTAGAATAAAGTGAGACTTGTGGAGACACCATGTATGCTCTTTTTGGAAGGTATGTGGTCCTGAGAAGGACCGGTGAGAGTAAATATCTCGACGTTTCGGCCAGTGTGCTCTGGCCGTCCTCAGGATAGAGAGAGATCCTTCTCAGGACCACACACCTTCCGAAAGAGTATACATGTTGTCTCTGCAAGTCTCCTGATGAGGACTAGAGCAGGCTAGTCAAAGCGTTGAGACCTTACGAGAAATGCAAACGAAATAAAAGTGCGAAAGTACAAACGATTCTTACATGGTGTTTCCGCAAACCGATCCGCATACCGATTATCACCATGCAAAGCCTCAAATCTTTCTTCAAGTCCAACTTAGTTCTAGTCTCTCCACCATGCAAAACTTCAAATCCTACTTAGTGAAAATTTGTTAGTGTGTTAAGTTGATGTTTTATTGTTGCAGGACGCTTCAGTTACAAGCGGACAATGAGAGTATCAGGCAGGCATGGATTCAAGCGTTACAAGCCGGTATCAGCTCAGCATACTGCTTATCACCTACACAGCAGTCTAAGCAGGTGAGCAGTGGCGTCAGGTCAAACCAGGGGCCAATTTCATGGAGCTGCTAAGCACAAAAAATTGCTTAGCACAAAATGTCTTGCTCAATACAACAAACTACCATTAAAAATGCCATGTGATATTCATGGTCAGCGAACAACAGCCAAAGAACAGTCACAAGTGATACACAACACGTGGACATTTGGTTGTTCATCCTGTTTTTATTAAGGTTAAGTTAAGTTTTATGCCATGAAATTGCCCCTGTTGTCTTCATAAAGTAATGTTTAAATTCCAGATTTTTTTCTTTTTCGGGGGTTGTTTAACGGATTCTTGGATGTAAAAAATGTTTACCAAAATTTATCTTTTGAAATGTTTCTTTCTCGTTATGCCCATGTTATCTTTTTTTTTTTTTTCTGACACCAATCTTGTTTAGGAGGACTTCCCTAGCAACCAAAATGGCGCCCAAGACCAGAATAGTTCCCAGTCGGGCGCTCTTAATCGAAGCCAGAGGTAAAGATACTTTGTAAGAAATGTCTGACAAACATACCGGCATTGTTTAATAGTCAGTTTAAGTTTAAGAAGTGGTCAGTCTAGTTTACAAAGATGACCGACATCTATAAGAACAACAATCAATTTATTTCTTGTCTATTTATATCTTCTTCTAATGCCGATAATACTTTCAGAGCATAACATTGCTTACTATGGAGGCCATCAATACATTTATAGTATAATTTGTAGACCAAACATGGAAATATGGAATTAACACCAAATTCTGAAAACAATATCAGAATTTGTGAGTTGTTACAATTACTGATCATTTTCTCACATTTTTTCCCACCTATAAAGTTCTAAATCAGGTTTCAGATTCTCAGTTATCCTTTTTTTCTCCCTAGCTTCAAGAACAAGATCCAAGCCCTTCCTGGCAACGACAAATGCTGCGACTGCAAGAGTGAGAGTAAGTCCTGCAGCTGAAATGAATTCTTCTTGATTTATAATCCGCTCATAAGTTGCTTCTTGTTTTGTGCAATGAGAATTTAATTCTTTCAATGTTCTTCAATTTAATTGAAGATGCTGATATTTCGACCTTTTTTCCTATTTGTATTGTCAATTTTCAGACCCCACTTGGTGCAGCATCAACTTGGGTATAACGCTGTGCATAGAATGCTCTGGCATACACAGGTAAGATACAAACGCGGACTTGTGTACTTATGATCTGGGGCCAATTTAATACAAACATGGTTAACAACCAAATTTCCATTTGTTGTGTATCACTTGTGATTGTTCTTTGGCTGTTGTTTGCTGACCATGAATATCAAATGGAATTTTTAATGGTGGGTTGTTTTATTGGGCAAGACATGTTTGTGCTAAGCACAAACTCTATGAAATTGGCCCCCTGGTTCGAATCCCACTCCAGTCAATTGTTCTTTGTTCACTTTTCTTTGTTTGTTTTCGTCCTCTACAGGAGTTTAGGAGTTCACATATCTAAAGTGAGATCCTTAACGTTGGACTCCATGGAGCCAGAGACACTTAAGGTATGGTGATATTTTATCCGAATTTAAAAAGAACTTTCTTTTACCTAGGGTCGATTTCACGAAGCCCTGCGATCGATCACAACTCAAGTTACGAAGGATAACCCATCGTAGAAGGCCTATTCCATGTAGGGCTTCGATACATCAAAAGTCCTACGATTGATAGTAAGTTACGAAGAGTTTGGTGAAATCGACCCCAGGTCACATTGATTGAGGCGAATGATGAAGCAGTTTGTGGGTTTATATGTATGAATGAGGACGCAGTCAACTTATTTAAATTGTTTCCATTTGTAAGAAATCATACCTTTCACTACAAATTGATTGTACAGCTGTGAATGTTAATAATAATGATTATTCAGTAGAATGAGCAAATGCCTTTGGCAGATGGTTACCCACAATAACGGAACAAAGCAACATTCAAGAAAGTGATGTTTCCATTTGTGAATATTTACTACAAATTGCAGGACTGTAAATAATAACGGAAGGGGTAAAGGGGTTTTTTGTAACTCTCAAAACATGAAAGTAAGTAGAGGTAATCATTTCATATATCTATTTCATTTCTGCCTTTGGTTGCCTAGGTGATGCTGGACCTTGGCAACAATGTGGTACGGAGCATCTTTGAGGCCAGAGTTGACGAGACGGTTGCCATGCCGGCTTCTCCACAGTGCTCCCCGTAAGTCATACCTCCATCTTTGAAAAAACTTGGTCGTGGAAAGTTCTTTCTTTCAAAGTTCTTTCTTTCAAAGTTCTTTCTTTCAAAGTTCTTCCTTTCAAAGTTCTTCCTTTCAAAGTTCTTCCTTTCAAAGTTCTTTCTTTCAAAGTTCTTTCTTTCAAAGTTCTTTCTTTCAAAGTTCTTTCTTTCAAAGTTCTTCCTTTCAAAGTTCTTCCTTTCAAAGTTCTTTCTTTCAAAGTTCTTTCTTTCAAAGTTCTTTCTTTCAAAGTTCTTCCTTTCAAAGTTCTTCATTTCAAAGTTCTTCCTTTCAAAGTTCTTTCTTTCAAAGTTCTTTCTTTCAAAGTTCTTTCTTTCAAAGTTCTTTCTTTCAAAGTTCTTTCTTTCTAAGTTCTTTCTTTCAAAGTTCTTTCTTTCAAAGTTCTTTCTTTCAAAGTTCTTTCTCTCAAAGTTCTTTCTTTCTTACTGCATTTACTGGTATTTGTCTTGTGATGCTGATAATTTTGGAAATCAACTTGATAGAAGAAAAGATGAAGAAGGTATATTTTAAGTGAGGTCAAATTGTAGAAAGTGGTTTACCCAATAGCGCTTTGCACTGATGACGTCACACGAGTGATTTGGCCAGCGCGCGCATGTAAAAAATCCCTGGATGTCAGACAATCGAGACAAACATTGACTCACACACGTAGTGTACACCATGCATGCACGAACACACAAGCACACCTACCACACGTTGCAATGTTTGTCTGAGATCCGGTGTGACGTCACAGCATTTAGCCTGCTATTTTTAGCGCAAGTGCGGAGCGCTGTTGTGGACCCTTTCACGGATAAGCTCGAAGCATGCAGTGAAGAAACATGAGAATTGCATTGTGGGATAGTTTGTGTTAAAACAAATTTCAAGAAAGCTCATTGGCCTGCTACCTTCGAAAGGGTGTATGGTAATGGCATTTTGACCGAGAATGTGACAATAATCCCTTATATCAACCCCCTCCCACCTTCCCCAACCCCGCCCCCAGATCCGTCCGCCGAAAATGGATCCAGACCAAGTACATGGACAAGAGTTTCCTCTCAACGGTTCCCGGCAGCTTCCGCAGTATGAGTCTGAGGCCGCGGACTACCAGCCGAATACGTAGGTGGCGGATTAGAGAAGCTAGCACCGGTAGAAATAACCCCTCTGGCAGGATAAGAGCCTGTAGTTTAAAGGAAGGCCCAGGTGGGAGTGATGCCAGTAGAGGTAATGGCTCTGAAGGTCAGAGGTCACCGGCATCCATACCATCCATGCATGGGTTTATATATCAAAGGGTTTAAGGATAACTCTCCCAGCACACTGTAACATGGTAGTACATAAATCTAATAGTTTTTAGTACAAAGCATTACAATCTCTCTAAGCCAAATAGAAGCCACTTAGAAGTTTCTCTGTGCACACATTTCTCAATTTTTTTTCACTTCCTGTATCAATTTTCTGAGAATTTCTTCAATCCTTCAAATTCTTACACTCCTTCAAAGCAAGGGGGGATGGTTACATGTTGACACAATTAAAAGGCTTAAATTTTGGAATCTGGTTGGGAATTAAAAATAAAGTATTTGAAACCCAACGTTTTTAAGAATAACTTTTCCCTTGTATGTTATGTGAAATTATTTCAAGGCTCATTTACATAGCCAGAATTGATTTTGGAAATAATTTACTGGGAGAATTTGAGAACATTTTTTGGCTCTCGAGGCTATTTAGCAATACCACTGGCACCAATTAATATAATTTGCACTGTTGCACATTGCAAATTCTCACCACCACAATTTGCTAAATGCCTGGACTTATCAGATTCAATACTCACTCCTTGTAAGACTTAAACCATTCTTCTAGAAACAATCTTCAATCTTTAACCACACATTTCCTTGGGTCCTCTTTTCGGTATCACCCTAACACACGACAATTGATTAAAACCTCAGAATATTTCTCTACACTTACCTTTAATTAACATTTTTGTGTTTTTAAAGTTGTCAAAATTTATTTTATTTTAATATGAGGACTCTGGTAATTGGAATGCCGTGTCTAACAAAACTTGTATCTCAAAAAGCTTAAAGAAGCTCTGTATCAGTTCCTTTGTTCTTATTACAAATTTATAAACTTTTTCCCCCTTGTGATTATGTAATAGTCACTTGACGGGAAACTTTTTGATTTTTTTGTTACTGTTCTGACAGCGGAAAGTTTCAACGATAGCGGAATTGGTGGAAGCAGGGATGCCATCCCTGTAGTACCCGGCAAAGCGGACGAAGGTACGAAGCAATCCACTCACCTCCATCCATGACCCTTGCTCCTGTCACTTTATTTGGAATCCTACTGGTAGAAAGCAGAACACTGTGAATTTTACCAGTTTCAGTTCATTGCGATTGTCAAGCGTTTTTAGGACCAATTTCATGTGACTACTTAACACAGTAATTTGCTTAACACCAAAATTCTTGCCATGTAAAATGTGGCCAGGCGCCAAAATTCCTCAGCGGTTTTGAAAATACATTTTCTTTTGTACTCAGAAGTAGCAGAGCTCATGTGAATTTTTTTATTGCCAAGGCATAGTTTAAGTTTTATAAGCAATTTTTTGTATGCTTAGTGGTGTCAAGATATTGATACCACGACCCTCTGAAGTAGTCAACTGTAATCCTGCCATCAGCTTCCAAGAAGTCAAAAATGATTACCTGTTTATGTCAATATTGGATCGTTACATGGATCGGTTTGCGGAAACACCATGTAAGAATCATTCGTACTTTCGCACTTCTATTTCGTTAACACTTCTCATAAGATCTCAACATTTTGACTAGCCTGCTCTAGTCCTCATCAGGATTCCTAAGTAATTTTACCAGTTACATACAAATTGCCACCATGTAAAGCCACAAATTTTTCTTGGATCGTTACGGTTGGTTAGTTTGTCCGTCCGATTGTGTTTCAGGCAGCGACAGTTCTGACGGTGAGGATCAGGAGCGAGAGAAAAGCACAGACATTGCCGAGGTCCCCGTCCTCACGCCAACGCAGCTCCTCTTCCAGGTAAATGCTGCCATCTTTGATAATAGCTTGTTCCTAAGATCCACCTGGGCCCAATTTCATGGAATCCGTTACCGTTAGCAAAAAATCTTCGCTTACGGTAGCAGATTTCTTTTGGTTACGGTTAGCGTATTTCACGGAAGAGTTTCCTTTTTGGTAACGGTAAGTAAGGAATTTGTGCAGAATGTATACGACAGCGCATTAGCAGAAAATTATCACGGTTACCCTAGAAATTCTTCGCTAACCGAAAGTCTTGCTTACGAATTCCATGAAATAGATTTCACGCGTAGCAGTACCTGTAAGCACAAAAATAGGCCGTAACAGATTCCATGAAATTGGGCCCTGTTATGAGACAGTCCCTTTTTGTTTCAGCAAGAAGCTGTAATCTGTCTTGGTACTTTTTGACTTCCCATCAGGGTTCGTCCAGTGGTAACGTGGGATTGATGATGGATGCCTTAGCCCACGGGGCCGCCATCAACGAAATGGATGAAAATGACGACAGCAGAACCCCTATGCATAAAGCCGCATCATCGGTAAGTAGTCCTTCACAGGGTCTGAAATTGGCTGAGAGTTCACTCCTAACAAGATGAAGAGAAACAATCAGGACGTACAGTTTGAAAGACGGTAAAACTGTAAGAAGGTTTTCCTCTACATGTAGGAGAAGCCAGCGTTACCTTTATGCTCCCCTTTCACTTCTTTTACCAGGGGTTCTAACCCTACCTTGGTAGACACGTGGATGAGGACCACAGTCCCTATCTAACACATCCCCTTCCTGTTGGTTTTTCTCCTCATGACTAGATTTTGACTGGAATCGTTTTTATCCCTTCAGGGTAACCTTGGAGCGTTAGAGTACCTTCTTCTGAATCGGGCAAAGGTCAACGTCAGCGATGAGAACGGAGTCACGCCACTTCACATCGCGACAAATCTCGGGAACACGGGGTAAGGAAGAGGCCGGCTGACAGAAGAGATGTTGGAAGATAAATTTTCACCCACATCCCATCCAATAAACTGGTTTTTATTCTTGTTTTGTCTCAGAATGGTCTGCCTGTGTCTGAAGCGTGGCGCCGTGCAAACAGCCAAAGATAAAGACGGCAGGGTAGGTATTTAACAACCTTGCCATTTGCAGGCCGTGATTTCTCCACAATTAAATACAAAATATCCAATTGAACAACCAATACTTAGCTAGGATTTCAAAACCTGTGAGCTTTCAAGTCTTAGATATCCTGCAAAGATCTTAAAACCCGGTAATCAAGGCCAGTTTTAATTTCCCCAGTGTGGGATAATAAAGTTCTTATCTTATCTTATCTTATACCTACAGTCGATGTGTAGGCCTACTCTTTTTTGTTGTCAATTTTGATCCCTTTTATTCCTGGCAATTTTCCGTCGGCCTTTATTTACTAATCCGTCATTCTTGTCTTGTTTTCAGGATCCTCTGTCGATTGCCATTAACTCGGCCAACGCGGACATCGTAACACTGTGAGTACTAAATCTTGATGTATTTGTGTCGATCAGGCATCGTCTGTGTTCACTCTATTGAACAAGTTCTGGACCTCTCCGTGTTAAGCCCTGTCAGCTAGCAATTCTAGTCAGACGAACAACAACAAACAGAGCTGCAGTATTATAATGGGAGACTTTGGGGAACTGGTCTTCAAGTCAACAGCGCATGCGCACGCAATTGTGAGCATGCGTGCAATTTTTTGCGTCTGCGCTGTTGTGCGTGCGCGGTTGACTTGAAGTCCGGTTCTCAAAAGTCTCCCATTACGAGTATTTATAAAGCGCCTTTACAAAAAAGATCAAAGCGCTGTACACAAATATTCAGAGAAATGAAGCAACAAAATCAAGGTTTACCAGAACAAAACTGTTTCAAGACATTTCCTGAAAATAGTGTGTGAGTGTGTATTCCTGATGTTGATAGGGACAGAGTTCCACAGTTTGGGACCAGCTATAGAAAAACGATATACTCTGAAAGCTTTTGACCGAGTTGGAATAGACAGAAGCAGTTTATCATCAGAAAGTCAGAGTCCCACTCTGCCTGGTTGGAATCAAAGAAAGAAAGAAACAACAGACTAGTACTGAGTCTCTGTGATGCTAAATTTCACCGTTCTGGTTTTCTGTTTTTTTTTTCTTGGTGCAGACTTCGTCTTGCCAGATTGAACGAGGAGATGAAGGAATCCGAAGGCGTCTTCGGAAACCCAGGTTAGTATAAAGAGTGGAAAGTACTGGGGCCAATATCGTCTTACTCCTAAGCAAAACAAATTTGCTTACCAGAGAAAATCCTGCTTACCAAAAAAGATGGGTTGCACATACCAGACCAAACGTTCACACAATGTGTTTAGCTCCTGCTGAGCACTGGGACATGTTTTGTTTTTTAAATGAAAGCTACAAGGAATTTTTTTGTGAAAAAACTGGAATCAAGATACTTTTGTATATTGCATTTTTTTGTAATATTGTGCTGTGTACAGCCATGTTTAGCCAGTAGGTCTGGTTACCGTCCAATTTTGCATTTGTATTTTGCTTCATTTTCTTTCAACTGGTTCCCTGCTGGATGCTTAGTCTAAGGCTGCATCCGAAACCAGTTGTCTAGAGCTAGGTCTAGGTCTGGGCTCATTGCAAAGTTAGAACACGCTGACAATAGACGTAGCCATCATAGCTCTGGAAAACCGTTTCAGGCATGGCCTGAATTCAGATGCCATATGCTTTTGCATTGTGCAATAGAAATACCTAAATTGTCAATGGTAGCCTTTCTCATGTGATTTAATGAAAATAATGGAAATAATGAAAATGGAAATATCTGATGGAGTAGTACTTTATTCTTAAGCAGAGTTTAATATCTGTGTTTTGGTTCTGTTCATTTTTCATTTTTTGTCGCCATTTTGGGACAAAACAGTGGAAGGTAAATATGAAATTTCTGCTCTGGTGTTCTTATTGGTGTGTTTTTTTTATAATAAAAATGCAGAATCATGTGTGCAATTTGCAGTGTAGATGGTGATTTTAGATTGTACGTGTAGTTGGTGTTATCTTGCTGTGTTCACACATTATGCTGTTGTGTAGTTTGTATATCATTGTTTGTTGTCATCAAACGGATTCTTAGTCATGTATTTTTTGACATATGGAAAAATTTGTGCAGCACTGTTTGACATTTGCACGTATTTTCGAGATTCCTCAAAATTAATTTGAAGCTTGTAAAGGGTGAAGCTACTTAATACAGAAGTCAATATAATCAGGACAAAACATAGAGAGTTGCAGACAGAATCCACTCCATGACTCGACCTGAACAGGATTTGGACCTGGGTCAGGTTTGGACGTCAGAGGGAATATATATAACATCTTCCCAACGTCTAGATTTGAAAGTTGACATGGGGAAGTCTTGATTCAAATGTTGACGAGAGTGGGATTCGAACCCTGACCATATTGAAAGGGAGTATGGTGATTAAGTGCACTGCATCTGCATGAATTGGGCACCCGGGTGGGCTTCGAACCCCAACCCCAGTTGGTAGTTTAGTGGGATATGGTGTGCTGTCCAATTCACCAGTCAGTGTGTTTGTCGTCGCTTTTGTGTCATTGCTTCCCTGTTACGGCACGCTGCACCTTCCTGCGATGTTGCTGCTGTTGCTGCTGCTGCTGTTGTTGCACCCTATTACCCGCCACTTTCACATGTTGTGCCGTGCTGTGTCTTCCTCATTCACACTGTATGGCCTAGCTTCCTGGTCACAGCATGCTTGCCTGCATGTGTTCAACAACAGCAGAGCATGTCGCTGTTGCAAGCTCTCTCTCTCTCTTTGACTTTGACTTGTCGCGATGAATCCAAAGTCTTGCTTCCTTCGAGGAAAAACTAAAATTATTCTGCAAATTTTCAGAGCAGTATTAGGCCTTGTAATGTACATTAAATTAGATGTTTAGGTACTGGCTACCATAATTTTTCTTGACACATAACATGCACTTTTTCACAAACTAGCACATTGAGTGGATTTTGCAATCGGCGGATTCGAGGGTTTCTCTGTTTTTATAGCGATTTTGATTTGTTTCTTGTCGCTGTTGTCTTTTTTGATCTGTCAGATGACGAGACCTTCCAGGACGTCTTCCGAGATTTCACCAACCTTGCCTCCAACAATCCTGAGGTGCTGAATCGCAACTTCCAGGACCCGGACAAACCCTCCACGCCGGAAACTTGAGAGGACTTCTCGGACAGAAGGGAGGGGACCAAGACACAAAAATCCCAGGGATGATACTGGCCCAGGGCTGCGAACTTCGTGATGGCGGTAGAGACAATTTGCTCTGTTACCTGTGGTCATTTGTCTCATGCTTTTTGATCCTTGTCTTAGTGCCAAGGGTTCTGACTCCCATAAGGCAATGAAGATGCTTGCCTTGTTGCCCCTGGGTATTTTCTTGGTGCCCAGTGGTATGAACTGCCCAGTGGCATCACAAACTATTTTAGGAGACAGTTTCCCCCTGCCCCAAAATGCCCCTTCAGACTGTGGATCTATCAAAAAAAATATTAAGATATTTCTGAATTGCCCTTGGATATGTATCATCCCTGGTATTTTGGACGTTAATGACAAACCAAATGATTTAGTAGATTTCATTTTCCGAGCTGTGCCATTTGGACAGATATGCCTTTAACTTTCTAACCGTTAAATTTTAACATCAGATTCTGGAGGAATGTGAAAATGGGAACAAAATAAAAAGCAAATGGACAGTATTTTTGTGGTTTATGTTACAATTCGTCGTAGGAAATTAATTAAACATTTTGTCGTAGATATTTGTGCGTACAAGGTAGAGGCCTTTATGGGCGAGTTAAAAAAGCAATCATTGTTTAGTCTGTGTTGATTAGGTTGGTGGGACTTTTGAAAGTAAATTTTTGTGACGAGTAGCGAAGTGTCACAGCAGCCTTTGTCACATGGTGTTACGTAGCAGCTGCGTAACAAAATTTGTGTGACATTGTGTCACGTTTT
Organism: Astropecten irregularis; assembly: GCA_963971285.1. Taxonomy (NCBI): domain Eukaryota; kingdom Metazoa; phylum Echinodermata; class Asteroidea; order Paxillosida; family Astropectinidae; genus Astropecten; species Astropecten irregularis. Next base: position 1,721,149 of record OZ020264.1, on the reverse strand, counting down.
GCACTCATGTATTTAGTCGATTATACGTAGATGAAGTTACATGGCCGTGTTAAACTCAAGTTAACTGCTGGGGCCGATTTCACTAATGCTTTGCAATCTCGCTAAAGCCCAAATCCATCGCTAAACGGAAAATTGCGACGCAAAGTAGCGATGGATTTGGGCTTTAGCAAGATCGCAAAGCGTTAGTGAAATTGGCCCCTGGTCTTGCTTTTCGTCCGAAATAATGCGTAATTAGTTCGGAGTTTAACCTGGGTGAGACTTTGTGGCCCAAATTAATGTCAGACGCCCCAAACAACGATTTTAATCAATTCTGGGCTCCGTCGAGTGATTTTATTTCCAAAGAGGAGAAAAATTTACCAGAGTCTCCAAATATCAATCAAATGTTGCCACGTCTGAAACACCTTGATTTTTTTGATTTTTTTTATTTTGAAAATTAAATTAATTTCCTATTAATATTTTTGTTTTTGTTTTTCATTTATATCAATTAGAAAGAATTTATGCCAAATTATTGTAAAAGAGACTTAACAGTACTGAGTAGACAACACTACATAGTGAGTCTTAAGTAGTTTAGTTCTCAATCATCAAATTGTTTTATTATTAATTCCAATTATGCACCTAAACTCCAAATATTACAAAAAAATTACTCGTGCATAATTCTGTATAATTTACTTTACTGGCACTTCCAATATCTTAGAAACAAAATGTATATAATTTACGTGAACTTCCAAAATCAAAACAAGAAATATTAATTTGTAATTCCAATTTTTTCGTCAACTGATTTGTTTAAAAAATGTCCTCAAACAGCATTGTAAAAAGAAAAATAACGAATTCAAAATTTATATATTTATATAAAGTAGTGAATGAATATTATAGTGTTTAAAATAACCCTGACACCAGAAAATGATTGAAAAAAGACACAATTATAAAACAAACAGCAGTACCCTTGGCAAAAAAGGCTGATATATATTGCAGACTGAATATATTTTCACATGGCATCTTTGTTAATGTTTTTACAAATCATTAATCCTGGACCCATGAATTCTGTATTATATGCCATGATTTATATATTATACAACACAGAATCATTGCAGGATTTAAGCAAAGTTCAAACTTTATGTGAATAGGGCTCCGCGCTCGAGCTTTTTTTTTTATAGAATATGCCCTTTATATCGACAGCTTTAGTTAACCGGATGTTCGGACAAACTTCATAACGTTCATGTGTATTAGTTAATTGGGCAACGTGCGAACATCTGAATGTGACGTCACAAGCGTGGAGCCCTATTGCGAAGCGAAGAGAATTTGATATCATAAAATTTGTAGCAAACGAATCGCTCAAGCTGAAAAATGTGTTCAACTTCTTGTGAATATTCGTTGTTAATATCCAGTTGTGACGTCAATTCCGCTAAGCACAAAGCTTTCAAGTTTGAACTGGGCTTGGGTCTAGTCCATGCTAGTGCTTATAGGTGTCATCATTTTCTTGAGAAGAGAGCATCTATTCGAATTCGAATCATGTTTTAAAAAATACATATCTTGACAATAATTTGTCAAAATGACGTCAAAATCGGTGGTCAGGTTATCAAGAAATTGACAAGCTGCATACCGACACACGGCATGGTCGTGCTGGTTATTTCTCTGCGTAACCTCTGATATTGAACCTTGAATACACTTGCCAGTGTCGTTAAAATAACAATATTGGTAGTACAGTGGTTTCGACTTTTGATCAATCTTATTCCCTTCTTATCATCAATAGTCAAACTTTGCTCCGAAAACCATTTTGCTTTGCAACTTTTCATACAAATCATAATGAATATCATGTAAAAATATTGGTAAGATATATCTACGGATTGTTTCAACAAAATATGAATCCGAATCTGTAAATTTTCATAGGCCATCTATTTTAAAGGGAATGTTTCTACCGTTACAAAACTATTTGTAAACCCGTTACCATGGTGCATTAAAAAAGTTCTCTTGACGAAGGTCAAAGTTCATTATGGCAACAAAGTTTAATTTTCATTACATTAAATTAACTAATTATATATTACATTGAGAAAGAGAGAGAAAGGTATGTTTTAAACGATTATTTTGTGATTATGAATAATTCTGGTGGGTGGGATGAATAGAAAAGAGAAGAATTTATGATACAAAATCTTGTGGTTCATATGGATGTGAGTTTTCAGATATTTTATCTGATTTCAGATTTTTTGGTTTAGATTTTAAAAAGTTTGCTTTTTTGTACACCTGCTCTTTACTACAAAGGTATAGGAACTTTAATTTTCAGCTTTTTTCTTGGTGTTTTCAGATTTTGTTTTGTGTGGCCACTCACATCCCTGCTCGTTATGACTCAATTTTCGAAACCAAAGACCAGGGGTGCGTTCAGCTTGCGCGAAATGTTCGCGCCGTTACGCTTGTATTTTGTAGAGGAACGCACACGCAACAAATGGCGAACATGTGTTGCGTACTGCGTCCATCTTTCATTCAATGTAGTTAGCCAACTTCAGCAAACACCTCCTCTACACCGTTAGCTATGTTAGGCGAACGTTGTGTGCGTGTTTGGCGAACAGCGCGTTCCGGTTTGAAAACGGTGGCGTGCATTGTCGTAAAAAAAAAAAATGCAGGAGAACACTAAGCACCTGATTAGTTTACCCGCTTCCACAAAAGTCTAATTTAAATCCAACCAATGGTGTCCAATTCCGGACATTTCCAATGTCCAGCGGTCTTGATGGTCAGTCTTAAGATCCGTTCTGGGACTTTTTCAGAGGCTCGAGTTTTGAGCCTGTGCTCCGCGGAACAGTAGCTTGCCCAGCGGTGCAGGGGAATGCCGTGCCGTGCCGTTTGTCGCGTCGTACACCACCTGGCCGCGGACTATTGTCTTGTGGATCACGCCTTTGAGGATCTCGCCCTCGTACGGGGTCAGCTTGTTACGATGCTGAATCTTATCACGAGTCACCTGTAAAGGGTGATGAGAAGAAGTAGGCCTGGTATTAGTTTACCGTCAGAGATGAAACTTCAAATATCTTGCTGTAAATTCTCAGCAAGTAACAAATTTGACAAGCCAGTATTACTGGCCAAAAGTTCCGGCCAAGTAACAAATTGGACAATCCAGTATAACTGGCCAAATGTACCAGCCAGGTAACAAATATGACCAGCCAAAGATATCATCAGAATTACCAGCCTTGGTTAATTTCCTGGCCTGAAAATAGGCAAGCCAAGCACCAAGGCAAATTATCTGGCTTTCTATGCAAACAATAAAAAAATAGACATTGATGAAGAAATCGTACCTGAAATTCGGACTCTGGGTCCCAGATGACCAGGTCTCCGTCCATGCCAACCTTTAGATGACCTTTGCGATCGGACAGCCCGGCTAGAAGGGCCGTCTTCTCGCACATCAGACGGACTAGCTCATGAACGTGCAATCCACGAGTCCGACAACCAGTCCAGAACAACGAAAGGCCTTTTTAGGCGAAGACAAACAAATTAAGATTAATATAACTTGTCCGTGTTATCCATCAATACCTAAGGTATGAACGTTTTTTCTTGACTTCATCTATGAAAGTATACTTTTGTATTAACTTAAACCCATCTTTTTTAATAATTTAGATGTAACAAATTCCTTGAAAATCAGATTTTCAGTCTTCCACAAACTTGGAATTTTTCACTCTTTATTACCGGGTACTGACTATACTTCAGTCTTTCCCTTTAACTCTGAAGAAAACGATAGCCACTTTTGACAAGCCGTTAAGCACAATAGCACAAATTGACCAAGTACCAAAATTTTGCTTAGTAAAACCTGGTTCCCTGCAAAAAAGTTTGCATGCGTCGTGCACTCCCTCTGACTGGTACTCTGCTTAGTTTCGCTTAGCACGATTTACACAGGCCGTGAAATTGGATTCAAACTGCAAGGGCAAGAAAGGCAATGCTTAATCTGTAAAAAAATTCCGAGACCTTACCAAATTGGAGAGAGGCGATTCCGCCCCAGGCCTTCATGAAGTCGCCCTCCTTGGTCAATTTTAGGTCGGCCGTGCAAGGGGAGTGGTCCGACACAATCAGGTCGATGTCTCCGTTGGTAACGGCTGCCCAAAGTTTCGCCTACATCAAGAAAAACAAAAGTAGTCGATTTTCCCAACTCAAAAGAAAGAGGACAAGGTGGTTTCTCTCATTTTACGAATAATTACTTTTTTTCCATTTAAGAATGATTTTTAAACTGACCTGGTTTTCCTTGTCCCTAATTGGTGGACAGCATTTGAACTGCGTCGCCCCGCTCGGCACCGTTTCTGCATCCAGGGAAAGGTAGTGATGGCACGTCTCCACTGTGATGGGGGCGCCCTTCTTGCGAGCCTCTAGGATTATGGGAAGTGCGTCGGCAGACGAGAGGTGCACGATGTGGCAGGGAACTCTAAAATGACAGCAGGTAAATGAATACAATGCATTATCATTCAAATCTTTATATACCTTAAACATGTCAAAATTTTTGCTTTTTTATCTATGCAAAGTTTGTAATTTTTAATGTTCATATTTTTTGTCAGCTTTTATTTCAGAACTATTCTGCTTAATTCTTTTTCTGAGTGTTTCCCTGTTTTGCTTGCAAAGTATATTTGTTGTATTTTTGTGTATAGATCTGCGCAGAGTGACGTCATTCCAACTCACCGACCTTGGAGCGATGAAAACAAAATGGTAAGTTGTACGGTTTTCAAGACAAAAAGCTGCCAGGATTGTTTAATCTTAGTATACAGTACTTCAAAGAAGAATTATTTTCTGAGGACAAACTATGAATCGACAATGACGTGTCGTACAGAACACGATTTCTGCTTTGTGACAAAACAATTCTGAATCGCGACTCGACGGCAGACGGTTTGTACGTGATTTGTCCGTAGCTTGCACCACGTTGGTTTTCATCGGTTGTGAAGTTCATGAGAATGAAAGTACCCAGATGTCCGTGCTAATTTTTGGGTTTAATGTAACTGAGTGTAATTTTTCTACCTGTATTGCAGACACAGTCTGCACACCAATGCTATTGCTTCATTCTCCATGGCTTTTGGCCGCGAGTTGAGGAATGTTTGGTAGGCCGTTGGGCTCAGGCCATCCTGACTATCACCAGCGTCTGCATCGAGACTAGTCTCCACTTCAGCATGAAACTGGTAATGAAACAAGAACACAGAAAATAGCATTAACTTCTGTGAATTAGACTCCGCTACAGCATGAAACGCAACTGGCAATGAAACATCATGAACACAGTATCGGAGCATTAAATTGCAAGCCCCACGATTGATCGTAACTCGATTTACGAAGGACAACCCATTGTATCCTACGTCGGGCTGCAATGCATCGTAAGTCCTACGTTTGACAGTAAGTGACGATGATTTTGGTGAAATCAACCCCAAGACTTAAGAAATCGGATGTCCAAGTCCGTCTCATACTGGAAAATAAGACCTGCTAATATTTGCTGTATTTCATCTCGGAATTCTGCGGATAAAACTAGGAGAACAAACGATACCCGGACAGCCCCCTCACTAGGAGGATCTACAAGGACCACATGTTGCTCTTGCTTACCAGTAGCACGCTCTCTGTTCCCTGTAATTCTTCCATGGCCTTGTGGAGGTCAGCCTCGGTGACGTGGGGGAATTCATCCACACCACTATGGATCAAGAAACACTTGAAGCCGGCGATTCCAGAGTGGATCATAGGCTTCAGCTCCAGCTACGAGAAAACGACAAAATGGGTTTTAAAAATCATTTTACATAATCAATACAAGTTATAAACCAGGGCTGGAAATAAGGTTTGGTGAGGGCAAGGCCAATTTTCCATTGCAAGGGGCACTTCCATTGGAAAATCATAATGTCTATGGAAACATTTGAAGGGGGCAACAAGGCCAAGAACCAGGGCAACAAAGGCTATGGCCTCCGTAGCCTCCGTTTATTTCCAGGCTTGATAAATTGCTGCAAACTGTTCACGTCAACCAAAGCAATGACCTGAAATGCTTGGAGTTAGCGCAGGGCCTGACTTTTCGATCCCTGAAAGATCTTTCTCAAAGGCTACTAGGATCCAAATGTCAGACCCTCCTAACTCCAAGCATTTTGCATATTGTCTGCCACCGAGTGTACTTTAAGTAACTAGATACTTAGAAGGCAAAATAGAAACTTAGTTTCAAACTTTCAAAATGAGAAAACGGAGTCTTCGTAAATTTGGTTCATACCTGGTTACCAGGGACGACACCACCCCAGAATGCAACATCAACGTACGCCATCTTGGCGGCGTATTCTAGTTTAGTCCGGAAGGCATCCAGAGAAATTGTCGACGGGATGCAGTTCCTGATCCAGAGGGAAGAGAGAGTTAAACCACATCAATGCCATTCAAATGCCAGTGCCAATTCTAATCAATTAGTTTATGAATTAATTAATTAGTTAAGATTCAAACGTTCAAGTTGGATTCAGAATCTACATTTTCTTTCTTTGATGGCAATTGTGTAAATGGAATGACCAGTCTGTGGAATGACCCTACGTGGCATACCATGTGACCCTCAGATGCCATGACCCTTTAAAGGAATGACCCTTCCAGGGAAGTCTTTTCAATTGGATTGACCTTTAAGGCAACGAGGGTCAAGCCTTCTTAGAATGACCCTCCGCAAAATGACCCTTCATGGCCTGACCCTTCATATCTTGACCCTTCACAGAATGACCCTCCATACAATGACCGCTGGACAGCTTACAGGGGCATGTCAACAATGGTGGTTATTCCGCCAGCGGCTGCCGCTCTGGTGGCTGTCTCGTATCCTTCCCACTCGGTCCGTCCAGGCTCGTTGACATGAACATGACTGTCGACAATTCCCGGCATAACCAGATGGTGCCCTGCATCTATATCCTGTTAATTAATACACATTACAGAAGAAGAGTACCAGTCAAGTCTAATTTTAATAGTCAACCACAATTATTGAAACTGGGATCGATTTCACCAAACTCTTTGTAACTTACTATCAATCGTAGGACTTATCGATGCATTGCAGCCCTACGTGGGATAGGCCTGCTAAGATGGGTTATCCTTCGTAACTCGAGTTACAATCGATCGCAGGGCTTCGTGAAATCATGACCCTTGGACCCAACAAAATTTGCACGCTGTTGGAAAAAAACGGAAGGATTCACGTGGTTTGAGATCCAACTCATCTTTATCATAACTATTTGGGTGGCAAGGAACCTTTCGGGGTCACAGCGGAGCTACCCCGTGCTACAGTGGCATATTCTTTGAACAAGAACTGAAGATGGTTCTTGGAACCATGGAGAAATAAGTACACCATTCCTCTGCCATGTTTAAACTATTACCGGATCCATTAACACGGTTAAATGTTTATTGGGCCAGATGACTAGATCATAGATGAGGATAATCCATACCCGCTGCGGATCCCACGGACCACCATAGGTGTCCCCTTCCTGGATACGGACTATCGTCCCATCAGCGATCTCTACGACCGCCGGACCGATAGTCTGATTGTCCCCAAGTAGAACACGTTGACTCTTCACGCGAACTGACGCCATCTCGCATCAGGCCTAAAAAAAAGGTAAAAGCATGATCATGATGTATTTTAATTATTGTACGTGTTAGTTGCGATGACTGTCACCCTTGGTCTGACATTTGTGTGCTTTAGTCCGGCCACAAGGATAATTTTCAGATCCTCATAATTTCCCTCAAAAATCAAAGCCCTGCCCTCTTTCCACAAATTTAACCTTGCAGGAAGAATTCCATTGACGGTCATCACTTGTGCACAAACCTATGGGACCGACATATCGGGGCATTATGAGAAAAATGGCTACCGCTTCATTCGAAGTGTATCATTGTAGGTAAAAAAAACACTGAAAATCTCACTTTTCAGATATGCTACCCCAGTGAGTGTTATACACCTGAGATTGAAGTTCATCATGACTTGCATAAGTTAACTAGTCTTGGAAGTTGGAGGAAATAACCCTTTTTCCGTAATGGCCGTCAGTGGAATTCTTCCCAACCTTGCTTAGTTATAGTTACACAATGCACAATGTATATTGAAGAGGACATCACAACAGGTCAACATATTTACTAGGTGAGTTAGTTTACTGTAGAAGCCATGTCTGAAAATAATCCTTGTGGACTATTAACTACACATTAACCCCGGCCCCATAGCACCTGTGTTAGTGTGTATACATAACCGGTAATACACTAATACCGGTAGCCTATCACAAAAATTAAGTTTCCACAAACAATCAGCTCGATCCCCGGCTCGATCATGATCAAATTCGACGGAAAACTTTGCAGCTTACCACTAGACCTCGTCAAACGTTTAGGCTATTTTTCAATCCTACTAAACAAACAGAAATCAGACATTTAGATTACACATTATCAGTAACATTAGGCCATGAAGTTGAACTCCACTCATCACGATCTTGTTGTTTACACATAATACTAGTACACACAGCGTACCTGTAGCCACTTGGGTTTTTTCCAAGTTGAGGTAGGAAAATATTCAAGATTTGTTTTCAAGCCAATGCTAATTATCACAAACAACATATTTTTATAATTTCATTGTTTATGTTTTCTTAAACAATAATTATTTGTATTTTAATCAAATTTAAATAAAATCTGTTGGGTAGAGAAAGTATAAAAAAAATTCAGATCCCAAACCAAAACTTTCAAGGTGAGTCTCGATTTGTAGGATCTTGAAATTTTTTTCAAGCAGTGAGAATTGCTGGTTGACCCCTGACCCAGTCTGAATCGATACCGTCGCGTCACAACTCGTGTGTGTACTGGGATGGGCGGGGCACCATTAATCCATGGGGGCGTGGCCAGTGTTTCGGCTCATTAACGTTTGTTTGTTTGTTCTTTTTAATCTCCAACAACAAAGAAGTACAGTGGAGCTAGTTATTATTTTCAAAAAGGGTTAATAATAAATTTTTACCTTTTTTTTTTAATGAAGATCAGTGATTCGGGCCTGACAATATATAATGGTGCTGCCTGGGTTGGTTTGTTTTTTCGATTTTTACCGAAACTTTTAGTTTTAATAGTGATAAAGTCCCTGTTTTTGTAATATTTTTTGCCGTGAAATTATGTATAATGCTGCATGTACATACTTTAATAGCATTATGATGAATTTGATCTATTGTTTTCAAGAGAGAAAAAAGGGCTAATTATTTGTTACCCTTATTAAATTCAAATACGACAAGCATCTTTCCTGATTGAAGTTGGCATGGTAACGCCGGTTACCATGTGGATAAAAGTTATAAGTCGGGACCTTTTTAGTCTTGGTCCAAGACTGTAATGCTTGATAACGGACCCCATCGTGCCACTGCGCCCTCTCGTGACTTCATTTGACCCAGTTGCTCGCATTACAGTCTTGGGCATTTCCTATAAACTGGGGCGTGGCCTTTGTATGCCAATTAGGTACCTTATTATGAATATTCATGATTTACGTTGAAATGCAAAATAGGATGCCGAGCAGGCCGTGGGATCGGGAGCGCGCGTCACGGTAATTGGAGCTGCTGAAATGTAAACAAACGCGAGACAGTCCGCGTCCAGACAGTCTCGGCCATTATAAAAAACTTAGCTAGATATCTATTGTCTCGGCGCGCGCGTGGTTTATCTGAGGCTGCATGGTTCCGTGCTTGTTGAATCGCAGACACAACATGGCGGCTACATTCAAATCCATGCGATAGTGTCTCGTTAGTGGAAAGCTAGAGTTAATTACGCACCCACAATTAATGTGTGTGTTAATTTATTACCATCAGCTTTCATGTTGTATTTACCATTTAATAGAAATAGGTCGTGTGTATATTTTAACAGTGTTCAATGCTCTCATGCATCAGGCATGTCCGGCTATGCGATGAATAGTATACTACCATGGCAACTATAGCAAGCAGTAGGCAACGCAGACATTATTTGAATGCCCCATGACAATACCACTATTCCCGATCCCACGATCGACACCGAAGCATATTACAGTACTTGTCATGTACGATACTGCATCAGCATGGTACACAGAGGTCATTCGTTACAGGTCATCCATATTCATTAGATACCGATTCAACTGGATTTTTGCGGGCGCTGATTGGTTCCTCCGGAAATCCGAAGGAAAAATAAAGAAAAAGTTAAACAATTCATAGGAAATTCCCAAGACTGTAATGCGAGCAACTGGGTCAAATGAAATCACGAGAGGGCGCAGTGGCACGATGGGGTCCGTTATCAAGCATTACAGTCTTGGACCAAGACTAGGACCTTTTCGGCTTTGTGAAGATGAAATAATTATAGTAAAAGCTGCGTCACAAGATGGCGCTGTTCAAGCAAATTGCAATCAATGCAAGCTTTATGTGCATTCGTTTAGCTAACACGGGTCAGCCCTTTCTGAGAATGGTCGCGCTATACTGCACAAAACAAGCGAGAAGATGGGGACGAAGTCGACTGGTGTCGACCCGAGGCAGCTTAACGAATGCACCTTTTGTGAGCTGAGCAGTATAGAGATACAAAAATAATAGTATGGTTGAATTGTAGTACGGAACTACGGTATTATAATCCTGACGTTTGATTGAGATTTTGCAGATGGATAACTGAACACTTATTTAATAGTAAAGAATAGGCAAACATTTTATAGAATGTCCATTCAAAGTACCGCTATCTCAATTACGTCAATAGCTAGATAAGGGGATGCATTCTTCTAATGATAATGTCATGGTTATGACTGAAATGGCATATTCAATAAACTTGAAGCCTGATGACAAGAGCCAAGCAAAATTTATTCTCATTTCTATCACAAAGGGACAAAGACCTGCTCTCCCGCGTGACGTCATACACATAGATAACGTCTTCGGGGTTTGATTCGTCAAGGTCAAGTTATAGGCTATACCCGCTGCCTGAATGATCAAGTCGTTTCATATAATTATAGTGACATATACCCGGCGTCGGATTTTTGGAGATATAAGTTTAATCTAAAATATTATTGCCTAAATTATTTTCGCTCAAAAAATGCTATCCATGAAACTATCCATAAAACAATAATATTTTGATATACTTAATCTATTAGATAGATGATAGGCCGGCCCCCTACAACTACAAGGATCAATATTCTGTGCAGTTTCTCTGACTGTTGTCCACTACATCCGAGAAAACAGTGTCAGAAAATCTAAGCAGTATTGTATCAGCTGATTTCAATGTTATAGTAATCGAAATTTGACATGTTTGCACAAAGTATTGTACATTACTTACCGTAATCCATTATTCGGTGCTTGTTGTTGTTTTGTTTTACGAAAACGCGAACACAATAATTCATTTTTTTAAATGAAATTTCATTAATTAAACAAAATGATATAAGAATAATGATCTTCTCGATGAAAATTAAGATAGATCAGAATAAAAGAAAATGCTTAGCAGGCAGTATCGAAACACCAAGCATCATTTCATTCTTTTTTTTAAATTGCAGGTCAATATTTTAGTTGATGAGCAATTTGCAGCAGTTTTTTTTACTTGTATTGAAATAAAAAATATTTAATGTTCAGTAAAAACGATGCACCGCGCCTTAAATATTACATGTATCAGAATTGATTGATATAAATCATGTAATGGTGTTGATGTTTATCTCACAGCTTGTACACCTTAGACATCTGCTTCCATGAAAAAGAATACTGACATAAAAAATGTTTTGAAAACAAAAAATACTAACACTAAAGTCTTATGAAAATGAATAAAGAAAATTCCAACCGACTTCTCTGATAATCTGATAATCGAGCTGTATGTCTACCTTAGCGACGGACTTTTCTTCTTTAAATCGTTTCCAAAACAAAACTGAGCCAGGTTAAGGTCGCCATTTTAATTCCATTTGCGATGGTTATTGTTTTAGGCTTAAGTTCAGCAACGACGTGTCATATAATAATTTCCATCATAAAATCCTTTACCAGCATTTTGGGTCAAGTACGTTCCTTCAAGAAGATGTTGGATGTTAGTAATTATTATTAATCAACTTAATTCACAATTGTTATTTCGAGAAACATTCCTAAGTCAATAATTAATCTGAAATTATAATTTCGTTTAACGAATAACATCAATAAAAGCCACAATTACGAAAAACATCTAACTAAGTCAATTTATAAGAAATTATAATTTTACACAAAACAATTAATATAGCCCCTAATTATTTCTGTCTCTCTGTAGTTGCCTAAACTGGGCAACGCAGAGGATTTTCGCATGATCTTTGTGATTATTATTGTTTTTTTGGTAGAGAACCATCTAACGAAATAATAATACATGTTCGTCCCTCATCAGATCATTTCAAAATAATTAACTAAAATTTCAAATTTTGAAGAAAAATAATCGAAAAGGCAGAACGCGTCCAGCTTGGACAACAGATGCCCGACTCACTATTGAGAAAAAAACCCAGCCTTGAGCTTATCTATAAATAGATTCTATTTTTAGTCTACGCTCAGGCGGACCAGTTAGGTGCGGATCCCTCCTGAGTAAATTCAACGGCGGCTAAAAATAAATGCCCGTGCCGTGTTTAAAAATAGCCCATCGTAAAAATTAACGTGTACGACTATACAAACGACTGATGCACGGCAAGCTGTACATCGTACACGTACAGTACGTATAATGTACATGTACACGATGAACGCAATGTGCGTGCGCGGTGTACATGACTTGTATTTTAATAAGCAATGGTAATGATCATGACCCAGACCGCAATACAGTGACAGATTTGAACCCGTGATGAATTTGTGCACGGGTGCAGTGCGCACGCGCCACGCGTCACGCGTCACGACGCGCACTGTGCTCATTAACGTGCAACTGGATACCACGTCACGAAACGCAATCTCTGTCACTGGAGACAGCCCGTCACGTTTCACCTGCGCCGCTCATTATAATACGACATCGAATGCCAAGACTACACACAAGACGTACGGCATACTATCCCCACCGCGCCCGCCATCATTACACAGCACTTTATCGGTTCCATAGACATTATATCAGAGTATTAAACCGACATTTTGACGAACTGACAAGTGTGGAATTATTTGAAAATGGCAAACAAAGAAAATATATTATTATTGCGAAAATATTTCGTGAATTACGGTAAATGGATGTGGCTTATAATTACCGACTGCAGTGATATGATGATGATGATGATTTTTTTTAATCAAGTGAATCGATATTATATTTTAATCATCAATTATTACTTTCAATTCATGGCGATGGTCTTGATTGATTCTGTATTGGTTTCTGACGTTGACGATGAAAGTTCAGAGTCGGTTGTTTTTCGAGTTAAAAATGTTGAAAAAATATAACCATAGGCTGACTTTTCATGATCTCTTAACCTCTACGTGACCTTGCTTAGCATCTAACAAGTTATTTTTGTATAAGCCTATGCACTAACAGAATTACACCCCGAACTATTAGTGTCGTTTTGTATACTATACCAACGAAATAAAATTTGTGTCGACTTGTCGGTCTAACAGATAGACAAACACAAAATGGCGGCGTTTGCCGGTCGATCAGGGAGGAGGGTGGGGGGGGGGGGGCAATTCCTCCTCGCTCGAGGAGATTTTGATTTGTTATCATCTTTTTGTATCATTTATCTGAAAAAACAACAACTATTATTGTTTTGGTAAATTTTTTAATATTTCATAGGAACCGATCCACCAAGCCCCGCCCTCTATAAGGTGTTTTGACCAATCACAATCGACATGTGTGCACGGTGCGCATGACGAGCAGCTGCAAGCACTATACCTCGATTGATGAAGCCCCGCCCATAGAGCTATGGCGCCGCCCCATGACTTTCTGACCAATCCAAGCCGACCAATAATAGTTATGAGCATGCGTATACACAAAAGTCCCGAAGTGCGTTCGGGGTTTTGTGCACGCGAGCGCGCACATTTAGTGACGCAACATGACCGGAAATTGTTGCGGTAAATGAGTGAGTGGAGAGGAAACGAACACGTGCCCATTGCCCCACGACTGACTGTAGTCTACATACACCCTCATCATTTCTGAGCTCCACTGACAAACCGTACTGTGCCCTGAGTTTTTTATGTATTGCCCTAGGCCTAGCTGGGGGATATTCTGCCCTAAGTAGCCCGTGTAGCCGGTCAGATATAATCTATGGTTTGCTTGCGTTTAACATGGGTTGAGCAAATGTTTAATAGTCTATTAAAATGTGTGGTAAACTGGTAAATGTCTACATATGGAGAGACGAATACGTTGCTGGACAATGCAGATTTGACTATTGACTGGAATGGCTGGGTTGATAGTAACTATCTAATGGGGCATAATCCTCATAGCTTATTATTGGCACCGTACACATGGTACATGAAATCATGATGAGGTAGAAATAGAAATCTACACCCAGCTCGACTCCGAACGTTCCATCCATCGCCTGAGCTTGGTGTTATGTTGCATATCATTCCCTATCATACTCAATACTACAAATAAAAACACTGATCGAGAGTTTGAATGACTTACTTCCAAGAAAACGATCAGCAATGATTATAATTCTACCTGCTTAAAAAATGTAGAATTTTTTTGGTGTGTACAAATTTAAAAGCAAACTTGATCAAATCAGAAATAAATAATGCTCGACGATAACATCGTAGTTTATAAATGTTTCAGAATGAGTATTGTTAGTAGAATCTTGAAATAAGTATCGTGACTAGTTTGAGGAACTTGCATTTCCAAAAAAATTAAAACAAAAACATTATCATAAACAAGTGCGACCTCCCCTCCCTGGTATATGTCTGACGTAACTCGCAGGTAACCGACAGCACACAAAACCCGCACAAAAGATGGGAGCATTGGCTGTAATTCAATGAGTGGTGTCTAGTACCAGGCTAGGAAACGGGTTTCCTAGCCAAATTGGAGTGGGCACCGCACCCTGAATGCTACGGCCATTACTGGAAATTGTGAAAATTATTACTCGACTGGTAAAGCTTCTAAAAAAGGACGATTCCAGACAGAAAACGAGCAAAGGAGGTATCGAAGAGTGAACACCACGATTTAGGGGGTAAGTAGTGGTTATTGGAAGGTGGAATCTGGGGAGAAAAGTGGCGTTTTGGGGGCTAAATTGTCGAGGTATTTGACTTACGACTGGCATCGGGCCCACCGTCCAGCGGTTTAGGCGGTGCCTTGACACCGGGATGTACACCGGTGTTTTGTTGACGAATATCTTGACGGCTCGTAACAGTATTTGTTTTGTGCATGCAAAATTCATCAAAACATGCACAAGAATTTTAATACTAAATGCTTCACAGATATTTAACTGACGTAACTTGAGGTGTAAGGTGTGCAGTTTCTGGCCTAAAGGTCTGTGAATTTGACAATGTTGTTTATATTTCCCTTCTGACTTCGGATTTTCTGTTAATGCGGAAGCCATTTTTTTTTTTACTCGACAATGCAGTGATGATGAAGACAGCCGTCATTTTTGTTGTGCATTCCTCTTGTTCTTTGTTATTGTTTGTAATTTTTAACTCATTGTTATTCATTGATAAAGTGAAGAAATAAAATTCTGATTGTATGTGTTGATAAATTGGTGTGGTTTGTGTATCTCTTTTTATTTAAAATCAAGGAAATACGTGAAACAACTGTTCGTAAAATATTGTAAAATGGACATAGGCCTAGGGCCCAAGTCAGTAAGTGATAATAAGTCTACATGGTCATAGCATGGGTCAGTTTTGAAAAGGCATTTCCCATGATGGGCTATTTTCTATTTTCTTATAGATTGCACCAATATTTTTCATGTTTCAGCAAATTTTCTACTGATTTAAGACTTGTGCATGAGTTTTTTGCGCTTATGTCAGGCGCCATGAAAATGTAGAAATACCGGAGAATATTAATACAAATATTAGTCCAAATGTTAGCCAGACGTCAAGAAAAAAATTCAACTGGCACAGCTAAAAATACAATAGAATACCTAGTCATGTATTTTTGGACTCCTTAGCTGAAATCTTACTATCCAATATCAGATCCACATTGAATGTGCAGAGACCCAATGCCCAATGTTCAACAATGAACGTTTATTTTCCTGCTTTGGGAGAATAACGTTCTAAAATAGAATAGATTTATTTCCCTGCGTCCTTTACTGTATGCAATTAAACTAGACGTAATCCCATAATCCAATGTTTCTTTAGGTACTTTTTCTTGACTTTTTTGTAACAAACAAGCACTGAATATATTGGGCTGGTATTTTCCGATCTTCTTCCTGAAAACAAAGTGAAGATGTTGTCCGGCGTGTAATAATTTTTGGGAATTTCCGAGTCTAGATTTTGAGAAATGGTGTTAGAAAGAAGGAATTAATTGAACATTGGCATTCGGAAAGAACACAAAGGACAGACATTTTTTGAGTCCACTATTGTTATCTGTACAATTGCTCGGGATTCATTTAAAGTAATGAGTGACCATATTATCCATTTGAATTTTTAATTGAATAGCTACATGTAAGGCTGACCCCCCCCCAAAAAAAACCTGGAAATATGAAAATGGTTCTTACATGGGTGTTACTAAGCCAGATACATTCACAAAGAAGTCATGTACAATTGTAAACAATTGAAAATGAATTTGATGAGCAGGGAAAAGTAAAATAGCTCAGATGACTCATATTTATGCAGAATATTAGACACAATCTTGTAAGGTGTTCTCTGAAAATATTGTATTTCAATGCACATCGTTACAAGGCACAAGAATCATGAATATTTTTTAACGAATCTATAAATAAGAGGAAAATTGTTGTCCTGCTTTCTTAAAATGTCTAGATGTCTATATTCGGAAACCGGTACGAAGATAATTTCTAAAACACGGCTTTCATTATTTCAATTAAGTGCCACAATGGCGAGTTTTTGTGGAAAATGAAGTCGCTTTTGGCAACTGAATGATTTGAATTTTTGTTTTCATATTCTGTGCCACGGTCTTTGTTTATAAAAAAATTCTCATCAAAATTGAATTGATGATAAATAAAAGACAGATGATGTTTTTTTTTTAGTGTCTGGTGTCGTTTTTGAGTCGATTTATTTAAAATTCAGAACTGAAAAGTGGACTTGAATTTGCACTGGATGAGGAATCTATAGACCTTCATGTGAGAGATCACATTGTTGGTAGTGAAGGTCAATCCTTTGACAATAGCGTCCTTTGTTTTCAGAGGAAATCAATTTGTGCGATTAACAAAACATATGCCATCATATTATTGTTTACACATTATATGATACCGTCTTACATGGGCATGGCTTGTCTTGTTTTTGTTGACGGAAACACAACATCCAAAATAAACAAAACAAAGCTTGTGAATTTGTGCTGTGCACATTATATGTTAATGTGCAACATGGGTATTGCTTGTCTTCTTTCTGTTGACGTGAAATGAATGACGAAAAGCCTATCTCGGTTAGCAGAATACTGACATATTGTGAACCACTAATGCTAAATGTCCCTACCAGAGCTATAGCTAGCCTAATTTGAGTGGCGGCTAAATTTACTTATTGTGTCGCCCCTCACGGCCGGGGTCCATGTGATAACACATGGTAGCGATATGCAAGTCCATACCTACGTGAGCGTGTCAGAAATATTCTGTTTTGTTATTGGGGATTTGGTCAACTTATCTTTCCAACTTTGTCTCAAAGTCAAAATCTTACTATTCTTTCAGTGAAAAAACACAACATTTATGTTTCAAATTGTGCATTTTCTGTGATTTTCAAGATTTTTTGTGCCGGTTGGTGACATGGTTTTTCATCTCAGTGCCGGTCGGAAAAGCTGAGTGCCGCTGTCCCTGACCGGTGCCCACCGGTGTGGCTATAACGCTGGTCCCTACCCATTAGAATAAATGAGCCTGTTGTTTTTCACGATAATGTTTTAAGCACTAAAACTGCGGCACGATAATGTTTTCTGACGATTCTTCTTTTCTGTGTTTTCTCTTTTTCAGATCTGTTTTTTTTTTCAGATCATTGCCCAGGGCGTACCTGGACATAACCTTTTTATTTACTAAGGTAAGTGTCATCGTTCTAAAGATTGTGTACTTAAAAAGGACATTAATTTAATGGTCTTGCTCTTTTGAAATGAAATTCAGGTTTTGGAAGCACATCATCTATCTTGATTGAAACAGAAATCAGGATGTTTACAAATAGGGAAAATTATAATGTTGTTAAAAAAGAAAAACAAAGGAAAGAGGCTCCGCATTTGTCAAGTCAGTACAGAAAGATCAGCCCTGATGCCAGCCTATGGGCGTTAACGAAACATAGGGTGTTTACGAAATGGAGACTCCGGCTCTGGCTTCATTTCGTGAATCCACTATGAAATAACGGGTTTCAAAATAGAGGTTTTGGGCTGCAGTTCAGAAGTAGATTCCCTGGTTTGAAAAGGAAAACGGCTTCAGCTTCATTGAAGAACTGCTACCTATATTTTCAGCATATTGATGTCAGAGCTGGAGCCTGAGCCTCCGTTTCATAAGCCCCCTATAACTAATTGATTACCTCTAACCCTTAACCCCTCCCCTGTGCTTTCTCTCTCTCATTCAGTCCTTTGAAAATCCACTCCATATTGTGCCCAAATTCAGTGGGTTCAAGACCAGATTTTAAATCGAATATCAGCCATGGATGTGAAATTGGCTCGGGTTGAAGTCACTCGTGCATTTATACACACGTATACATGTTGACGCGTGGATTTGAGTACATGTAGATCCAATGCTCACCCAGCGTATGCATCGCAAGATCAATAAGGATTTTTGCAGCGTGATATTTTGGACGTCACAAAATTGGCTAGGGATAGGGCCACACGTGGGCATTGCATTTGATTTTACCACGCCCTAAGTTTGCATGCGTGGACTTCACTATGATACCAAAGCGTTGTTTACAACAAGATTTGTGATCCTCGTTTTTACAAAATTAAAACCAGATTGAATATACACGTGAAAGAGTCACATTTTTAATGAAGCTATATTTTTTTCAACCCATTTTTGTTGAACAATCTGTAACCCCTGTAAGAAATTTGTCTCAAAATTGGGAGCACAGAGTCATACAACATTAAGAACAAGATCTGAGAAATAGAATGTGCCAGGAATTTATCTAGTGTGAGCAGATGATTTTTAGGAATGTGACGTGAAACTATTTTCAAATATTTTTTGTCATTATTGGTTTTACTTTTATTTAAACTGTGTTGTACATGTAAAATGCTGACAAAATAATTCTGTACATGGTATTTTAGTTCCACAATTCAATTACTGTCAGTTGTTTGTAATTTGTGGACAGCAATGGGAGACTTTGGAGAACCGGTCTTCAAGTCAACAGCGTCCGCGCATGCAATTGTGAGCATGCGTGCGTTGTTTTGCGCGTCCGTGCGCTGTTGACTTAAAGACCGGTTCTCAAAAGTCTCCCATTCATGTCGCACATGGACAAAGGCAAGGGAATAACGCAAGCAGACTCTTTGTGAAAAGCTTGCTTTATTTCTGCACATCGAAACTGACAGAAATTGGCTTTAGCCTACAGATCTAGACAGCGTTGAGGTTTGCCAGCTTTGGTTTTGATTGCGTTGAAAGAGGGGTGGGCATTAATTGAGAGATATTGAATTATTATGTGGGACATGACAAGCAGGAAACGGTGGGAGGATATTCACCACTTCCTTGATGTTTACCTCATTGCTCTTCCTCCAAAAACATTTTGCTGTCTGTCCGACATTGAAGGTTATTATTCCCTGGTAGCTCTCATTGTACAGTGTCTGTATATTAAACGCTGTTTAGCAAGATGGGGGGCCGCGTTGCTATGTACGTGTGTACATGTTGACAACGCATGCCGTTACTATGGGCAGTCACCTTGGAGGACAACAAATCACCATGGCAATGGTGCATCCGATTCTTTGGTTGAGTGCAACTGCATTGGTGTCATGTGAAGCGCGGTTGGATTCGTCCTTTTTTTCCCCTTGCCATTTGTGGGCTTGTATCGACATCCTTGCATGTAATTTTGTGATGTAGATTTTCTGTCAAAAAGAAGAGAATATGATTTTTAATTCAGCCTGATATACACAATTTGTTTGGTAAAACAAACGTGGCATGTCACTTACTGTTAACATAGATCTTTCTGCATACATGTACTTCTTTCAGAAAATGGAATGGCAAATATTCGAAATAGGGAAATAGTCCTTCATATTGCAGACAACTCCAATTATATAATCATCATTAAAACCCGTCAAGCACTTGTATTTACCACGAAGGACTACCATGTGAATTTGACTATGGTACCTGACCTCAAATTGCTGTTGAAACCCAGGCCTCTAGAATTGCTAAAATGTTCATGGGCATATTTTAAATGGCACACTAAGACAAAAAGATTGGGGCTGCTCAGGCCCAAATCACTATGAGAGAGCCGTGTGTAAACAAATTCATGGCTCTGCTGACCGTAAGGGTAGAATCGGTGCTAACTGAAGCAGATGATTCTGTGCGTACGAGTTCCGATGCATTTCATAGATTACAGTACGGAGGGATTTTCAATTGTGCGCATGTGTAGCTTATGTAACCAAGGATTTCCTGCTTACTTTGCTTGCTTAAAAATTTGGCGCTAAGCTAGTAAGTAAGCGCCAAATTCTGCCGAAAAGCAGAACCCTGATGTTGGTCCTACCTTTGTAACATGTCACTCCGGGTCCTGCCATTGTAATGCTTTGTAACATGGCATGCAGTATTCATAACTATAACTGTTTCCATAGTAAAAGTGTAAAGTTCACCTATGCTGTGATGATCACGTACGTGCATTAAGATGCAGTTCATGAGTATCAAAGGAAAGTGAAATGGATTTCCAGAACTCCACATTCCAAAATTGAAAGGCACGTTTCCTGAAAACGAATGTGCGGGGGTGCTGTACCGAAATGGAAACTGATAACACCCCCAGCACACTCGTTAATCATGACTTGCATTTACATACATGTACATGTAACCCAAATCCAGTGCAACATCAAGGCCAACCATTCTTCATGAATTCATCTTTGGATCTGTCCATGTAATCAAAATGAGGAGACATTATCCATGACTCTCTTGCGCTCGCTATAAACAGGAATGTTCACTCAATATGAGTGAGCTACGAAATAGGGCTGGAGTAGGCCCTGCTTAATTTTTGTTACGAGAGATCCTCCTGAGATGTTTGCACAGTAATCATTCATGAGAGTGGGTGATAAAAGCCGGACGAAGATTGCTCGGTGGGCTAGTCTGTAATTCTGGAATAATAATATTCACCGTGTGGTAGTGGGACTGTAGACTTAAAGAGCTAGCACCGTTGTCGACTGTCCACGTTCTGTCAGAATGTGTGGCCCACATGCTACACAAAGGCCAAGGAAATCAGACTCATGACCGTGGTTAGCCGCAGTCTGTTCCCTAGGTGACTGTTGAAATGTCCCTCAGAATGTGTCAATTTTTCCCCCTGTGTGTACCACCCTTGCCCTCTCTGTATGGTTTAAACCTGGGGCCTGAACTTCTACAAGATTGAGAACATGTCTGGATAGAGATATTGATGTCGAAGTAAATCCTGTTTTATTCTTAGGGCCTGTTTGTTTAACGCACATGATCACGGATTCTACTTATCCGGACCCCATTTTAGCGTACCCTGCATAGGATGTGGATCCGCAAATCTGAGATCCGGTGCGTTAAACAAACAGGCCATTAGTGTTTTGTCGTTCTGTATTGAGATAACTGAATTGACAATACAAAAAAATGGAAAGAAATTTCATGATGTCCTCCTTTAAAAAAGACTTGCAAAGATAGAAAACGTTCATTTTGATTTCTCTCTGATATTTTGAAAAACATGAGTTGACAAAGAATTTTGTAAAATTCCACAATGACTCCTGCATCTGTTTGTATGAAATGTTCTTCATTGTAAATAATACAGAACATTTTGTTTGGCCTGCAAACATGCGCAAACATACATTCAGCTAAAAAAAATTCATGTCTCAACTCTACCATGGCAAGTAGAATTTTTTTTTTTTTTCCAGCCGAGTTGTCAAGCCCACTCCTACCAACCAGCATCATTGCTTTTCATTATCTGCATTGTTCAGATATGTTGTTTCCATGACGACCCATCCCCATAACAATAATTACGCAGTGCGTGCCTTCTATATTTAGCCCGAAGAGCCCTTGTCGGTTACTGTAAGTGCTTATAATTTCAAGGTGGACTTGCGAGGATTGTACAAGAAAGAGCAATGTGCCTGCCGTGGCATATATTGCATTGACATTTTATACATGTAATTCTAAGGGTACTGTACATGTAGCACACACATATGACAAATATACATTGCTCGACCCTGAAAGCTTTCTTATCCTAAGACCCATAAATCTGTAAATCTTGAATTTTGTCGTTTTCCTACATCATTGTGGATGAGAAAGCTCAGGCTTGGTTGGACAACTTCCGAAATTTGTGCACGACAGTTAAAAAAATATTTAAAATTTAAATTTTTGTAAAAATCTAATATTGAATTGAGCATGTTGGGAAGTGGTTTCATCTGAGCTGCTTGTACAAGGGATGTGTATTTTTAAGAACCAGCTTCAGAGAATTTATTTCACGAGGGTAAGAAGAGAAAAAAAGGGGAGGAAAGAAAAAACACAAAATGCTGTGCAGATTCAACCAAAGGCCGTGGCTGCACATTTACATGTACGTACACAGTCAATGCATGCATCACAGGCTCAAGGTTTGGTACATGTACAGTAGTATGCCCTGCATAATGTACCGTGGATAACGCGTGTGGACCTACATGTAATTATAGAAAGAGAGAGAGGGGGAACTGTACATGAGGTGGCACTACACAGCTACTACATACATGTGCATACGTGGAGACTGCAGACGCGATCTTTACACAAAAACCCCACCTTCCCTTCCCTTGCATTGCTCAGTGCACACGGCAGGGTTTTGGTGTGGCTGCATGAAAAGCTGCAGTTTGATCAAGCTACCGACACGCTGTCTCTCTATTTCCCAATGTGAACCTGTGTGTTGGGAGTTTCATTTGCAATCTTTGCAAATTAATTCTCACCCTAGATTAAAAAGAAAGGCCGAAAGCTACTGAACTAGGTCAGTGAAAATTGCTTTTGTCGTGATGAATGTTGGTTTTTGCCGTGGAAATTGAAAAATTTGCGACTAAAAGGGTTTGCTGACTGAATGTGTTTGTAAAAAAGAAAAAAGCAGAGAAAGAGCATAAAGAAACATTTCAATCCATTGATTGCATATGTTTGTTTTGACCACTAATGTAATGCTTTTCCTTGTAAATGTAACTCATGTGAGCGCTAGCATTATATGTATTTATTTTTTCTGTGGAAGAAAATTACTAATTTGTTCCATTTGTTGTTGCTTTTTTTCTCTGCAGATTTGATAAATTTAGCAAACTATCACAATGTCGGAGTTAGAACAACTAAGACAAGAGGTTGACACCCTCAAAAATCAAATACGAGTAAGTATCTCTTTTCATTTTATTCTCTGTCTACCATTTGTGTTTAAAATATTTGGATTTATGGGGCAATTGGTCATCAGTAGAACAGAAAAATGTAATTTTTTTATTTCAGGAATTTAGCGCTTTTAATCACTTTTGAAACCAAAATGTCCTCAATTTTGAATTTGGTTTTGACTCTTGGAGAAATAAATGGCTACGTTGTGCAGTTAGGGAGAAATACATGCTGCACAGACAAAAGAAAGGTACAAAATATAACATTGTATCCAAATTATTTTTAGTGAATGGTAAGAACAAAAAAAAACCACTTTTGTATTGCTGTATAAATTTTATTTTTTTTCTAAAAAAAGAAATAAAACAAGAAAGACAAAAATAGAAATCTGACTTCTTATACTTAAAAGAAACCGCAAATAATTTAGCGACAGTGACCATGTACCTGACCTAGCTGATAATTATTTGTTTTTATGTCGGAGGTATTTTTACCGTATAAAGAAGGTTTGCAGAGACACCATGTGGATTTGTATTTTTATCATTATTAATTATTACAATATAAAGAGCAGTTTTTTTTTCATGTTAAGAGAAAAAATTCTCATCTGAATATTACAAAAAAATTGTCCATTTGGCTATCAATCATGCAAAAATGAAGAATGTAATATAGGGTGGTTCTCATATTTTGAATATACATCAGCAGGCCTTGTATTTGTGCGGGTGCATAATTAAGTTACAGTCACCTGCTGTGCGACGTGTGGGCTCCATATCATGTTTATCATGATATCATGATGCGTTAGGCTGTAGACACTCCCCGGGTGAAAAACAAGAATGCCCCAGCAGCCGTGCTGAACTGCAACCCCTGTACTCTTGTTGGCACTCACTGTGGCTGGGTTTAAATGATCTGCGTTAAAATGATCTGCTTAAACATGCTTGCATATGTACAGTTGATAGTTAGGTGGATTGAAGATATTCTAATAACCCCATCCAGGTTTCTGGAGTACGTGCGATTGTGAACGCGAACGAATTTGCCTTATGAATCTATCTAAGCACGGTGTGTGTCGTGTTGGGTGCAGAGATCATCCCATGGTGTCTCTCTCTCTTTGTCTGCATTCAGACTCCCCATCTGATGAGTCACCATTTTGCATTTTTATATTCCCCTTGTTGTGCAGCTTCATCTTTCAATGAATGTTCAGATGAATATGTACATGTAGCAGTCGTTCACTGATTTACATATATTGGTTGCAGGGATGCGAGTGGCCACAAAAAAAACCCAAATAATTATCTGAAAACGACATGGAAAACAATGAAATTTAAACGTTTCTATACTTTTGTACAGAGCAGGTGTACAAAAAAAGCCGAAATTTTGAGTTAAAATAAATAATCTGAAAACAGCACTAAAAAAGCTGAAATTTAAAAGCTCCTATACGTTTGTATAGAGCAGGTGTACATGTAAAAATGTAAAAAAAAACCTGAAATTCTGAGTTAAAATCTAAACAAAAACAATCAGTAATTCAGATTTAAATCTGAAGCTTCACGTCCCAATGGTTAGTTGAGTTGGTTTTATTTTTGTGAGACAAAATTTTGCTGTAAGATCCGCGATTGACTACCACCATGGGGCAATTTCACGGCACTGCTAAGCACAAAAATTTGCTTAGCACAAAAATGTCTTGCCCAATAAAACAAACCACAGTTGAAAAATTTCATTTGATGTTCATGGTCAGTCAACAACAGCCAAAGAACAATCACAAGCGATACACAACACATGGATATTTGGTTGTTAACCTGTTTTTATTATTAAGACTGAAATGTCATGCTTAGCAAATTGTTGTGCTAAGCAGTGCCGTGAAATTGGCCGTATGTCTGCAACCTTTCTCTCAACCATTCCGGCGATTCCGCCGTGTAATTAAAAGAGTAAGGATTTAAGGACACACACCAGACCGCACCTTGACTCGTGACTCGGTCGGCCTGTGAAGTAGTCTTCATCGCAGTCTTAAATTGACTCGATCTTGAAGTGGTACTCCACCAGTGTAACTCGCATATTGCTATCAGCAGATTTGATCAGCGTGTAGATATTTGGTTTCAAATATCAAAATAGAGTGCTATTACATGATGGCATCCTGCTCTGGAGAAAATTAAAAATTTTCAAAAATATTAAGAAATAACTGACAAATATCAAAATATTGCATAATTATAAATACAGAAATTATAAAAGTTAAAATTAATTACAGTGAAAATGATTTGTTTTAAAAATAAGGAGTTGGAATCATTGATCAACGTCAGAAGCAAATAGGAATGTGCACATGTGTGGAAAATATCTATTTTGTTATTGTTACCGGAGTAGTTTGATTGTGTTGCCATGTAGGGTAATTATCAGTGATAACGAGTGATGCACATGAAGTTTTCCTGCATTTTGTTACCCAGCCCGCCACACGTCATCATAATTATAATAATAATATTCATGGATATACACGGATGAAACACCTTCCCACAGCCATGGGATTTTCCCCCCTCCCTTCTTCCTCCCCCCCCCCCACTTGTTCTTTTGCCATAGTCTCCAATACGTACAGCCTTGTTCAATTGCACACACAATGGGTTTGACGACGTAGCCCATTGCTAAATATTGCAGCCGGAGTTGCCTGGCAACGGCGGTGTGCCACTGCTGCCGTGCCCCGTTGCGACAAGCGTGCGCCGTTTTTATTGATTTCGTGGTGACGATATGAATTCTGACGGTAACCTTCTGCTGGCGTTTGTTGAGCCCTGGCGACCGTCGTTCCTGCAGGGGAGAATGGGCCCTGGCATATACCCAAAAGGCACACAGGGTGTTGTATTAATTAGTGGGGGGAAACCATAATCAGTGTCATCGTCTGGCCATTTACTGGCTTAAATGCATCCATTATCCCTATCAAATCGGTGTCAACTGTTGAACAAAATATATCACAATTAACAGAGAAAATTCTTCCATTTTTTATGCACAAAACAAATGGTTAAAACTGTCTTTTATTTGCTGCATTTTGTTTCATCAAATGATGATGGAAAATCTTAATAGTAACGTGCTAGCCAGCCTCAGGCCTGGAAATTAAAAAAATATTTGAAGCTTGTAATGTGAAAATATTCAGATATAGGCCCTATCACTATCACAAAGGAGGTCCCAAGGATAAAATGGGGGAAAGCTTGGCTGTGTCTATCCTACAATTTCAGATTTACAGTTCGTTACTACTGTATAAGCATAAAGTTACCAAGAACATAATACACATTAGCAATGTGTTTTTGTTTCAGCTGCAAATTGTTCATAGCATGCATACATGAAAATGAAAAAAAGTGTAGGTTACAACTCTTTTACTTTGAAAGATTCGCCTTAATATGAGCGTGCTATAACCAAAATGCAGAGATTCTCTGAATTTTGGGGAACTTCATCCAAAAAGACTCTTTCTGGTTTTTTTTTCTCATGTCAAGTAATTGAAGGATAATAGTTCTAATAAATAAAGTGAGAGTGTTGAACATGCTCTTTGAGCTGCCAGAACATTTATTTCCATTGCAAATTTAGCTACATTAGATGAATGAAAGAAAAATAGTTTGTATGGGATTAATCATGAGGACTGTTTGGATTCAAGAAAGGTTATTTCACAGTTCAGGTTGTTATTAAAGGTAGGCTAGCTGATTTCCGCTCACAGATCACACTGAATTTCTCCTGGCTTTCATTGATAAAACAAACGTGATTTTTTCTTTTCATGCTTAATTATGGATAACCACATTATTTGCTACGTTTCTGCAGAATGTCATAAATTAAACAAAAAAATCAAGCCCATCTTTGTTTGGTTCTTTGCATGTTAAATATTTGATATTCGCAAACCAAGGGTCATTATGATTAGCTATCTATGGGGTGATCATGATACATCATTCTGGTGCTGGTTGCCTCTTCACTGAGGTGCACAATGCACGCACACATCATCATGTACTGTAGCGAAAGCAAGCCGGCATGTACTGAAATATGCATAACAATTTTTTTAACAAAAGACCACCTTGGCCAGTGCTATTGTTACTGCGTTGGGTGCGTCGTTACTTAGCAACGGCAAATAATTCAGCCTACTCTTACAACAGCGCAAGGTGAAATGTCATTGGCAAAAAAAAGAACAAAAAACAAAAACAATTTACAAAATCAGATACTAGCAGCCTTCCTATCTGGCATTGATAATTTATGCATGTTCGTTATAAATTAATGAAGGAGGCATACGTGAACACAGATGAATATGAATATACAGCCAAATCAAAGTCCACAATTGATTTGTATTTATACATGGACATACTGATCTGATCTGATCAGTCTGATCTGAATTTGATTGCTAATAAATTTTGGGTTTTTTTAATATCATTTTGAGACAGAAGAGTTCATGAAAATTTAGGACTCGATTGAGCCACACAATTTCATTCCATCAGATATCGTGGGGGAAATAAATGCCGATTTAAACAACACAGGGTAACGATTTTTGTCTCTTTTAATTTTGAAAAAGTCATTACTTTGCGTTTCATATTGCAATAGACCGATCCGGTAGGCCACGCCCACCATAGCAACGGCCAAGCAACGACGCACACGCGCGCGCGTAACGTGTCACGATCGCCAACACGCGCTGCACGCCCATCACCGAAAGCACTTATCTCTATGGGACTCTGGTTTTGGAAAAGGTCACAAATGTATGTTTCGTCTCTTACCAGGCCAACGAGAGTCAGAATTACAATGAAAATATAAACACCATCAATTTGTTGCAGAAATATACTGTACTTGTGAAGTTGTGCTGCATTTGCAGAGGACGGTATTTATTGTTTTTCCAGTTCGTAAACGTAAACACTGCCGTAATCAATACCGCGATCTCCAGCATGAGATCACCAAAATGGCTGCTGCAATTGGTGATCCGATTTTCGCGGCTGTGATTGGTCAATGCAAAACGGGGCGGGGCTTAATGGATCGGTCTATAATAGCATTATGTGGTGTTTTGAATTTAGTTGAGTTCATGACGTGCTTACATGGTTGTATGTAGCATTATTTGGCAAAAGAAAAGAAAATGAAATTGCACAGATGTCCAAATGTATAAGAAAGATGTCATGAGTCAATTTATGAATTGTTCTCCTTTTTTTTTACAAGAAGCATAAAAGGCATCAGTTTTTTTTCTTTGCAAAAATGTTACATTTATCCAATATGGGGATAATACACTTTACAATATTTCATTTGAAACATTTGTGCAATTAAAGAACATGGCTTATTGAAAAATAACCAAGATGTTCAGTTTGAAATCAGGCAAGTTACTGTTGCTGATTCTGTCTCTTTGTACCGGTATATTTCTGGTGGTACATGTATACATGTATGAGAGAACCATTTCCCCCTTCCACAAAGAAATGACAAAGGAAGTACACACTATGTCTAAATTTTTTAAGCAGAAATTGGCCATTTGCAAAGTCTCCGTCCCAGGCCTTCCCTATCCTTCTAGAACCTCCGTAGACAGATTTTGCACAGATAATTATTCTATAAACGGAAGTACCCCGCAGACATTTCAGCTAATTTTGGAATGTAAAAATAGCCAAGTTCTACCTATCTAATTCCAGATTCTACATTAAAGCGTTCAGAGAGCTGATTATTTTTTTTCTGTCATCATTCTCACTGAATGTAAAAAAGGAAGGCCAATCTGTTCAAGACATAGCTCAGGAAATAGAGCTTATTCTAACTTGAATTCCAAATTCCATTCAAAGAATTACATGTAGTGTTAGCCAAGAAGAAAAATGAATACAAGTACTACGTACTCTTTTTGTTATAAAGTCATTTCTGTTGGGGAATTTTTTTTTTTTCCTAGATTGGTTTGTTTGTTTTTTCTTGTGGAAATAACACCTAACCATTTTTGTTAAATTATAATATTCATCAAATAACCACAAGGAAAACTGACTGAATTTTTAAGTCATTGAAAGGTGAACAAAATTCCAGTCAATTTTTTCCTTTGTTCACCTTTCAAATTATAATGCTCCATTGATTTTAATTTAAAACTGCACCTTGGTTGTTAATTTGAATTTTTGTTTTTTATATTATTGAAATTATGTAAAAGGTGACATGTAATATTGGTTTGTGTTGAACGCATTTTTGAGCATTTGAGCATACACAGACTATAGCAAACACACTACAGCCAGCAGCATACTGTACAAGCTAGCTATTTAATTAACATAAGCCTGCATCTATTATGTGCTGAATACCATAGCATAGCATAGCATAGCGCAGGCAGCGCACTGCCTTATGGCCTGCGCTAGCGTGTTATTGTATGTGAGCGATGCACATTATATGCAGGCTCTGTTGTGTACGCACAACGCCTTGTGTGCAGTACATGTACAGTGAGTGTACATGTACTACACACTGGCCAGTCCTCTGTGTGTGTGCATGGCTGCACCATTAACTGAAAAGCCAGTAGGGTTTAGACATGTAGAGTCATTGAATTGCTGCGTACTATACATGTACATGTACAAGGGCCTTAATTACATATACCCTGCCCACAGACCAGGAAGTATTGAATTGTTGTTTTGTGTGCTGTACCCATGCTATCCTGTATGGGCCTGTTTATTGCTTTGGGTGTGTATGAATGATATGAATTAATTATGCCTTTAACAAAATTGCCAGAATGACAGGCTTAACAGCATGAAATAATTACTGCCAAAGATACAGGTGTACGAGGTGGTTTGTTTCGTGGCTGGTCTTTCGTCGTTAAAATAATCAGATTTTTTTTTTTTTGCTGTTTCCTCTGTATGATGGTCGTGAGTAATTCTGACGGGCAGGTTTCTGATCATTGACATGATTGAAGTCATTGAAGTGGCAATGTTTCATTAGTTGTGGTCAGCTGTCAAGGTTAACGTGAAGGAAAATATATTAAAAACGCAAGATGTTAAACCAAAGTGTTGTAAAAAAAGCTAAGATTGATTTTGCTAGATAATATTTACACAAACTTCATCAAAATTCACATTGCGGTTCCGCATATTTTGATGAATTTAGAATTCACGCTAAATATTTAGAGTTAATTATTTAGTGGAATGAATTTAAAGAAAGGCACAGTATGGTACAGAATACATGAATGTAATGATAAAAAATGATAACAAGTTCTGTGAGAAAAAATTCCTGTTTTAGAAAGCTTATATATTATAATAGCAATCCTTGTTAAAAATATTTTTTTTTGCAAACTTCACCAATATGAAATAGTCAATTTTGATCGTACATATAACAAATAAAATGATAAGAACATGCACAAATTCACTAAAGAACATGTAACTTCTTTTTTTTTCTCATAAAAACATTCAAATGCACACCCTATGAAATACAATACCTTCGGTGATAAATATTTATTGATAATGTATAGGCCGTGCCAGGAATAGAAACAAGGAAATAAGCTGCACAAGGAAGTGTGTGTAATATCAACCTAGCCCAAATTTGTTTCATAATTCTATGTCGATGTTACCGATGGTCTGCAACATTTACTTTCGTAAACAACAGATACAATAACAAAACCTTTGAGCCTGCTGAATGGGACAAAATACGGCAATATATGCCTACTGTTGGATTTTATTTGATCCAGCAGGTTTATGAATTTATTCAAGAAATTAAACCTAATGATCCCCAAATATGTCATTTTCATTGTCTAATATTGTAGGATTTTGAAGCGCAGAACAGTATAACCAGGGCTTGACCTAAGCACTAGCCTGGCAGTCATTGTCTAGTAAAACCTGCCATGGGCTAGTCAAACACACTCAAATTTGTTAGTCCGGTGGACTAGTAACAAATGTAGCCGAGGCACTACACTCCAAATAGTCAAATTTTTAACATTGTGGGAAACAGAACTTGTTCTTCCATTGCACAGAAAATCTTTGACTGGATTCCATCAAATATCATGACCATTCCTTCATTTTAAAGTAGGACTTGATGGCCAAAGTTCAAAGAATGTGCATGAGCCTTGAGGAGAAACGCACAGTGCCAGATTTTAGTTTTATCTGGAAGGACTCTTAGCCTCGTCTGTCGAAGGGTCCGGGGTCTTAATTAGTAGGACAGTCAATATCTTATCTCTCGACTCTAATCTCTCCATCCTTTTTTTCTTGTTTTTTACAGGATGCCAGAAAAGCAGTCAACGATAGTAACCTTGCTACCATCACATCTAATATGGATTCAATAGGAAGGATCCAAATGAGGACTAGACGTACACTTCGAGGCCACTTAGCCAAAATCTATGCCATGCACTGGGGTTCCGACTCAAGGTATGTGGTGTGGCGTTGGTGCTTATAGGGCCACGGTGCTCAGAATTGTACCTTTTACCACAGGTGCACCATATCACATTCAGTCAAGCACGCTGGCAAATGATTACATTGGCGCTAGTTTGATCTCAATGGCAATTTTTGATGGGTGCCTCTGTTTTACTTTTTGGATTGATACGCTAATGACACAAAGACCAAAAGTGTATTCAGTGACCTGACGCCGATTTCACGAAGCACATTTTAAGAGTGACTTGAGTGCGAATTCATCTTAATTGCTAAGCAACACTTGATGTCACAATACAAATCACTGTGGCGATATTGAACAACTCATCTTAAGAGCAGTCTTAGTGCTTTGTGAAATCGACCCCTGACATGTTAGCTTGTACCAAATGCAGAGACCAATTTTGTTTCAAGAATCTGCAAGAAAGTGTCCCATAGACATAGACAGTCGGAAGGAGTGGTACAGAAATCTATGGACACAGTCTTTCATGGTCCAGTGTGTATTGAAATCTCCATTACTGCCAGATTCTTATCAGTGTGGGAAAAAAATCAGAAAGCAAAACCAGTCAAGCACTCTCTTGTTGTTTCTTTGAACGTGTTGAACTTTTGTGGAATGCAAATTGAAATCTCTCTGTGATAACTTGTCCAGATTTTCTCCCCTTCGTAGAGCTGAATACAAGGGGCTTGAATCCCTATCAGGGCGTATCGCCCTGTCTAGGCCTAGAAGGGCAAGGTCTCATGGCTTGAAGGTCCAATGTCTCATCATCTTATATCTTGTTGTTTGTTTCCTCTCTCTGTGCCCAGCAGAAACCTTGTGAGCGCATCACAGGACGGCAAGTTGATAGTTTGGGATTCCGTGTCAACCAATAAGGTACGTGTGCAGTGTTGGAGTCAAATCAAATTTGTAACACTCATCAACCAGTAGTTTAAGATACTGCTCTGTCGTGCGCGTTACAGGGACATAACCTTATTCACAAAGCTAGTCTGTGTTCTTGGTCCGTGTTGGTGGGGTGTTTGAGTTACATTGTCGCTTAACGTGGAAAACATTACGTCCAGCATTTTCCCTGTAGGCTGGTAGTATGACATCATTGTGATTTTGAAACGATAGAAGGAGGAAGTTTGGCTCGAGCCTGTTTGGTGATAACCCTCTCCGCACCCACTTCCCAGCCTGATATGCTCTTGCCAATTTGTCATGTTATCTTGGCAGAACCTCACATGACTGAAACTTGTTGGTTCCTGCCAACTTATCAAAGGTGACGCCACTGCAATCTGCTTGTCAGAATGTCCTCTTGTCATCCCTTCTCTCATTCATTCAGGCTTGCTTTTGTGACTCTTCAAAATTAAAACGGATGGATTAGATGTGTTATCAGTTTGGTCATGTGTCATTACAAGTGAATAGACTGCAGTAAACTGGTCATCAACCAAAATGATCTGAAATATGTAATGCTTAAGAGTTGGGAGGGCCTGATGTTTCGATCCTAGCCGGATCTTTGAGAAAGATTCAGGTAGGATGGAAGCTTCAGGCCCTCCTAAAGCCCGGTTCATACTGCCTGTGAACTGAGATGCGAAGCAAATTTTGGCAACGCAACAATCAGTATGCGCTGCTTTGCTCTGTTTCCCAAGTTCGCATGAAGTATCAACCAAGCTTGAATCTGAGCAGTTATTATGATACGTTGTTGATGATTTTTCGTCTCTTATTTTGTTGCCGTGATCGGCTGGCAGGTCCATGCAATTCCTCTGAGATCCAGCTGGGTAATGACCTGTGCCTACGCCCCGTCAGGTAGCTACGTGGCATGCGGCGGTCTGGACAACATCTGTTCAATCTACTCCCTCAAGACAAGGGAAGGAAATGTCCGTGTTAGCAGGGAATTGCCAGGGCACACCGGTACGTACAAGCGACCACTAGCGGTCAATTTCACCAAACTCATCGTAACTTAACTATCAATCGTAGGACTTATGATGCATTGCAGCCCTATGTAGGATACGATGGGTTATCCTTCGTAACTAGAGTTGCAATCCATCGTATTGCTTCGTGAAATCAACCCCACAGCCCATGATTCTGTTTAACCGCAGAGTTTGGCGCTTACAGTCTTCGCTTACTGGGTTAGCGCTGAATTTCTACGGTAGAGCAGCAAGCATGAAATCCTTATTCGTGGGAAATTACGCACAAGTACATATGAAAATTCTGTGCTCATCCACGAAATAAGATCTCGTGGGCATAGAATCGTCTGCTTCCTAGCTATAAAAATGGGTCCTGAAAATGATGGTCAGAAAAAAAGTAGCGGAAATCAGCATGGTGGCACTAGACCGATCTAAGAAGCCCATTCCCTAGCACAGGTTGTGAATAGCTGTTCCTCTTTACAGTATCCACCAGCTATGCCAGGGATGTGTTTGTACCTGACTTTGGTGCATTCATGTTCGACATCGAGTACGCCTACGAGTGGGCGGATCTCTTTAGGGAGGGGCCAAACAAGATCAACCAATTGCCTTCACAACCGGAAATTAGTTGTCGTAAAATTCAAGAATTTCCCATTTGGAGACGTGAAAATGGATCTGAAAATTAGAAATATCATCCTTGCCCATGAACAAGTCCTTGCCCTTTGTCAGTGTCTCAATGGCCCTTATTACTTTGTTTAGCTCTTGTTTCAGTTCTCATAAAAGTGTCTTTTGGGGACGGACTGCGTTTTTTTTCTCCTAAATCGACAGTCGCTGTGGTTACAAAAAGCTTGGCCTCAGGTGGTGTTGGTCCATTACGTCAACTTTCTGAAAACAAATCTCTTGTGTTTTTATGAGGAGATTGTGATCTGTTTTTTTTTTTTGTCCCTCGTGATTTTTTTGTAGGAATTTTTTTTTTTCCCTGTTGTGTGACTACATTTTTTTTCTCTTTCTTGCGTTAACGTTCAGGTTACCTTTCATGCTGCCGTTTCATTGATGATAGCCAGATTGTAACTAGTTCAGGAGATATGTCATGGTAAGTGGGCGACCCAGAGCAGGTGGCTGGTTCCACAGACGTAACAGTCTGGACCGGCTTCGTTATTAGTCAATCTAGGACGAGGTCTACCTCAGGCTGTGTGATGGGTTCTGGTTGTGAGGGGAGGGGAGGTTTACAGAAGATTGAATCTATGTCCCTCAGCGCAATCATGTTCGTTAATGTGCTGTTTGCATGTCGTTGAAAGTTTTTAAAAACAGAAACCGTTTTTTTTTTTCCAAAGGATTCAGTAGGGATTACATTGTTAAAGGTAATATCATACTTTGTTTTTATCAAAGAAATACAGATTCATGGGCAGAATATCAAGACAGATACAGTAACAGTCATCTGCGAAAATGTCAGTTCCATACGGTGCCCACTTTTTGAGAAAACAGTGAAAAACAGCCACAGTATTTCTTAAGTCTTTTCTCTTTTATTTTTGATCTTTTAAAAGATCAAAAAGATTTTCGGTCGTTGTTTTACTAATTTCTGGATAAATACACCACCAAATACGCGGAAAAATGTTAACGGTATGTTTCTACCACCACCATCTTCATACCCTGTAAGTTATATGTAAATCTGTGAACATTTCTGTTTTGGTTTCTCACCAAAGTATGATAGTACCTTTAAGTCATCACATTGGTGGTTGTTGTAAGCAGAAATGAAAAGCCATCAAATCGTGGTGAGCTTTATTTAATACGGCATTCCTGATTGGTTTTCTTGTTTTTGTCTCCGCCCGCCACCCCCAGTGGCCTTTGGGACATAGAAACAGGACAGCAGACGACAGGCTTCACCGGACACACAGGAGACGTCATGAGCTTGTCGGTGGCCGGCGACAACCGGACGTTCGTCTCCGGCGCTTGCGATGCCTCTGCAAAACTATGGGACGTAAGGGATGGCATCTGCAAGCAGACGTTCACTGGTCACGAGTCAGATATTAACGCCGTAACAGTAAGTTCTTGGCTCTGTTCTTGCTTACCACTCCCCTAATCTTCCTGGAGTTGTGGATGGAAAGCTGTCTTTCTCACTTGAAGAATGTTGCAGTATCTTGACTGTTATCTCTGGTGTTGGAACCTTAGGAAGACTCACATTGACTGTTAAGATGCTCTCGCTTCTCAGTGCCTTTTTGAAGTTCCAAT
Source organism: Astropecten irregularis (assembly GCA_963971285.1). NCBI lineage: Eukaryota > Metazoa > Echinodermata > Asteroidea > Paxillosida > Astropectinidae > Astropecten > Astropecten irregularis. The sequence goes on along the minus strand of OZ020264.1, from coordinate 1,685,407 downwards.
CTAGGCTGTGCTTCCTTCAGAGCTGTACCAACCCTCACCGGACTTTTCTTTTTAACCTCCTGCAGTTTTTCCCCAACGGCTTTGCCTTCGCTACTGGCTCAGACGACGCCACTTGCCGGTTGTTTGACATCCGCGCAGACCAAGAGCTCATGCTGTACTCACACGACAACATCATCTGCGGCATCACGTCGGTAGCTTTCTCAAAGAGCGGCCGCCTCCTGATGGCCGGCTACGACGACTTCAACTGCAATGTCTGGGACTCTATGAAGGGAGAGCGTGCAGGTGGGTACCGGCGGAGACTCTTGTTGTTTTAAAATTTTTGAAAATTCTGCTCATTAGTATGTTCTGGTAGCCTGAACAAAGATGTTCAGCTATATGGGAGTCTCAAATAATGTGGGGGTTGTGTAGCTCCCCGTCATTTTGGCAGTTGACAGATTTTCATGTCTTAAATTCACCCTGAGAAAAGAAAGTTGGTTGGAGAGGTCATACCGCCTGGAAGGTTGCATTACCCCTTCTCAAAGACGTATACGGCGGCAGATCCTCTTAAACTGATCGTTTCTTACTTGAAAGTTTTCCTCCCCAGTTGTTGAATTGAAGTATTGACTATTCTTCTGTCTTTCGTTTGTCTTTGCAGGTGTTCTGGCAGGCCACGACAATCGCGTCAGCTGCCTAGGTGTGACCGACGACGGTATGGCAGTATGCACCGGGTCCTGGGACAGTTTCCTCAAAGTCTGGAACTAACGAAAACACGACACGTGGGGATATAAAAACAAAAAAGACAAAATATTTACACACTAAAAAAAAACAACACACACCGAAATGAAAAGACAAAATAGCGAAAAAACTTCACAAAAAACTTAAACACAACTCCCATGAGCAATAGGGGAGAGCATACCAACCCTGACTTGACCACCTAGTGGTTGGACTCTCTGTAACACCCCCTTCCTCTCCCAAACCAAAGCTGCCGTGAACAGTTTCTATCCTGGTGTCCGGTATCTGGGGGAGGGGCTTAAAAGGGTGACACCCCCTCAAGCATGGGACCAGTACTGTTACCATTTTGGACCCACTTTTTTGATCGTCGTGCGACCGGTGCACGTTTAGTAAAAATAGGCTGTGCAGCAGGTGACAAAGAAAGGTATGAGAACCTTTTTTGAATGTCGAATGATTAGTTGTTTTTGTTTGTTTTTGTTTTTCTTTCTTTCGTTTTTTTTTTTGGGGCGACAGATGTAAGACATTTAAGACTGGGTCTGGAATGGGACTTGTTTGCATCTCATTAAGCCCTCTCGTGTGCTGACTTGTATTAGATTCGAACATTGCACAAGATGAGAGAGCTTAAACAAGTCTGTTGCTGGAGGTTTGATGAAAAAAAAAGAGAGAGAAAAGAAAAACGAAAAAAGTACCGTAAATAATATTTTAACTAATTTGTGCACGAAATGCTGAATGAGTGGCTTCAAAAGAAATTGGTATGAGACCCGTGGGGTAGGGCGCGTAGGGAGGCAGGTGGCGGTTACATTTTTAAAACCCGACAGAAAATGTTGTTAAGTTTTGTCTAAAAACAATACTGAAAACAAAAAAAAAACACCAAAAAATCCTTTCGGTTAAAATTCCAGAGAATGGTAAAATAGACAATTATGCAAATATTAAAAAAACAAAAATTTGTCGTATTTGTTTCAGTCTGTGTATATATTTTGTTTTGTGTTTTGATTTAATTTGTTGGCTCGATATTCTGTTGAATTACTGATTTTTGTCATCATCACGCAATGCCACGTGCTTAAAAGCTGTTGCAGCTATCCACATCTTTGTTTTATTTCAGTTTCTTTGTACTCGTAACACTATTATGTCGCTCGCTACACAGAAAAAGACGTTCGGGAGTTTTTATTTTTTTTTTAAACTGACAAAATTCGGTGTCAACCTTCTAGTTCTGGAATTTTACGAAGGATTTTAAAAAAAAAAATTATGAAAAAAAAATAATATATCTTTTTTGCCGGGTTTTAAAAGTATACATATATATATTTAAAAAGGGTATATTGATAATGGCAACCCATATATATATATCCAACTTGTGTATCGTTTCATGCCCATATAAACGCGATACATGTCTTTTAATTTTTTAATTTCACATGTGGTTTAATGTTAACTGGAAATGGCGAAGAAAAAAAAATTAAATCTTAAAAAACAAAAATCTATTAAAAAAAAAAAAGAAACAAAATTGTGTAGATTTTTCACCACCAATTTAATAGTCTAGCTCATCCCACAATGTATTATTATTACAAATTAACCTGTGCTTGTGAAAGAAAGGTTTTTATTCTTTGAAAAAAAAATCCAAAAAAAAGAAGGTTTTTTTTTCTCCTCTTGTTACTTTTGCATTTGTATTAAACATGTGTGGGGTCGCTTGTGAAAGGTAAATGTATATTAAATTAAGTGAACTCGGTAACGATCAATTTTGAATCGTTGCTGTGGCAACTTGTTCTTGTCAATTTTGTGTAAAAAAAAACAGCATTGTGCACTTGGGGGCAAAAAAAGATAACGTGTCATTTTTTTTTCATCGCCGTTTTGTTTTTGCAGGAATTTTTTTTGGGGGGGGGGGTCTTGGTTGTTTTTTTTGGGGGACCTCAGAAAAAGAAATATGCTTCTGCATTGTTTGGCCGTTGCCTTCTGTACATTTCCCATGTTGTACGGAATTCCATCTAGTGCATTTGTCAGTGTTTTAACTGAGAATCTCGTGGAGTTTCGGAGGCAGTGGCGTCATAAGCATACGGAACATGGCTGACCACATAATGGCGCAAATTAATGTGGAAAAACTTGAATTTCAAACATCTTTAAACATCGGAAATTGTTTGATCGGATATGTTTGTTTTTTCGTCACAAACAGTAGAATTGGCTTTTCGAGCAGCCTCTTCATGCAAGAAAAAGCATGGATGTTCACTCCCCCCACCCTAAAAAAAACCCTCCCAAACAGGAATTTGGCATTTCTCTGCATTCTGTGCTATTCATGAGAATCACTTGTATGAATTCGTCTTATGACCGACACAGACATGCACCATTTGTTTTATTTCGATATCAACTAAATGTTGACAAAGGTCAGGTCCACATCTGACGTTCGATGAAACAGAGTGCATATTATGCAGAGGATTTCTAGTTTTCACAAACCTCTCCAATCCTGCCATGAAATAATATCAACACAAATTGTTAGTTTTTTGGGTTCTGTTTTTTTTTTTTTTTTTTTTTTTTTGGCCGTCCGGAAAGGCACTCTGAATAGATATGTGCAATGACAATGCTTGTTCGTTACGACGCTAACAAATTATTCTCATGTGCGCATTGAGAGGCAAAAAGCTTACCAAACCCAAAACCACATTTTTGGCTTCTTGCTTAATTAAATCTGCACACTTAGACACCGTCTCCTCTTTTGTAGCACAATTGGCTATCTTGTAGTGGATGGGATTTTTTAGCAAGTGAATATAATATAAGATAAAGCAGTTTGAGCAGCTGGTGACCAATTAGAACTCATCTTGTAAAGTTAGGTGATTGTAATATTATTCAGGTTTATTCGTTGTTGTTGTTGTTGTTTCTTATTTTTGTTTATTTATATTTTTTGTTTTTGTTATCGCACATGCTTGAATATAGCAAGTGAAATACCTTAAAGATTTGTCGGGAGACCGGTATGATACCAGGTTATTTGTTTATTTGGGGGAAAAATTGGTTAGGGGAAAAAGGGGAAACAAATAATAACTACAGTATGTACCTTGTGGAATTGGTTTCATAATAATCATGTGGACGAGTGTTGTTTAAGGTTAGCGTCGTTTTATGGCACGCTGCAGCTGAAGAAATAGAACACCGAGTGGACTTCAGCTTTGACGAAGAGAAAGCAATTGGGTTGACGGATCTTGTGGGATGATGGATTTCTTAAAGAAAAAAAATGTTTCCACGCGGGGAACTCACTGTAGTGTTGTGTGCTCTTGTACATTGGCACATTGGGGAGCAAGGAATTCTCTGTGTATTAATATGATGTATGTGTATTTAAAAAAAAAAAAACGAGAAAAAAAACAACAAAAACAAAAAAAAGTCATGAATTTTAACACTTATTAAAAAAAAAAATAGTAAGAAGACTTTCAAGAACCAACTGCATAGCCGTTAAAAAATTTAGAGATCATTTTCATCCAAACTAGTACATTTTTGTATCATGGACGAAAAGAAAAATAAAAAAAAATTAAATTGTGACTTGAAATGACGTGAACGTTTAAAAAAAAGAAATTTGTGTATAAAAGAAAAAAATAACAAATCCTATGTGTGCAGAGTTTTCACATCTTATTGTTTGGTCTGGCCCTTTTCTTGAAACTGTAGATAGTAGTCGGAAAAGGAAGAAGGAAAAAAAAAGCAAAAACAACAAAAAAAATCTTAATCACAAAAAACGGAAGAAAAACCAAACTTTTCTTGGTGGGATATAATTGTGTGTGTGTATTTGACAGAAATCAAAAAACAAGAAAAGGTGGCATGTTGTCTTAAAACGAAAAAATTTAACAAAAAAAAAAAGAAGAGCTTAAAACATGGTACGAAAAATTGAAAAAAAAAAAGTATATATAAAAAAACTGAAACAAATTCTGTGCGCAAACATTTTGGTAGATAGTGTATGTATACTGTGGTATGTAGTCAGGTTTCAGACTATTGTTATGGATCCCAAAATTTCAATTACACTATTTAAATTTACTGTTGATTTGCAAAAAAAAAAAATAATTAATAAAAGGTAAAAGAAATTATACAATACTTAGAGATAAGGGCCGTCGGTAAGACGCTGCCTAATTTTCACTTTAATTAGAAACAATCGAAAGCCTTTAATAAGTGTTTTTATTACTTTCTCTGTGGAAAAAAATTGTAAACTCTTTTAATAAGGGATTCCATCTCAGTTTTATTTCTTTGTTTATCGTTATTTTTTTTTTCCGGTTATTTATTTATTGTTTTTTGGGTGGGTATTGTTATTGTTTTTGAGATGAAGATGGAGGTTAATTAAACAGCGCACCAGTATTGCCCGAAACAGATGTGAAAACAATTTTTATTAATATATTTGGTATATGGAACTTAGCTCACCATCCGTGTAATGCAGACTTGATATCGATGTGGTATTTTTTGATATAGAAACTGATGTATAGCCCATATTATTTTACCAAGTCTATGCTTTGAATTGTCTTCTTTTATTATTTTTTTTTCTGTTTTTTTTTTTTTTTTTTTTTTTCCTTTTTTTCTTTTTGCAATTCTGTAATCAAACTGATGCCTGTTGCAATCCTGTAAAGTAACTTATCTTCAAAAGTTGGTGTAAACTCCTTGAATGTTTTTTAGTATGTTCCTTTTTTTTGGTCTCTATCCGGGTTCGCCAGTGAATTGCTCTTTTTCTGACAGGGAGGGGGGGGGACAAGAAAATGTAGGCAGGCACCTCATCGTGCTATGTATGGTGGGTTGGTTAACAGATACGGGGTACAAGACCAAGGTTAATTCGTTTGGAGATATGTCATTCAGCAGCTAGATATCAATCACACTGTTCACTGTGACAATGAAACAGTTCGTGTATGGTTTACAAAATCTGTACAGGCTGTCGGGAACGGGTGCATTTTCCATGACTCCTGGTCAAAACAAAAAAAGCAAGAAGAAAAGAAAAATCATCTATGTTGCACGTTTTTCCCGCTATGTTCCGGAGGTCGTTCAAAAGAGCATAACTCACTTGTTACATCCCTTTGTTATAAACAGCATTGTGGTGTCATTAATTAAAGTTACAGGTGTCTTTCTGTTTCAGTTAGACAATGCCAGGAAAATCCTTTATCATGCTCTTTGTATAGATTAAACAAATTAAAAAACAAAAACAAGGGCCAAATTGAATTAATGACGAAACAAAACAAAAAAAAAGCGGAAAAACATGACAAAAACTTCAAAAAAAAAAAAAAAAAGCTGTTTAAATTGTGAAATAATTTAACTGCCACCATTTGTACTGTAAATTGCTTTTTATCTTTCCCCCCTTTTTCTCCCCGACATTGCATGTGTGGTTTTTTGCATGTGTGGAAATCAACCCCCACCACATATAGCTTATACATGGTTTGGGTTCCAATGGTAAACAGTGCATGGTGGACATTTTACAAGTTGATACGACAGTTTCCAATACATAGTCCGAATAGTGCCTATCTATTATCTTGTCGCACAAACTCAAAGCCGGTGTCTCGGCTAATAACACCATTGGTAATACTCTCTTTAGTCTTTTACCCCCATTTTAAATTGGTTTTGTAACATGGTTTCAGTTTCGCAGGTTGAAAGAATAATTAACTCTGTAGGCCAAACAGGTGTTTTTTCTATATGGCTACTGTAATGAATTGCCATTTTGCAGGCAGCCCTTAAAGCGTTGTAATGTATCATGTAAAAAAAACTCAAGTGTACTTTGTTAGGCATTAACATTTGCCATGTGAAATGATAATTTTATCTGTGAATAGGGTTCATGCTGTAAGAAACCGGGTTCCAAGTTGGCCACTTAATCATCTCTTGTTGTGGCTGCAACATGTTTGATTTCTGATCTTGAGTTCATTTGGCGGCTGTCTCTGTTCTCAAACATTCCCACGAGGCACAGTTTAACTCACCTCTTCTCAATATTTCGTCGTAAATCTTCATAAACCTTTCAACCCACAACACTCTGTATTGGTATCACTTTGCTGGCAATATAAGCAAGCATCACTTGTGAAATGTCCACGATGTACGCCTAAAGATAATCCAACTGACTTGATAATTCTGAAGGGCTTGTAAATTTTACAATCATGTTTAGCGAAATGAATTTGTAAACGTTGAGGAGAAAAGTGACCGTTGCCCCCTTTCTTGCTTGGGCACAACTTCATATGCCTTGTTTTTATTTCATCTCTCAATATGGTAACAACAAAAGGAGTTAAGTGTACAGTTATAATTGGATATTATCAATGTAGTCGTAGCAACAAAATGTATTATTAAACAACAAAGGAGCATTGTCAGATTTTCAAAAACTACAAAAAAAAAGTGAGAAGATTTTTAAGTATTGGTGAACCCCCCACCTAAGTGTATACTCTCCCCCATCTCAAACAACAATTTGTTATTGTTCATAAACGCTTTATGCTTTAAACGAAGAAAACATTACTGCTGTGGGAACTTCAAACACTAAAACGATTTAAAAAAAAAAAAAAAAAAAAAACGGAAAAAAATAACAGAAATGAAGAAGAAAATCCTGCAGTTCTGTAAAACTCGACACGACGACATTGGACTCGATTATTAACTATTATGATTATTATTATTGTTACTCTTATAGATGCGTAGATGTGGTGATAACGTTAGTAGCTAGGTCGGATAAACTCCTCGACGCGACGTCTAAAAAAAAAACTTTACGTAACGTTATTCTATAAAAAAAAATGTACTATTGATTGTAAGAAAACCCAACATGAATTTGACCATGTGACTCGGCTCATGAATTATGCACGAGTTGAACACACTGGCGAGTATCGGAATGTGGGCATGTGCACTATATATATAGGTGGTCATTAGACAAAATTATCACTGGTATATAGTCATGTGTACACTGAAATCTTTATATATATTATAATATAAAAAAAAAACCAAAATAGGTAAAGTCTCCTTCGGGGTCTAGTGTCCTGTCTTAGTTTACTTGTGTCGTGTATCACATGGTAAAAGCCTGTGCCCACGTTTTCTGTATGATGGCAGTAAAAGTTGAGCGTAAGTAAAAATAAACTTGTGTCTTTATCAAAATTTTGCTGAGTCTGAAGAGTTTTTCTTTCTTGTTTTGGATTTGTGTGTGTTTACTTAGATAGGTGTTGAGTTGAACTTTTTGGGAGTAGCATTTTTTTTTGTAGCATACTGAAACAGAAATCTTCACAGATTTACCTATACCTTTACAGGGTATACAGATGGTGGTAATAGAAACATACCATTAAAATGCCCGAAATGCTGTATTTTTCCAGAAAAGAGTCAAACCAATGACCAAAAACAATTTTGATCTTATAAAGATCAAAATTAATGGTGAAAAGATTTTAAAAACACTGTGGGTGGTTTTCACTGTTTTTTCAAAAAAATGGGCACTGTTTGGGACTGAAAATTTCACAGATGACTGTTACTGTATCTTCCTTGATACTTTTGTCCATGAATCTGTATTTCTTTGACAAAAACCAAAGTATGATACTACCTTTAATGACAAAGGACTCTGACATAACAGGAACCTGTGAGTCAACTTTGTCAGTAAATCATAATATGATTCTTCTTGACTCGATCTTCTGACGGTAGAGTGAAGGTGACTCCTTAATCCTTGATCCAGAGTCTAGCTGCAGGTGTAATTTTATGCTGTTGAGCTCACAGGGGAACTACAGGCAGACACAGTGAAGGCCATAATGTCTGTTAACATTTTAAAATACAGCAAGATCTTGAGACTTGATCTTGTCTGAATCCAGTTTGATTCTAAATGAGATTGTCTCAAAAAGGTCGAACTCTAAGAATACTCCATCACAGCCTTCTATTTGAATAATTTCGAATAATTATGACTCTTTGAAATGTTTATCAGGTTTCAGAGCTTCTTTTTTTTTTTAAGTTTGAGGGTTTGTTGAAATTGACAGGGATTACTTTGTTTGAATAAGATGAACTGTATCCACATATCTTTTTTCATTCTTAATTATTGGATGTCTACTATAACTTCATGATGGTCATAAAGATGTGTTTTTTAAATGGTAATCTATAGTTTGGTTCTGGGTTGAAATCTGAGCACTGTACTACATGACTCGACCCAGGAAGAAACCATGTGAAGTGGAATTAATTTTGGACCCAGATTTTCTTAAATTATGATGATGGTCCAAGCATAAAGACTATCAAGGTTGACAGTTTCAGTACTGTTCTTGCCCCATTTCTCCCTTTTTATGTAAACACTTAATCCCGTTTTACAGCTTTAATGGATTACATTACCAACTCAATATGGAGGATATTTTAAGTATTAAAATTAAATATCTAGGATTTTTGTCAAAAATTTTAGATGAAAAAATAAGTGAACCTTTTTGTTCCATGTAAGGCCATATTATTTCTGAATTTAAATTCAGTATATTTTGTTTAGTTTTGTGCAATTTTTCAGTTCAATATAAAATCCCAAAATTATTTCTTGGTATTTGTTTCTTTATAAATATAAAATATTTACAATTTTTGGGCAAGGGAAGTCTTAAAAGTTGAATTGATAATGAAAATTTGTGCAAAATGTGTCCAGTAAAATGTGTCATGAAAAAAATGAAATTTGAGAACTGCGGTTCAAATCTCACTAGGGAATAAAAAAAACCCGTCAAAACCAATAAGATTTTGACAAGTACAACCTGCAACAAAAAGAACATTCTTGAAACTTTCGGCTATTGAAGTCTTTGGTGCATTCGTTTAGCTAACACAGGTCAGCCCTTACTGGGAATGGTCGCGTTTTACTGCACAAAACAAGCGAGAGAATGGGGGACAGGGTTGACTGGTGTCGACCCGGGGGAGCTAAACGAATGTACCCTCAATCATAGTAGTCTGATACCCGCAAGCATTTTGAGGTATATCGTTGAAGTGTTCGTAGGGGAGACAGGGTGCCTGGTTTGATTTTTTTCAGTGGAGGGCGCCCGCATGCGGCTTGAAGTGTCTCATTCACGTGGGTTTATTTTGACAGCATAGACGTAATTTTGTGCACAGTCTGCTGATCGTCTGCTGGACACGTCACGACTGAAGAAAAAATGGCGATGGAAGTTTGTGAACTGCGATGGCCTCGACGAGTTTTCGTCGTCTTTTCTGCCCTAATTCTCCTTGTCTGCATTGCATTGGCCTCGGATACCAAGACCAAAGGTATGTTTAGTAAACCTAGCTCTATATAATTGTCGTTTATTGTTTGTAAAATGACAAACATGTCGGTGAAATGTTGTGTCCGATTTTAATAAGTTCACAAAATTTTCTCACGTCTTGAAAAACTTGTACAACTTTTTGATTTTCAGTCGTGAAGCAGTCGTGAAAGAACCGTAATGTTGATTTTGAAGACATTATTCTTCATTTTATGGAAAATTAGATCCATTTCGAGATTTTCTAGCGGATAAAGCACGCTTAAGCTGGTAATTAATATCAGTAGGCCTACTTTAAAATCCTGAGTCCTTGAGCTACATAAAATAATATTGAGTCATCACAATTCGTAAATAGTGGATTCCCTTTTGTTGTCTGCCGCCCAGGCACCACAATCAATTGTTAAACTTCAATTGTAAAAAAGTTTCCATACATTATGTTGAACCAAGAATAACACTGTGTATATGTAGTTTTTTTAGACTGTTTATTGACCGAGTTCAAAGATAGGTTTAAGGCTTATTTGGTGGTGAAGTTTCGAGTCTTGTTTTCTCTGCTAACTCAACGCCGACGTGTACACTTCCGGGCCGTGACCGACCCCTTGCAGGGCTACAAGTTCACGGCGTGGCAGTGCAGTGCCACAGGGGCCAGTGGGGTTAATGTGGGCTACGTGCAAAAATTCAGGAGGGCGAGGTTTTCTTTACAAAACACCTGCAAAGTAATTAGTGTAATTATTGACAATAGTCTTTTCAATTATGACAAGTTTCTCAAAGTTTTGAAAATGAATGCAGTCAATGAACCCATTTCTTTTAATTTTTCAAATTAGCAGAATTTTGCAGAAACGAGGGCGAGATTTTGTTTATAAAACACCTGCAAAGTAATAAGTGTAATTATTGACAATTGTCTTTGCAATTAAAAACTTTCTCATAGTTTTGAAAGTGAATGCACCCATTTTGTTTTTTAATTTTCATCCTTCTTTTTACAAGATTGAAAAACTGAAACACCTGCTTTCTATTTGGACGTTAAATATAATTTTTCCACACAAAATATAATTTTTTCCCTATCTGCACTCGTTGTTAAATTAAATGTTTTGATCATAGTGTAGTTAGTGCCACTTATTCATATTTAAGAAAATAAAAATAACTTTTGTAAAGTATAACCTCACCTAAATACATTGGTGGTGGTGCCCTCTTAAAATTCCTTCTACTTTTTTCTAGCAAGGTTAAAGTTGTGGGAAGACGTCAAGGCTTAGATTTGTATGGATTAGTATGGGGTGAAACAGTTACGAAGATTAGACACCTATAACTGCTTGAGTTGATGGCTAGCTAAACTTCAGAATCACCAGTTTTTCTTTTGATGATTTTGCATTCCATTTTCTGAATTTTTGATTATTTTTTTTTATGGCAGAGCATTCCATTTTTACTGATAGAGAATATTTCCTTTTCTTTGCCGTTTTTTTTAAATACATGTACACAATACATTTATGTATTTGTAATTCTTGTCCATTTTTAGGTTTCATACATACTGAACGAATACAAAATGTGGTCCTGAACAATTTTGTACATGTAGTCGTGTACATGCTCTCATTGTAAATTACTGGATTGCCACCACCAACTGTTTTTTTTTGTGTCCCAAACAAATTTGACATTAAAATGTTTTTAATGTTTTTATTCTTTTATTAATTAGGCCTACTGAGTTCTCAAACTCATAAAATTAGGGTAAAATTGTAGCAAGTAACTCTATGCATCTGAATGCTTTGGTTTTACCAAAGTTTGGCAAAAGTAAAGGCAATTAAACTGTCACCTACTGATCTAGCATACACGCACAATACGTATACATCATTTGTACATAAAATCTGCATGTTGAATTTTGCTTTTTTGTTAAAATTAATAATTATTTAATCAAATTAATTATATCAATTTATTTATGTCAATCAACATATTTTGTCTTTTTTTTTTTAGAAGTGTTCCTTTTTTCACTTGGTTATAATATATGCACACCATCGGCCTGTTTTCCCTAACTGTTCATAATTTTTTTTAAATATCCATTGTTGTTTGTTTTTTCATGAATCTAAAGTTGAGAAAATAATTTAAATAAAGCTTTCAAATGAGCCATTGTTGATAACAGAGCAAGGTTTTACAAATATAATCTGGATAATCATTCAATCATCATCTGATAAATTCAGGAAAATTTCTCGCAGTGGATGAAGATTTTGTACAGTGCACTTCTTGGCTATATAAAACCATCAAAAATCGGGAATCATAAATATATTGTAATGATATACACATTTTGATTGAATGGATTTATTCTGGTAATTGATAAATTTACAAAAGTGCAGATAGTAAACATGTACGTGTGAGTACCGGTAGATTACAAATGGAACAAAAATGGTCTAGACTCTAGACAGACAAGACAGCCAGCTAAAAATAGACCTACGTCCTGAGCCTACTCCACGTAGACAGGAAGCTACAGAGTGTAAGCATTAACATATGAAGCAAGAATGCACATGTACATGTACATGTACATGTACATGTATGTGTATACCACGTACAGTACAATATGTACATGTTCTGTAGATACATGTATCATCAACATACATGTACATATACCGGTATGTAACATGTACTTAACATGTACCTTAAAACATGTACATTGTACTGCACATGTATATGTACAATTGTACATGCACTGTACAGTACATGTACTTAACATGTACTTAACATGTTTGTACTTAACATGTAGTACTTAACATGTACTTAACATGAACATGAACGTAACATATACATGTGTACTGGAGATGTAAGTTGGTTGCTTTGCTTTAAACAAGCTTGAATTGCTTGTCATTCGACATGTACCAAATTCAAACATGATTTGTTACCTACATGTATATCCCTTTTCTACATAATACCATGTGTAACATGTGTACATGTCATACCTTATATGTTGGCTAAATTGCATTTAACAAGAATAAGTTAACAATAAAATGAAAAATATAGTTAAAAAACAAAACAAACCAAAACAGGAATTTTCATTAAGTGTAATGCTTGTACAGGTGTATATTAAACAAAATTAATTTTAACATCCTAGAAATAAATTTTTGTGTGTTTGGTGTAATTTCCTTTTTGACAGATAAAACAAAACTGCTAGTCGTAACCGTGGCAACGAATGAGACTGACGGGTTCAACAGATATATTAGGTCGGCCAAAAAGTATGGATATGATATCAAGGTATGTATGGAAATCTATCTAAAAAGCCTCTGAGAAAGATCCTACTAGGATCGAATGTCAGGCCCTCCTGACGCATTTGATATATTTCAGGTCAATTTTTGTATTGATGAGCTGCAGTTTGAAGCAGTTTATTATGTGTTTGTATTGAAAAGAACATTGTGTTTTTATAAGATAAAGGAAAACAAATTTTTCAAAATTGTGTATTCTGTCCACAATTGGTGTCTGTCCATTAAATACGCACCTTCCGTTTTGCTGGTCATTTGCTAGGTTGTTGGGATGCACCAGGAATGGAAAGGCGGAGATATTGTCAATTACCCAGGAGGCGGGCACAAAATCAACCTCCTCATGGCAGCCATGGAGGAATACAAGGACCAAAAGGATCTTGTCGTCATGTTTACAGACAGGTGAGCCATTCCTTATTGACGATGATTCCAACTTGTTTGATCTCTTGGTAATGTCCACCGTTTGTTTCATTCACACCTCGTATTTATTTCAGTCTTATCTGATTTCGCAAACAATTTTAGCATTTCGGCTCTGGGTCATTCTTTATTGACGGACAAGCCCACTGGATGATTTTGTTGAAGTGACTGCTGCTTGATTTCTTCACACCGCTTATTTCAGTCTCATTTGATTCCACAAAAAGAAATAGTTTTTCAGCTTAGTTTCATGGCTCTGCTTACCGGAGATTTTGGTGCTCATGATCCTTAAATACTTCGCAAACAGGGCTAGCAACGATTTTCTACGCTAGCCAGGTATTAAAATCAGAAATCCGCTTAGTGACGGAAATTATTAAAGCGTACCTTGTGCACAAATTAAAATTCCCACCAAAACTATGAAACAGGATCTGGTAAGCATAGAATTTTCTGCTTTCTTAACATGCTTTTAAAAGTGTTGATGCTTACAGTTAGCAGACCCATGAAATAGGTCCTTAGTGGAATAACCCAGATGCTTGTGTCTTCAAAACTTGCCAAAATAATGTTTAAATTGCATACAAATTTCTTGTCTTACATTTGCTTCTCTTTAGCTACGATGTCATTTTAACGGCCGGACAAGACGAGGTGCTTCGTCGATTCAAGGCACTGGACAAGAATCTGGTCTTCTCTGCTGAGCCCTACGTCTGGCCCGACAAGTCTCTTGCCGTAAGTTAATATTGAGTTAATGAGTGGGATTCGAACCAGCAACCTCTGGAGTACCATACTGGCGTTCTACAAACTTCTATCCAGCCCTATGTTGGTGGTGTCCCTAATATTAATTGTCTTTTTTCGTTTTGCTGTAAGAAGCCATGAAACCACTACTTCTATACCCCAAGGATTATCAACATAGGGCTGGATAGCTCAGGTGGTAGAGCATCGGTACGGTGTTCCTGAGGATGCCAGTTCAGATCCCGCTCCAGTAAATTTTTCTTTGTTCACTTTTCAGTGACTTATGACTTAATCCAGTCAGTTTCCCTTGTGGTTAGTTGATGGAAATAATTATATGAGACATGTCATTTCCAAGATTTTTTTAATGATGTTTCCAGTTTCTTTACGTTAGTGAAAATGACAGCCCTGCAACTAATCTTTCTCGCTTTTTGGTTGAATTTCTTACAGTTTGAATATCCTGAGGTGGAGAACGGGTACCCTTACCTATGCTCAGGCATGTACATCGGCTACGCTTCGTACTTTTGGAAGGCTCTGAATTGGAGAGACATTGGGGACGAAGGTGACGACCAGCTGTTCTTCACTTATCTGTACCTCAATAAATCAAAACGGGTGAGTAGAAACTTTACAGAATCTTCTAATAGTGTTATCGTTCTTAGTTTGCTGCGTAAATGTTTCCATTGTTTATGATTACAGTGGAACGCCGTCATAACAAACGCTGCTATATCAAACATTTGGTAATGCTGAGCAACATCCTTAGCTCCCAGTTTTTCTGTAAAAAGCATACTGAATAACGAACAACTGTCATAATGGACAATGTCTGTGGACCCCACTGTGTGTTAGTTTTGTTTCACTGTATTGTTCGATGGGGTAATTCTAGAATATTCCTTGCAAACAGCTTTGCAGCTCGTGTATGTATGTTCTTGTCAAATAAATAACGGCAGTTTTTATTATGAATTTTTTTCCTCTTTGTAGAAAAATTGGCGGATTGGACTGGACAACAAAGCGACACTCTTCCAAAACTTGAACGGTGCTCAAGGTAGACCCAGTTCTTTGTCTTGACTACTTAATTAAATGAGCACACACACATTCCATCGTTAACTGATGAAATTTTCATCCAAATTGGAGAGGGTCGTCTGGGAACATTCCAGGAAAATGTTAGTTTGACATGGAATTACCCCAATGGAATTCTTGACCACATGAATGTGATGACAATGATTCTACAAGTTCTACATGGTGGAAGTAACTGAACAAAGTAAGATTTGCCGTAGTACCATGAACAAAAAAACCTCTTCTGTAAGTGTGTGGTTCTGAGAAGAAACGGTGGTTAACACTGGACGTTCCTAACAGTGTGATATGTTCGTCTTCAGGATGACATTGATATTATTCCCATTGACGTCATTTCATGTTTCTCTGTAGGTGATGCGGTGATACGCTTCAAAAACAACAGCAGTAGCGTGTTCAACATGAAATACGAGACCAACCCTATCGTCCTGCATGGGAACGGCAAATCAAAGGTGGGTACTTATTTTTCGAAAATGATGATTTTTTTTCCCCCTGTTCTCACGGCCCCTCTGTTCTCCTCTAGTCCATGTGTGTGCGTTTCGGCTTGTATGTTCACATACTACTATCGTGTAGACTCTGAGAATTATCCTGCTGGGATTGAAACGTCAGACCCTCTTTACTCCGAGCATTACTTATTTTAGGTCATTTTTTGGTAGATGAAAACTTTGCTGCAATTAATTACTCGTATTACTTATGAATATTTATCATCAGGACAAAATCTATTCTCAGTGGTCTCATTTATTTCAAAAGCTGTTCAGATTTTCTCTTTACCTTTGGTCAGAAACTATTTTTGTTTCTATTTTTTTTTTCAGACTATGCTGAATAACTATGGAAACTACTTGGCCCGTTATTGGACACCAGAAGAAGGCTGTCTGGCCTGTAAAGAGGACACGTTCAGCCTGGTTGATGTCTCGGTGAGTGGAAGGGAGTGTCATGGCTTGAGGTCACCCAGGCCAACTTGACCCATGAGTCCAGATTGAGATTGATGACCCCGAGACCAAGATCACAAAAGCCTTGTATTCATCTTCATCTTCTTCTGTGAACAAATAAAATTGCCATTTATGGCCTGCTTTTTTTCTGTGTACCACCTCATTTGAACAAGACTGAGTCTGAAATTGTAGCTGAAGACAAAACCGCCTTTTGCCTTGTTTTCACAGAAATTCTAGTTTCTCCTCAAAAAGGTGAAGTGAAGTACTTTCAGTGCAGTATTGTTGCTTTTGAGAAAGGTGCAGTGCCATGTTTCCAGACATCACTGTATTGTATTTCGCTGTGTTACTGGTATAATTGTTTTGTTTGTTTGTCTTTTTGTTTGTTTGTAAACAGGAGGATGACTTTCCGCAAGTTCTTGTAGCTCTCTTCATCGAAGTTCCAACACCATTCCTGGATGACTTCTTCGATCAAGTCGAAGGACTGGACTACCCTAAGAAGAAGATTGATCTCTACCTCCACAACGTCGTAAGAAATCAATCCAAATTTTCAAGAACTATTCGAAGATGATAAATTTATCCCTGAAATTTGCACAGAAAGTTCCCTGAACATACCACAGAGATGCTTCACAGGGCTTGATTTTGTTCCATTCAGGAAGGCTTTTTGTGAAAAAATATCCAGAGGATGTGTAGAGTTCACCTGGTCTTGATCAGAATTTATTAATTTATTGATTTTTTATTTTCTCGGCAGCCAAGACATCGCCTGGATCGGGTCGCCAAATTTATCAAGAAGGCCAAGGAGATGTACCACTCCGTCAAGTTCTTCTCCCCAACCAAGAACCTCACTGAAGCAGAAGGCAGGGACAGAGGCTTGTAAGTGCATTCCAACAGTCGTCCTTTCTCATTATTCGAAAATTTGAACAGAATCTGTTTTGTATGTCTGGGATGTTGCATTTGTACACAAATTTAATGTAATTGTGGAGGGTAGGTGTGGAAACCAAAGACCCTGTGGTTTTGGAAGATCTCCGGAGACGAAGCTCTCCGAGACGAGTAGAAGCAGTAGAAGCTATCACATGGTAGAGTTCCTGGAGCCTTTTCCAAACCTCGGCTCCAGCTCCCACTTCGGCTCTTGCTCTGGCTCTAAAGAGAAATGAGATAATTTTGTTTTGTTTTTGTTGTAGGCAACACTGCAATGACATCAAGTGCGATTACTACTTCAGCTGGGATGCTGACGTTCGGCTGACCGAGCCCAGAACTTTACAGATACTCATCGAACAGAACAGGTACCAACCTTCACCGACCACCTGGATCCTTTCCCTTACACACCTGACATTCTTCATATTGCTCTTGATTGAGAATTCCCCACAAATCGCCGCAATCGTAGCACTGTGGTTTTATTTGAGACTTGATGGCCCGACTTGATTCAAGTCCAAAGTATGACGTTTCGATCCTAGCAGGATCTTTCTCAAAGGCATGAACAGAACCTTAGAGAAAGATCCTGCTGGGATTGAAACGTCAGGCCCTTCTAACTCAAGCATTTATTTCAACACAGTGCTTAGATCTAAGGTTTAAAGGTTTAAGGATTTTATGGATTTTTAAGTTTGCTGTGAATTTCTTTGAACTCCCCCCTACTCGCAGATCAGTCATTGCGCCGATTGTTCGGAAAGACGGCAAGCTTTGGAGCAATTTCTGGGGCGATGTGAACCGAGAGGGCTTCTACGCCCGATCAGAGGACTACGTGGATATCATCAAGAACAACAAAATGTAAGTTGGCCAGTTTACCATGTTGGGGCACGATTTGGTGACAGCGTCAGTACTTCATCAGTAAACTCAGGGTCTAAGGGTCTAGTGTGTCTGCGCACATATCCACCCTGCTGGGTGTTCAAGGTGCAGCAAACTTGAAGACAAGAAGCATGGAAGTAATACAGATGATTAAATCAGTCATTGGAAACTTGTGGCATTAGACGTTTTGAGAAGTGATTAAAATTTTTTAGAATGCGAGCAAGATCTAAGGTGGAGAGGTAGTGAGTTATAGATGTAAGGAGCTGCCACAGAAAAGGACCTGTCACCCCAGGAGTGCCCAGATTTGTGTTCATTGAGAAGTAGCATGGATCGTAGATTTCTTTCGGGAGTTTAAGTTGAAGTAAATTTGGAAAAGTAGGTCGGAGCTCTGTCGTTGAGTGCTTTTTGGACAATGGAAGTATTTGGAGCTGGTTCTTCAACTTGATAGCGCAAGCGTATAACAACGTGCGCAACTGCGCATGCTCACAATTGCACGTGCATGCTCGGAGCTAGCAAAAAAGGGACTTCAGTCTGCTGCCGTCAACATCTCAAAAGTCTCCCACTAGTGCCAACTTGAAGCTTGTTCTTTGGTTCTTTGCAGCGGGTTGTGGAATGTGGCCTTCGTGTCCAGCATGTACCTGATTCACGGCAGGAAGATCCACGCTCCCCACATGCCCAGCTTTGAATTTGAGGACATGGACCCCGACATGGCTTTCTGCAAGGATCTCCGAGATAAGGTCAGAGGTCACAGACAGGATTTTTTGCAAATTGCCTCACTGTGGGTGTTTATGAAAGGAAGGCTCAGGCTCAGGCTCAGGCTTAGGCTCAGGCTGTGGCTCTGTCATCCATATGCTGAAAATATAGGTTGTGGTTTTTCATTGGAGCTGAAGCTCTGTTTTCCTTTTACAAACCAGAAAATATACCGCAGCCAAAAACCTCTATTTTGATACCCATTATTTTAGAATGGATTCACGAAATGGAGCCGGAGTGAGCTCTGAGCCTCTGTTTCGTAAATACTCTATGGTTCACTTCAGAAATTGAAACAATAGATATTATAACTGCACTCTCTGTATGCTGTAGGGCTAGTTTTCACAATACTGCTTAAAGTTAAAGGTTATTTCATACTTTGGACTTGTCAAAGATATGTAGCTTCTTGGGCAAAAATATCAAGAAGGATACAGTAACAGTCATCTGTAAAATTCCCAGTCCCATACGGTGCCAACTTTTTGAGAAAACAGTGAAAAACGCTCACAGTGAAAAATCTTTTATAACAATGGTGAGCAAGTAGTCTAGATCAGTACACTGATCTCAAATTTCTCTAATCCTTTGCTGTTTCCAACTTTTAGGGTGTATTCATGTATGCCGTAAACACCCACTACTTTGGTTACCTGATCGTTACCGAGTACTGCGAGACGGAACATCTCCACAATGACCTGTGGGAGATCGGCAGCAATCAGTTGGTAAGACAATCTCTTTCATATTTGAGTCAATGGAGTGGGATTCGAACCAGCAACCCCCTCCCAGCGTTTTTACCAACTGAGCTACCCAACCCTATGTTGGTGGTGTCCCTAATAGTCAGCCCAGGATGGCTCAGTTGGTAGAGTGCCTGTACGGTATTCAGGAGGTCGCCGGTTCGAATCCCGCTCCTGTCAATTTTTCTTTGTTCTCTTTTCAATGACCTTAAATTCAGTCAGTTTCCCTTGTGGCTATTTGCTGAAAATGTCTACATTTTGGTAAATAGCACCCTCTTTTGGTGCAGTCCCATGAAGCTGTCGGGATTTTGTCAGCAGTTATCAACAGGGGGTTGTCCTGTAAGCCTTGACACTCCCACCCCTTCCCCCACCCCCAACCCTAACCCCTCGATGGTGATGCACAAGGGACCAGACCGTCCTTACAGATGTCACCGACCGACCGGGAGAACGATATCGCCCCACTTCACTCCAGAAAGTCACGTAGTGCATGTACCCCTCTTAAGCCCGGGACTCGACCTTGGAGCTAATTATAAGAGACATGTGGCAGTCCCACACAAACATTATCAAGTGCTTTTCCTGTTCGACCCTCCTCGGCCTGCCTACCCAGTCTTAAAACCCTCAAGTGACTCGCGGAGCCCGTAATCAGCCCAATGCATTCCCCTTGCGCCAATTCGCCGCGTGTGTATGTGATTTACAAGTCCTACCTTCGCCCTCCCACCCCTAATGGGATGCAAGAGGTACATCTGCCTTCATCTAGTCCTTCCCTCCCACCACTAATCAATACAAGGGGTAACATGCTGGGTCACCTAACGGCCCTGCAACCATTGGGAATTGGTGCTGTCAAGAGGCGATCACTTCTCAAGCCGTCTTCGATTTTATTGATTTGCGACATGAATAATATTCTATTTTTTCATTTCGTTCGATTGGCGAGAGGTAGAAATGTTGTGCCCAAAAGCGGCAGCCAAAATTTCGGTCCTTGGAGGTTGGGTTTTAGATTTCGAAGGGATTCTCTCGTTAGGAACTCAAATGCCAGAGGATATTTTATAGGCAATACTGAGGCTAAGATCTGGGTGCCAAAGGCCAAGTCCTGTGTGACACAGCCTTCTTGAAATTCAGGCCATATACAGCGCTAAATAGTTTGATTCAGACTATGCCTCAAGTGGTTTTCACAATTTCTGCGGTCTCGTGTTCAAATCCAAATGAGTTCACTATGTGGATCGGGTTCACATTCCAAACTAGATCTTGCAGCTTTACCCCAAGATTATCATCTTTCGGTTTTTCTCCCCTTCTGAAACTGTAATATCCTTCCTTCTCAATGCCTCAGTGGAAATAAGTCAGAATGACTTTTCGTAGGCTATCCCGGATTAAAAAAAAAATATTGCAAGTAAATAATAAAAATGTAACGCCGTTCTCGTCAATCAGTCAAACTGTGTAATAATCTGGTGGGAATTGTGAGTAACAGCTTAGGCTGAACTTGTTGGTTTGATTTACGACTTGTTGTTGAAAGTGCTTTTGATAACATGACACATGTTTGGCAGGGCACGGCACGTGTCCATGACTAATCAAATAATGTCTCATCGTGTGACATGATCTTTTCCCCGGGAGCAGTTACCTCCCTTTGCCCCCTAGCTCATGATGAAATGTCCCCCCTATCAGCAAACATTCTCATCCCTTTCTCATTGTTCTCGACCTTGGAACATTCTCAGAAGCATGTTTAGATTTTGGGAAGATTAAGGAAAGACCGGCATGTCTGTGTCATTCAAGACGGTTGGGACATGATTTGAACTGTGTCCATGTTTCGTTTGCGGATTGGTGTCATTCTATTAAGCCGCCATGATCTTAAATGAATATTGTTGTACAAAATAGTGTATGGATCAATGTCATTCTTAATTGAAGAAGAACCGTGCATATACACTTCTTAAGTCATTGAGACTGAACAAAGGCACATTGACTGGAGCGGCATTCGAACCAATGACCACCAGAATACTGTACCAGCTGGGTAGCTCAGTTGGTAAGAGCTTCGGTACAGTTTTCCAGAAGTCACAGGTTCGAATCCAACCCTATGTTGGCAGTGTCCCTAATAGTCATACACTTTATAGAAGATAAAATATGATAGGCCTATGGGTTTGGCAGTGTAACAAGATTCTAACCAGCGACCACCAAAATATTGTACCAGCGCTCTACCAACTGAGCTATCCAGCCCTATGTTGGCGGTGTCCCTATAGAAGATAAGATAAGATATGGGTTTGGCAATGTAACAAGTTCACCTTGACTTATTCATATCCCAGCCTTATACACTGATCCTATAGTGCCTACTTCAGCAATTCTTGAGTCTCCCGTAACTTACCAGGGCTCGATTTCACGAAAGACTAAGACAGATCGCAACATGCGTATCAATCTTATTTGCTAAGCAATGCGTGATGTCACAATACTAGCTGCTATGGAAAAAGGAACAACTCATCTAAAAGATGAATCGCAAATCTTTGTGAAATTGACCACAGGTTTGTTTATTGTTGATGCTGTCAGTATTTCTGAACCATACGCAAACCAATGAGAATGGACCTATATGTCTGCTGCCCTCTAGACATCCTCCATTAAAAACCTATCTTCTTTTTCGTTATTCTGTTTGTGTTTACTGTAGGAGTGGCAGCGGAAGTACATCCATCCCGATTACTTTAAAGTCCTGGAGCCCGATTTTAAAGTCAAGCAGGTAAAGTATGCCAATTTGCTTTTGTCCTTGTCTGACCTCGAGGTCAGAGGTTGAAGTTCACAGCCCATGCTACAATAGCCAGGGCAGTTTCTTTTTGGACACTACCACAAAGCACCCTTCTTGTGTCAATTTCATATCCAGTGGTTTTTAAACAGAAAAGTATCGAGTCTTGGGATGGACTTAACTGATGTCAGATTGCCCCGCCCTCCTCCCTCCCCTTCCCCCGCCCAATTTGTGTTCACCATTTCTTTTAAAAGCGCTTTTGTCCTATTTATATTGGAATGTATTCGGAGCTCTTATCATGTGCTGTTTATATATAAACCCCACTGGGGACACAGATTAACCAAATAAACCACGAACCTTTTTTTGGAAAAGTTCGTGGTTTCTCCAATTGCGACGAAAATTGTTGAGTGGAAGCTCGCAGGGAAGGAAACCTTCTTAAAGTTGAATTATCTGCCGTATGCACGAAGTTTTATTCTTTTTATAAAAAGAAAGTAAGTTTGAGCTTGGATCGGTTTTTAGAAATGAAAGTCAAAACCGGCCCCGAAATTAAAATAAGCGATCACTCGTCACTTTCTGTGAATAGATGAGGATTTATTTTGTTCTGGGCACAGAAACCAGAAGTATGCATCAGATGTGTCTTGACTTGGTGCCAGTTTCTTGGGTGGAGGGGGTTGGAGAGAGATTTAGCTTCTAAAGAGAGCTCTCAAATCTGGGTGATATTTTTGAAGCGGACCTCCTCACCCCTCCCTTAGTTTCATAAGCAGATGGTGTCATGGCTCAGTCGGTGAATCCGGAGCTCTTACAGATTTGCTTAAAAAAGCTCTCACCTTTGAAGGCTGTCAACAATGAGACACAAAATTGGTTTCTTAAAGACTAGGGAGTCAGACTAACACCACAACCTTGGTTTCTGAGATCCCAAAGACTTTGTTCGGCAGTTGTTTACTGGTGGAGTGAGTCAGGTCAAATTGAAATCAAAGAGAATGGAATCCTATGATTTTGCTGGGGAGATAGAATTATGCAAGTTAGGCGTGGTGGTCTAGTGGTATGACACCTGCACTAGTAAGCAAGAGGTCGTGGGTTCGAATCCCACCTGAGCAAGCACAAGATTTTGTCTTGTGCACTCAACACGCACTGAGTATGCAGTGCTCATCTACGTCAATGAAGGGCAAGACTAATTTGCAGAATAGGTTCTGTTAACCCAAGTCTTCAGAACATTTTTGTTTGGAACTTTCCAGAATCTGCCAAACCCCAGACTGTCCTGTATCCCTATAACACATTCTTTGGACAAGAGCGAGGCTTTTTTATAAAGCTTTAGCCTCACAAAGCAGAGTCCTATATCCTGCAGTACTAGATGTTGAGTTTGGAAGACCTGGGAAATAGGAAGATGATCTATTCCAGATAGGAGAACATCGATGAGCAACATTTTTCCCCATGAAATATGCATACTCAGGCCTCTGGTTGTGGTTTTTAATAGAAGTTTAGGCTTGTCTTCTAGTTCCAAAATAGAGTATCTACTTGAGAACTCTTGTCAGTCAGAAGCCTCGAGTTTGACAACTAATTTAAAAAAATAAATATAAAAAAATGGATCTTGAGCCAAAACTGAGGATTAAAAAAAGTCACGTTTAGATAGAGACCCATTTGTTGATAAGCAGGAAGTGTGTGGTGAAGGTATATGAGAAATGAATTGTGGAAAAAGTTTCCAGAATACAGGCCGGTTATCTGCCAAAGTGTGAACGCCTGAAGTTTCATGAATGGTTGCCCTAATGTTGAAGAAACCTTAAAGTAAATGCAGCTATAGATGTTTCTTTCTTCCTTGTGACTTCTCTCTGTTTGTTCTCATGCAGGTTTGTCCCGATGTCTTCACGTTCCCCATCTACTCCAAGCTGTTCCTCAAGCAGCTGATCGAGGAAATGGAGCACTTTGGTCAGTGGTCTAGCGGGAAGAACGAAGTAAGTCAGACAACAAAGCAGCTCAAACAACCCCCAGTGACCCTCCCTAGATCAGCAGATAAAAACCATGCCCTAGTATCATGTTACTGGAAGGATACAGGATTGTACTTACTATCAATCGTAGGACTTGTGATGCGCCCTAGGCCCCGTAGTTCGATAGCCTGAAGAAATCTTTTATGGAAAGATCATGAGAAGAAGATACAGTTTTAGAGGTGGGAGGAAAACCCCAGAGTAATATTCTGGGTAAAACCCACAGAATCAGGTAGGGACTGAAATCCAAATCCACTTGCGAACCGAGCCGGACTTGAAACCGGTCCACAGAGGTGAAAGGCGAGGAAAGAACGGCTTCGCCAACCTGACTCCTTCATATCACAACCTCCATCCAGTGGCCAATTTCATAAAACTGTTAAGCACAAAAATGTGCTTAGCACAAAAATGTCTCGCCCAATAAAACAAACCACCGTTGAAAATTCCATTTCATATTCATGGTCAGTGAACAACAGCCAAAGAACAATCACAAGTGATACACAACACGTGGAAAGCTGGTTGTTAACCCTGTTTTTATTAAGACAGAAACGTCATGTTTAGCAAATTTCCGTGCTAAGCAGCTCTATGAAATTGGCCCCTGTTGTTAGTCCAGCAGACCCTCATCGATTCCTTCCCTGTCTTTGTCTCTGTCTCGAAGGACACGAGATTAGCCGGCGGTTATGAGAACGTGCCGACGAGGGACATCCACATGAGGCAGATCGATTACGAGAGGCACTTCCTGTACTTCCTGCGAGAGTACATCAAGCCGGTCTGTGAGAAGCTCTTCCCTGGATACGACTCTAGGGTAAGTAGACTCTCAGAGTTGGTGATAAGTTCAGTATACTGGATAAATTATGAAATAGTTCCAATTCCAGTTTCACTAATAACTTTGTAACATACAAAGGAATGGAAACAAAACACAGATGACATTCACTGCGTTCAGACTACATGTGTATGTCCCGATTATCGGGGAAGTTATCGGGTATTAAAGTAGTCCCGATAATCAGGACATTCGTATGCCGAGATCTGTCCAATAAATTTGTGTGTCTGTTTATTTGTGGGGTGCTGTACTATGTGGCTAGTGGTTTAGCATGTCGTACTCAAGATATTGTGGTCAATCTACAGATTGTGGGTTCAAATCCATCCATGGGCTAGTGGTGCTTGTGTCCTTGGGCAAGACACTTTTGTCACATATTGCTCCTCTTCACCCAGGTGTAAATGGGTACCTGAGAGGGTAGAGATGGCTTTGTGTATTTGATTAGCCTTTGTGCGCTTTGCAGGTAGCCGGGGGCTTTATACTCCACAGGGAGTTGAGATTGTTGCAGGAATGTAAATGGGGCCTGATGGCCAGGGATGATAATGGTAAAGCGCCATAATCTAGATAGAATGGCGCTATATAAAAACCTACAGTTAAAGGATGCCAGTTTTATTCACTCATAATTTTAATGTGACATGGGATCCTGAAATGGTTTCGAAACAAATCACCTTTTATACGAACAACTGTTAGTGAGTAGGCTCACATTCCGATTGTAGTCTTTTCCTGACTCTGAAGGATTGTAGTATTAAATTGATCAGTTTATCCTGATGACAACCAGGGGTCGATTTCACTAACGCTTTGCGATCATCATAAAGCCCAAATCCATCGCTAAACGGAAAATTGCTACGCAAAGTAGCGATCGATTTTCTGTTTAGCGATGGATTTGGGCTTTACGATGATCGCAATGCGAATAGTGAAATTGGCCCCAGGCCCTACTCCTCAGATTAACTCCTGTACTCCTTTGAAGAGCCCTCTCTATACCCATAAATTGCCGTCTGTAATCCTAAGAAGATTTCACATCTCTTATTTAGCTCATCTAAAATCTACCGCCCAAATATTCTTTTAAAAAAATGTGAACCGTACATATTTAAAGACCAAAAGTTCAAGTAGCCTTCATTTTATTTTTAGTGGAGAGCGAAGGCTAGTGACGTTTAAGGTTTGCTTGCTCAGCGACTCATGACCTAATGCCGAATTCCAACGGGTCCCCTCTCAATCATCGGTAAATCCCCAAAGGTTGAGCTGGTTTTAACTACATGGGGCGCCGATCTCACTTTGTTTGCTTCTTGCCAGTCCGACAGGTGACTCTTATAAAAAAGTTATCCAGGTTATGCCGTAAATTTGTCCAGCCCAGTTTTTGGCATTAAGCAGGGCGGTGGGGTGAAAGAGGCTTCCTGTCAGCCGGTCCAGTACTTGAGCCGCGGTCGGGCCGTCCTGCAACCAATATTCAGGCCGTGTGGTTGAAACCTGACACCGTGGGTGGTGGATTAGGGACCCAATTGAGTCCTTCTCCTGTTGTGTAGATTATGCTTGGTTGTGTTATTTGGAGGCCCAGGACAGCAATGCAGCAGATTTTTGAGTGGATGCTTGGAACCCGTCAAACCTTACATCTGTTGGTTTCTTCCAGGAAGTCATCCGACCTCAATGTGATGACGTTGTCTCAACTCGGTAGACTCTAAAATCTACTTATATATTCAGTAAGGGCCTGCCCTTTCCCAAGTTCCTTTCCTGCAACTGATTACCCATGAGGAACAGTGCATTGGGTGACTGAGGTGGGATTTGAACCTGTGACCTCCTTATAGGAGACATTACAGCCTTAAATGGTCCGGTGCTTAGAAGCTATGAGATAAACTGTACGAGTTCAATTTGATTCATGTGTAGCACCCTGACTCGATTCTATTGCATCATCTCAGTTTCCCTAGATAAGTCTTGTGGGTTAGCTAAATTTAGCTCATATAAGCTCTTGATACTCTGATGACAAAACACCAGGCAAATTTGTGTTTCCCGTTATTGCAAGCACGGGTTACCAGCAAAAACTTAGATTCAGTGTGTGATTGTGACTTGTAGTCTGTTAATTTGGCAGCCGGGATGGTTTAGTGATAGTTTCCTTGTGTTCCACCTCTGGGGCTGTGGTTCGAATCCTGCTGACGGCACTGTGTGGCTTGGCATGTCTGCCCCTACCTGTCGTTTTTGTTTAACGTGAACATTGAAAAATTGAATCAGGATTTGAATCAGCGACCTCCATACCGGCACTCTTACCAACTGAGCTATCCAGCCCTATGTTGGTGGTATCCCTGATTGTTTTTTTATCAGATACGTCATCAGTGGTTTTCCTTCCTGTTTCGTAAAAAGCGGTGCCTCTTTCATCTTCAATTTCTCTGCGGGGGTTGACGGATCTTGTCGCAATTGAGTTTACTTTTCTAAGAATCCTTGGCTAACCACTGGAATAAATGAAATAAATTTTGTGTGAAAAACAAGCACGAACATTTTGTCACGAACATGCATTCCCTGCCAAGCAGATGTTTAAAATTGGCCAACTACATGTATTCAAAATTCGTTGAACTCCCCAACTCTCAGAAGAGTCACGTATCACCCCTACCCCTACGTCCCTGGTGACCGTTTGTCACGAAACGTGATGGTTACACGAGTATATCCTTGTCTCTTGATGGGCAACTTCCCTTCCAAACCCTGTCCTCCTGAAGGGGCAGCTGACTGCCAAACGTGGGAGGGTGTAACTCAAGCTGGCTCTGCTTCCTTCCTCGTCTCCGCTAAGCTCTGGTCAGAAACCAAAAAAAGATCAGATCGGCCGTGAGTGATTCTCAGAAGCTAAGCCGAGGCCATTAAGATGTAGCAAAGCGGAGTGTTAATTAGCCTTGATCTTTGGATTTAATCTAGTTGGCAAGAGGGTCTTGGCACACTGGACAGAGGGAGGAGACTTTGTGCCGATTAATGCCGCAATTAGCAGTTGGAACTCTAAAACCAAAAAAGTGCAGTCACACATATTCAAAGTCCTTTTTATCCTAATTGGTGAAACAAGTTTAATTGTTTGGCTGTTAAATAAAAACCACATTTTTGGCAGAACGCCTAGATTAAAGACTAAAGAGACCCTGATGTTTCAATCTAGATCCTATCTTTTAGCTCTATGCTGTGCATCTATTTCTGGTCATTATTCTCATTGCTGAGCAATTTACACACATTTTATTACTTGTGTTGATTCAGCAGAATGGCACACATTGTAAATTTTGAATGTAATATTGTAATTTCATACTTTGGTAGCATACCAGAAATCCTCACATATTTATCTACACGTTTAACTTACAGGGTATGGAGATGGTGATGGTAGAAACATATCGTTAATTTTTTCTGCCTGAAATGCTGTATTTTTCCTAGAAAAGAGTAAAACCAATGACCAAAAAACAGTTTTGATCTCAAGGAGAACTCTTGTGAATAGATTTGAAAATAACATGTGTGTCTTTTTCAGTGAAAACTCAAAGTTGGACAAGAGATAGTTTTGAACCAGTTCACAAGCTTTCAAATGATTATAATTTCTGATTAATTTCTATAAAACTGGTTCACAAGCTTTCAAATGATTATAATTTCTGATTAATTTCTATTCTAAGTCCATTAATCCTTCATAGTGAGGAAAAATTAGAAGTTTACTCCTGCAATTTCTGTCCAGGGATTGATGAAACAGTTCAGATGGGTGTTCTTTGTTCTACATACACTCATTCACTCAGGGGTAAGATAGGTAGGACACATGTACATGAAGGTAGGACACATGTACATGTAGGTAAAGAACCTGCAGCTCTCTGTTTCACATCCAGCACAAGAAATCCAATAAATTGCTTTTTCTTTCGGCAGTCGCAATATGATACCAAGAAGTTAGTCGCTACTGGTTATTAGGAAGTGAGGAGCTCGAATGAAGCTTGAAACCGGTGTTGTGTCTTGGGTGGTGTTGCCTCGTCCATGACAAGGAGGGTAAACCACGATGACTAGTTGTGTCTTCCCGACCGCCAAACATACACACAGGACCACCGCAGGACAAGGAAGCGAAGCACCTAATCCCCAAGTCGTGCTCGCTACAAACTATCTGACTCACCCATGATACACATTTCTGCGCCCCCTAACCCCCTCCCCCCTCCCCCCTCCCCCCTCCCCCTCCCACTGTGTCGTTGTAGGAAGTGTCGCTGGATACTCATAATCCATATTGCGAAAGGTGCAGGGAAATTGAATTTACATGGCATTAAGTTGGATGTATCAGGTGGAGTTTATTCTGGTCCTCTGACATCTCGTTGACACGCACGCAGAAGGGAAGCGGTGTTTGTTTGTCCTTTAATTGCCGGCTTCCGCATCGACTGCAACGCCAGAGTTAGACCCCATTAAAGATTAGGAATCATAATCAGAACTGGTCTTCTGTGCGGTCCGCCCTCATTACACATACCTGTGATTGGGAGTCTAACTCTTAAGAGGGTTTTGATTTTTTAGCAGATTAGATTGAAATAAAAAATCTATGAATTGCTTGGAGTTAGGAGGGCTTGACGTATCGAACCTAGCAGGATCTTTATCGAAGGCTAAATGACAAGAGGACAGGAACATGCAAGTTAAGATACACATAAATGGATAAGAGAATAAGAACAAAAAGTGGGGTGGTTTTTTTTTTTAGATGCCTATCTGTAATTTTACTGGTTTTGCAGAAGCCCCTGAAATGTTTGAGAAGAGAGAGGGGTTTTGAGAGTCAGAGGGTCTCAAAGTTTGGAAAAAAATGTCCGATCGCATCCACTTGTTCGCAAAATGATCAGCGGTTTCATCCCTAAATGTTAAGCTGTTGGCACTGCTCCCATCTTGCTGTAACTTTGTTGCGATTGAAATGCCGATAAATTTGGTTCAGTATGAAGAAAAACAGATGCAAGGTCAGGCATCTGGGACATAACCCGACCTCCTTTTTCAATCTCTCTTGAAGTTTAGCTTTCTTGCTTTTGAGTTTTTACCTTTCTTGCAGCGTAGTATTAACGTGATTGTTTGCTGCAGCATGTTACCCTCTGAAAGAAAGTGATAGATCTTTTTGTTTTAATTGTCCTTTTTCAGGAAGAAGTTCTAATCATCAAATAACCACAAGGGAAACTGACTGAATCTAAAGTCAGTTCAGTTAGTTTCCCTGTGGTTATTTGATGATTATATTAATTAAAAAGCTGTATCCTCTTTGAGTGATCCCCTATACATACCGTTCCCAGGTTGCAGCATTGATGCGCGTATCAGTGAAATGATCCATGGGGTATGGCGGTGTGTGCGTGGTTTCATGGCGTCTGACTGCCAAACGAACAAAGATAATTGACTATTGGGATCACCACCAACGTAGGGCTGGATGGCTCAGTTGGTAGAGCGCCTGTACGGTATTCATGAGGTCGCCGGTTCGAATCCCGCTCCAGTCAATTTTTCTTTAATCACTTTTCAAGGAAGAAGACAAAGAAGTTCTTTGTCTTCCTCTTGTTCTCTTGTGACTGTTGCTATATTGTTGTTTCTTGTTCTTTTTGTAGGCCCATGCCATTATGAACTTTGTGGTGCGCTACAGACCGGACGAACAGCCTTCCCTGCGTCCTCACCATGACTCCTCTACGTACACCATCAACATCGCTCTCAACACCCACGGCGTGGATTACGAGGTAAGTTGGCCAGCGAGGGCGCTGTTTATTGGCAGTATTAAGATTATCGCAAGGATTTCACTAAATGAAGACAATGAACTGGGGCCAATTTCACTAGATATAGAAGAACAGGGCGCTTCAAGCTTGAAGCCAAACCCTACCCGTCGGAATCCGATCCCTTGCAAGCTGTCGTCGAATTACTCATAGGACTTCTGGGATTATTATGACCCCAGGGTTGATGAAGTGTTTCTTTGTTGAGCCGAATTATTCCACCCGGCTTTCACTCATGTTGCATGCGTGCTTCTTTTTCGAGACGACTGATAAACTATTCGTTTCTGCCCATCGGGAGACCTTGTCAAGTTTATTGCTTCTGGCCGACAGTCAGAGTTCTTTTTGATATAATTAGAGTATAATTGTTTTTTGCGTGCAGCACGTAACATTTTTCGATTTGTGGTTCGGAGCGTATCTCTATTGACAAGGTCATTTTCTGGAGAATGACGAACATGAAACAGCTGAGGAGTCATAATGTTACTATAAATGTTGTGGGGAAGAAAACGGTTACCAGCCAAGATATTGTGCACTTTGTATTTGTTTTGACTGGTACTCGGCTGGTTATTTTTACGTGGCAATCCAGGGTAGGCGTATGCGGCTTTAGTTCTGGAATTGACTTCTGATAGTTGACAGGTCTCTCTTGCGTAGCTTGCTGGGAGGTTTAGGCCTACTGGTGTTCCCGACCAGAAATTTCCTTATGTTCTGAAAGAAATGTGGAGAACGGGATGTGTTTAAAGACCATTGGCCGTTTGGAAAGAATTCTGAGTACTTTGCAGACTTGAGTTGAAGCCTGGCTAGCTAGTGGGGTAGTGCTTGTATAGTCAGTGATGTCCTCCGAAAAACCGCCCCAAACCAGCCTTCAGGGGGACCCCCTGTCTCTTCATAGCAGCCACCTTTTACAACTAAATCTCCACGCTCGAGGAGGCGTGAGGTTTCCTGATCACCGCCAAGCCCCATTCCAATATCCTAACACCTAAATAGACGGAATTGATAAGGCTTCGGACATCGGTTGTCCATCTGACGCGCTGCGTTTTTTCGTTTACCTCGGCACGCAACGTCGGTAATTCCACTGGTGTGAGTTGGGGCGATAGTGCCTTCACCCCTCCCCTCTGGGCTCTCCTTCCCCCTCCCTTTTCTCCGCCCCTTTCCTCTCTTCTTCATTTCCATATGGTGATGGCTTCCTTGAGGTGTGTTGAATTTATATATTTAGGGTGCAAATGTCGGCTTGGCTTGGTGCAAAATACGTCCCAGGTGATCATACTGTTAGGCCAGCCCTTGCCAAGTTTGGCCAGCTCTTGCCAAATTGGAGTAAACAATCTAGCCTGCTCGGATCTCGAATCAAAATCACATTTCTTGCTAGTGGTTAAATAATGTTCGTCAATAGAGGGCGCACTCCAGTCTCCAGTGTTACCTGGGGCCTTTCTCAACGCTCGGCTCCGGCTCCTGCTTTGTCTCTGTTTTCATATGCTGAAAATATACGTTGTGGTTTGCCATTGAAGCTGAAGCTCTGTTGTCCTTTTCAAACCAGAGAATCTACTTCCTAACTGCTACCAAAAGCTTCTATTTTGATACCTGTAATTTTGAAATGGATTCTCGAAATGGCGGAGCCAGAGCCGAGCTTTGAGAAAGGCCCCTGGCCGTAACCATTAATATCCTAATGCGATGTTACTTTATAAAAAAAGAAATAGAAATCGGCCAACTCATTGGTACTCGTGTAATTTACACCACTTTACTCAAAATAAACCATATTTTATTTCATTAGGCCCTCCGTCTGATGCATAATTTACTTTCCCGTTTTGAGATAATTTGTGCAAATAATTTTTCCCTCCCGGTTTCTCTGCATCTGTGAAAATCAAATCATGTTGCACATGTTTCCAGGCTTTTATCTCTAGAGCACATGGTGTACTCATTACATGCACCACCCAAACCGATTAACCTCTACAAGCCACCTGTCCGGGGGGGCCTAGGCTAAAGGGTAGAAGTGGTTGCTTTTTGGGGGTGAGGACTTCGGAAAATTGTTTGCAAATGTTCGGAAGGTCACTTTAAGAAACGGTTTGAAATAATGCTGATGCATGTTCTGCATCGCTGCGAAAATAGTTAAATAAGTTACTTAAATCACAAGATCTGTTGGAATGAGATAAAAAAAAGATATTTTGAGTGTATTTCGGTTTGTTGCGCCAAATTTGGACATGGTCTGTGGTGACGTCCATATGATATATATCCATAAACTTCAATGTCATACATGTATACTACGGCCTGGAGTTACATGTAGACCTTTGAGAAAGATCCTGCTAGGATAAAAACATCAGGCCCTCTTAACTCCAAGCATTTCAGGTCATAATGTTGTTTGAAATGCGTTTTGCGACAGTTAATTACTTGTATCTTTTATTCAGTACGCCAGTGTACATGTACTTCAAGTTTGAATGGAATCTGTCAGTAACCTTAGATAGGAACATACATGTACATTAATGCTACATTTGTAAGTAGGATTCGAACAAACTGAGATAAATGACTATTAGGGACACATCAACATAGAGCTGGATACCTCAATTGGTAGAGCACTGGTACGGTAGTCTGGGGGTTTGCTGGTTCGAATCCCACTCCAGTCAATATTTCTTTGGTAACTTTTCAATGACCTAAAGTAGGATTCAATAGAGAAGGTGATAGACTGACATCGCATCGGAGTTTTTTTTTTCCTTTTACCGAAATTCTGGACAAGGAGAAGAGAGCTGTGAATGTAGACTCATTAAATTTGAAGGATAGACGTGGAAGACGACTCGACGTTGAGTGTTGCAACGAGGACACCTGTCAGTACAGGTAGCTGAGCATGATGGAGGACTCACTTCCAGGTCATCGCCGTTGCGATCATCGTTAATATCTCCATTCAGCATCTGTACGATATTCCTCCACCTGTCGTCCAGAGCAGCATAGATAAGAATCAACTCGTTTTTTTCCCCGCAGTGGAAAACCCCCCTCCCCCACCTGGGAAATCAAAAATGAAAACGGTTTATCTCAATCTCAGGACCTTGCTGCCCCCAGGGGTGGGGACTCGGGAGGGATATCTTTGGCATCGTAACACAATGACAACATGGCTAGTTCCTGAACATGCAGAGTGCCTATCTTTAGTTGCAACAGGAGATTACCTATTTACCGTGTCAAGAATAAATTTAGGGGGGTTTGAAGAGGGGAGGGGGAAGGTGGTTGGGGGGGGGGGCAAGGTGGAAGGGGGTCATATCCTGAATAAAGAAGCAGCACTTGTACCTACATGATGCGTGATTTTGGATGTACAGTCAATTGAGAGACACCTGTTTGACTACCTTCTCACCAATTGTCACCTGTCGTTGAACCTGTGCTAAATTGTTTCAATATCATGCAGGTATAACTTTGAATGCTACTCCTAGCCAGACCCCTTATGATCATACACCTGCATTTCATAGATTTACTTCAAGGTTTGAGCAAGACTGATTGCGCCAGTGTCGGTAAAGTTGTACTGACTGTTGTATATTCATGAAACGGGGCTTATGGCAGCCGCAACCGAGAGAGTCCCAAGACAACACGAGGCTCCTCCAGATGGCACTCTCCTCCACCAGCGACGCTAGCTCTTTGAAATTAGCTGCCCCAAGTCCCTCTTCAGAGTATCTTACATAGCTGGCTCTTGGTGACCTGTCCGACATAAAATACACCTAAGTTACTTTCTGCCCATAATACAGCTTATAATATCATAATCAGCTTATAATATAAAAATATCAATTCCTCTTGTTTGAGTGGCTTTCAGCCTTGTTAATGTGAGGAAGCATGCTTACTTAAAACAAAATACTTAATTACCGGTGTGCACACTTGTTCCATGCACACTCTTTTGGAGAATGCCGTATTAAATGCTTATTTACCGTAGTTGTCCTTGACCAATCCAGCTAATTATTAAGAGGACTAAAATCTCCTGAATTGTCTCAGGTTTCAACGGAAAGAAGTTGATAGCACCCTGAGTGTTGCATACCGTTGGGAAGCTCTTTTTCAGCTTGTTTCAGAGGAGGGAGTATCTAATATTGTCGCCGTGTTACGATTCCCTGTTAATTTTGTGCTGTGTGTCCGGGTCACCTGCGGTCAGTTCATTTACATAACTATGTATCTTTAGAGGTCACTGTAAGGTTACTGGTTAAGCTGCTGCTTGTCAATTTAATCAGCGTCTCCTCCCCAGGCCTTCTGTTCTTGTCTATTTTTACCTCATCTCTGACCCTTGCGTAACCCTCCCAACCAGTCATCCCCAGCAACTGTTGCACCGACGTGACTGCTCTATTGCAGGGTAGTTTTATTTTTTTTAATATTCTTCCGTTGCCTGGCTGAGCAAAACAAGAGACTGCCGGGACTTTCGGGCAGGTGTGTGGCAACGCCTCGCTTCTTCATGGTTAATCATGGGCCTCCTAAGCTGAGGCTCGACAGGCCTCCGCGAAGATGAATCTGACTGAAGATGTTTCGGGACAGGTTTTATCAAAGACATTAGTTCCTGGTTTGCTCACTCTCTGATATAATATCCTCGTAGGATTCTCTTGATCTCAGAAGAGGAGCCTTACGGCTCTGTATCTCTTCAAAGAGGCTCAGAGGTTGATCAGGCGTGAAGGTTTACTGGGATGCTTGGTCAACAAGCTAATGAGGACCAAACAGGTTTCGCTTCCACCTCACTGGGACTTAAAAGAAAATGTTTTCGGAAAGCATCTATGACAAGTTTATGACCCAAAATAGTTTCATCCTTAACGCCGACAGATTGGTTGCCTAATCTTATTTGAAATCCTCGAAACCTAGTGATGAAAAGCATTTATTTTGAAACTCTGATGACTGGGTTTTGAAGAGAACTTAATTTCCCCTTAATCGTTGCCTGTAGGGGAATGCAAAAACTTCCAACATTGGAAAAATTTTAATCCTTTGAGTATCTGGTGGAGAGAATTAGCTCAATGGAGCATTGAACTGGAATTGAATCTGATGAAAAAATCTGCTGTCTTTTAGATCGGAAATTCTGGGTGGAGCGAGGGAAGGGTAGGTTGTTAAACCAAGGAGAGGACACAAAACGTTGCATTAATTTGGTCGCCGTGGGAGGGTACATGTACTTTCATCAAACTTTTTCGAATGAAAAACCGTTCTTTTATAGAAATCAGCTGTTTTTTAGATCGGAAACTGTGGGTGGAACAAGGGAGGGGTGGGTTGTTTTACATGTACCCGCGAGAGGACACAAAACGTGGAATGGATTTGGTCACTGAAAAATTGAAATTGGAGACAGATGAAGGTGCGGAATAGATCAATAGATCGCATGTCCAGTGGCTATCGGTCTTCAATCAAGGGTCCGTCGGGTCCCGAGTCACTGACCGTGGAATAAATCACGGAGGAATCCAGCTCGGTAATATGAACCATCTGTGAAAAAAAGAAGAAATGAACAAGCTGGAGGATTGGCGTCCATCCGGGACTCAAATCCCAGACAAACTCGTCCTGGAAATCTTCAGACTCTCAGTTTGCAACAACAGGGACAAATGAGACTCCTCCTCCTCCAATTAAAAGGGGATGCTGTTTCGCCGGAGGGGTAAGCGTTCGAGGGAGGGTCGGGGGAACTGAGTGGGAGGGTTTTAGGACACAGTGACCCCTGGATGGTATTGATTGGCTGCCCAGTGACCAGTGACCACTGAGCAGTGACCAGTAACCAGAGGGTTTATCTCACACCTCCCGTGGAATGAAATCAATCAGTCCTGTCGTGATTGAAGCTGGCTGGTCACTCATTGAAGCTGGTCGGTCACTCAATCAGAATGAGTCGACATTTCTGGATTTGGGACGGCCGAAGTTGCTGATATCGCCCCCGAGTTCATAATTGGGTCTCAACTCCCGCTAGAGATTGTCTTCACATGAAGAAAAGTTCAGAAAGGTCGGCGAATTCAATAGTTGACAAGGGATTCCAATAAGCATACGTGTGGACTGATCCTCAAGTAGCCACGCTTTGACAGCGGTTAATTTTGATAAATAGAAGGGGCCCTCTCACCAATTTTCTTGGTAATTTGAAGGACCATGGCCTGTGATCCATTGATACTGTTATTATCCATTTTACAGTTTGCAATTTTTATAATGTGGTTTTTAAAGTGACTGATACCATTCTTAGTTTGCAAATGGCCTCAAATGTTCACACTTTATAGCGGGGAATTCATTGATTTTGTTCTAGTCCATTTGTACAGAACAAAGTTTTGCAAATGTTGTCGTCTTTTTTTTAGTTTTGGCGATAATTTAGCGGCACAAGTCTACATGTAGACGTTTTGTCTTTAAAATAGAATCAGACTATTTTGTTTGTGTGTTCGTGCCGTTGTTGAGCCGTGCCGTACAGCTGCCTGGCTCTATTGATACATCGGCCCAAATCTGTCCGACACAGAACTCCTGTGGCACCGCTGGCTTAGGTATGCTTAATGCTATGACTAAGAAGAAGGGCAGGATCAGAGGGCTATCTCGTTTCGATGTCGTGAGCCCCGCTCCGCGACCTCTGAGCATGTGTCACGATGCCAAGAGCTCTCTCTCTCATTAAAATAGATCATCAAATTTTGTTCACTCCCAAAAGAGAATCTTGTCGTATCCGGTGTGACCATGTCTACATGTCTACAGTACGTGGGACCTTTGACGAGTACTAACCCACAAAGACGGTCAGCGGTTTAGTTACACAATAATGTTACATCAGATTTCCATTCTTAAAAAAATTGTTGTGAAAGTTCTGTGACCTTGTTGTTCAGTTAGATCGATGTATTTACACAGTGCTGCTGTCTGGAATACACTGTACCAGGGGCCAATTTCATAGAGCTGCTTAGCACACAAAAAATGCTTAGCACAAAAAAGCTTGCCCAATAAAACAAACCACCATTGAAAATGCCATTTGATATTCACAGTCAACGACCAACAGCCAAAGAACAATTGCAAGTGATACACAAGGAAATTTGGTTGTTAATCCTGTTTTTACTATTAAGACAGAAATGTCATGCTTAGCGAATCTTTGTGCTTAGCAGCTCTATGAAATTGGCTCCAGGTTTAAGACTTGGCGAAAGTTTCATAGGTTGTGGGTTGAAGGTCATTGTGGTCTTTCCTAGTATCTGTGAGCAAGATACTTTGCACTAATCTACGTCTGAACAGAGACGTGAGCTCAGCTGCCATGGAAGGCAGAGTGTTTGACTTCCAAGTTACGTTGCCTCCTTGAACTACCCCTGACCTCAGGCATTCATAACCATCAATGGGTAACTCTATCATGGGTCTCGACTCTACCCGCAAGAGACTCTTGCCCTCCCCCTAAACCCCTCTCCTCTGCCTGCCTCCATAAATCACATCGGAAAATTGTTAAAGAAAACCCCCAAATGCTGACAGACTTTCGTCAAGGTTTCTTATTTAGAGACTACCCTGGATGCCTAGATCCTAGTCTCTTGATCTCCCCTCACAGACCCTGGCAATCTCTTCGATCTGAACGACTGACATTTTAAGATCAAACATCCCGTTTATATTGTTCTTGAACTTCTTGGTCCGGGCGAATAATGGGTACCGTAATAAAACACAGAGACGTCAAGCCCTGCCGGGAGAGGGGAGTTTTTTTGGTTCTATTCCCTCGATGTGATTTGCCGTAATAAAATTTCCTCCCAGCGGCAAAAAAGCCCGAGTGTTTCAGAAAGAAAAGCCGGTTATGAAGTTCAAGGGCTTTGGGTGATGTTAAACTGTGACACCAGTTCACCCACGGAGGTTGAATCATACATCAAGGCGTAAAGCTCTCATTCTCCTGAGGTTCTGTCAACAATCATTACGTCTGTTTCTGATTCTTGATGAGCTGTCAATTTTTGCCAGCCCTTTGGATTGTTTGTATTATATTTTATTTTTACGCTGCTTCCCTCTGACCTACTTCTTGAGGAAAGTGAAACCTCCAGTTTATAGGGGGCAGGGTTCCGTCTTTATAGGATTGAACAATCAACCAGCCCACCGCCCTCCCTCTCCTCGACTTTGAAACTCTAGCCAACAGGTGGATTTTTCATTGTACTGACGGATAAATGTTTGTGCGATATCTTGTGTGACAGCACCTAAAGTCCAAGCAAGTCTTTTTATTATTATCCAAACCAGCAATGATCGATTGCCATTCTTAATACTGCAGTATAGAGTTTATAGACCCTTCTTTTGTTTACAAACACTGACATGCTGGTCGACAATTTTCCTTCCTCCATGGTATGGGCGTCCATCTTGACCAAATTTTTTCCAAACTTTCCATAGCATACAAAATACATACCGTCATTGTTTATGTTGTTTCCATTACAATCAGCAATATCTTTCAATGTTTATGAATCGTTGTGTTTAAATTGTGGTTATTTTTTATGCCTGGCTTTGACGGCTCGCCATAGTTTCCGCCATGCTGGTTGGCAAAAACTTGGGCTGTGACGTTGCAAAAGAAAGGTCTACATGTATAAGAGTCGAATAAACCTGTTGACTTCAGCTTCACGTAGCTTTGTGGTCCAGTTTGCAAGACGTTAGCACTAGTAAGCATGTGGTAGCAGCTTAGAGTCAGACCAGAGTTTCTAAATTTGTATCCTCCTCCAGAAGATGGCATCAACAAAGACGTTACATGTTATCTTGATTAGAGGCCCCTTCCCCAAGGATGTGAGTAAGGAGTGAATTTAATCCACAAGACCACTCAATTGTCCTGGTCACTCATTCAAATACTGACCAGACGGCCACTCGGACAATCTAACGGCTGTTTTGTTTGGTCCGATACTGGCCAGGAGTGTCTTGGATCCGTCAGACAAGACGGAGTGTCGGGAAGGACCTATATTTGATCCGGAGTATTTCCACAAGCATGGTTAACCTCTACCGGTGGTTCTCTCTGCTCTTTTTCCGTCGTAGTTTTACTCAAAAGGCAGCTTTCTGATATAAACGGATGCTACGTGCCCTGTGGGTTGTTTGTTCAAACTATCCTTGACAAGAGGGAACTTGGGTCAAGCCTAGGTATTAAGCCAGCACGGGGTCAGGGTGTCTGTCGGACATCTAGCCTTTCTCTGTTTAGAAACCCTTTTTCCTCTGCAATTTACGTGTTAAATTTAGAGATTTAGATTGTTTTTCAATTTTAAGTTGGATTTGGATGCTTGTCTCCAATTTTTGCAAACCCTCAGTTGAAGCCTCTGTTTCTGTTTCCTCTGCAGTTTACATGCGAAGACCAAATTTAAAGATGTAGACAGTTGTTTTCCAATTTGAAGTTGGATTTGGATGCTCGTCTCCATTTTCTGCAAACCCTCGGTCAAGCTAGCCTTATTGACTTTAATCTTCAAGTACCGTATGATATATGAAGGTGCTTATTATATTTTCGTTATCTTTTGTCCGCCATTAAGCAGATGTCCTTAAGGAGGACAGGGTCATTCTGGTTAATCACACACCAGAGTTCATTCATCTAAGATGCTGCCATGACCTCCTCCAATTCTTGATGTCGTCATTTCAAACGTTTTTGGCCCACTAGTTCCTGTTGAGGTCCTTTTTTTAAGGGGATTTGTTAATTGCAGTGAATATATTTGGATTCCTTATCTGGTTTGAAAATGCGTTGGTTCAAATTGCATCAGGACAGTGACCTGGCATATTTTTGTCCTCCGTCCGTCTGTCCTCGTGACCAGTGGAACCTTGGTCCCATCACTGACAAACCCAGCTGTTCTGACCCAAGAATCCGCTGATGGACACTAAACACAACCTACTTGCAGAGGCTGGAGCCCCTCCAAGAACCACATGGTCCCCCCTCTCGTAACGAAACCAACAAAATTGATTCAGACATATCTAGACGATCTTCCTCCTCTTCGTTTTTCTATTATTTGTTTCGGGGAGTCTTTTTCTTGGCGGGCTCCCTTGGGATCTGGCTCTGCTATACTGGCTCTGATGTTTTGGACGAGCATTTCAAGGCTCGGACACGTTATTAGCGTCTTATCAACTTGTCATCCAGGAGGAATTGGGGGGATTTAGAGACACGGATTGAGACGTGAATGACCGATGAGTCATAAAATGATGATAAGACGGGATTTAGAATCAGGGTAGTAGCGATGTGGGTGGCTAGGAGGATGTGGGAGGGATTTAGTACTCTTTCTTTTTTAGACGTTGGATGTCCGATGAATCTGGCTTGTCAAGAAATAAGGTTTTGACCCAAAATGGTTAAGCCATGATGTTTTGTGAGTGAACTACTCGCAGGCAGGGGAAAGCATGGAAAATCTTGGGAAGTCATGAACATTAATTTGAATTCCCAAGGGGAGTACTTTTTATTATTGGTGATACTTCATGTTTTTTTCTTAGTGAAAATTTCCTTCTGCCTTGTCATCATGTTGTATCCATATAAAGCCCAGTTCGTCTTTCATGCAATCAACCGTAGTGATGTTTGTTTGTGTGTGTTCCAATGAGAACAACATTGTGTCCAATACCCATACAAATAGTTCATATTTTAAGAGAAGCCAGAGAATGCTCAATATGAGCATATCAATTTCAAGTTCATTGGTTTGGAGGGTGTTTAGAAATAGGTATTTAAAGTTTATGAATGACCTTGTGGGATTATCTCCCTAATGTGCCAAATTGGCAATTGGTCTCCTGATGATGACTAGAGCAGGCAAGTCAAAATGTTGAGACCCCCATAAGAAGTGTGAAAGTACGAACGATTCTTACATAGTGTTTCCGCAAACTGGTCCACAGAGGTAATTGTTATTAATATTTAATTCTTCTAACATCTCCTATTCCATTTTTTGTCTCCTACCATCCTCAGGGCGGGGGTGCTCGCTTCATCCGCTACAACTGCAGCAGTGTGGGGCTGGAGGCAGGTCACCTCCTCATGCATCCGGGCAGACTGACCCACTACCACGAGGGCCTCCCAACCACCAAGGGCACCCGCTACATTCTGGTGTCCTTCATCGACCCCTGAGCAGGTCACTTCCTCCAACCTTTCCTGTCCCCTTGATAAGGACATCCATGGTGCTACGCTTAAATCGCCTCCGGAGAAGATCCGTGGAGGTATTTTTATACATAAAAGTAATTTTTGTTTCTGGTTCGTTCATACTAGGTTATAATTTTTTTTTTTTTTTGGTTGGTTAATTATATTTTGTTCATAATTTTTGAAGCGTAAGTTACAATTTGTAGCGTAAAATGATAAAATATTTGTGAAGATTTGTGAGGTGGAGATGGTATGGAATCACCAACCCTGTTGAGAACCTATACATAAGAGCCAGTGTACATCCTTACAATCCTCTTAGAGGTTGATGCCTCAACCCAATCTGATATGATACGTCATGACATCTGTCATGCGACTTAATCACCGGGGGCCGATTTCATAAAACTTACGAGGCGTCGCAGAGTTAAGACGCATCCATTCTCTATGGACTCATCACATCTATGCGATGTGTCGCAGCTACGACGCGTCGCAAATCGAGTTGCGACGCGTCGCGGAGTTTATGAAATCGGCCCCAGCCCTCATCCTTTTAGAATCGTTTGCCTCCATCAGCAGCAGTCAGAATCAAATGGCGTCTTCCATCAAGGCTTCCTTGACATTTCTTCGATTCGGGCAGCCGGAAATATCAAACGTCTTCAATGTTTTCCTTCCTCTGTTCTTGTCGCCGGTATGTATTTGATTGAGCATACATCCCATAATATTTCGCTTCCATTTATACCCTCCTAACCTCAAATTTCAGTCCCTTAGCCCCCCCTGGCTGTATCCCCTTTGCAATATCCCTCAGCTTCCTAATAATTTATCTGTCCCAAAGACAAGTTTCATTGAGGTAGGTTTTGGAAGGATGAAAAAAAAAATTTGAAACCAGCAGAATGTCTGCAGAAAGCAGTACGAAGTTCTCAAGGTAAGAACCAAGGGGGGGGGGGGGGGGGCACTTGGTTTTTCAGCTTCCAGTAAGGTCAAGGTCTAGCCTGAGTTTTTTTGGCATGGAAGTGGATCGCAAACAGCATCACACGTGGGTATGGGCTTCCTGTCGAAGGCGAACGTGCCGTCACTTTGGAAGAAGATGAAAAAGGTTTTGCACCTCTTCACCAACCCACCCCTTGAACAACTGTCCCGAAGAAAGTGCGCCATCTAATTTTACACCTCTCCGTCCCCCCTACCATGATAACCAGGTATATCCTTCTTCTGATGAGGAAACCCCCCTGTACGTGGTGTCAACATCGCTGTAAGACGTGAAGGGGATGAGATTAACACTCTCTGCGGGTGCACCTAGCCAGCCGTCGTGATGTAACTTGTTGGTAATAGATAGTGATGGCTGTCACGACTGCTTGTCTGGGAGCTTCGGTGTATCGCTCCC
This sequence comes from Astropecten irregularis, assembly GCA_963971285.1. Taxonomy (NCBI): domain Eukaryota; kingdom Metazoa; phylum Echinodermata; class Asteroidea; order Paxillosida; family Astropectinidae; genus Astropecten; species Astropecten irregularis. Next base: position 1,642,464 of record OZ020264.1, on the reverse strand, counting down.
GTACCACGGCTCGTACTCCGTTTCCTCTCATTTGGGGTTTAATTGGAGGAGCCCTTTAGGGGGTCTCTCATGCACCCTCAGGTCCTAGGCTCTACCTACGTGTATCCAGGACTGCTGAGATGTGAAGGTTAACCCCCGAAGAAATTAAAACTGGTATAGAGAGAGGGCAAGAATTGGATAGACAGTCTTACAGCGGGGTTGGTGTTGGGTTATTGGCAATTCTGTCAAGTAGGGCTACATCTGTGATTCTTGTTCAGATGATAAATACACCGTTTCCTAATTACATGAATTAGGACTCCTAAATAGTAAAAAAAACATTTTTATTTTTTTTTTGAATTCATTTTCCCTTCCTCGTTTGTCTTGTCGCCCTCCTTCTTACCCCTGTCTTGTCCTCTTGTAGCGAGGTATTCACCTCTAGACCCCAAACATACTTTCAAGAAGCTATCAGTCTTGTTTCAATATGAGGGACTGGTTTCTCAACACCATAGGGATGGAGGTATTCATTGCTGCCTTGCTGTGGACTAGGTACCCCTTCCAGTCCTATTTATACTGTGAAGAGACCATCAGTCTTGTTTCAGAGTGAGGGACTGGTTTCTCAACACCACAGGGGTGAAGGCCTGACTTGCCTTGCTGTGGACTTGGCACCCCCTCCAGACCTTATTTATACCATGAAGAAACTGTCCGTTTTGTTTCAGTGTGAGAGACTGGTTTCTCCTCACTGCAGGTATGAGGATTGAGGACATCAATTGTTACCTTCCCCTGGACTTGGCATCCCTTCCAGTACCGTGAAGAGACCATCAATCTTATTTGAGTGTGAAGGGTTGCTCTCTGATCACTCGCTTGCCTACACCAGCCTTCAGCATGATGTGCAATCTTGTCCTCTCAAAAGTAGCAAAAATTTCCATCACTCTCAAGTACTTTGACTCCACGCAGAGGCTCCGTCCTTCCCTTATCTCCAAGGGCAGGATGACTTTAGTCCTCTTCGATTTAGAAGTACGCGTTGTCCTCCTGTTCTCAGTGTCAGCATCCCTTGTACTGGATCAGATCCTTAAGACTCTCCGGGACTTAAGAGGGATTTTCTGAGACTGTTGATGGAAGTCGTGCTATGTGCTCCAGGTCCGCATCTCGGACGACTGCACCTCTAGTTTCTGAGAAGTGTAATGAATCTCTAAGACTGCAAATAACCTGCATGAGGAATTGGTAATCCATGTCCTCACTGACAAGTGCTCTTAACGTCAGATGTAATGAGTTGTTTTCCTGTTGATGGCGTTTTTAAGCTTGAAAATTCCGAGAAAAAACAGAAGAACTTTTTTCGTGCATATGATGGGTCTCATCATCCAAGTAAAAATAATTAAGGGTTGTGTGGAAATAGGATGCTACAGGGGACCTTCAAGCAGTTCAAGTAACCTTGAACTTTGAGTCAGTCACTCCAGTTTGAAGCTCCAAACCTGGGTTTAGCGTGGACCCAATAGAGGCTGTGCCTTCAACCCCCCCTAAAGATATTACCTTACGGCATGTTGTGTTTAGAGAGCACTTTGAAAGATTTGCCTCCAAATGTAAGTTTCACCAAGTTCAGTGATTTTTCCCATCTTAGAAAATTCTGAACCAACAGGCACCCCACTACAGAGTTACAGCGTTCTCCTTGTGAGATTACAGACTCTTTCAGAGCCACCTGCTTTTACTCACAGTCATACACTCAACGCTCCTTAAAAACTAAACTATAATCTTCGGTAGAGCTTTTTCATTTTGTACCAAAGACAAGAGTACTTCTTGTGCGTTGTGAGAAGGAGACCGTGGTCGCAAAGCATATATCCCCCATCCTTCACTGTCTGACATCTGCCTTTCCCCCTCCCACAACTCCCCCTCCCCCCTCCCCCCTCCAACTTGAAGCCTGACATTTGTCAAGGAATGTCTCCTTCCTACCGCTAAGACTCTTGCGCCTCAGTCGATCGGGACGAGTCTTTTTTTAGTCGCATCTTTATTCGGAGGGTACTGCAGTTATTTTCAGTGATGAGACAGTAACATCGATCACAGGTGCTTGAGTCAGCAGGGTCTTTAGTTCTTTATCTCTGTTTGCGCAGGATAAGAGTCAGGGTTTTGCTTCTGTTTTTGGAAGGGTTTTTCTGTGGGCTCCTTACTTAGGAATACAACCGTGTATCGAGACTTAGTGATCAATGCTGATAAGTTCTGAACAAACCGGTATTGTTTTGACTTTCTGTGCTAGCTCTGTACTCTCATCCACGACTCACTGGTATTAAGCTCATGTTCTCCGACGGTAATCGTCAGATTATGCTGTTGTGGAAGGAAGAGATGTCAGGACAACTGGGAACATGGTGTCATTAGGGGTACAATGAAATCACCTTACTTCGACCGTGCTGCTCATTTCACAGGAAGGACGCAAACCACTCCCAAATATCGGTGATGAGTTGGACAAACTGGGGCATTATTTTTTACTTTTCTCATCCTGAAAAACAAAATCATCATTCTCGGAATTCAAGTTGATATCTTGATAACCGATAACTGGATCACTGTCATTTGTTTGAAGCATAGCACATAAGGGCTATTCATGTATAATCCTTTTGGAATGGTTTAATGAAACCAAATGGTTGACGGCTGCCGTCTATTTTAACAAAACTCAGAATAAGTTACATTCTTGTTCCTCTACAGAATCCCTTCCACATTTTATCTATTTTTCCTTCATTGACGTCATGTCACGTTAATATTTGAAGCATCTGAGCAGATGAAACAAATTTCTGACCCTTCTATCTATGAAATCTTAGACGTTCACTCCATGAACTAGCCTTCACCGAGCCTCAAGTTGATTCTCCAAACCGGTTGCTTCCCCAGCTTCAGGCCCGTTACCGGGTCAGTTCTCACTAAAAGGATAAACCCGTTCAACCCCCCCTGAAATATAAAGGCAGGAAGTAGGATTACATCTTCCAGGGCAGCGTGTCTCTTATTAAGCCAGCCCCCAAAGTGCCCCCCATCGGCCTCAATTATTCCGTGATACAAGTGGGCCATGTGGCTGCGTTAAGCACCCTCTTGTTATCTTGCCCCAGACAGACACAACAGATCGTCTTCTAGCTCTATTAACCAAAACGAGAGAATTATTTTTGTCCTCTCAATTTTGGCAATTTCACTATCCGACACTCGTCTGAATTCTCTCTAATCCTTGCGGGGTTTTAATAATAAAGCGAGAACTTGTCCTCGATCCTCCAAAGCTCTTAGAATTAGGAACTGGAACGACAAGAGATGCTAGACAATTTATTTCTCCTTTTTCGGTCACGTTGAAATTTGGAATCGAGACTTCTTATGTGGCTCTTGGTGTAGTAGGGGACTGGGCTAGATGGTTTTTTGGGGGACTTGGTTTGCTATACTCCTCCTGGCAAAAGAAAGAGCGGATAGTGAGTTTCTGAGGCAGATTTGTAGATCAAAGCCCTCGTATCACAGTTCCATGTTTCCCTAAAAATGTTTTTGGCCGATTTCCAATGCTGCTTTTGTACAAATTGACTCGGAAATATGTCTCAACGTGTGACCTTGTGGATTGGCTTTGCAGGTTGTTGGATATTTTGGGGGGAAGGAGATTTTTGGTTGGTTGAGTGGTGATTTGAAGAAGAGCTTGATGGAAAATGGACTGTAAATTGATGAAATCATCGTGTGGAAAAGCATCAATCGTGGAAAATATCGGTAAACGGATACGAGGAAGGTCTTTAATTGGTTGTACTAAGATTCTGGTCCAGTTGGAAATTTTCACCCTCAAGCAATTTATGAAAGTAGCTTAACCAGTGGCCAATTTCAAAGAGCTGCTTAGCACAAAAAAAATTGCTTTGCACAAAAATGGTTTGCCCAATAAAACAAACCACCATTGAAAATTCCATTTGATATTTGTGGCCAGCGAACAACAGCCAAAGAACAATTGCAAGTGATACTCAACGCATGGAAATTTGGTTGTTAATCCGGTTTTTATTATAAGACAGGAATGTCATGCTTAGCGAATTTTGATGCTAAGCGGGTCTATGAAATTGGCCCCAGTTGTGATCACAGTAAGAGGACAACTTCAACAAAGGCTGGAATAATTGGTGCGACACTGCCTGGAAGATTGGTTGTACTGGGCAAAAACAGTAATACAACTTTAATTGATTTGTCTTTAATGCGCGATGACGCTGGAACTGAAGCATGTTCGTCGGTAGGCTAGGAGTCTGCTCGATGACAGTACGTCCGCCGGGACGTCAAACCAGCTGATCTACAATCGACAAGGAAACCAATCCAGCAACTGCCACCCTCAGATCTAGCAAGGAGGGAGGGGGGAAGGAAGACGAAAGACCATGACTCAGCGTCAGGCCACATGTTTTACATCCATCCCAGAGAGTGAAAAAGAATGTTGCTGCGGAGACATGTCAGCTGGTCCATTCCTGCGGCTTTTTTGAAACACACAAAAAATTTCACCTGAATCAGACGTCATTGTCGTGAGTCATTTTAAGTCCAACGTTGTACTTTGCCTCGACGTGAAACCGTTATAGAAGAAAATCCATCCCAGGTAAAAAAAAAAGGGGCGTGGCAACAAAGGGGGAGTGTCTATTTGCATTTTGTGATTGTGCCAAGGCTTTATTGGCAGCCTTTCTTATTTTCATATTGTCATGGTGATTTTTTTGTTTTTGCGGAGAGTCTTGGATGTTCAGGTGTTTTTTTTTTCTATTTTGGGAATGTTGGCTGGGCTAGGTTGGAGACTAGAGGCTTGGTTCTATGAGGGACGTCTAGCATTCTTGCTGGTTCAAAATTACGTGAGTGCATGTACAAGCTCAGTGGGAATAGGTTAAATCGGATCGGAACAAGGAGGTGAACAGTGTGCAGAGCATCCACAGTGGAACTCTGACAGAACGGGAACAGTCGGGATTTCAAATATTTCCTTTTTGTGGCTCCATGAGAATGGACTGTTGAGCTTAACTCTCAGGTTGGTGGTGGTTTTGGTACAATGTTTTGTTTCGTCATCGTAGAGGACAAATTCAGTTCATGATGACTAAGATTGACGTGCTTGCATTGTATGAGATTGGTTTGTGACAACACAATGTCGAGGACCTATTTGGCAGATACAACAGTTGCTATGTAGAAGCAAAAGATTTGACTCGTCATCAAAATGAAATCTCGCTGTCCGGTTTGTTGGTGGTGTTTGTGTTGTTCCTCATCACACAATTAATTTGCAGGGGTTGTGTTCTGAAGCAAGGACCTTTGGTCAGAGAGAGCGCCAACATTTGTCTCAACAACCAACTCACTGTTTGGTCTGCGGTCCTTCTAAGATTTTCATGAAACAGGGTAGCTTTCTTATTTTTATATCTCTCTCTCTAAATGACTGGGCTGTTTTTACTCTAGCAGATACACATCAGTAGGAAGGAGCTATGTTCTTGAATCACTTCTGGTTGTGAACCTTTTGTAAATTCCTCGACTGACATGAATTAATGCTCCCCGTTCGGAGGGCTGACATTACAGCGGCCACGGAGAAAATTTAAACCAAGACAGAGCCACAAAATGATTGAATCAATTATCACGCGTTGGCTGAAGGGCGCCCAATTCTGTCATGCCTTATTTTTTGCCCGTCGACAAGGAAGAAGTGTTGAACATCAAAGTTAATCGTTGTCGCTTCTCTGATCTGGAGAAAAACCAGAATAGCATCTTGAGACTTTCATGTTGTGTTTGACGGTCTTGATCAAAAGACGCAGATTCTGTTTTTGTAAAATGTTGCTCGGACGGGGAAATATGGACTTGAGTCATTGATTGTTGGAATCCTGCCAATTTTTGCCGCCATCAATCTAAGAGAGTTTAGAGGTTCTCCCAAGAGTGTTTTTGGAAGATGTTGTCGGTGGATAAGCATTCCTGACATCTTGTTGTGTCTCCATCGGTCCACCTCTGGTAACCTGGTAATCTCAATTCCTAATTTTGGTTGTCACCTCGACTGTTTCGCTGCCAGGTGTTTGTAAAGTGGAGAATGTCTCACTTGTCCAAAAAAATATGAAAATGTGAATGGAGCTGGAAGGTCGGTTAAAATATCTGACCCTTTGACCCAAACTATCTAGGCTAAGATCATACCCTAGAGGACGGCAAACGACCGGACATTTCAATCCTAGCAATGGCCTTATCGTAGTTTCGAAGGAGAAATTATCACGGCATTGATTGTACACGAAGTGGCTTATCACGGATCATTGGCACACCATAGCGTGATGTAACGTGTTTGGAAAACCATTGGAAGATCCTTCGCCGAGTGGGGCAACAGCCATCTAGAATAAGTAACCTCCTATTGGCTTGTCTTAAGTTTCAACACTGTTTACTTTTCCTGTGGCTTGGTCTTTGGACTTGGGCCAAGTTGGACCTTTAAGCCCCATTCTGTGAAGTGCCTCCAGTCCTGAGTCCTTCACAAATCCTGCATTTGGAGAGGTAGCATTTTCAGAATTGTTGGTTTTCACAGTGTTAAGCGAGTATTTGACTCTAAAGCACCATTGAAATTTGGAACCACATTTGAAACTTAAGAACCCAAAGTGAAGCTTCCACCACAGCTCCCGCCTCTCTAAACCCCGAGTCCTCCAATTATTTTGTAGTATGAGGGATAACTTGTAACTCCCTCCTCTTCCTTACGTCCCAAACCTCCAACCCCTCCTCTCCAATCCCTTCTAGACTCCCGATCCCAACCCATACTTCCCCCTCCCCCTCCCCCTCCCCCCTGGTGTAGGAAGGATGCTGCTCAGATATGAAAATTGACAGTCATACAATAGTTACGAGATTGGTCGAGCGAAGAAAAGCCTCGAGTGCAGGAGTGTACACAGAGGAAATGAGTCAAAGGGTAACTAAGTCAAGCTGAAGAGTTATTGTTCTTCAAGTCGCTTCTTGAGGATGTAACTCTCCAAATCTTGCCATGTCCTCTAATCGACCCCCTTGGCCTAGTGCTGCTGGACCCACATTGTTTGTCCTCCACTTTTATCATCCGAGTAGAGAACTTGTCTCATGAATCAAGCCCTTGACCTTAATCGCTTCTCTCTCACGTAACCTTTTTTTTTTAGAATCACTCAAAAGAAGCATACAACCTTCATACTGACCGTATTTCAACCTGGAGATCGTTTATGCTTCTTACAATATTTAATACTTTTTCTTTATGCCTAATCATAAGTCTCTCTCTCTCAGGGAAATACATGTAGTATCCCTAACCGAGGATAGGGTATAAGGAACATTGACCCATTGACCCATTTCAAACCTCTTTTTTCCTGTATTCCCAAACCCTTCTTCTACCAACTTTTCTAGACAAGGTTTTGGCTTAGCAAGGAGCAGAATCATTTCATTTGAGATACTAAAATTATTTCTAGAAATAGGTGTTGGGATATTTGGATGTTGTGCTAATGCCCTGTGTCTAGTCTCCCTGTGGTTGGTTTGTGATCATTTTTGCTCCAAAAGGGTCTAGTTGTGTATGATTTGTAGTAGTAATAGCGATGACATCCAAGCCTGGAAATAAACAGAGGCCATGGCCTTCGTTGTCCTGGTTCTTGGCCTTCGTGCCCCCTTCAAATGTTTCCATAGACATGATGATTTTCCAATGGAAGTGCCCCTTGCAATGGAAAATTGGCCTTGCCCTCACCAAACCTTATTTCCAGCCCTGCTGATGGTGGTGATTTCCTCTTTACTAAAAGGGAGTAGAGTAAAAGTAAGAGCATCCCAGACATAATAAACCAGTTCATCTCAAGATGATGTCGCACCTGTCTTTGGCTCATTAGAGTCACATCACTTCATCTGACCGTTGAGTTTGACCGTTGCAATAAATAGATCACCGTATTTAAGTCCAGTCACTGCGTACAGGAAGACGGTGTCATCCCCACCACCTGCTGTGAATTGTTACCGGGGAGTAACTTCATCCAAGACGATTCTACAAGTCTTGATAGGACACTGCTGTTCTCTGTTTGAAATTGATAGCAGTCTCTTTGCGGTGTGGCATTAGAAATTCTGTCATTTGAAACAGCTTTTCGTCTTTGTCTTCTTTTTCTGGCCCGAACTTTCTTGAACGTCACAATAGATATTAGTAATTTCCTGGTATGCCGGGTCAATAAACTAGTCTTTCAGAGGATATCTCAATAATTCTTCTGTCTTCTAACGCTGTGTTCGGTTAAATTGAAACATGATCATCAAATAACCACAAGGGGAACTGACTGAGTTGAAAGTCATTGAAAAGTGAACAAGGAAAAATTGACTGGAGCGGGATTCGAACCGGCGACCTCCTGAATACCGTACAGGCGTTCTACCAACTGAGCCATCCAGCCCTACGTTGGTGGTGACCCCAATAGTCAATTATCTTTGAAACATGTTACCTTGTGGTTTGTGGTTCTCTTTATTTTATAAATTGCCTCTAGTTCTAAGGAACATTCCGAGAAACTTTGGGATTTTTCATGATTTTGAAACTCTGTCCATTTTACTTATTACTGCACTGATGCGGAAAATTCAACTGACGTTCCTTTTCAGAAAGTTTTCCCTTTTTGGTAAGCCTCCATCTGGATTGTCAGTTATTTATTTGACGGGTCAATGGAAGTTGAAGTTCGGCCTTTACCCGTGAAGCCACTGACCCTCCTTGCCCCCCACAAGCCAACCAACCCTCACTCCTTTAATTAGCAATAGAGTCCTCAAACCATAATGATTATTATGACAGCCGTGCTTGGCCCATTAAAACCCCGGCCTCCCTGTACCCCATGGGATCTGCCTGGCCAACCTCTGGGTATTATCCAGGAAGCTAAAGGGGCTGCACTCAGGAAGGAATGGGTAGAGGGAGGTAATTAGTCCATGTTTGCTTGTCCTTAGGTTGCTGGTGCTAATAGCAGAAAATCTAACACGTCTCACGGTCTGAACACGACACTAGTCTCATGACGTTCTTCCGGTACTAAAAAATAAAAAAATAAAAAAGGAAAACAACAAAAACAAAAATGGAAGCCCTAATTCATTTTTTTTCTTCAAAATTCCCCTTTGGGTATGAAAAACATTTATTAGTGGACTACTTCATATTGGTATCGCTTCAACAGGGATATATATATTTTTTTGGGATTCAGGACCAATGCTTTTTTGTGTCCTCTGTTACACCTGCGCCTCTGACTTCCCAAGGAAATGTCATTGATGAAAGTTACTTCAATTAATTTTTGAAAGGTGGACAAATATTGATTTGTAGTGTTCTGTGCTTAGAGGGCCGATTTCACTAACGCTAGTAATTTTCCAATGGATTTGGGCTTTAGCGATGATCGCAAAGCGTTAGTGAAATCAGCCCCAGGAGTGGAGGGGCTCGGGTGGGTTGGAAGGGGCGGGTCGAAGGAACACTCGAGATAGAGACTATAGGGAATCCAGACGCTGCTTTGTTTTTGCCAGTCATACCTTGATAAAGTCATTGTGACGCATTCCGCCGCTAACCCCTTTTACCCCACCCCCTTTCCCCTCCAAATGACTTCCCTTCTTCCCTCGCTCTAATAACCCACTTCTGGTTTGTCTTCCTTCCCATCCACGTAGTTTTATTTTTTCTCCCTCCTCCTAAAGAATGCCAGGAAAAATCTGTACGGAGATTTGATTGCTGGGTTGGTTTCGGTTCTCTTTTAAAGCTAGATCAATTTCTTCGCAGACAGACAGCCAAGTACCAAAAGCATCCCAGCAAACTTGTACATCCACAAACGCCGTCGATAATCTGTTCCGATCCACCATGCAAACCTTCAGAAAATAAACCTTTATAAGAATAATGATTTCTGTGTGAAAGCTTGATTACAAAGGATATTCTAAAAATCTTTCTTATTATTTTTCACAAATTAAAATATTGTGCCAGTCCTAACAAAATAATTTGCTTTTTGGTACAAGCATAGTTTTTGACTGTGCCGCAATATCTAACAGCTTTTTAAAAATAACTTTGGAGTGAGCAAAGACTCGGTGACTGAACCCCGGACCTCTGGAATGCTGTAGCAGAGTTCTACCCCTGAACTACCCAACCTACTGGATAGGTGGCTTGGTCAACTCATTACAGTCTCTCTCAATCTCTACACAGGGTAGCTGCTAGCTGTATTAACCATTAAACTGCCATTTACTATGTTATTTAGATATTATGCTGTACTTTGGATTAACGCTACAGGGTTCGATTTCACGAAGCCCTACGATCGATCGTAACTCCAGTTATGAAGTATAAACCCATCGTATCATACACAGGGCTGCAATGCATCACAAGTCCTACGATTGATAGTAAGTTACGACGGTGAAATCGACCCTAGTCCTCCTCTCAAATCGGAGTTAGCAGTCTAGACATAGTAATTATCATAATGTAAAATGTAGACATTAAATCCATTTTTAGAAATATTTACCAATTATTTCTTGCCAAACCTTGTGCTCAAAATACTTCCTCACGATCATATTCTTTGTCCTGCCGTGGTCAGGCAGGGACTACTGGTTGCAGTTTTGTACTTTTAAATCAATCATGTAATATCTTCATATTTATAAACACATTTATAAACATGTAATCATGCCAAAAAGTTAATTGAAATATTTCTGAGAATTTCTACACATGAAGCACTTCAAAGAAATCTATGCTTGGGTGTGTAATTGGGCATATCACATGTTTGGTACTTAAATATCAGCATTATGCAGTTTTGACAGTTTTTTATATTATTGTCGCTTAATTAATGAAAAAGCCTAAAAGATAATTGATATTTAAAGCCGTGTCCCAATTCTCTGACTGTGGCTGCAAATTATGCATGTACCTATGGCAGCCACTAGCCAGTGACTGTAGCCATTTCCATAGACTTGTGTGTTATTTGCGGTCACAGCCAGAGAATTGGGACACGGCATAACACTTTTAATGTTGGATGGATTTATATAGCCCAAAGGGTAGGGCTATTTGTACATTGCATATACAGTTTTATACACATACAGGTACCAAGCACTTACATATATGCAATGGTGTAATGCATGTTCCTATGTACTTAATATCAATATCATGCAATATTTTCAACTTTATATAACTATACACTCAAAATATTTAAACACACAGTTATCAAATGTATATTTCAAACATGATCTCGTCGAAATACTTAATACTGAAATTATTTGGGCTTTTTCTTAATGGGGCGACCGTCTGAAGTTTGATTTTTGTAATTTTTTTTTCAGTAGCTTTTCTGCACGCCAATCACAAGTAATGAAATTGTCACCCTTTGCTTAATTAATTGTTTTGATTTGTAGTGGTATTTTGTTTTGTTTTGACATAGATGTATTGATTGATTGATTAATTGATTATAATTATTGATTTTTTTTCTGTATTAATTTGAATTAGCCACAATCTTGCGAAATCAATGAATAATGTGTAGATTTGATAGACGAGGCAATGACCATGAACTTGCTGTACCTGAAAATGCCTTATTAAAGTTTTTCTTCTGAAAAACGTAAGATATTTTACTCAATTTTCTTTTCTTTTATTTCTATTGCATCACAATCATGGGCCTATGGTCTTTTAAAACTTTCAGAAATCCAGCATGTCCATGGGCCAATTTCATGGAGCTGCTAAGCACACAAAAAAAGTTGCTTAGTACAAAATGTCTTGTTCAATAAAACAAGCCACCATTGAAATTTCCATTTGATATTCATGGTCAGCGAACAACAGCCAAAGAACAATCACAAGTGATACACAGCACATGGACATTTGGTCGTTAATGCTGTTTTTATTAAGACTGAAAATGTCATGCTTAGCAAATTTTTATGCTAAACAGGGCCGTGAAATTGGCCCCATGTCTATTCCAAACTTACCATTGCGATTTCTTGAAATTTAAAGCAGCCTTGGTGCTGCATAACTTGTTAAAGTGATAAAAATTCTCTCATTTTTTTTTCATTTAGCCAGAGTACGACCGTCAATTTTATTGAGGGTTGTGGTTGCAGGCAATGCCGTCTCTTCACGGTCTGTTACCGGCGTCACGAAGGTACAAGGCTACCCCCGACGGCAGCACCGCACAGTCTAATTAACCAAACCCCTTCAAATTCAGAAGAAGAAAAAAAGGCTTCGTTCATTATAAAAGAAAGTCACCTCAAGACATGATTTCTGGGTCGAATATGCCCCGCAGGACTGAACAGTTTCACCTAACAAGAATCTCACACAGCAGAAAAGGACCGTTTTTTTTATAAAGGCAAATGTCTTTCACTTGGTTAATAAGTAGATAATCCCTCGGATTTTCCGCCTGTTGCATTTGCTTCGGGCGGGCAAATGAGAACGAGAATCTTTTTTTTTCTAGGCCATGTAGGGTGTAGAAGACTAAGAGTTTAGCAATAGGTAACACTTTTTACCCTAATAGAACTTGCTTATAGGCGCGCGTTGACTGTTGGGTGTCTGTTGCTTTTGAATTTCGAAGCTGTGATTGGTCAGAAGTTCCTGACCCCAGGGTTGTAATAGGTCATATGCAAATTAGGAAACTTTACTCTGTGATCTTGTTGCATTGAAAGCAATAGATTTTGCCAATTACTCAAAAAGTAATAATTCAAACAAGCTCAAATGCGGGTATAATGTTTTTTCCCATTAGTGCATAACATTGTTTTGAAAATACTGCGGCTGATCGTGCGCAAAATATGACGTCATTCTAGGACAATGTGTTTGCCGCCCTCTACAGGCTGAAAAAATCCTTTCATGACAGGCTATGAATGTTTGACCGCAAGATGATTGATCACTGTTTTACGTGTATGTGTTTTTGTATGAAAGAACATGTGGTGTTTTTCAACCTCCAATTGACATAATGATATTTTCCTCTTCTGAAAAAAAAACAACCAACAAAATTGGATTCTCTGCGGGGGCTTGGAGGATGTGATCCCTGATAGGCCAAGAAAAACAGCATTACCTCCTCTTGTGATTGATGTTGTTCCAAAGAAAAACCAACTTCCGGGTCTCCTTTTGCTCGCTCTGCAGCGAGCGCAGCAGACAAAGATGGAACACATGGTTGTTTCATAGGAACAGCGAGGCTCTGTAGACCAGGTGTACTGCGTTTGCATACATTGTCTACCATCCGGCGCTCACCTTAAACAAAAACTACGAACACCTGTTTCTCGAGAAACAGGAGGGAGGGAGGGGGTTGCCCTAAGCAAGCCTGGAGGCTGCTTAGATTGATGGGGATCAACGGGTTTGAAAGGGGGATGCCCCTCCCCTAAGGGCTCCGCTCGGCGGGAAGATAATAGAAACACAATCTTCGTCTAGGGTATTCCACACAGGTAACAACTGGAGTAATGGAAGGAAACGTTCAATGGGTTACAAACCGACGGGTGGCGGCAGATAAGCCCGTTGAGAGTTAATGCCAGTTGCGTGCTCAGGATGTTGGGGGGAGGTTAATACGGGCAAGGCAACCCAAGTCTGCCCTCCTCCGACGAGAAAAAGGTGAAAGCGATACAAACCCCCTTCCTACATCGCAATTTGGTATTTCATTCAAGGCGCATTGCCGAATAATCCTTTTTGTTTTAGCAGAATTCAACACCAGTGCCGCAATGATGACTTACATAGGATTCTACGAAATATGACGTCAGATGTCATACCTAACTGAATGAAACGAAATCATTGGATGGCTGTTGCGTGGTGTCAGTTTCGGACAATGGTAGACTAACGCCATGTTCCTTTAGGCCGGTCGGAGGGGCCGCTTTTTTACAACCAATGTCCACTTTAATAAGTAGCTGAACTAGCTTGGATATTTCCACTACCTATGCTTAGGCCTATGCTTCATAATGAATACTGGCTTCTTTCGAAGCGAACTTGCCATCACAACTGGATATTATCTGCAATAAAAGTTTGCAGAATGTTCAGCACATTTCAACTGTGGCAAAATTATTATTTGTTGGGAACTTGTGACATAATTATTTGGCTTTGCTTGGCAATTTGCTTAAAGCCCCCAGTTTAGAATTAACAAACCTCTTAGGACAACAACTTTTGTTGTTGTTAAAATGGAGGCAAAGTTTCATTTTATTGATAACTACTTATTATTGGCACATAATATTAATGACGAGGCCAAATTTGATACCGCCCTTTTACTGGAGGCATTAATGTGATTATGGAGGAAGTAATAGTCTATATCTTCCTCCATGCTTAGATGGGAGGGGTAGGGTTGGGTGGATGGGTTTCTCTCCCCCCCCCCCTCCGCCATCGATGCATAACGGTAAGAATCAACAAATCAACTTGTATGTCTGATTGCACGATCATATTTCCTTCTTAGAGAGACTGTATCTCCAGGTATATCATAGCCTCAATCGACCCACTTACGACATCCGAAGTAGGCCAACCCACTATAGGCCCCGAAGTTTTTCATTAAAGACGTGGATATTTATATACCTACTGCCAATGCTATGAATCACGACCGTGCGCAATGCGCCCCGTGACAAATTTACCTCCAGGTAAAACCGCGCGCGTGCACGCGGAAGATTTTGCCCACGTTTCTGCATGCCAACGGGCGAGACGCGCGTGTGTGCACGCGCACGCATTGATGTCTTGGGCACGCGCGACTCAAGGGGTAGGGGGTATTTTCGGCACGCCACACCGGTATATTCTGTCAGCAAGATAATTAGGTACAACGCACGGGTAGAGTGAGTAGGCCTAGGCCTAGTGGTGTAGGTAGGGCTACTTGTACAAAGGCAACACGGTGGATGACTGACTCTCAGACGAGTTTTGTCTGAGGCAAGCTCGCAGACAATAATGCCGCTCGGCCGGAATGTAGCAGACCTATTTTCGGTTCATGGTTTGGAGTCCCTGGGCCGGCGACTTCCGCAAATTGTCCCGTTGGGTCTGTCTTGAATTTCACAGTTGTTCTGCTTTTGAGAAAACATCCTAAATGTTATCACATGTTTCAGTCTGAAACGCAGTTAAACTCAATTCTGTTGCATCATCGGTGTTATTTATAGACGAAAGTAGGCTTAGTGTTCATTTCACTGCAGTTTTATTCCTATCCTTCCTTTTTTTCTCTCAGTAATAATGGATATCATGACGAGCAAATACAGATACCTTAAACAATATACAATACATGTATAAAAAGTTAGGTTTAATACTTTACGTCAACAGTTCCCACAAGTAATTTGCCACTGTTATACTCAAATAGTTTCTCTCTGAAAACACTTTTACTGCGAAATGTTAAGAATGGAATTTCTTCTTAAAATTATCCCACTGGACTGATAGGCTGGTTATGTAAATTTGGAAAGCCCCATGACTCTACTCTGCTTTGAAAGTTGGAGGAAATAAACTTACACGTGTCTGTTTTGTTTGCTTGTGGTGGAAAATATCCATTTTGTGCCACCGAAAAACAGTGCATTGACATTCAAACACGTTTGACAAATACAAAAGGCATTATCAAGAAAACGCGGTAAAATTTCCTTTTTACTTGACGACTTGAGGCCGAGTCTCATCTCGGGGTAGTATGGTAACCTTGTCACAATACACGACTTCACAACCAAAGGTCTGTAGGGTACCAAACACAATAGACATTATACAGTATGACCATACAGGTCTGAGATCCTACCTTGTCCATACAACATTCGATGGTGATAAAGCGTGTAATAATTAGGCTACCCGACTAGACAGTTCTTGCACATTTTCACGACAGCATGCAAATTAGTGATTCTGGCGGCATTTCAAAAACAAAACAATTGTGGCATTTGTGTACAGTTGCAAGGCGAAATAGACACAGGAATTCTGCTAGGTTAATGCTGACACTATGGAGTTATGGACCAATATTTCTGGCAACATTGGAAGCGACAAATGAAGGTAAATGTGAGTGATAAACGTCAGATAAAATCGCAACGAAGAAATACGGAGTCGAGGAATCCTTTTTCATGGAGGACGCCATGTTGATATTTTGTAAACGTTTAGTGGAATGGACACCTGATAACAAACGGGAAATGCAACTTCACGAGATTTTTTCTGCACATACCATGCGGAAGAAAAGTTGACAGTGCGTTTCAATTTGTGACATTTGGTCAGGATAGAGAAGACAAAAGGGATTTCAGGACCAATAATTCGAGCAAGAACAACATCGTCTGCCACCATTTTTTCGTCTGCTCCTTGTGCAGTACACGTATCGTGTTGTGCTGAAAATGATGACAGCAGTACCAATAACAATTGTTGAATATAGTTGCCCCAGACATTTTTCTCTAAATCGGTGTCGGAAATGAGAGCCTGCCTTTCTCGGCTGTGAAGGATGTTTCTTGATGGAACATGGCCAGGACGACAAGGTTGACCAACTGTAATCCATCAATGTGGAATATTTCAGCAGCATTGAACGGTAAGTTTACAGTTTTATGTACCCCTCCTTATACTAGGCCTACCGTCGTAATTCTGCATGATAATAATTTTGGTAACGCAAATCTCGAAGTTTCTATACTACGTACAGTTGTGGGGTGCCGTGTTCAGTCGTGTCGTATTCAAGATCTTGTGGTCAATCTACAGATTGTTGGTTCAAATCCAGCTGTGGGCTAGTGGTGCTTGCATCCTTGGGCAAGATGCTTTGTCACAAATTGCTCCTCTTCACCCAGGTATAAATGGGTACATGTGAGTTTGAGGGTAGAGATGGCTTTGTGCTTGATTAATAGCCTTTGTGGGCTTATAGCAGCCGGGGCTGTATACTCCCCAGGGAGTTGAGATGGTTTCAGGAATGTTTAATAATGTAGCACAATGACCAGGGGATAATGATAATCTGCGCCTTTGAATTGAATTATAAAAAGATTATTATAATTATTCAGCGTAGCAATTATTATAACTTCATGTGCACTGTGTACGGTGAACAGTGATGTATAAAAACCGCCCAATTAAGGGTTTCATGTTGGCACATCTTGTATTTCAGAGGTTATCAAAGTTGTTTTATTTACAAAGAAACATTTAATATCTTAATCTTATTTGAATAAAAAAATACTTCCAAAGAAATGCATGTCTGTAATTTCTGATGGAAAACTTCAGAATTTCCCATATACTTCGCACAGTGGATAGGTGCATGGGTTAGTTTATGGGGATAGAAATCTATTTCTATACCTCTATTGTTAGTTGTATCCACGTTTCTGTTGGTGGGCTTTTGTGTTTATAAAGTCCTGAATATTTTGCCTCTTCGTCCTCTGGTTTGATCTGATAAATAGTGGTGGGAAGAAAACAATTAGGCCTCGGCTTGTATTAATTATGTCAAGGTGGTTGAAGGTGCCAAGAGTACACGTTAATTGATTAGGGAACCTCGCATCATTTACTCCACGCATCCTGATATCTAAAAATATTGACACAATGACCGCTACAAAACACTAACATTATGGCTGGCTCCATCAACATGTGTGACGTCATCGTTCCAAGCAATTTAGCGTGACGTCACGCTGACCTGGCACCTTTGGCGCGCTCACACTGGCGCCCTAGATAGATCATGCGGTGCCTCTCTTGCCGGTAACCCAGCGTCGTTTTAAGTTTGTGATTTAGTCCATCTAGGAGTCGACTGTTAATGACCAGAATCCGTTCTCGAATCAATGAGTCGTAATGTGGCATTGGACGTGCCCCAATGGGGTCCGACAGGAGTAAATTGTGGCCCCAGGCCAGGCTTAGCAGACCCAGCTCTGAGCTGGATCCGATTGCACTCGGTCCCAAGTTCGCGATGCACCTCCCTTCCTGTCCCGAAAATGTTATGTTCACCTCTTTGAAGGTCATTCACTCGACTCATAGCAGGGTTGTTACTTGAGATCTTGGTGTCATTCCTCTCAGAGCTAAGAGGCTATGGTAAAGCACCACTCGATATTGGCATGAATTGCAGAAAGAGAGCGTCCCTGGTGTATACGTATAGGCCTACATTCAAATCCCGATCACCTTATCCTCACCCGTCTTTCTATGTCAATTACCAAAATATTAAGCTGAAATTACAAGATAAACTCTTTTCAATGTTAAAAAGGCAGGCACCGACTATACGAGGACTATTCATGGAATTTTAGCATTTAGGGGGGAGTTGAACACATTGGACTGACATCTGATATTAAACGGGTACCTCAACGTGCAATGACACTCTATGATTTGAGTATAAATCATAGAGTATAAAGGAAGAGAAATCAAGTCTTAGAGGCTAGAGCTAAATCTGTTTTGCTTTGTTGCCAGTTGGCAGTGGTGGTTTGCCGACGGGGTTTGCCCCTACGTAGGACTGGACAGAACCCTGATACGTTAATCCAGGGGTCTTGTGTTCATATAATTTCATAGAGCTGCTTAGCATAAAAATTTGCTAACCATGAAATTTCTGTCTTAATAAAAACAGGATTAACAACCACTTTCCACCTGCTCTGTAACACCTGTGATTGTTCTTTGGTTGTTGTTCGCTTACCATGAATATCAAATAGAATCTTTAATGGTGGTTTGTTTTATTGGGCAAGACATTTTTGCGCTAAGCAATTTTTGTGCTTAGCAGCTCCATGAAATTGGCCCCAGGTACGGTCAAAGTTTAATTTGCTCAAGTTTGCAGAAGTATCGTTCTTACTTGGTTGTTGTGATAGTTTTTGTTATAAAGCAATGATAAGAAAATGGAAATCTGCCTGTTATTTTTCAGGCCTATTTTAAGAAAATAAATCTATCATCTTGCGGTCAAGAGGTAAGGTGACGATAAGTATTATCTTGCCCGTGTCTCTTACCCTATACCCTGATGTGTTTACATTTTCCTCTAGGTCTGTTTTCACCAAATAGCGAACGTGTGAATTTGAGCATAGCACCTGGTGACTAATACCCAGGTAAAGGCTCACTTGATTAGGGCGAGATCCAATCAGCGCACCTGCTAATTACAACATACCCCTAGACACGGTCTGTTTTATCACGACCTTGTTAAGACCCAGACATGTCGAGGTTGCCCGTCTCCCATACGTCAAACCCAATCTAGGTATAGCCTTATACACCTGTATATACAGTCTGGGCTAATTGGGCATTGCACCCAGTTGCTCCTATACCAGGGGTGTAGGTTAGGGGGTAACTTTGTTCCCTTGTGGGGGTTCCATTTATTATGCGTCCCAGAGGGTCTATGGCTAACCCAATGTTTTTTCCCTCTTCAATTTTCGTTAGTGGTCTGTCTGTTTTCAATATCCTTTATGGAATTGGTCATCATGGCTGCCGTTTGAAATTAAATAATATAATTTGTATTCACCTTCGTTGTAACCAGGGGCCAATATTCATAGAGCTGCTTTTCAAACACAAAGAATTGCTTAAGCATGACAAGTCTTCCTTGATCCAACAGGATTACCAACCAAATATGTACATGTGATGTTTCACTGATTGTGTCTTGTATTCGGCCATTGTTTGCTGAGAATAACATTCACAAGGAGTCTTTTGGCTGGCATACTGACATAGTTCCCCTTAATATAGCCATCTAGCCACCAATTGCCAATTGGTCAATTGACTTTATCTAAAAGCACGTGCACTTTTCACTTAATAATTATGGTGAACAAAAATCGAGAAGAATGTGTAGGCCTTTAATGTTGCCTTCACCAATATTCAAATTAGGCTTTCCCTTCACCGACGTGCTGGCTCAGGTGGGATTCGAACTCACAACCTCATTTTGCTTACTACTAGTGCAGATGCCATACCGCTAGGCCACCGAGCTATAGCTGGGTCTGCAGGGTGAATCGAATCCAAACATCCCGACCAAATCATTTAATATTCATGATTCACCAATATTTTTGGCAACATTTCTTGTTCTTGTTGAAATTTGACCGTTTCCCACCGCTTCCAACAAAATGTCACACATACAGTTTACTTCACTTTTGAAAATAGTACGGCTGGGTACACGAGGTCCCTTACCTAACCATCGAAGAGTATATGCAGTGCATGTAGTCATTGTGAGAAATGGCACATAAGTTGCTCCATTTGTAAATTGTTCTGTATTTGACAAAATTTGACGAAAGGCTTTCCTTGTATAACAGGTGCCATAATCACCTGTTTATCTTACTTTTTCATCGTCCTTACCTTGACTTACCTTAGACATCCCCCATGTCAGACCAAAACGGACATCAGGTCTAGTTTGTGGCAAGTTGGTAATAAATCATACACTTTGTGTGATTAAGACGAAGCGACATTGTCAATATTAACACCGGACAGATTGACACCAAGGACACGTCCCAAGTACCACTTTGATTTACTGCAACACTTGTAAACTGCGCAAGCTGACCCGTGTTCCTGCTTTGAAGGAATTAAAATCGAATCCATCACTCCTCTAAAAGAGACTGTTTAGAATCAATCAAATTTGTCTGAAGAGCGTCAATGATCAAGACCATCCTCGTTTCCTGTCCCCCCTTAGCTGGCTCGCCGACAGTCCGGATGACTGACTGGCCAGTGTCAGCCGATCGTTAATTTGAAATTTGATGGATACAGTCAACCTTGAGGCAGTTGTATACCTACCTCCGGATGTAGACAGATTCATAGACAGGTGTACCGTGTATGGTAAAATGCCCTGTTCACCATCAGACACGACTCTGTTGCCCGACTGACAGGTAATTAATAAGTGTCTGATCTATATCTCATTGACATGTTCACTCAGATCTTGATTCATTCGATTGCTTCTGATGATAAGAGCAAATTGACAAGTGTCATCTATACTTCAGCATTTTCTCTCATAATAATCAGCCAAGATGACATCTGATGATTAAGTGTTTCCCCAATCCTCTTTTGATCCGGTCGTGGATTTTTGTTGAAGACTTGGTCGTAAATTTGGAGGTCTGAAAGTGATTTTGACAAGAACGAGGCAATGATTTTGAACAATCTTGCATAAAGTCTGTCAACTTGGGCTATTCAGCTAAGCTAA
The DNA here is from genome assembly GCA_963971285.1 of Astropecten irregularis. Taxonomy (NCBI): domain Eukaryota; kingdom Metazoa; phylum Echinodermata; class Asteroidea; order Paxillosida; family Astropectinidae; genus Astropecten; species Astropecten irregularis. The sequence continues at coordinate 1,621,681 of OZ020264.1, read as the reverse complement.
CGACACACAATTATTAGGAACACCGCCAACATAGTGCTGGATAGCTCACTTGGTAAAGAGCGCCGGTTCGGTATTCCGTAGGTACCCGGTTCGAATCCAGCTCCAGTCAAATTGTCTTTGTTCACTTAAAATTTATCCAGTCATTTTCCCTTGTGGTTATTTGATATAGGTAATACCTTTAGAGGAATAGAAATAGTTCTTTCTGACAAAGCCGTGAGGGGAAGAGGGGTATTTTAACTCAATCCCGATTAGTATATCTGAGACCTTCTTTTCAAGTACCTTCTTCAGGCTATTCTGACAAAGTTTAAACGAGGGGTCTAACTTTCCGTTAAGGTTCCACATAACAGATCTACAATGAATTCCAGCGCAGAGTCAAATCTGAGACCCATTAAGAGCCCAGAGTCACTCTTTCTCCTAACTTTTAAGGTGATCTCATCCCAGGCTCTACCAAGGCTCTTATTAATTGTGGGAACAAACTGAAATTGGAACCGGTTATGGTCTTCTTGATCAATATCCGGACACCAAGACTAACGATACACCGCGATCGTGAATCAAACTGAAATAGGAATGGAGAGAATCACTTAACAGGTCACGCTAACTAACCTCTTTTTAATCTAATTTGTGGGAAACGCCTGACCTATTAAAGCAACTTCAGACGTCAGGTCAAATACGGAAAAATTAACCGTGCAAAACGTACCTGTCTATATTTATTTGAAATGCTTGCTTATGAAAGTGTCCGGATTGTCGAAATATTTTTGAAATACAGAATTCACAACCACCGACGTGAAGGTAATTTTGTCCCAGATCCCAATTTGTAAAATCGATGAGAACTTCACTATGATGTAGCATACTGATGTCATTTCGTCAAACAATGATACAAATTGTATTTTGTACAGATGCCACTTTTCAAGTTTTAGCCTAAATTCAAGGTTTTTTTTCTCTGAAATTTGACAAATATAATTATATTACTTGATTTCGATCTTTGGAAAAGACACTAAATCTCGATCTCCTTGAAAAACCCAGTATCTGATGAACCAAGATTTCCCATGGTGACTGTTTGCACTGTTTACGAACTGTTGAGTCCATTTTCTGTCTCAAACTTAAAAAAATTATTCTGGGCCGGGTAAATGTGTTTCAGGTCTTTTTCATGACATTCTTGTGGCATCTTTGATTGTTTGACATGGCAATAACTTCATGGGTAACAGATTACTTTTATTTCATTTTATTTTTTATTATTGCTTTATCTACATCTCCAAACAAAATTTGCATATCGCACATTATATATACAAAAACAAAAGACAATCAATGTCTATTGAAAAGATTACAGATATTCTCTAGTCAACTTTCTATAAGTAAGTTTTTATCACTTTTGATGAAAAATGGTATATGGATTATCTTATATCACTTAATCATAAAATCATTCTCACTAATAATAGATTTGTTCGAAAAAGGTAAATATGATATTGCGGAAAATACGAAGTCCAGATACAATGGCTCTTTTTACTCGATCCTTTTAGAGAAACTAGCACGGAAATCATTTCTTAATCACGGAAATCTTTTCTAAAGCACGGAAATAATTTCTATTTTACGAAAATAATTTCCGTATTACGGAAATCATTTCTAAATCACGAAATGTATTTTCAAATCACGGAAATTGCTTCTAAATTACGGAACTCACTTCTGAAGTGCAATTTTTCCCCTTATATTCTGAAAATTGTTACCCGATTAGCCTCCCTTAAACCTTGCACCATATTCTTCAGATATAATATTTCAAGTTAAAGATAGTAATATTTCAAAATTAAAGAATGAAGTATTTCGTTTAGCTTCACATAACCCAAGTTACCCAACCAAATGGATTCACATAATGAATTTAAGGATAAAAAAAAAATCAAATTTCAAAATTGTAATGCCCGCCATCTTGACAATAGAGCTGTTGTTTTACCTCCAACCCTTTAATACCCGATTTATAAAGAAATTAAACGTTTTTACTGATATTTCAGTTTGTACAACAAAATAGCCTTGTGTTCAATCATGTTTAAGAAAACAAAATGTTAACTCATTAGGAATGTATATTTCTTTATAGTACATAAATAAATAAATAATCATGCAGCAATAAGCATACAGTGTCAATGATAGTGAGATGAATCTTATTATAAGAGGTGCCAATTTCATAGAGCTGCTTAAAGGGATTGCATACGTTTGGTAATTTGAGCCTAATGTTTGTTTCAAACCAATATAATTGTTTATATATACCATAAAACTAACCTGTGAAAGTTTCAATTCAAAAGGTGGTAGCGTTTTTGAGATTTTGGCGACAAACTAGAGCGGTTATTTCACGCCAGAGAACAGTAAGTCAATAGCTGAGAAGCGTTACGGCCATAACGCTTCTCAGATTCATAATTTTTGGAGATAAAAAGTGACATATTTTTCCATAACCGCGGTACTTCGAATTGAACGTTTCTCAATATGCATTATACTATCCAAAGCAGCTGTACTTCTCACCAAGTAAGTTTTTATTGCCATAAATTTTCAGAGTCATTACCAAACGTATGCAATGCCTTTAAGCACACAATTTACTTAAGCATGAAAAGTCTTCCTTGATCGTACAGGATTGCAAACCAAATTTTCATGTGATGTTAAGAGCTTTTGACTTGTATTCAGCCATTGTTTGCTGAGCGTAACATTAACAAGGAGTTTTGGCTGGCATACTAATTTTATTTACTAAGGTTTTTGGTGCTTAAGCAAAATGTTGGTGATTAAGCAGCTCTATGAAATTGGCCCCTGTTGATTTTTGTCAGAGAGGGCCGCGTGTCCTACACACAACAAAATAAAAATGTCGAATCATTGCTTGCCAAACTAAAACAATGCCATATATTCGTTTTATACTTTAGTGCGGTTACAATATTATGATGCGAGTTTCGTCCCTGAAATTTTGACTAACATGCATACTTTGAAAGTGGTTAAGGATGAATCTCATTAAATACATTATATTACTGTACGTGGGATATACCCTGCCTAAGTTGCATCAGGGCTAGACAAGTTTAACCCCAGACCGGCCTGCATCATTTTAGTTTGTTGTGGTGACATAATTTGAGTTCTTTACCATTTTTTGTGTCACGTGACAATTTTCCATACTGTACGGTCGACGTTTGACCTTCATGACGTCATGCATACTCAACAAAAATGTAGCCCAAGTTGTCCACTCATTGTGGCTATCGTTCCAATGGCAACAACCAAGTCTAGTTCTTCAAAGACACTCTCTAAAAATGTTTTATCAGTTCGCAATTTTGTACTCTTATATCGTCTCTCGATCGACACAGAGATGCCGAACGTGCTTCCGACACCGTGTCGACATTCGATTCTCGACATCTGTCCTTCTTCATAACGACACGTAGTCGGTGTGCTTGCGTATGCCGCATCTTGTCGATGGGTCTAACGCGGTGTAATTCTGGTCTCTGATCATCAGCACTGCATTTTCGTAGAGGTGGGAGTCCGCAGACTCGCAGCTGTCCCTGTTGGTGCTGCAGCTGCTGCTGCTGCACGTGGTCAGCGGTAGATAATCCGGAGTTTCGTTCAGCATCTCACGGCTTCCGTTATGGTTGAGATGCTTGGCACCGCGCAGGTGACCGAGCGCGATGTACCTGCCGTGCTTCGGTGCGGTATCCTCAACCTTGTTCATCCTCTGCAGCGAGGCGGTCCTGTTCATGATGGCCCCGCGACGCGTCGGCTTGGCGTAGAGGTACTTGGGCGCGGTTAGAGCGTGTATCATACGCTGAAGAGTTCGTGTGTCTTGCTGGGGATCGCGAACTTCGATGCAAGCCTCTTCACCATCGGCGAGGCCCCGATGCTTGTCTGCCCTCCTCGGAACCCGCGGGCGTTTCTTTTCCATCTGACGACGGTACCACACGTAGAAGAAGATGAGTGCCGTGGAGAGGGTGGTTGAGAATGTCACGAGGGCTGTTGCGATGATCCCGGCGGTGGAGTCGCAGATTCGGGCGCCGTCCTGATCACAGTTGGTGGCGTCTCCTTCGCCGCACGGAGCGTTCCCGTCAGGCGTCGCGGAGAAGGGGTCATAGACCCCGGGTTTGCCTCTCGTGGTGGGCTCAGACACGATGAGGGAGAATTTGGCAAGGTCGCTGCCCTGTCCGTTCTCGGCGTGGCAGGTGTAGTTCCCCATGTCCTCCTCTCGTACCTCTGAGATCCTCAAAGAGCCGTCTTGCAACTGGGCGATTCGCTCGGCTCTGCTGGCGGGCACTGTGCCTCCGTGAGGGTTTGTCCAGGTGACAATTGGCTCCGGAATGCCTGTTGCGTTGCAAGGAAGGATCGCCATCTCACCCCAGACTGCCTTCACGGAACGACGGATCTATAAAAAGTACAGAGACAAAAAAAGTTGATATTAATCTTTTTTGAAATGGAAGCTCGACCAATCTTTTGAACAAAAACAAGAGCAGAGCAGAAGCAGAGTACACCATAGCAGGCCAGAGTAGACCAGGGGCCGAATTCATAAAACTTACGACGCGTTGCAGAGTTAAGACGCATCCTTACTCTATGGATTCATCGCATCTATGCGACGCGTCACAGCTAGGACGCGTCGCAAATCGAGTTACGACGCGTAGCTTTATGAAATCGGCCCCAGAGCAGACCGGGGCTGAGCAAAAATTATTTTCAAAACTTAATTGTCCGAAAGCAGGGTAATTTTTAATTCGAAGGAGGTATTTGAACTACGACAAGCTTACCTTTGTTATCTTAGGACTTTTGCAGACAAGTGGCACCTTAAGATACCGGAGATCAACGCCGAAGAGGGCCGGTGGATTGGCACAGAGGATCGGTTGGCTGATATGAAGGCTGATTGACCCTGTATCCTCAACGATCCCCCTCCTGAGAAACTCGATCCTGCAATCGCAGTTGATGGGGTTTCCAGAGATCCAGATGTCGCTGATGGTTGGCAGGAGGAAGCTGAGGTCCGGCAGGGATGCCAGCTGATTGTCGCTCAGTCTCAGAGTCCTCAACTGCTGCATCCCGTCGAAGCTTCTGGAGTTGATGTAGTGGATCTTGTTCTTCTCGAGCGCCAGGAAGTTCAAATTCTGGAGCCCGAACAGAGCACCTCTGTCGATTAACCTGATCTCGTTGCCCTGGAGGTGTAGCGTCCTAAGGTTCGTCAGGCCTGTAAATGTGCCCGGTTGGATGATTGTGATGTTGTTCAGGGAGAGGTCAAGGATTCTGAGGCTCTGAGCTCCCGTGAAGGCGCCGCTCGTCAACGACTGGAGCTTGTTCAGCTTGAGGATCAGACTCGTGAGGTTGGTCAGACCGGTGAAGGCACCTGGTGCTATGGTGGTGATCTCGTTCATGCTCAGGTCCAGGTTCTGCAGGTGCCGGTAGTGGCTGAACGACCTCTCGATCAAGTTGGTCAGGAGGTTGCCGTGGAGGTCTAGCACCCTGACGTCGGTGTGGCTGTTGGGAATGCAGTTGAGTTGCCGGGCACCGCAGTTGAATTTGCCTGGCTCGTCGTCCTCGCACGTCACTGTCTTGCACATTTGGTTTCCCGCCATTCTCCGTTTCAGTACAGCGCCCTCTACGTTTTGTACAAATGTTAGTGAGCAAAACAACTGTAGTACGACAGCGATCACAATGACCATCTCCGATGGCAGATTTCTTGACGTCATGATGATAAATCTGAAAGTGAGAGAGAGAAAAATAAATAGGAAACTTTTAGTTCTTCCAAAAACATTCAGTCTACAACGGTGGCTTTAACGGTGGCAGTAAGTTACGATGTGTTTGGTGAAATCGACCCCAAAAACTGTAATACAGTTTTGGGGTCGATTTACGATGGGTTATCTTTCGTAACTCGAGTTACGATTGATCGTAGGGCTTCATGAAATCGACCCCTGATCCCTGAAAACAAGAAAGAATTCGACAAAAAATGAAACATCGGTGGACGAAACGAGAAACATCTAAGCTCAAAATAATATTGTCGTTTTTCTCCAGTTAATGACTAATAAAGATCATACTACTGTACTTATATTAGCTGCAAGCTGGTATAACTTTGTAGTGTGAAACGGCAAGAACTGGTTGAATTGAATTTCTATGCAGGTAATGATTGCCACTGAATACATCTGTTTTGTTTCTCCGGTTTCATAATGAAAAACCTTTCAAGGTGTGAATTGAACTCAAGTGTTGGATTGCGAAACTCCGTAAGTGCCTTGAGAAATGTACGTTATCAAGGAAGACTTAAAATTCGTGCGTCAGTGTAGCCACTAACCATTGCATTTGGCGCCCTTATCTATCAGAGAACAATAAAAAACAGAAATGGGTGCAGGATTGGCGCCAACGTACGCGTACGCCCTCTCACAGGAATTGACGTGGAGACGGCGCCCGGAGTGACTGGTGCTGAAGGAGCTGACATTTTCGGTATCCGAATAACATTCGAAACGCTATCTCGTAATGTTTGTCCACCATGATACATCAATCCTTGCTGTACATTACAATGAGTTTGGGAGTCAGGTTGGCGTAGTGGTTCTTTCCTCGCCTTTCACCTCTGTGGACTGAGTTCAAGTCCGGCTCACTCCACAAGTGGATTGGGTTTTCAGTCCCTACCTGATTCTGTGCGTTTTACCCAGAATATTACTCTGGGGGTTTCCTCCCACCTCTAAAACTGTATCTTTTTCTCTCCATTAAAAGGTTTCATCAGGCTTTCGGGATATATAGTGCATCGGGCACTTTTGAGGAGTAATTGGTGTCATAAACAGAAATAAATAATAATAATACACTGGGGAAAATGTTGCTTAAAATAACATGCTATTTTGATCTTCAATGTACCGTTTCTCAGGTTGCATGTGCAGTTGTTGAAATGTTCACAGATTTACCTATAACTCACACGGTATGAAGATGGACATGATTGAACCCCCTTGCTAAAATATGACATCCACTCTTAATTTGAAATGCTTTAGATGTTTATCTATTTCCTCGATCTTAGTTTAAATTTATGTCAAACCTGTCAAAATACGCCCACAGGAAACTTTTTTGGAAACGGAAACAAATCATGGAGCAAAAATTGCTTTCACATTTGGGAATTCATATGAACTCAGTTAGGAATGTCACTTTTAGAAGTCCTCGTAAGTTCGCTCAAAAAACATAAATCTAGTATTTCATTCACTTAGTCTTATCCCACTAAATCCAACTTAATGCATCATAAATAATATTCACAGTGTATAATAATATCCGATTTGCTTTATGATTGGCATTTCCTTTTAGCGGAAACATCTCATTTTTAGAACTAATATTCCCGATGAAAACTTTTAAACAAGGTCGGCAGCAACGATATCTATTACAGTCACTGGAAATGTATCTTTAGGTAATCAATGTCAAGGTCTTGGTGAGATTCACCTCTCACGAAAATGCCAGAATAAAGTCATGGCGATCATAAATTATTTAGATTTAAATACCACGCAACCCACGGCCAGATCTCTGACAGTCCTTTCTGAAACGTGTAGGGCGGAAGTCCATCAGTAAGTTCGATTTTAAAGGTAATATCATACTTTGGTTTTTGTCAAAGAAATGCAGATTAATGGGCAAAATACACAAAAATGGGCGATACAGTAACAGTCATCTGTGAAATTCCCAGTCCCATACTTTGCCCACTTTTTGAGAAAACAAACACACCTGACGAAGGAGGGCGGGAAACGCCCGAAAATTTGTAATAAAACGTACCGTAAGTTACTACAGGAAAAATAGCTTTAAAAGAAGTTAATAAGTTGTCAGTGAAAATGTATTTTCTTTTCAATCTTTTCACCGTTATTTTTGATCTTCCGAATTGATCAAAATTGTTTTTCGCCTCTGCTTTTACTCTTTTCTGGATAAATACAGCATTTCAGGACAGCAGGTATATAAACATTTTAACAATAATGTTTGAACTACCATCAGCATCTTTATAACAAAGTTATAGGTAAATCTGTGGAGATTTCCGTTTTGGCATGCTTCCAAAGTATGATAGTACCTTTTAGCAAATAGACTTAAAAATAAAATTTTCCTTTGGTGATTAAATTCTACTCTAACAAAAATACTGATTCACTTCCCAGGCGGTTCATGGATTCATGTAACGTTCCCCTGTGTTTATTGGGAAACACTAGGCTTCCACATAGTTGTTTTAGCGATCAAATGTCATAAAAGTTAAAAATTGGTAAGCCATTACCAAGCGTTATTGAGTATACCAAACCTAACTATTGAGGCTCGGGCAATTACAGATTTTGCATGACGCGACGTTCAACATGATTAAAACGTTAACGCTCACACGTTCGTATACATTATACTTCTCCATGTTGCGTTCATGATTTTCTCCAAAAAGTATTTCTCCAAATAGTAGAATTCAAAATGTCACCGAGTTTTTGGCGGCAGGAAACCGCAAATTTGTTCGCGGCCCCGGTCGACATCTGATTGTGCGAGGTGAAGTGTTTTTGATATATTTGTGGGTGGGACATTGGCGTGGCCCCCTTCAAGTACTCCAACCGGTAGAGAGAAACCTAATTTGATTATGTCACCGGTTCATTTTGTATTGAATGGCTGTATAGGTTGGTCTTTATAGACATTTTAGTTGCAGAATTTCCCCCCAACCGTCTGCCAAACCGGAGACAAGATGACAGGTTGAAATGTAATGGAAACGTCGTACCACGTTTTCAAGAGCTATACATTGTGGAGGTTAATCCGTCTGGTAATGAGCCGTGGCATCGCTTGGACGTGATTGGCTAAATTTGAGCGGCATTTATTTTTTATCAAGAGACCACAGTCATGCTGTATGTACATGTCGCTCTCCATCATATGGAATGACATGTATTTTTGAACAAGCTGAACTTGCTTATAAGTATCTTTATTGTATTTAGGGTACAATTCAGTTGCATTTTTAGCAAAATGGTGTATAAGTTCTATAACACAGGTGTTGTAGTACTCTTTTTAGTACTCGAGTACCTTCGTGTACTTGTACTCATGGCAAAGTACTCGTACTCGTATTCCAAGAAGAAAACCCATGTACCCGTACTAGTGCTTTTGGCAAAGTACTCGTACTCGTGGCAAAAACTCGTACTTATACTCATGGAAAAGTAGTACTCATACTCGTATCCCAAGAAGAAAAACTCATGTACTCGTACTAGTACTTTTGGCAAAGTATTCATACTCGTGGCAAAAACTCCTACTCGTTCTCATGGCAAAATACTTGTACTCGTACTCGTATCCCAAGACGAAAAACCCACGTACTCGTACTAGTACTTTTGGCATGGTACTCGTACTCGTGGCAAAAACTCGTACTCGTACTCATGGAAAAGTAGTCGTTCCCATGGAAAAGTACTCGTACTCGTGGTAAAAACTCGTACCCATACTCATGGAAACGTACTCGACTACGACTACAACAAAAGAATTCATGTCTGAGAGTCAAACGTCACATCATAATTCGTCGTTGTTATCTTCATTCTCTCAAAATTCACAAAATTATTTGTGAATGCAAAGATCATGTCTCTAGTCTAATCTGAGAGGAAGTTTTTAAGTAGAAGAAAGCTCTGCTTTAAAATAGAGAGGATGTTTCAATTACAGAGACGTGCAGTCGATCTTGGTATATAATGTGGAACTGAACTTGATTTAGTGTACAGTTCTATATAAATATGTATAGTTTGTAGTTTATTCGGGGATCAGAATGAGGTAACCGGTAGGGCAAGATGTCATAATTTAATAATTTAATACAATATTAGATTTAGGTTAATTCCGAGGTTTCCACGACTGAACGCTGCAATCAATCAATCAATTAAGAGAATTATCCAATCTTGGCACCTGTCCTTAAGGCAAACTTGAATGGAAGAATAATAATGTCCTAATCAGACCGAGGCAAGGACACCGGAAACCTATCTCGCGAAGGTCACTCGTGCCCCCTTGCCCCCAAGCCAGCGGCCCCGGCCCCCAGGGGAACCCGAGCCGAGCCAGCAAAAGGCTGAAACAATTAGGGGTACAGTTTGACATTCCGCCATGAACTCCATGTGAACCCATGAACTTAGTGCAACGGCGCTGCATCTCAAAGGCCATCCGTGCTTCTTGTCCCCTACCCCTGAGAACCCCCCTTTCCTCCACCCCAGAATTCTAAACTAAACCAGGAACGTTTTAGCTAATAGCTTAATATGATAACTTAATGGTTTTCCAGATTTCTTTAGTCCAAGTATTATACTCCATAGGGGGAAAACATCATTATTCCCCCCAGTCTCACCCGGCATCAAAGTTAAAGAAGAAATCATTAGCTGTTGATTACAAAGCCCTACGATCGATCGTAAATCGTTTTACGTAGGATAACTCATCGCAGGGGGCCTATCCTACATATAGCTGCAATTGTATTACAAGTCCTATGATTGATAGTAAGTTGCGATTTGTTTCGACCTCCTGGTGATATTAGCTTGTGTATAGGCCTACAGTTGTGCTGACTACAAATATATTACACTGTATAATATGTGGAGTTTCAAATAACGAAAAATTGACGGCCGATTCCCAAATTGGTCGCTTTCAAAATTAAAGCGATGTATGAACGGCTTTTCAACTTTGGTAATGCTTGAAATTACTTGTCATGAAATTACTTCTCCGGCTTGGCCAATGGAGAGGAAACTCCACAGCCAAGTTTTGGAGGGAAAGGCTATAAAGAGTTACGCTCTAGATTTTATACCAAACACTTCATTTTTCAAGCAGAAGAAAAGTACGCCTGCTTTCTTAAAAGATAATACACCGAACATTAATGTCAGTTATCATTTATTCAGAAGGGACATTTTGGCTGAGCATATCGGCTGAAAGCATGAAGGTGGCGATCTATTCCTTCCCCCGTAAATGTGCGCGGATTTACAGCATGACAAGACGAATTCAGCCTCCGTTCCGGATAAGTAATGATCCGGGTAGGATTAATCGCACTGGATCCAGATTCCGGGTAAAAATAGCACCGTTGAGATTTAATACCGGAACATTTCAAAGTTGGTACACCACCCGTGTACTTGATGGCACCCGAACCTGTGCTGGTTTTATTTATAAGTGGAGTTTTATTCCTCGGGAGCTGGCAACTGTCAACATCAATTCAAAGATCAGAGTGGAGACCCTGGTTTCTAACAGGTCGGAAACAGTGATCGGGGTGAATCCTACTTTAGGGGAAGGTCTCTTGGCATATTGCCAGGGGAACCCATAAGGGGAACACCAAAGACGAGGAGGGATAAATTGGTTAGATCAGGACATGTTTAGGACATGATTGCAGTAGTGATCTTATCAAGATCCAGGGAAAAACAATTATAATTTTGCGGTTGTTCCATTTGGACGTTGCTTGGACTTTGTCTCTGCATCAATCAATGCTGGTGATACCTGGGGCCAATATCATAGAACTGCTTGCAACAAAATTTGCTTAAGTGCCAAAAACCGTGATAAATAAAATCAGTATGCCAGCCAAAACTCCTTGTTATGCTCAGCAAACCGTGGCCAAATACAAATCAAAAGCAGTAAACATAACACGAACATTTGGATGGTAATCCGTTTGATCAAGGAAAACTGTTCATGCTTAAGCAATTTTTGTGCTTAAGCAGCTCTATGAAATAGGCCCCTGTTTGCCCTGTTATAGGATGGTTCCTGGCACGCCGGATACCAGTCCTCGTGGCTCTCTTTCATCACTTGGTATGGAGTGGTCCTCTTCCCTCCCGATGAGTGCGATTCATCAACCGTGACAAAACAACCTGACACACATCACATCATGTCTGGACATCATTTCCGTGGTGCCTACACGTTGACCAACCAATCGATGACCCGAAATTTGACCGGACTCGTCTCAGGTCATCCGCGGATGACATGTTGTTTTCAAATTTTCGGTGCGACCTGGTAAAAAGTGGACTAACTTGTCGAATTTTGGAAGCAAACATACACTGCCATTTGCCATTTTGTCTTGCGTTGCGGATAGCAAGTTCGGACCTATATTATTTTATTATCTTGCTCCAGATTTGCCACTTAAGTTGAAATGAGCTGGAAAATGTGGCTCTTCCACGGCTTGCACAACGTGAGCAGATGTCTTCCTCCGTCTGTTGAAACCTGAGACAATTCAGGAGATGCGAGTTTACTGGGATCTGTCTTCAAGTTCAACCTACAGGTTAAAGCTGGATGCCCAAGTTGCACGGCTTCTCATGCAGATGATTTGGAAAGGAGCACTGGCCTAGAGCGAGGCCCGACCATGGAGGGTTGAGGAGTCCCTGGTGAAAGCTCACCTTCCCTGACCTCTGAGGGATCCGGGGATTTTTCGAAAGATGATACCAATTAGTATCATTCTACAACGTGTCCTGTGATACTTCCATCAGCCATCGCACATGCTGCTCCCCTACATTCGTAAATAGTTGTCTCAAGGTGCCTAAACCCTGCGATTCCAATTTTTGACACTTCACCCACATGGGTCTCGTTTGTCTTTCATGTGTTCCTAGCGATAATTTCAATTCTACCGCATCTGGTATCTTTCAGTGTACCTCTCAGCTCAACGCTTGGACCCACCCGTCACTGCTAGTCTCCCTCCCCCACCGTATCCCCGGACCATCTGGGCTAAGAGGTGAAAACATCAGTTCCGAATTTCAGGCGATTCTTTTTGGAGATGTATCTCTGACTCCGTGTTTCTGACCTCTTGACCGCAGATTAAGAACTGAATGTGAACTGTTCGATATAATTACTCATCAAATTACCGCTCCTGTGGCATACGTGCAAATCACAGCTTTGAGAAGTTGCTGAGTAAATCTAAAGCCCTTTTCCAAACCGTTCGGCTCCGGCTCAGGCTCCGGCTCCATAAGTGAATCCATTCTAAAACATTGGGTATCAAAATAGAGGCTTTTGGCTACGATTTGGAAGTAGATACTCTATTTTGAACAAGAAAACAAAGATTCAGCTCCAATGAAAAGTCACAACCTTTTCAGCATCCTCTTTACCCTTACCCTCCCATACCCTAGCCCTAACCTCCTTTTGTTGATGGCAGAGACCTAAATTATCTGCTGAGGGATGAATTTGGGCTCTGGAAGCGTATTTTCTGTGCCCATCCACAGCCATCCATCAAGAGTCATACACTCTCTCTCCCTCTCTTGGTTTATCGAGGTCGACCAGTCTTTCCCCGGAGATCAACCGAGTTCTCAGTGTCCCGAAATCGGTGAACCGTCCGTAAAGGTCTTCTCGCAACCCTCCTAATTCCCCCATCCTCCGTACGGCTGCTGTGAGCCGCGGACAAGCTTGGATGGTAATTCTACCCTAAACGTAGAAAGGTCCTAAGGTCTTGATGTCGACGAATCCTTTGCAGCAGGTGTACAGATACTTCAATTCGTCCTCCACATCAACGGGTTGGTTTATTACCCACTCTCAAGAGATCACGCCCTAGACAGCAGACACCACACCATCACTCATCAGGACTTATCATGTTTTCCCTCTCCCCCTTGTCTCTCTATTTTTGATCCCGGATCAAAAGACAAAAAGAAACAGCCAGTGTGCTGTGTCCCCGTTTTATGATACTTCGCTGGATGTGTAATATTTCCCGCGAGACATAATCCGAGGCGCCTCCCTAGATTCATAATTTCCTCGTGGCTTGCTATAACAAAACCTCAGGCCTGTTAAAAGAAAATATGACGATGGTTTGAAGTTGCGAGGGGAAAGTAGTAATATGGATACTGGATAGCATTATCCATGGAGAGTGGATATTGAGTTTCCTTGCCTGTCAAATACGTCTCTTTGAAAAGGACTGACGTATTATCTAGGTTCATATTACATTGAGCTCATAAATTTAATAAACGCATGAATTTAGGCTCATCAAAAACAGCTTACCAACCATACTTCCATGTGTTACATATTGCTGGGGCCAATTTCATAAAACTGTTAAGCACAAAAATTTGCTTAGCACAAAAACGTCTTGTCCAATAAAACAAACCACCATTGAAAATTTCATTTGATATTCATGGTCAGCGAACAACAGCCAAAGAACAATCACAAGTGATACACAACACGTGGATATTTGGTTGTTAACCCTGTTTTTATTAAGACAGAAATGTCATGCTTAGCAAATTTTTGTGCTTAACGGTTTTATGAAATTGGCCCCTGGATACTTGCTCACGGCTGATCTTTGCTTAGCTTGAAAATCAGCAGAGCAACGTGTTGTTTTGCCGCTAAGCATCTCATCATTCAAATTTGCCCTTAAAGGTATTATACATCGGGTCCATATTAGTGTTGGTTATCTCTTGGTGTACTTAAAACTTAACGAAGCAATTTCCTCATGGGTTTTAATCTAATCAGTATCCTTTTCAAGAAATTAGGTCACAACTAGGATCTACTCTGACCTTTCGACGTTACGTTATTGCTGGCCTCTTGACCAGGTCAGCCCATGGAGCTAGGAATATATGGTCAGTTGAAGTATCTTTTTAGGTATAATTTGGTTAAGATCATGTGGCTCAGGTGGAATTCGAACCCACAACCTACTGTCTACTAGTGTTGGTGTTTCACTAAAAGCCAAGCTAGCTGGGTTCAGAGTGTTGATTCGAATCCTATATAGCAAGTGGGTAATGCAGTTAGTCATTGGTGCCATGAGTTTTCGTTGGAGTAATAGAATACAATGAAATTGATGCGTATCATGCAGCACTGCGCATGCACAGTGCTCTTGAGTAGCCATTAAGGTATAGCGTAACATGCCTACATGCCAGAAGTATTGTCCCAAATTACTGAAAGTTCATCATGCGGTTACCATCCGTCCTCTTGAACATGTATGTTATTACTAATATGAAAGGTTGGTCATCAAATGTGTGATCTTGGATAATACCGTGATTATGACTCAACGCCATTAGGCTTACATGACTCAAAAGTATACGCAAGTTCGACTATCCATCTCACAATAGACAAGTACGGTTATCTCATCTAAACATGCTTAAACTGTTGGTGTCTTAGTTCTCATGTATATTAACTGACATGAATAATTGCACCTCGTTAATGTGGCTATCGCAATTTATTTGCGATTACCATTCGTGGTCTCTTCTCGTGCGTTTAATTAGTTGCAGATTTCTTGTTCTTATTAATTTCCGATGGGAGTGTAGTGGTCTATAGGTTATGTATCGGTAGCTTATGTCATTGTGTTGTCTCATCGCCACGTGAGACAGTGATTATCTGTACAAATAGGTCAATATTCTAAGTGCGATTCACAATAGTGCGCCTCCAAGAGTTTGCAACGCGTTGGCCAATCACAATGCGCGGAATCTGTCGACCCTTTCTAGGGGCCAATTTCATGGAGCTGCTTAAGCACCAACATTTGCTTGAGCACCCAAAACCTTGGTAGATAAAATCAATATGCCAGCCAAAACTCCTCGTGAATGTTATGCTCGGCAAACAATGGCCGAATACAAGTCAACAGATGTAGACATCACATGCAAATTTGGTTGGTAATCCTGTTTGATCAAGGAAGACTTTTCATGCTTAAGCAAATTCTGTGCTTAAGCAGCTCTATGAAATTGGCCCATGGGGCGCATGGGGTCGACAATTTCGTTTCATTGTGATTGGCCAACGCGTTGAAAACTCTTGGAGGCGCACTGATGCGAATCGCCTATATTATGCCCAGATTTTGGTAAGGTTTCAACCGTTTCATCTGATTGAAATATATTTTTACGAACTTGCAAAGCTTCGGCAGGTGCCGCTGTCCATTTCGTATTGCGTAATGCAATTGTTATTGTTTCTTGGCAAGATACTGGTTTGTTTACAACGTGCAAGTCGTCAATAGGGTATCAACATGTCACATTGTCCGTCAGCTCATCTGATTGCATGGACATAACCTCTCATTCGCTACTCCAGCAATCATCGCACTTTGACATTGAAACTATAAATACCCGTGTTTATAATCATTTTTCTTGTAGATTTTATCTAATAATAAAATCTTGTATACAGACACTCAGTCTCACTGACCACGGTCAGTCCAGTATCTGGACACTGTAAAGGGCCACATCGCCTTCACAAACAGCTTCCCAAATTGCCGACGAAGGTCCTGAACTCCTTGTTCCAAAAGGGCAAACGAATGGCCTTAACTACCTCTAGACACATTTGAAATTGTCCATGTCTCTAATCAGCCCACACGAGAATGGCGCCTATAACTGTTTCCTGAACACATCGTATTACTATTAGTCAGTGTAATAATAAATAATGCAGAAATGATTCACTGGCAAAGAATATGAAAATACCTGCACAGGGAAACGACAGTAATTGAATTAGAGGCGTGCAGATAAAGAGTGCAGAGGTGCAACTCGTCTATAAGATAGAGAAACACGCTCGAACCTTCTTTATTTTGGGTCCGAATAAGTGTTAAGAAATCGTTGACTTAAGCAGAGTGTTAATGTACAGTTTTTTCTGTCCACTGTTAACATTTTCGGTAACAATCTCGGTAAAATGTTGCCTAGGTATACATTGCTAAAATGTTGTCAGTGTACACAGAGCAAAACGAGTTGGGTAACATGTCGCAGCAATATCTCGGTAACATGTTGGCCAAATGTTGCTAGTGTACACAGGGCCCAAAGTCATGTTGCCCAGGCAACACATGCCCTACCTGGACAACATGTTGGCGAGAATGTTACCGAAATTGTTGACAGTGTATATGATGCAATGCATCAAAATTCCTACGATTGATAGTAAGTTACGAAGAGTTTGGTGAAATCGACCCATGTATGGCAAGAGTACTACTATCTCATCCTATGATTGTGTTCAGTACATGCATTACAACCGGCAAAGCACATGGAACAACATGGATAGACTGAACATCCGCGCCTCAGCCTACTAACCTCATTTTTTCCCTTTTCGTTCCTCACTTCCAAAGATCAAAAGTTCCCCAGCCTTTCCTTTCCTGACAGGCTACAGTCCCACAGTATTCTGATCAATCAACGTGGTATCAGAATCTAGACCGGCCAATCCCCGGTAATAAGCTTAAACTTAATTTGCATACCCTTTCAAACTTGTTCGCATGGCTTCATCTTTGATAAAGTTTGCGCGCCATGCCAAACCTATAGCAAGGGTATACCAAAACAAAATTCGAACAGGATCTGGCGAAAGCCGGGTGGAAAGACTTCGGGGAGAACGTTTTTTTCGTCTATTTTTGAGAACCGACTGAAAGTTTCTGTCATTCTCTGATTGAGCGGCAACCAACCGTGTTTGCGTGACCTCGTGAAATCCAGGTCAGCTCATACGTGCGACGCCACGGCTTGGTAATGTTCCTTTGGCGCGTGACGTAGGACGCTCGAGGCGTCGCTCTCGTTCGAGACGGGCGCTGATTGGCTGGTTTACTTGGTTACCATTTTGAGAATGTAGTCCTCCGGGTACGTTTCTGGCATTTCTGAATCAGTGAGTTTCCTTTTGTGAGTCCCAGCTTGGGATGTTTTTGTTGTTGTCAGTGCTCGTGGTATTTTTTTTGAGAAAAAGTAGTTTGTACCTTTTTTGTTTGAGAGTTCTGCATTGTTATTTTGGGAATGTGACTTCATGATGTAATATGTGTATAGGTCAACCTAGGTTGACATTGTCACGTACACCAATCGATTTATTATCCATTTTAACTCAAAATCCATATCCCCAAAAATAGCAAAAGGAAGTAGGCTACATTTAAACATGAAATATTCAGACTTTAAACATTTATAAAGTTTAGGAACAAGGATAACAACTCAACCAGTGGTAGCGGTTTGTTTGGATCCAAAAACGTTTTGCGGACTCGCACATGCCCACAAAATGTCTTCATGGAAATTCCAAAAAGGCATTAACAATGTGTCGTATCATTCAAGGGACATTTGGTCCAAATTCCATCATGAAAACATGACTAGAGTTCAAATAATTGTTTGAAGTTGTCAATTTTGGACAGTATATTACAACAAAGTTCGCAAAAGTATGTGTTGTGTTCCATGTGGTGTGGCATGTGGTGTAGTGGTGTTTTGATGGCATGGTTGTTTTGTCTCTCCTGGTGGTATTAGTGTAGTGGTGTGTTGATTCGGTATACATTCAGTATGGCAGTGTTTCTACATAATGTTGCGTGGTGGAGCTTTGGTGGGGGTACAGTGGTGTACATAGTATCTCAGTGAATTCATAATTCCAGCAGTGATGTTAGAACTCTAGTATGACCGCTTCTTCCGGGCCTCACGCTCTGCAATGATGTACTTCCTACTGAACGTCACACATCAGTATGACGGAGCGACGAGTGACGCAAACCACCAAATCAAGATAAGGAGGAAGATCTTAAGAAGGCAAGGTGAGGAGAGAATTTCAAGCCTGGAGCCGTCCTCCCATCCACCCCTCCGTCCGAAACTTCCCTCACATCACACATTAAGATCTATGCCATCATTCGTCGCCTCATTCAAATCAAATCACTGAAAGTTTCTCAAGGAGGACAAAAAAGAAGCATCAGGACAAGAAAGAAGGCTTATATTCATGTGCTCTCCCCAGTCGACATGTCCGTGTACACCCCAGCCCCTGATAAGGGTGACTTGTACCGGCACTGGGGCGTCCTGGGAGTCGGAGGGGTGCAGGAAAGCCCCGCGGCAACCTCTTAGTCCGACCACCGCGAGCCCCCGACGGACTACGGGACAAGCTGACTGGATGAGGCGTCTCATGGGGGAAATCGACGAGTTCAACCCGGGCACAAGAATGAGAGCTTAGGTCAGGCTATATTTGGGTCGGGCTATTGCCGGGATTTTTTTTTCACAGATCACTGCAGGGGGGAATTTTGTTGATGATGATGAACATAATGTACCGGGTATAGTTAATGTGATAGGCAGGGCGTCTTGTTTTAGTGTCTTGAATGACATTCAAAGGAAGAATCCATAGACATCCAATATGGCGGCTGACCAGTATTAAACCTGCCCTACACTATTGGCGCTTGGTGGCGCACTGTAGCTTCGTCATCAAATGCTTTGTGCGCATGCTCGGAATCACCATAGCAGCCTTTTTGTTGGTTGGTACCAATCCGAACCTCAACTTTGCGGTCAAAGTTTAACAACCTGCTTCAAACCAGAGGCAGGTACGGGATCGAATCGAGTTGTTGCAGCTTTTTGGTGCGTTTGTAGAGGTTTAGGACTCTGCAACCGATCATGGGCCTTACACATCGGCCGCCATCTTGGAGGTCATGTTGGCAGGAACTTGCACGCGTGTGTGAGCCACGCACATCAGCTTCTGTCGGCTTACATCGACCTCTCTGAGGGCGATTTTGGCGCCATATACAAGGGACCAATGTTGGTTGACTTCAGACTGTTACTCAAACTGGTTCGGCCCTCGGTGGTTGTCAAACGTTGCTTTGGGCTAGACTCGATCTCAAGTCTGCTTCGTTGAGATGGCTATCCGTCATGTTCAGCTTATCAAGAGGGCGGCACTCCGGACGGGAGTCCCGACGTGCAGCTTGTACAGCAAGTAATGCAATTATGCATTATCTACATGGTACCCACCAAGAAGTTAAAACAATTCGACTGTGTGTTTATACACAAGAGGCTTTTCGTCTGACGGCTCACTCAGTCACTACTCAAGGAGCTCGCCCCCGGAGGGACGTGACATTTCGCCCGGCGAACCACTGGGGTGACTGATGGGAGGGGGTCTCGTAGATACCCCCATTTGTATAGGATTGGGATCCGGGGTCTGGGTTTGGGGGTAACATTGAGGTCGAGTCTGAGTAATAATATTCCACCGAGCTGAGAGCTGAAATATGAGAATGTGTCTGCAAGTATTTTATTTTTGGTATTGTCGACATTCTGCGACTAGATGTCGACCTAACCTGTCGTATACCTGTCCTCCATCTCTTACCTTTCGCAAGTGTCAATACTTTCCACTTTCTACGTACAAGAGATATCGACAACATCAGGTGCACTTGAATGGGTTTCTTTTCCATTTGTCGAAATTGTTTAATGAGGTCTTGGAACCCAGCTAGAACCGTTCACCTGATCAAGGATTTGGGCACCTTGCATAATTACTTCTTGCGCCGGTGTATAGCGATGCTCAGAGAATGCAGATGAACCTAATACCCTCTCAGCTATAATACCTGATTCTGTAGAGCAGACATACAGAGATCATCCAAGGCAGGCCTTTTAGGAGCAGGTCTTTCCTGGAGAAAAAGGTCGACAGGCCAGCAGTGATGGGTAATTGTCGACAACAGTAGGTAAATGTCGACATAAGTCGACTTTGTATTCCATCTATAGTTACGTTGATTGAACCGGTCTGTCCTAGCGAATATGTCGAAGGATTGACACAGTCCCTAGTCCTGACCTAGACATTTGCCGCAAGCCATTGACATCACTAACGCTGAAATGAGCTGGAGGCTTTCTTTGCCAAAGGCACATGACAGAGTTGTTCTTGTCACTCCGTTGGAACGCATAGTTCGGGAGATTTTGATCGAACAAGGTCAGCCAGGCCAAACTAACGGTGATGTCTCAGTCATTTCGAGTGGGCACGGTCAGCTTCAAGCGCGAAGGAGGAAAGACCGAGAGAGGCAGCCGCTATCGGCGTCAGACGATGGGAAGGGACTGGGGCTGGTAAGCTTGTCACGGTGGTCGCGAGGAAATTCCGACAAGCCAAACGACCTTTTGGACTGAGGGTAAAGGACTTAAAGGGAGAAAGGTTGACCTGGCCGGGGAAGGGTCTTAAGGCCGATGGATCCCCTTTACCCGTTCCCCAAGAAAATGTAAACTACGTCGCGAGGATCTCTTTGGGATTTAAGTTTATAATTATTTCCTGGTCTTTTAAAAACTTGCATCAATAAAGGATTATTGGGATTATTGAGTGATGCTTGACAACAAAATAAGCGCCCTGAAAACTTATAAATAAATTTTAAAAGAGATATGAGTAATTGAAAATGTAGATATGTTCAAGAATCTTTTGGCAGGCTCTTCACTGGTGATATTATCGGGTTTGTTTGCTTGTGAATATTAGACTATTCAACTATCTTTGTTCAAAGTGAAACCTTGTGTCAAGGTGATCGTCTACGCATTGTAAAAAGTTTAGCCTTAGAGACTAGATCCTGCAAGGATCGAAACGTCATGCTCCCCTAACTCCAAGCATTTGTATATTTAAGGTCAATATTTTGGTTGATGGGCAGTTTGCAGCAGTTAATTACTTCCATTGTTGTTTCTTTCGGGTCATGGAACCTGGAGATATCAAAGCCATTCTCGAGAGAGGTTTGAGGCAACATATTGCAGTGGAGAGCGCCAATCATTTCTTGCCGTTTGATGGACGCTGAAGCAACAATCTCAAAATGATTGGTACAACTCTCTCATGAATTTACACGACTCTGAGTCACAGTGAACATTAATCAACGCAAATTAGGTTTTAATATTTTGTCCTCCGCGTCCCATGCTTCAAATTACCGGTCGACATTGAGACAATCACTCTGTATTATGTTCAAATAAAAGACACCACAAAATAATATGTCTCAACTGTCTTGAGAACTAATATCTCGCTAAAAGGTCACGAAATGTCTAAGGGCCTTTGTGGTATATGGCGATGATAATGTAATACGTATAGCTGTGGGTAAGTGGGACGTCATGGGACCGGAAGTACAATGCACAAAGGATATACTGTACTATTCCTTAGCTTCACAATATGCCCTGAATATTATGTATCAATATTGTAGTATGATTCATTGTACACTGAGACAGCACTTTTTTATTGAACCATTCGAGTATACTGTTAGTATTTTGGTCAAAACATCAAATTATATGATGAATGATTTTGAACATGGAAGAAGACAGGACTAGTTGAATTTGGAATATTTAGATTGAATGTAAATAGGTGAGGCAAGGTGGTTGAACCTCGTTTCTAAGATGCATCCTTACGTGTACGGTTTTCCGTCCTGAGCTTCCGTAGCTGGGTTTACAATGTAGTATAGACCCGTTTATTGCCTGGCATAATTATTCATACTGTAAGTTAACGCATTACGGCTTGACCTGCATCCAAACCAGTTACTGAAGATATAAGTCAAAAATCGGTCATTTCTTAGTTTCTTTGATTTGTAGTGATGGAATTTCCTGAAATCGTTGAAAGAGTGTTTGAGTATTATGGATTATCCGAAGCTTTTTACACACCAAGTGCTCTCTCTGTTCAGATTTCGATTTCACGAAGCCCTACGATCGATCGTTATGCGAGTTACGAAGGAGAACCCATCGTATCCTACGTAAGGCTGCAGTGCATCATAGGTCCTACGATTGATAGTATAAGTTACGATGAATTTGGTCAAATCAACGCCAGGTCAGATACATTGTCATCTAAGAAGATAAGTAAATATAAAGATCATTTAAACCGAAGACTTACCTTCGAGAATCTGCTGCCAGGATCTTGAGACGTAATAATTCCTCAGTGAGGCCACCTCTAAGAAACTTGGTATAAAATCCCAGAGAAACAAAAATGGAAGCAGTGCACTCCTTGAGCAGATTGTTGTCAGTATCTCATATGGTTGGTCTAAGGTTCAGCACCCATTCAATGCGGAGGTTTTCTGGCAATAGACGGTGCGAGTCCTGTTGTTTCTGTTGCTACTATTGTTGTTGCTGCTTGCAGCCGCTACCCGACTTTTGTTGTTGAGGTGTTCGATGGGTCTTTCAACACAAGTCCACACGTGCACACCTTCCCGCCAAAATTTATTTTCAGCTTTTGTAGTTAGGAGCGGTATTTGATAAGCTGCAAAGTCAGGGGCCCAGATTTCGAAAGGTCACCGTTAAAAGTCGCAACTCTGAAATTTTCTCTGGAAGGGCTTTGGGCCTATACGGTGCGTGTGTATGTGTGAGCCGGGATGGTCGAGTGAAGTTGGGTTCTTTCAAAAGTCAAAGATGGTCTAGTCTTTTTTTCAAACGTTCTGTCATCCCGGTCTTGTGACATATGGGGCCTGAACTGTGTCTCCTGGCTAACCAACTCGTCCTCATCAATTAAAAGGGAAACTGCGGTGAGTTAAAGTCACCTATGCAAAAAGGTCTGTAGCTTGCCAGGAAGGGATGCGTTCGTAAAATAGTCGAATTATCCCGAACGTGCGTTGATCTTTCCAAGTCAAGGAGACGCTGGGTCAGGGTGAAGAGATGGATCCAGGATGCTGTAACGACCCTCACCGGAGAGCCGAAGATTTAGGAGTTAGCTACAAGCGCCAATCGGCTATACTTCCTTGAAATCACATCCAAGTTCCATGGCAAGTTATCAAACCTCCTAGCTTGTGGATTTTCAGCAGATCTGCACTGAAATTCATAAAAACCATCAAGGCCTAGCTCCCGACGTCTGGGGAATATGACCGTGGGGAGACTCGTGGTTTATTGCAGGCTGTCGTGTCCCGTGTTCTGTCGCCGATTGTCAGTCTATACTTCTCATTTGTTCTCTAAAGCCTCGTCATCATCATCATCACGGGCGCGTGCTGAATTCTGGTCTGCCGAGCTGACGGTGTTTTTCTTCCCTCCAAGCTCAGGGAGTCGGAATCACCCACTAGGCCGTCAAGACATGAGGGGAAACCGACCACTCGCGCTCCTGCTGTGCTGCAGATCCCAGCAAACTAAGCATTATGCCTTCATGAACTCCCGGGGATCAGTGTGATTCATATCCGGAGGTGATCCGAATGAAAGATGGGGAGTTGATTTCAGCTGCTACATTCATTCTTCTGAAGCCCGAGTCAAATACACTGGTCAGAGTGGTTGTCTCTCAATTTTCCCTTTCCTTCTCAAGATTCTCAAGATTTGGAACTTATGATTATCAGAAGAAATGAAATCATATTCGGCTGGCTTCGGAAATACAACCCCATCCCTTCGATTTCTGAAGCTTTTGCTTGAAGCGAATGCACAGTTTAGATTTTTGAACGATGTTTAATGCGCATGCGTGGAATTCGTAGATCTGTCTGCTGCCACCAAGAGTTTGTTTTAGGGCTAGTCCGGACAAGATTCAAATTGTGGTATAGGGGTCGGAAGGAGTAGAGGTGAACACTGGTTCAAGATGATTATCTTTTCTTTTTTTATTATATTATATATTATACCAACATGGACGATTGTGTCTTGATATTAAGGAATTGCAATGGTGAACAATAATTTATAATCATTATGATTGTTTGTAAGCCTAATATATTTACGATTTGGTGTTGAATTTAACAATGATTGTTTGTGTTCAGTATATAATTCTATCTGGCATGTAGTATGATCATAATTCAATTGTGGCAAAGATGACGTCATCACCAGCCTCCACTATTGACCTTGAACTTATCCCACTCCACAGGACTTATGCCCATAAATTGCAACGATGCATCATCATAAGTGGTATAAGCAGCTGAAGACTTAACCTCAGACGCCCTCTCGCGTCTGTCTACGTCATCAAATCCCGTAGCGGCAATTATCGTATTAGTTAACCAGACTTAAAAACCACTTAATCATGCATACCTCATACACTAGGGGGAGGTGTGCGGGGGGGGGGGGGGGGGGTTAAGGTGATGACGTCACTGTCATTCATTACCCTATCACCCCCTCGAACCGACACCCCCCCCCCCCACCCCCCCCCCCTTTCAAAAAAAGGTACTCTCTTGGGGTAGCAAGCTAGCTGGGCCGCAGACCCCCCTTCGTCACATCAGTGTCTCCAGCCTTCCATCCGTTCCCGAAAAGACCCCCCTCTATACCCCCATCAGCAGTCATGAGTCACGTCCTGTGTGTAGCTAAGTTCCACAATCCTCCCCTACTACCCCCTCGAGCCCCCCCCCCCCCCTCCCTTTACCCTGATCATGGCCTGGCCACTGGCTGGCGCTCTACCGTTCCATCGTGAACATTATTTTGGTTGTATGCATATAAGTATAGCAATTGCCTGTGCTAGCTAGCCTTTTGCTACTATCACGACACATTTGAAAATTAATGAGGCAATGACAAGGGAACCCTCGAGAGGGCGCTATGCTTGAATTTCGAGCAGCGCCCTCAGTGCCAACAAAAAGGGCGCCAAAAAGTTGGACCAAACTAAGGCCGTGTCCGAAACGGGCCTCCAGAGCTACGGCTAGGTCTATTGTCTTGGTGTCTACGCGTATTTCCAATGGAGCGAAGACCTAGACCTAGCTCTAGACAACAGATTCGGATGCAGCCTAAGGGTGCCGCGAGGTTGACTGGTGTCGAGTGTCGACCCGTGGTAGCTAAACGAATGCAGCCTAAAGTTATGCGGTCTGAAGACAATGTGCAATGCAGAGGAATACGTACGTGTTCATTGCCCTTGTGTGCAGTGAGAGGCTACTACTCCATGATGCGAACCATCGAAATACACCGTGATGAAGACCGATCAATCATGAATGAAGGCTATTTTATTGTCGGGCTTTGTCTTAATTAGACACTTAATACATGAATGATTAATTGCCATTCTTTACACCACAGCAGCCAGTGTCAGTGTGCCATCCAGCGATATACCTATTATTGCAAGGGCACTATCAGTGCGTGGCTTCCGCAACATAAATTTTACAGACCATTAACAAGCACATATACAATAATTGTTTACAGCAGAATGGTGAATGGGCGATGACAAGTTGAAGCTAGTAGTTATTGAACAAGTAAAGTAGACAATAGGTTATATTTACTGTAATGGACACTTTATTTCTGCCTTGAGCTGCAAGCAAGGTCAAAGCGTTGATCACTATACTAAAAAATGATACATTTACCAATTAGCCCAAGATAAAAAAAGACTTTCTATAGGCAAAGATAAGCCTAAAACCAAGCCCCAACATCATATAGTTCATGGTTGGCAAGAATTAAAAACACCATTGTTCAAATTCGGTCTGAAAGCTTTAAAGGTAATATCATACTTTGGTTTTTATCAAAGAAATACAGATTCATGGGCGAAAATATCAAGACAGATACAGTAACAGTCATCTGTGAAAATTTCAGTCCCATACGGTGCACACTTTTTGAGAAAACAGTGAACAGCCACAGTATTTCTTAAGTCTTTTCTCTTTCAACTTTGATCTTTTATAAAGATCAACAAGATTTTCGGTCGTTGTTGTACTAATTTCTGGTTAAATGCACCATTTCAGGCGAAAAACAATTAACGGTATGTTTCTACCCTCACCATCTTCATACCCTGTAAGTTATAGGTAAATCTGAGAACATTTCTGTTTTAGTTTCTTACCAAAGTATGAAACTAGCTTTAAGTGTATTAGATTTACACTCAGAATTAATATTTCCTTCTGAAATGCATTGACAACCTTCAAAATGCGCAACAGCCATTGGACACAAAGGTTATTACACCTCAAGTCACAAACAAAACGCAACTGATTGTTCTCTTACAAAAGAGGAAAAAGGAAAAAAGTGCTAATACGAATTACATGCATGACCAATGATGTAATGTACTTTTTAAAAACTGCAATAGGGGTCTTTATAAACGCTTAAAACTTTTAGAGAAATTCAATTAAAAAAGTAGTACATAAACATTCCAGTACATTTTTACACAATTTTTTTATTCTGAAAAAATGACTACGAACGCAAAAATTAATCTAACCAATTAGCGTTTTAGGTAGGTAGCTTTATCAGCCTATAAAGGCCTCAAAAGTAGATTTTAGTCTCTTCTACAAACCTGTATATAGTTTGCCTTTCTAAAAATTTAATATTTCTCCATCTTTTTATAGAATGTTTTGTATAACATCACTTGCTCAAAGTTCCATATTGTCACAATTTCACTTCTTTCTTTCTCGTTTTTTTTTTTTTTGGGGGGGGGGTGCATGAATCCGGGCAGGAAACCATTTTTTACTGGTAAAGTCATCTAAGACAAATGCAATTTCTTCGTGTATACCGCACAGTGTTTAGGCTGCCGATAGTTCCCTTTCAATTTATCATTAAGCCCATAATTATAAATCGTGGTTCTATCAGAATGTGCAATCGTTCGTGATTGTCTTTTATGTGTTCGTTTCCAGCTTTGAAAGTCATTTCAATTTGAAACCGAGTTTTTGGAGGTATTCTACAAGGATTACCAAAATGGTTTGCTTGTTTCAAGATTTGTCCATTTTTAGTCTCAGGGGGAGAAATACTTGCAGATTGAGTCTGTCTGAAGAAAGAGGTCCGGGTCGTCGGAGCGAGCCGAGCTGTTGAGCTGGCAGGTCTTGGCTCCTTGGCCGTCGCTCCTGATGTTGAAGGAGCGGCATCTAGGCTCCCTGGTGCAGGCCGAGGCGCATCTTAGATTGCTCTTGGTCGGAAACTCTCGGATGACTCGGCTGTTTAGGCAGTGGTTCTTGGGCAGTTGGGGATCACCAGACGCGGGCGATGGTGCGGTGAAGCCACAGTGCTTGATCTGTATCGGGCGGTGCACGCACATAGCCTTTCTACTCACATCACACCGTATGTCGTTCCATTTCCCAGTTGAAATGATTATGATGCCACAATCCTCTATCCCCCCGCTGTTGCTTGGTTCACCAGGGATCCAGTTGGAGAAGGTACCTCCGGTACAACCCCATGTCCCTTCTGTCTGTTGATCACTACAGGAAACCCAGAGTTCTTCCAGATTTTCCTGGCTGGCCATTTCGGTCACAAATGCGTTCTCCTGGATGGACCGAGGAGAAGCCATCACGCCTCCCAACTCCTTGCAAGCGGATTGCATGGCTTGGTTCCAGCTCACGCTCGCAGAGAGCGCATAGCAGGTGTTCAGCTCACCTCCGTATGTCCAACCGTCAAGGCAGTAGTTAGTTGCCCCCGTGCAGGATTCCATACAACCCGCCGTTGACACCGCCAAACTGACCACCAAAAGCCGAAGCACGCCCACGGAACCGATCATACTGCCCGGAGAATAAGGGTGAAAACTTCAAAGAGATGTCTCTTAAGGGTGTTCAGTGCGCGCGTCTTCAGACAAAAATAATTCTGCTTGTTTCATATGCGTATAGTTTCAAGCTTGCAATGAGCTGTATAATTTATAGAGTTACAAGCCATCGTCAGAAGAAATGGCTGGTACTTAACGATGACCTCTTTACTGATTTATGACAATTAGTGATGTTTGATGATTTAGCATGGCCAACTCTTGTCCAATGATGCGGACCATTATCGGAAGAACCACTTCGGTCAAGGCTGCCATAAAAGGGTCCTCGCATTGCATTTGTTTTCATTCAAAACAAATGTTTGTTAAACTGGCAGGCCAATTTCAGTTTTAACAAGTTGAAGGTATTAAATGTAAAGTTCTAGCACACTGTAGGACGGCACATTTTGTGCACGGGCATCAAAGAACACTTTACCGTAAAAATGATGAACATTAAGTACAACCTTGATGACGTATGCGATTTTTTTCTTCAAGTTGATTTCAGTTCAAGTTGTGTTTTGTTCCAGAATGGTTCTCATGTAAAGTTCTAGGAGGGTTCCATAATTGATCCAGTCGAGTTCCACAAGCGATATACTGTTATTGTGTGACTGAGTGGTGGGTTCCGATCAAGTAAAGTTCCTGGCGAGCAGCCGGATTTGTCATTTTAAGGGCTGGTCCTGTCTGGATGGTCCATGTCACTGTGTGTTCAGTAGGGTTCCATTAGTTGTTTCCATTGGCAAGATGCCGTTGAAGAATACCACGTGGTGGGTTCCCATCAACCTTGTAATGTTCCTCGCAAGCAAATCGTAGCGCTGATGTCCTCTTGGTAATTCACGTCAGTGTCATTATCATTTTATACAACAAAATTCGGTTTCGATTCTTTTGTTCATCTAACGTTTAGGTGCAACAACATGAAATGTTGATTAAGTCAAATTCAGTTCCATGACGGTGTTAATCCTCATGCAACGGTTGAGAATGTTATACCTGTCCAAACCTTGGAGGAGTTAGACCTCTCGCTCTATGTTAACTTGTGAAGACCACTGTAATTTAGCTTTGTGCATGGTGTTCATTACAGACTTGAGCAAAGTCTTTAATTTGGGAACTAATTATTATTATATAGATGTACTGGGTACACGATCACAACTGCCAGACTTCAAATTCAAGTATCTTGCTTTGAGCTTAGCCTGTAAATGTCCCAATAGGGTCGATCCTCAGTCATATTAATGGTAGCAACCCCCCCCCCCCCCAACCCCCACTCCACCACCCACCCCCACCCCCACCCCGTGTACCATAGCTAATTACAAATCTGAATTGTTACAACAAAAAAACCTAGATTTGTGATAAAAAAAACTGATAATTATGAAAAATGATGGAAGGTTTTGTTTCGATGGCGAAAAAAAAAAAACATTGGACCGCTTCACGATTTTGCATGTCATCCTTGCGCAGGGAACCATGCTAATCTTCTCTGTATCTTTCCAAGTTTAATGTGCGTGCAGCCGAAACTGGCACAATTAATATAAGTATCACACCTTTTACATATAGATCATTAACAGAACATAATTCTATATCAAAGTTACTCTCCGTCAGGAAATTAAATTATTCACAAGAAAGCTCTCTTGTAACAACAATCGAATTAATGTAATATGAACATAATTTTCATACACTGTGCACCATCACATTTACTGATATTGGATTTAAATTAGACAAAATTATCATTTTTATATCAAAAATGACAAGTTTTTAGTTTGCTACGCCAAATAAAGGGGCGTTTTGCATATGCGCATGCGCAGTATTTGCCGGTAGCGTAAGTGCTCAACACACGGAACATGGTCGAATTAAATGACTTGGGCTTGAAGTTTGCCCCCAAAATGCCGTTTTTGTTGAGCTTTCAGGACCTCCATCGAGCGAGAAAGTTTAAAATGAGTCAAATAAACCATGAATAAACACACTGCACTTATTTTCGACGAGGTCAACATTGAGCGTGAAGACCATAGAATGAAGACGAGAAACACGACGTGATTGGAAAGTTAATACACAGCAGTCTAAATAGGAATAGTCAGGTGCCGGCTGCCTAAACGCAACACATGAAAACACGTCCGTCTAGTATGCGTCGAACGGTGGTCGGTTGTCGTAACTCTGGACAAATTGGGTCTTTTTTTTGCGGTAATAATGGCTGACATAAACCCATCACCTACACCAGAAAGAGCAATATACGGCTTCGTCCTTTACCTCAGCTCCATCTTAGGTTTTGGTAAGTATTTCACAGACTTGACGCCGTTTTGCCACCCCTATTTTCAACAATGTGGCTAGGCTATCTTATCTGTGGGTCCCATTACTTTGTGCACAAGTGATGGCCATCTGTGCAGTGGAATATTTCCAGATTGTTTTAGGCTTAAATTATCATTACTCATACTGTGAACACTGAATTAATAGGTTTAAGTCGCTATGTGAAACGTGGTCTAACACGTTACATGAGTTATGTTGTGTCCTACCTCCATGCTAACGTTAATTATTTTTGTAGACCAAGTCCAAGCCTTGTAAGGCTAAGGGACAGGTACAGCCTACAGGGTTATTTATGATCATCGCAACCAAGTTATTACATAAGTACTAGGCTACTACTACATAGAGTAGATGTAGGACTAGCCTACCTGGTTATTAAACCTGACGGCGGTAGTTTTGGAACTTCGCGGGGGAAGGTGGGGGTGGGGTTAAATTGATAAATGCATGCCATTGGTACTGAGTGACAGACACATCAGTTTTCAGGTTAGAAAATTAGAAAGCATGGAAGAGTAGACAGTATTTATTTTTCGGTAGTATAAATACTAATGTTTGCTGTATTTTTGTCTTTCAGTGTTGTATATTGTCTGGGCCTTTGTTCCTGAGTCCTGGCTCCACAGTGTCGGCCTCACATACTGGCCTCAAAAGTAAGTAGTCTGCTTCGATCCAAATCCGTTTATTACTACGGATTCGGCCGTTATAACTTAAGGTTGCTGGGAAAGAACACTGTGACTGTATATCCTCCACCCAAGATGGGAGATTTTAGTCCCGAATGACTGACTTCTGTTACTGAATGTATGATGTGCACACAGTGTTTGTTAAATTCTCCCAAACTCCTCCACATTCATATTCATTGTGTCCCTAGTGGACACAATGTCCGTCCTTAAAGGTAATATCATACTTTGGTTTTTATCAAAGAAATACAGTTTCATCTGTGAAAATTTCAGTCCCATACGTTGCCCACTTTTTGAGAAAACAGTGAAAAACAGCCACAGTTTTTCTTAAGTCTTTTCTCTTTTAGTTTTGATCTTTTAAAAGATCAAAAAGATTTTCGGTCGTTGTATTACTAATTTCTGGATAAAAACAGCATTTCAGGCAGAGCAACTTTAACCGTATGTTTCTACCACCACCATCTTCATACCCT